>CM070839.1:16020337-16755337 GCA_036326025.1 Chrosomus eos | reverse complement strand
GAAATGATCCGACTGCTTACGTGTTCTTTAATGTATATGTCATCAGTAGATCACGCGCAGAACTTTTCACTCACATCTGTGCTTTTTTGGAATTGCGCTCTCTCTTGGAATTGCGTAAATTTGCCCTGTTAAGTAATTATGGCCCTTATTTGTCTAATTTAGCAACAGTGATAGAAGTGGATAAAATTTGAAGATAGAGGTAGTGTTTTTTTGTTTGTTTTTTTAGCTTTATGAGTTCTCGCTGAGATCCTTAAAAAGTGTGTGAAATGTAGGTGAAAAGTCACATGAGAGGACAGTGCCTTCACATCACTGTGATCACGCTTGCATACGGTCCAGAAAATGGCTTTAATGTGTGCTACTCTTCCAGATAGACAGACTAATTGCAAAGTATACTTTTCCAAATCAAAATTATTCTGAAATTGTTTGGAATGATGATCTGTGAATGAGCCAGGGTTTATTTATTTTTTTTATTTATTTATTTATTTGCAAGCACTCAGCTCAGTTTAATTAAAGCTGCTCCTACATGCCTGAAACCTTCATGACACCTGCTGTGTTTACATATAATTTTTTGATTAATGGTCTGAAAAGATGGTGACTAAATAATAAGCAAACAACATTCACCAGTAACAAACAAAAATTACATAAATTGTGCTTTGTCGTATTAACATAGTTATTTTTTTTTAAAACATTGTATTAAATATGTCTATTATTTATGTATTTATGTCTAAAATGTGTATTTCATGTAATATAATTTCATTAAGTTGGGGAATCATTCTGCAGGTTACATAATTACATAAGCAGGTGGCAACATTGAATCATTTACTCAGATGATTTGTTCAAAACCCTGATTTATTCAAGAACCTAACAAGTGCTGTCTTTATGAGAGAGTCATTGAATCGTTTACTCAAACAATTTGTTCAAAACCAGGATTCATTCAGGAACCAAATACTGGCTGCATCCAAAATCTGGTACTTTTGAGTAGGTACTTAAAAAAAAAAGAAATTTGCAAACATTTTGCACACATGTCGTTATAATGTGACCTACCGGCGTCAGTTACGTCACATCACTGCCATTCACAAATCCTCTTTCGTGGCTTCATGTAATAGTAAAGTGTCCATCTGACGTGGCATACTCCTCTTTCACATACGGTTTTTTCGCCTACTAAATGAAGTTTTATGTAACAAAGTTCGGGAGGAGCATGTTCAGGTAATCATCCAATCAGCACAAGAAGAAGCCAGTATAAATAAAGCCTTCCCTTACCTCCTGTCTCATGACTTCTTCTCAGCATCCCACCACCACCCCTTCACCCCACATTCGGCGGGGTCCGCTCATAGATACCTATGACCTCTAAGGTTAGGGGGGAGTACTCTGGGGTCGGGCCGAATTCTGAGCTCAGAGCCCTCCCCCCGGACAGCAAGCCAAATACGCATTATAATATTATATCAGATTACATTAACATGTAAACTCGTGAAATAGTAGGGAAGTTTCGTATACAGCCACTGTGTTTGAGTGAGTCATTGAATCACTTACTCAAACAATTGATTCAAAACACTGGAAATTGCTCAGAGATGCAATGCTTGATTCTGTTTTGAAATATGTTTGTGGGTAAAAAAAAAAGTAACTGGTAAAATAGTTTAAAATATAAGTGTATTGTTCATTGAAAATGTACATTTATATAAAAGCAATATCAGTCATACAGTAAGCGTGCTGTTGGTCTGAATATCACATCACATCCGTCCTGATATTCAGAACAACAGCTTGTGTAATATTCAGTTTTAAGACAAATTTGGCCAGTTACTTTTTTTGTGTCTCTGCCAATACGAATTGTGTACATAATGTGTCCCATATGTCTATAACCCAGAAACTTGTGTACACAAAATGAAAATGTAGCATCAATGTGTTGTACTAAAATCCCCAAATCCAGACAGGAGACTTATTTCTGAAGTCCACCACACGGTACATTCGAATGGGCTTTGGCCTTGTGATGGAGCTCTGCCGAGAGCCCCTCGCAACAAAAGAGACAACTAACTTCTGTCTGCCACAGATAAGAAACATCTCGGCTTTTAGCTCCTTTTTAACTATTTGCGTTTTGGTAACCTCATGTGAGCGTGTCACTCCGACTGTGTCTAAAGTCTTTCTAGCCTGCTGACATCTCGCTAAAGGGAATACGTTCTTAGCTTCCTCGCTACCCATGCTTATGAAGTCTCACAGGAGGAGGTTTTATGGCTAGTGACAGAAGTAAACCCACTTATGACGTACAATCCCATGCAGGGTGTCTTAGGTATCCTCGCTCCCCTGCTGTACCACCATATCTCGAACCAAGTGACAGGTGTTTGTACACACCTTCTTTCATGCTCGTGAAAACTATCCTGTCAGATTTGAGAAAGACGTTCTGACTTCGCCGTGGCTTTATTTTGCCTTCCTTAATCTGAGGCAACAGATAGTCAACCATCTCCACGTTATCTCAGAGCTGTTTCCTCATGAGGAGAAAAACAGCCCAGAGGAGGTGAGGCAGACAGACTGTTATAGCTAAAGCTCGGCTGGATACCTCTCACAGCACCAGAGAGACATGCGGTGCATATACAACTTACTAAGCATTTGCTTGTAGACAGTGATAAAAGTTGCAAGTATTTTTTTTTCTCCTTCTGAGAGTTGAGCAAGGTTCGGGTTGGGTATTGGAAGAGGTTGGGAGTCCTGACAAATGGTAGTCGTGCGTTGACATTCCGTGGGATTGGTTTCTCTACATTCTGAGCTGTTCGGGGTCTGTTTTGACGATGGGTTTTGCAGAGGTTTTGACAGCCCCTTTGCCAGCGGTCTCAGTTGTCGACGATGAGGTGCATTCCAGCAACGTTAAGTAGACAAGATATCGACCACTCTCTCTGTTTCAGAACATTTTTGACACTGTTTCAGTCTCCTGTGTGAGTAAACCTCCCTGCTCAGCTCTATACGTGAGTAGGCAAGCTCAAAGGAAATCATATACACTCTGTTTTACAAGCTGTTATGGAGGATTTGTTCACTGTGTGTGTTGTTTTACCGCCAGATTCATTTGAGGAATTATGCAAATCAGGTAATGGAGTAAAGTATATGCTGGGTTTGTTCAAAAAAATAAAATGTACTGTGACATAGATATAGGTTTCGGTTCCAAAAACGGTTCTGGTGCCACACACACACACACACACACACACACACACACACACACACACACACACACACACACACACACACACACACACACGTTGGGAGTGTATCCTATAATAGTTGGGTCGTATGAGTTCCGCAACATGGAAAACACAGGAAGAATTGTGGAATCTAGTAATCAAAATGGAATTGACTGTATAATTCAAAATGTCACAGAATTTAGCTTTTTTTATGAATAAATCAAAAGTGGCTGTGCAGTTAATCAAATGGCAATGTGGACTATATAGTGTCTGTGAATATTAAAGTGGAAAAAGACTATTGTTTAAATAAGACGTCTGCATGTAACTGTGTGAATAAGTGACTCAGTTTCATCTACTTCACATACTCATTCACATACTGATGTTTTCAGTGTCTGCCATCTCAATATATGAGGACACTCCACATGAACTGGAATAGGAATTGGAACCAGAATTGTTAGGCAGAACTGGAACATGAACCGTAAAATTGCTTATGATTGCCCAACCCTAATGCTGATTTCCTTGTAATTGCATTGAGTTGCATTGTCCAATCCTCCTCCTTACAGGTTGATACTGTGGAGGGTATAGCAGACTAATACAATATGGTGTACTTTACTGAGGGCTCTACGACATTGTTCCACAGTGATCTAGACACGTAATCGGCTCTTTAAAATGCAGAAAGTGTTTTTGTTTACACTGCAAGTCTGAATATAAGCAGTTATAATGCTTTTCTCTGCCATTTGATGAATTACTGCTGTCATGATCAAAAGAAAATGTACACAAACATCTCATTTAAAAGGTGGTAATTGCACCAGGTAGTTTTTTGAACAATTGATAATGAGGCTAATTAACATACTGAAAGGAGGCACACTGGGGGAAAAAAGTATTCATTGAATTTTCCTGATTTTTTTAAAGGTAAGTAGTTGCAATAAATTGATTTGATCTAAATTTAAATAAACACATTTAGTTGACCTTATTCTATTTTATTTAGTTACCTTTGCTCAACTAAACTTAGTTGATATAAACATAACTTAGTAATTCCAGCCTAATTCAATCATGTTTCTTCTACTTACATTATTTATTATGTATTTATTATTTATTTGTATTATTTAATAAGTGTTAAAAATTGTCTAGCTTAATACATCTACAGTGGTATTTAATTGACAGTATTTGAGGTCCGTAAAAGAAATGTTGAAACTTACATTCAACGAGGCATTTTTTATAGCCTTGAATTCGTCCATTGTACAATTGGCCACATAAGTAACCAGCCACAATTGATTAGAATGCAACTGCTAACAAAGTGTTGACATGAACATTGTCCATTTATATAATTATTAATAAATAAATAAAGTGACAATAGGCCACAGTATATTTAATCAATAAAACAACATGTTTAAACTGCACAGAAGTGCTGAATTGTTTTAATAAAATTGCACATTTATAAATAAGTACATTTATTTATAAATAATGTACACAGTACATTTGTTTGTGAATCATTAAAACAACAGTGCTAAAACTGCACAACTCCTAAAACCAAAATGCTCACATTTCAAGCAACAAATTGCAATTTGTATGGTAATTTTTTAAAATATAAATGTACAGGTCTTGAAAGGAAAATAAAAGGTACAAAAACAGGCCGTAACAACATCTGAACTAAAATGTTAGTATGAGCCTGAACGTCTGTGCCTGCTGCAAAATTATATCATTATTTAACCTTTAGTTTTTCAGTTCTAGAATTTTAGAGGAGAGCCTTTTAGAATCCATCTGCATAATGACTTTCTGAAAAAATTCACAGGATTTCAGTTCTTTTGGGTATGACAAATTAAGCACATAGATTGCACACAGCATCAATGCACAGGCTTGTGCAACAGATTTGATCTGCTCAAGATAAGATGCACATACCATTTAACTTCTGACATGATTTGAGTATCTAAATTGTCAAGAATGTACATGGTACTCAAAAGCAGCTGTAAAAACTTCAAGATTGGGACATACTGCATTGTTCTTTTGCATTTGTCATCCAAAATGTACTCTACTGGTTCAACAACTTTTAAATTCTATCTGTAAGACTGGTGTTTAAATGTTGCGCTAAGTGGACTAGCTTTACCAATTGAATTGTATATTGATACACACAAAAGATGCAAGTTCTTCAGTGACTGACTGGTCAATATGCAAGTGATGTCTAATCAGTATCTCATCTATCACACTTCTTGCGTTACAAAGGGAAGCAGTTCTCAAAAAAGAATGGAGCTCTTTCAGCAGTCAAATAACTGCAGCTCTTGGAACATGAAAAATATTTTCCAGTTTTAGTAACACAGCAGATAGTTTGTGCTCTACTACATGTGACCCTGGATCACAAAAGCAGTCACAAGTCGCACGGGTATATTTGTTGCAATAGCCAACAATACATTGTATGTGTCACAGTGTCGTGCAGGCAGAAGGAGATGAGGAGTCCAAAGTTCCAATGCAAACATTTACTTACAATAATGTAATACAAACAGGCAGAAGGTTCACACACACTTTGTACGATGTAAAACGGACCAAGACTGACTGAACAGAAAGGAACTAAATACAAACAGATGAACATTGATTGACAGAACACAGGTGAAACAGATGGTGATGATGATGATGATGACGATGATTAACTAAACACAGGTGATACAGATGAACTGATAATGATGATGACACGTGACATGAAGATTGACAGACAAGTCCAATGAAACCACACTAAAGAGCACAACTGAGGCCATGTCCACACGGACACGGGTATTTTTATAACCGGAGTTTTTCCTCCAGCGTTTTTTAAAAAAATCCCGTCCACATGAAAACGCAAAAACACGCTATCAAGCGCGGTCAAGAGCATGCCACGCCAGCAGGCGGCCCTGACCCTAACCCTAACCGTAAAGCCACGTTGGCCAATCAGAAGCCTAACAAAAAGTTATTACCGGTTCCGGTAGGCGCAAATCTGACGTCAAACACAGCGGATAACGGAGCACGCTCTGACGTCGCAAGGCAAAAACCCCGGTTTCACTGTCTACACGACAACACGTAACCGGCGTTTCTGAAAATACTCACCCTCAGCAGGGGTTTTCAAAAATGTTTGGTTTCAGTGCGTTTTCGTGTGGACGAACGGCCGAACCGTGTTAAAAAAGTCCCGGTTTTAAAAATACCCGTGTCCGTGTGGACGGGGCCTGACAGTATGGTCAAAATTATCGATTTATCTTTTGTGCCAAAAAATCATTAGAACATTAAGAGATATTTTGTAAATTTCCTAACATAAATATATAAAACATTTATTTTTGTGAGTGAATGCAGCACAATCGCGAACATAAATGAACAACTTTAAAGGCAATTTTCTCAATGTTTCGATTTTTTTGCACCCTCATATTACAGATATTCAAATAGTTGTATCTCGGCCAAATATTTTCCTATCCTAACAAACCATACATCAATGGAAATCTTATTTAATCAACTTTCATGTGATGAAAAAATTTACCCATGTGACATGTTTTGTGGTCCAGGGTCACACATGTGCCTGATCATCAGGAATATCTGCATATGTAGTGTCAGAAGAACATCAGGCTTCTGTGGATTACAGCGCAAAAACAAAATTGATTACTTTTGTGAATTTGTTGCAATTTTGGCGTATTTAATAGTTCTATTGCCAATCACAGTATTGGACTATACTGAGAAAAGCAACACAGGCTCATTGGAAAATGTAGGCCTACCTGTGGTAACATTTTTGCAAAAATATGAACCCCGTAAAAGACGAGTCACAATATAAGAGCTCACAGTTCAACAACAAGCTTAAATACCATGGTTACGATTGCGTTTTTATGTCGCTTTTTCTTTTGTTAACACTATCTGGTAAGTTTAGGGTTTAGTGTAGGTGTACGCCACATTATTTTAAAACGTGATGGATAATATTTCAGACCTGCAGTAATACGTACAAACTCCAAAGTAGTAAAACCTTGCCATATTCACGTTTATCTGTTCCGAGAAAAAAACTAAACACGCTTTTAGCACAACTCACTGAACATTTCACTTTGAAACTGCCGCGAAACGTTTTGTGAAACGTATTTTGCGTTTTGTAAAAATGTTGCTACAGGTAGGTTTTTTTAATGAGCCTGGGCTGGAGAAAACACCTTTTGTCTCCCACAGCAAAACAAAATAAATATTACATGATAAACGTCTCAGGTTACTATTGTAACCATAGTTCCCTGAGAAACAGGGAACGAGACGATGCGTCGAACGACACGGTGGGAACGCCTCTTGCGTGATTGCGTCTGAAGCATCTATGCCAACTAGTCCAATGGAATGAGAGAATGAGCGTCACGGGCGGGTGACGTCATGAACCAGGAAAGGATAAGAGCACTTCCGCTGCTCGCCGGCATTTAGCTTCGACAGTTGCCGAAGCAAGCCGATCGCAGGGACGCAGGAAGTATGGCAGGGGGACGCATCGTCTCGTTCCCTGTTTCTCAGGGAACTATGGTTACAATAGTAACCTGAGACGTTCCCTTTATCGAAAAAGGGAACTTCGAGATGCGTCGAACGACACGGTGGGAACGAGAATACCCAACCCGCCATAATTACAAGTACCTGAGTGTCAGTCTTTCTTTCTTGTTGATCTAAGCACTCAGCACCTGAGAACCTGGGGCAGCATCCAGGTCCAGACTGTAAAATCTCACGAATGTGAGCGGAGAGGACCAGCCCGCCGCATCACAAACATCTTGAAGAGATACCCCCTGCAATATGGCTTTAGAAGCCGCCATACTCCTGGTCGAGTGGGCTCGGACCACCAAAGGACAAGGCTGGCCCGAGTACTCGTATGCCAGTGAAATAGCCTCGACTATCCACTTACTGACTGTCTGTTTTGAAGCAGGAAGACCTTTCTTAGGTGATCCAAAGCAAATCAGTAATTGGTCGGACTTTCTGAATGAGGATGTCCGATGTACATATGTGTCCAATGCTCGCACTGGACACAACAGGTGCAGTCTTTCCTGGTCCGCAGTTGCAAATGGAGGAGGACAGAAAGCCTGCAGCACAATAGGCCTCGGAGTCAAGGTTGGAACCTTAGGGACGTATCCCTGTTTTGGGTATAGGAACGCCTTGACCATCCCCGGTGCAAATTCAAGGCAGGTGGGGGAGACCGAAAGAGCCTGAAGGTCGCCAACTCTCTTTAGGGACGAAATAGCTAGCAGAAAGATAGTCTTGAAAGTCAGGAACTTTTCTGAGACCGAATCTAAGGGCTCGAATGGGGCCCTAGACAGGCCTTCTAGAACTATAGTCAAATCCCAAGCTGGCACCTTAGTGCGGATTGCAGGCCTCAGCCTCAAGGTGCCACGAAGGAAACGTGTAATCAGGGGTCTCGACCCAAAGATATACTTCCCACCATAGTATGGTAAGCCGCAATGGCTGCCACGTAAACTTTTAGTGTGGAAGGACAAAGACCTGACACAAAGCGCTCCTGCAGGAACTCGAGTACTGTGTTGACAGAACAGTTAACTGGATCCCACTGGTGTCGGTGACACCATAAGGAAAAAACTCTCCATTTAAGCGCATAAAGTTTCCTCGTAGCCGGAGCTCTGGAGCTTAGGATGGTCTCAGCAGCCTCAGCTGAAAGACCACTATCTATAAGTTGGGCCCCCTCAGAGGCCAAACCCAAAGATTCCAAATGTCTGGCCGAGGGTGAAATATTGTGCCCCCGGCCTGAGACAGAAGGTCCCTCCTCAAAGGGATCTCCAATGGAGGCCCGTCTAGAAGAAGGATCAGGTCCGCAAACCAGATCCGACTTGGCCAGCGTGGTGCTACTAGCAGTAGGCTTATTCCATACCGACGGACCCTCTCCAGAACTCCTGGGAGCAGAGCAACAGGGGGAAAGGCGTACAGACGTAGCCTCGGCCACGTCTGCACCATGGCATCCAGCCCCAGGGGGGCTGGGTGCGTCAGAGAATACCAGAGCGGACAGTGCGTCGTATTCTGAGATGCGAACAGATCCACCTCTGCCTGACCATATGCCTCCCAGATTTTCTCCACCGCCTCGGGGTGGAGTCTCCAATCCCCTGGCCTCAGCTCCTGCCTCGACAGGATGTCTGCTCCTATATTCTGGTCCCCAGGAATATACACTGCCCTCAGGGAGAGTACCTTCCCCAGAGACCACAGGAGGATCTGGTGCGCCAGTTTGCAAAGCGGACGCGAGCGCAGACCCCCCTGGCGGTTCAGATAAGAGACCACTGATGTGTTGTCTGTTCGAACGAGCACATGATGGCCTCTTAGGTCCGGAAGGAAATGTCTCAACGCATTGAAGACAGCCATCATCTCCAGGCAATTTATGTGCCAAGAAAGATGATGGCTTTTCCACAGACCCTGAACCGAGCGGCCTTCCATTACCGCTCCCCAGCCGGTGAGAGAAGCATCTGTCGAGATCACTACTCGATGGCAAAGAGCTCCCAACACCGGACCCTGGGTTAAGAACCAGTGTTTTTTCCATATCTCTAAGGCACGAAGGCATCGCCGCGTAACCTTGATCATACGAAACGGGTTTCCCCTCGGGGAGAACCCTCTGGTTCTGAGCCACCACTGTAAAGGCCTCATGTACAGCAGGCCAAAAGGTATCACGTTGGACGCTGCTGCCAGTAGACCCAACAGTCTCTCGAACTGTTTTACAGTGCGTGACTGACCTAGCTTTAGCTCTTTGATGGCTGACAGGATAGCAGCTACACGTACGGGCGACAGGCTGGCCCTCATCGTCACTGAATCCCATACCACACCAAGGAAAGTGGTTCTCTGTACTGGAGAAAGTACACTCTTCTTGGCATTGAGTCTCAACCCCAACATTCGTATATGAGCGAGAACGACACCTCGGTGTCGAACCGCCAACTGTTCTGATTCCGCTAGAATCAGCCAGTCGTCGATATAATTCAAAATGCGTATGCCCTGAAGCCTGAGAGGGGCTAAAGCTGCATCCATGCATTTCGTGAATGTGCGGGGTGACAGAGCTAGGCCGAAAGGAAGAACCCGATACTGGTATTCTTTGCCCCCGAAAGAAAACCTTAGGAACTTCCTGTGCTGAGGGAGGATGGAGATATGGAAGTATGCATCCTTTAGATCTATCGTGACGAACCAGTCCTCGGATCTGATTTGGGTCACGATCTGTTTGATGGTCAACATCTTGAACTTGAGTTTCTGAACTGACCGATTCAACAGGCGAAGATCTAAAATGGGACGCAACCCCCCATCCTTCTTTGGAACAATGAAATAACGGCTGTAAAAACCCGATTCTCTGTCGGGAGAGTACACCTGTTCTATAGCTTCTTTTGCTAACAGGGCCTTTACTTCCTGTTCCATTACCAGAGCCTGCTCGGGACGCACCACTGTGGGCAGCACCCCGCTGTAACGAGGAGGACGAGAACCGAACTGGATTCTGTATCCTATTCTACAATCTGCAGGACCCAAGGAGAAATATTCGGCAGAAGTTTCCACGCTGCCAGAAAATTTACTAAGGGAACCAGCCTCTCGAGGCTGGTCTCTGGTGTTACTGAGAGAGCCAAATCTGGAGCCTGAAACATAACGGCAGGAACTACCTGACCTGACTGCTCTAAAGCCCCCCTCAGAGGGCGCGAAACCGATGCTGTGCCGCAACACAGCATCATTGACTCGCTGGAGACCGCTGCGCCCTGAAGCACCGGAGGTGGCAGGGTTGGCAGGAGGGCCTCGTGAGGACCCCGAAGTGGAACGGGCACCGTGTGATGAGGTGAACACCACTCCACTTCGGTCGGGGCTGTCCCCACAGGCCTGGTGCCTAAGCATCAGGACCTTTTTTTTTTTTGAGCCGAAGCCTTCTTCGCCTGAAGAACGGTCCTCAGATCCGGCTTAGGCTTAGTCGACTTCGGTTGAGAGGGTTGCGTCTGTCTCCAATATCTACGTGGAGGTGCACGAGACGCAACACTCTCTTTTTGTTGCACACGATATGATGAGCTATGCGGCTGGGGCTGCTCACGCCCAGCAGCCCCAGGGGGCTGGACACGGCGAGGGATAAACTTTTTAAATACATCAGACTGTTTTTTAGTCTCCTGGAACCTTTCCACTGCAGCGTGGACTGCGTCACCGAAGAGACCAGAGGGTTCAAGAGGAGCGTCTAATAAAAAAGTTCGATCTTTATCTTTAATCTCAGAAAGATTCAACCATAAGTGCCTCTCAGTGGCTACCAAAGCTGCCATAGACCGCCCAATAGCTCTAGCGGTCTCTTTAGTAGCCCTGAGAGAAAAATCAGTAGCCCTACGAAGTTCTCGAACATCGTCATGACTAACACCCTCACTGTTATCCAAATCCCCCAGCAGGTCAGCCTGATAAGCCTGGAGCAGCGCCATAGTGTGTAAACACGCTCCAGCTTGACCTGCCGCCGCATAAGCTTTGCCCACTAAATTAGATGTAGTTTTGAGCGGTCTAGTGGGCAAAACTGGGGCTCTCATAGTCGATGCTGGACCAGGCGCGAGATAACTCGCTAAATTTTGCTCAGCCTGGGGCATCGATTCATAACCATATTCTTTTAGCCCTCTAATTCTTGAATAAGTGGTGGTTTGAGGGCTAAAAACACGAGATGAATATGGCTTATTCCAAGATCTAGATATTTCACTATGTAAATCAGGGAAAAATGGGAGCCCTCGTGGTGGACATAATGTGGCTGAAGAGAGAAATCGCTCATCTAACTTGCTTTTAGGGCGAGTGTTTTTATTCTCAGATGGCCATTCAATATTTAACTTCTCTACAGCTCGTGACATGACATCCACCAGCTCATCATACGCCGGGGAAATAAATTGTGTATCTCTTTCCCCCGTGTGTGCATTCTCACTTTCAACACTCAAAACATCAACTTCCTCAGAAGAAGAACAATGCAGAAAGGGAGAGCTCTCTTCCCGGGCGGGAGAAACCGCAGAGCGTGCTTCCGACACCGGGAGAGGAGAGCTAGATCTCCCAGGAAGGGAAGGAGAAAAGGTCCGCGGACCCGTCTCGAACCCCTCTGAGAGATCTAACTGCGATCCCCAAGAATGCATTCTCCGCGTTGCCTCGGCAGACGCGGGTCCTGATCCTTGTGGATCGCGAGCCTGCCCACTCTGCTTATCAAAGAGTGACAGGCGGGATCTGAGCATGCGAAGCGGTAGCTTCTCACAATGCTGGCACTCAGCCCCCTCGAAGGCTGAGGCTGCATGCTCAAATCCCAAACAAATCACACAAAGCTCGTGTGTGTCCCCACCCGTTAAATAACGCGGGCAGGGAGGAACACACTGCTTGTAAACTTGTTTCGCCATAACGTTTCCAACAATATTGTAACAGACAACAATAAATAGACAGAGACAGTTTGACACAGATCGCTTGCTGAGGCAACAGAAGCTAAATGCCGGCGAGCAGCGGAAGTGCTCTTATCCTTTCCTGGTTCATGACGTCACCCGCCCGTGACGCTCATTCTCTCATTCCATTGGACTAGTTGGCATAGATGCTTCAGACGCAATCACGCAAGAGGCGTTCCCACCGTGTCGTTCGACGCATCTCGAAGTTCCCTTTTTCGATAAAGGGAACAATGGTTAAACTATTACGGAAATGCTATTCATTTTAAGAGTTTAAAGTGTAATCTTGATTAACATTGTGTAATCTTTCGAAACGAGTTTTCAGCAGAAGTCATAGAACAGAGTGAAAGGTTATTTCATATAAAGTAGATATTGCATTAACTGCGACTGAAAATGGTTACACTTTAGAATACTGTTCCGTCATTAATGAATAACTAACTATAGAATAATGCACTGTTAACATTCTAATAACTACTATTAATAAACAAGAAACTATAATTAATGAATTGGTAAGTAATAGTGCTCAGCTGAATGTGGTAGTTCACTAGCTAATCAATAACTCATTTTTTTTTCAATATCTCCCAAAGGACTGCTATATACAGGTTCATAATTAATGAGTAATGCTGTATAAATAATTCTAAGATCATGTAGTGAAGGTCATGCTAACACACTAGTAATGACTCAAGTATTCTAAAGTGAAAAGCATGATAAATCCTTAATATTGACTGAAGTCATTTTACATTTTTGAGGTTTTTGTAAGATTTTGGATAGTAATGACTCAAGTGTCACTAGTACATCCTTCTAGAGAAATTACTAAATATTTGGATCGGTATTCTAAAGTGATGATCATGGTAACGACTGAAGTGTTACCAAATATTGTTACCAGTATCATAAAGTGTTACCTAGAATCAAAATATTAATTTCCTGATTATAATAGTGATAAATAAGGATTTGTACATATTTGTACGTCTAAAAGCTGTTCATCTGTAAATAATATACATTTTAGTGATGTCAGAACCACACTTTACATAAAAATTCACGTCACGAATACTCTTGAGATCACGTTGAATCAAGACACTTAACCCTAGTTTACTGTGTATGGGAATTGTCCCTGTAATAAGGCGTAAGGCTACTGTGAGTCACTTTGGCTATCTGCTAAATACTGTATCTACATACATGCTCTTTAGAATTGTAAGCATAGTTCCTCTCTGGATATGACTATTTAAAATAATATACTGTAGCTGTCTTTTTGTGGTATTTTCATGCTTTTGCCTTTCAGTGACCACCGTTTTAGTAAGAAAACATTAATCAGGTACGCTAGGTCTTCTACTTAATATTGCGCTAACTCATTGGAATATCTGTGACCCATGATCATTCAATCTTCTCTATCCCCCTCTCCGCACAGCACCTGCAAGACATGGAAAAGGGATAAAAGGAACATGCTGCTGTCAGCCAGGATCACGTCTGAGTGTGTGCGTCACATTCTCTTTTTCTTTTCCACCCACCTAAGTTGCATGCAAAAATATTATTTCCTTATTTTGAAAGTCTAACGAGTTCCATTAGTCCATCTGCAACATTTAAAGGGAAATTGGTTTCTAGACATTTTATTGAAAAAATAATGGAAATTACAATACTATGATTTACAAATCATGAAAAGTGTCAGCATTTCATTTAGGACTCATGTTGTCCTCGCAGTACTTTAGAATTGTAACCACTTACAGTTATTTCTATTGTGTGCATGAACAAAAAAGCACAAATGAAAAACATCATAATTCAGAATCTTTTCAGATTTGCTAGATGTCTCACCACTCGCTTGCAATGTAGATGTCGTATTATCCAATATACAATGAAGTGAGCAATGCGACAAAACCAGAATGGTGCCATTATAATCAACATGACGCAGAATAAATAAGAGATTTATTGTTCCTTGCTAACAGGTTTGTTTACGATAATGGGAGTGTAAGCAAGAGTCCCGAACTGCATACAGTCAGTGAGCTCCAATGGAGCGTCCAAGAAATTTTATATGGGGCAGCCAGGTGGGGACAGTAAAAATCTTTTGGGTGGCAAACCAAAAAGGCTGTTGCATGGCTGTGTAGCTTGCAGATTTTGTTGATTTAGAATTTGCTGAGCTCAACAAACCATGTAATACCAAGTAAAAAGTCAACACTAGAGTTTGCCAATCCCTCATAAAATGTATTAAATCTATGCAATGAATAATAAATGTATTTTCTTTATGGTTGGGGTGTCTTGGAGGCACCACTTGTGAACATGTGGTGACCTGCAGGCCTCAAATCAAACTGTCTGATTCACAGTTCACAGCTGTGTGAAGTTGGAGTCACACCTTCAGTAATTATAATTAAGTTATATTTATTTTGATATTTTTGTGGATAGGTCATTTGACACCATCAGTGTAAACATGATTTTTAGGCCTGTGTTAATTACTGATGTTTTTCCTGGCTCAAAATGAGGTGGAGGTGGTAAAATTGTAACACTAGGGGGGTCCGGGGGCATGCCCCCCCGGGAGAAAATTTTGTACATTTAAAGATAAATTCATTAATCTGGTGCACTTTGAGTCACTCAAATCTGTTGTTAAAAATAAACAATAATCCACCCGCCAACCACCCATATTTTTTGATTTAGATATCTGCATCTGATCATCACATTACAATTATTCAATTAAGCATGATAATATGGTAACATATCACACAATTAACATTTATTTAAATTAAAAGTTCTTCTTTTGGCAAAATACATTTTCTTTAGCCTAAACAGAGGCTTTACTCCCTTTAAACTTATTGTCAATGTTTCATTTTTGAAAACACTCTTATCGGAATAATTTTTTGTACCTTTATAAAGGGCATTTTCCCCCTAATTTTATTTAATGTATGCTTTAAATTTCATTGAAAATTCTTACATTTTATCAATACATTCAATAAAAATAATAAGACTAGGCTGTTACCAATCAAATTAAATAATTTACATTGAAAAATTATAACTGTATTAAATGAGATTATTTTGAATATTTTTTGAATATGCAAGGAAAGTTGAAAAGAATGATACTTTGAAACTAAACCGCCAGTAGAGAGGGGCAGGCGGCCGTCTTAATGAGCGAGTCATTGAGTCATTAATGTAAACGTTTCGTTCAAACGGCTGATTGATTCAGAATGAGGCGGTTTAATAATGGGCAATTGAATCTTTGACTCAAGCGATTAGTTCAAAACCCTGAATGATTCAGTAATGAATCATGGATGAGTGTTGCTGTGAGACGCGATATGGTTCTGTTGTTTGGAACTATTTTCGCTGCTAAAACAGAACAAAAACAGTCTAAAAATGTAAGTAACTTAATTTTAACTATTTGTTTATTGAACTGTTATGAAATTAATATCTCGATTTCAATCGTGATGGCATTCAGGAAAACAGCACTCTGGTCGTGTATAGCATATTGTTTCTTAACTATAATTAGGCCTAATGTTATAAATAACTGCGCAAGACTCAACGGCGCAACTTTGTTACCGTCCGTACATTAGGTACCATGATGGGAGTTCCGTGTCTTTATTACACTCATTTGATTTAGCTGTCATCCACCCTCGATTGAATGGAATGTTTTTATTACTCGGCCCGCTCGACCCGCGGATTATGATCCGTGCAGCACTATCGGCAAACTACACGGTTAGAGAATGGACACAAGCGGGAATCGCGACAGAACTGTTACGGTGGATAAAGTGTATATGAGCATGTGACTGTCTGTCCGAGTTTTGTCGAGAGGCGGAGGCGGCACGAAATTTGACGGAGGCGGCCGCCTCATAATTGTCTATGCAGGAAAAACCCTGTATGAAACCAGCTGTATTTTAATTCAAGAATACATTTAGTTTTTTGTTAATTAAGTAACCATGCATTTTTAAATATTTCCATGTAAAATCTTTTAAACTAAATAAATATAATCAATAGAAAAGTATGATTTGATCAGATCTATAGTCAACCACTTTACTTTTTCCTGCATTTCAATCCAGTCTCTTTAAATGTAAGACTCGGTAACTGCACTGATTTAATAGGAAAATTAAAGGCTGTCTAGTTCATTGGATGGCCAGGGATATATTTATTGCACGTATTAATGTGTGCTGCTTCCAGGCTGTAGTTAAAATGAGCTGAATGTTAGCAAGCTATTTATGGACTGATATGAAAGCTTGAAATGACTGAAAATTGATTAATTTCAATAAGAGCTGTATATAAGTGGAAATGGTATAATGTCGAAAGAGTCGGCCCTCTATGTGAGCGCTAGGCCGGAATTGTAAATAAGTCTTAATTTTTAATAAGCTCACATGGTGAAATAGAGGCTAATAAAGTTCACATCAAAATTATGCACTTAAATCATTGGCTTTCCAATGTAATGCTGTATCGGGGAGAGAATTAGCAGGAAATAGGAAGGGTCGACGGTGGTTGTGTAAGCCATTAAGTGTGTCAGGTATTATGTCGTTCTTTTCAAGCTTGACAACCTTAGCATTTTTTCAGTCTCCCAGAAAACGGATTTTGCTTAGCTCTCTCGGCAGCGTTACTAGCACAGCAATCGTGTCTAATGGATTTTCCAGCTCTGCAATGGCTGAACACACAGAAAAGTTACGATGAGACTGACAGAGAGGTCATACACGTCCTCCTTAAACTTTTTTCTTTTTTGTACTGCGAATGTTTATTTATTAACAGGGAGCACAGAGGACCTGCCAAAAGGCTCCAGAGCTGATGAGATAGTGTGAAAGGTGAGAAGCCTTGTTGAGGAATATATGAATGTGGTTTTGGACCACACACTATGAGCCAGTTTGTGTGAGAGTGTGTGGGTGTGTGTGTGAGACTCCCTTGCCCTGATCATTTTGGAGGACTTTCAGGCTAAAACGAAAATCTACAAATGCTTGCTCTATAAAAATAGATATACAGCAAAGAATGCGGTGTGGTATTCAAATTGTGCCGAATATGCCCAAAAATATCACACTTGCTTTTCATTGCAATAAGGTCACTTTTGTAAAAGGAGAGTTCACCCAAAAAAAAATTGTCCATTTACTCATTTCTTTCAAACCCCCGGCTTGCGTTCTTCTGCAAAACACAAAAAAAGATATTTTGAAAAATGTCATAGATTATACCGCAATACACCAACCATGGTACGTACCCTGGTACTCTTATTATTTTTATTATTATAAGTTTATTTGTATAGGGACAGTACAAAAAAAACATGATCCCAGTCAAAACTGGAAAATATGTATTGCACATAGAGAGTATAGCAAGAGCTAATTTGCATCTCAGGTCCCTAGAAAGGCTTTTCTAATAAAAAAAAAATAAAAACACAACAACAACAAAAAAAATTACTACTCCTAGAATAAAACTACCACAATGTGTCACTTACAGACAATCAAATACCTACCTAAAATTATACATATCAGAAATGAGCTTTCAACTCAAGCATACAACTTTAACATCACAATACACTTTTATATTACATCACACTATTACATTAATACAATAAACTAAAACTCTTACTTTTACATTACATTATACTTTTACATACTAAAATTATTACATTTAAATATGCGTACAGTTCTGGTTTATTTTAAACCACCGTTTTAGCTTCAGTGTAAAGGACTTTATTTCAGGTATTACCTTAAACTCATTCGGTAGCAGGTTCCAGAGTTTGGAGCCCTCTACAGAAAAGGCTCTTTGCCCTTGTGTAGTCTTACGAAAATTAATCCTACAATTCCCACCTGCCGAACTCCTAGTGATTCTATTTGTATCATCCTGTCTCTTTATCAATTTACATAAGACTGATGGTGCCTTATTGTGCAAACATTTAAAAATCAATTTTATATATGACAGGTTCTTAAAACTTGCAAAACTTAGCAATGGCGTAACGAACACCCCCCAAAATGTCTGCTCCCCCGGCCAGCCATGGACTATTGTTGAGGTTGACCTCGCTTTAACTTGTCATAAACCTAATTTTTCTTCCTTGGTATTTGATTAAATAAGTGCAACGGTACACGTATTTTAGCCTAACCACCGTTAACCACCAAAAATTGCAATAAGCTTCTTGCTTTGTTTCTTTTGATTAGAAGCAAAGTGTCATCTTTAAAATCCTGTCCATTTTATCATGAAATTAAAATTATAGGCGCCTCAGTGCAAGTGGCAGCGTGGGATCTCTTCCTCTTTAATAGTTACAGAATAACCATGAATGAACATCTGAAAGTATGTTGAAAGATAGAGTACAACTTATTGAAACATATCATATCTTGTGTAATTGCTCAATCAGTGTTTCAATGACGGGAAAGACATCAGTAAAACAGCTTGTAAACAATGTCACATAGCATTACATTTACCTCAGTCAAGTCATTCAGTGTCCGCAGTGTTTTAGTTTGCTAGAGAAATTAACTATTTCGCTAAATACACTGAACAAAAATATAAACGCAACACTTTTGTTTTTGCCCCATTTTTCATGAGCTGAACTCAAAGATCTAAGACTTTTACTATGTACACAAAAGGCCTATTTCTCTCAAATATTGTTCACAAATCTGTCTAAATCTGTGTTAGTGAGCACTTCTCCTTTGCCGAGATAATCCATCCACCTCACAGATGTGGCATATCAAGATGCTGATTAGACAGCATGATTATTGCACAGGTGTACCTTAGGCTGGCCACAATAAAAGGCCACTCTAAAATGTGCAGTTTTACTGTATTGGGGGGGGGGGGGGGGGGGGGGGGGGGGTCCGAAAACCAGTCAGTATCTGGTATGACCACCATTTGCTTCACGCAGTGCAACACATCTCTTTCACATATACAGTAGGTTACCAACCAGAATAATACTTTCAACGCCGCCGCTTTGCCGCGGCGGTGAAATTCGGGGTGTATTTGCTGCCTTTAACCGCTAAGAGGCGCTACAATCACAGACTTTGAAAAGTGTCCATTTATTCTCTCTATTGCGTAATCTGCCGCTGCGTCGCGGCTGATTCAGAGCGATTGAAAGCTGGTAGCAGATGCATTTAAGTGAAATGTAGTTAAAATAATTCATCACAATACTTAAATTAAATTGAATAAATAATGAAAACATTTCAATATAAAACATTGCAATAGAAACATATTAGGCTACATCAAGGCTTTGGAAGAGTATAAGACGTTGACGTAAACGTTCAGGCGGTAGCTCTGTGGTTAACGCAACGACACGGAGGTCCAAGAGGCCCGAGATCGAATCTCAGTATAACAACATGTTGGCCGACAGCATTAATCTTTAACCGTTCTTGATGCTTAAATAGTTGACTGTTTATTTGCGAGTTTATTAACTGTTTATTTATTTAAAGTCAAGCGTTTTTTTTTTTATAATCAATGGCATATTACAACATTGCTACAGTAGAGCTGGGGGGTTGTAAGGGGGGGCTTCTTACATTCGCTTCATAAACACAAGCACACTAGCACACACATGCAATCTTTTTTCTGCACCCGATGGATAGACTCATAATTTTCAAGCCCCACTGCCCCCATCGCCCCAACACAATGCTAATGAAATACGCAACAAGCTTAAAATGTTCCAATTTATTGAAGTAACAAGTAGGCTAGTATCTAAATACAAACTAAACAAACAAAAACAAAAATAGAGAAAATAAAAGTGCTGCTGTGTCAAAATGTTAAAAAAGAAAAGAAGAGAAATCCATTTGGCAAGACAAAAAAATTAAAAAATTCAAACAGACATAACATAGGCTAATGTGTTTGATATGGGATTAAAATTATGGGCAGTGCATGAGATATAAACTAATGATTAATTATGTCAAAATTGCTTAGTTCCGATCAGAGCATGTGAGCATTTCTGGATAGGCTATTCCTCGGCTCGCTCATTCCGCTCAGGGTCGCGCGCTCATGCTGTCTCCGACTAGTTTTTTTCTAGTCAACTAGTAGCCTAGTTGTTTATTTAAGCCATCAGTGGACAAATCACCCCTTTATATTGATTTAATAACTTAAATAGGCTATACAGGGTAATGAGTGAGTGTTATAAAGCTGCACTCAAGCGCACGAGCCGGAGACAAAAATAGCAAGGAGACATTTAATTGTTTATTAATAAACTGGTGTTTTCTGCGTCGCTGCAAAGATGAAGATGCGATGTAGACTCGCCATGAACGAATAAAGATATAAAGGCATAAAAAGGAAAAGTTCCTCCCGTTGGCGCGCCCAACCTGTCACTTCTCTAGGCTATTTCCCACCCATAGAAGGGCGCGCCCCACACTTTGAGCGGCGACTACCATCTAGGGGGGATCTAGCCGGTGTTCTGTCTCTCCCTCTCTCTGCCGTGCAAGCGGCCGCGCGCTACACAGTTTGAACCAGTCTATGGTTTGAACTTACATATTCACGTAGCCTTTCGAAAACAGGGACATTCATTGTCCCGGGAGAGTGCTTAAATTTCCCGGGACAGGTTATTAAAAAGAAGGACAATCCCGGTAAAACCGGGACCGGTGGCAACCTAACTTGCATTTAGACTTTATTTCCATGCAAAAAAGAAACACACAATCTTATTCTTGCTACATTTTAAATTTGTTTTGCCAAAGAAATTGCAGCTAAATTAAACGAAACGGTACAAATCGAAAATAGTCCAAAGCAACATAAATTAAAGACATGAGTTTTGCCTCTCTCGCGCTGGATCTCAGCAAGTTTATTTAGTCTCCCTTGCTCAAACATTCTTAAACTCTACAGAACCAGTTGAAACAACTGGATTGAACACTTCAATTTAAATTTGTGTGTGAAAACACTTTAAATAGGCTACAATAAATAAACAACAATATTTATAATTTAATCAAATATGGGGACACATCGAGAGATGTAGCCTATCCTTAAAATAATTTTGCCTTTGCCATCGGGCTGGCTATCCGACACTCTCCATATGAATGAGGAACATTAACACCTATTGTCTGTCCCTCCAAACCCCCACAGGCTCTCTGAGTCTGACTTAAAATAAAGAGAAGTCGCAATTCACACTTAAATCGCTCTTCTAGCATTATAGGCTATTAAAGTGTTGATAATGAAAGAATTAAATGATTTAAGCTACATGTGGTATTTCTGTCATAAAAGTTTATTACTAAATATTTCATTATTTAAATAATTTAAGAAATAAAACTGGTTTGGGCCAGCTTTTTCCAAGCAAAACTAAATATAGCCTAATCTTCAAACGCATGTTCATTTTGTTGTCATGAACAAAATGCTCAACTCAATATTAAATTCTACAGGGATCTTTGGGTCCAGGCATGCAAAATGTGAATTAGTTATTTTTTAAATTATTATTATTCAAATAAATATCGGTGCTTCGTGGTAGCCTACTGCTGATAAACTAAATAACATTTAGATAATAATTATGAACTTTAAATGAAACAATATAGCAACACTTCGACGAATAAATGATTTGATCTGTTTTTACATTTTAATTCAGGGCGATTTAGTCTCTACATTTAATTAAACGAGATTTTCACCTTGTCATTTTCTCATTGCGAGGCGCTCACAATCACATCATAAACATATTTGAGCAGATTCTCTGTACCTCTCGTTTTCATATGGATTACATAATCAGATAACATTTATTAACCTAAATATTTAGACATTTAAAGGCTTTAGACATAGCCGATTTCCTATCTTGACTGAGCTGAGGCAAGTGGCTTTCGGTTAATTTTTGTGACGCGCAGTTCCCGGAGACCGAGAGAGACGACATATAAACTTTTGTCATTAGCCTAAAAAAAGTTTACAGTTTTGAACGATGTAGGCTACTGTACTCTTATCTGTATGACCAAAAAAAATCACGTAGGCCTATAGCCTATTAAGTTATTTTAGCTGTTATGAGAAAAATAAATCAAATGAACGCGCTGCCTCGTTTGTCGAAAACTTTACTTAAAACCATGTTTTTAAAAACTCTATGTAGGTTTTAGGGAATAAAACAAATATAGATATATATAGGCCTATATATCTTTTTTTTTATACAAAACTGCTTTTGAACAATTGGTATTATTAGCTACAGATCTAAAGTCGTTCTGTTGGATAGCCTATTTGTTCCTTAGTGTAAAATGGAAATGCATGGTAATATTATTTTATAAATATAAGCAAAAAAAATATGTGGTGTAACAGAGGTTTAGAACTAAACAAATCTGCATTAATAGCCTAAAAATATATAGATTTTTTACAGAAGTCCATGTTTGTTCGGGATTTGAACGCAGGTCTGCCGATTGATGAACCGTCAGCTCTACCACTCGGCCATGTCGAAGTTTACTGAGAAAAGCCCAAACATTTATTTCACCAGTGTGTGTTCGCTCAAATGAGTGAGAACGTTTTGTTGTTAGCCTACTGTGAGTGTAGCCTACTTTACATGAATAAAATAGACCTTTTACAGTTTTAAAATATGATATCCTATCTGTATGACCAAAAATAACGAAGTAGGCTATAGCCTATTAAGTTATTTTAGCAGAAAAATAAATTCAAGTGAACGCGCTGCTGCGTTTGTCGAACTTAATTCAGTGGCAGAAGAAAACCCCATTTTAGAATACGCACTAGGCGTGGTGTGTCAAAATACTTAATTATAAACTTCAATATTTCGTTCAAAACCACATCAAAACGCTTTGTGACATTTTAAAAAGCCGTAACTGGAACCAGGATCGTAACTGAAATGCGCTGCATGTTATCTCTCAATACAGGAGCAGAAGCGCTGGTTCAGATTTTATTGTTTGTTGTTTAAACGTGCGTGTTTTAGGCTATATTTAAAAATATATATACTATATTTGATAAGGTCTATTTAGGGTAGGCCTATTCGCTATAGCCTACTGTGGAGGGGGGAAATCACCCACCGGCAAATCGCACCTTGCTTAACCATGTTTTTTTAAATTATTTCTGAAAGAATTCCAGTCTGTCTGCTGTCCTGTCCGTGAAGTTTTTTGTTTGTTTGTTTGTTTATTTTTTAACAGAACTGTTTTTGAAGACGTAAATTTAGTCAATCTGTTGGATGAGATTTGTTCCTTAGTGTAACATGGAAATGCATGGTAATTATATAAAAAACATATTTATTCGGGTTTCGAACCCGTGTCTTTGTAC
Organism: Chrosomus eos; assembly: GCA_036326025.1. Classification (NCBI taxonomy): domain Eukaryota; kingdom Metazoa; phylum Chordata; class Actinopteri; order Cypriniformes; family Leuciscidae; genus Chrosomus; species Chrosomus eos. Next base: position 16,731,756 of record CM070839.1, on the reverse strand, counting down.
TGCTTAAACCTTCAGCTCTACCACTCGACCACAAGTTCGGCTGTTTAAGCGTCAGTGTGCCCACAAACGACTGATGCACTCTTCAATCTTCTCATTCCTCAATAGTTTAGCATCATTGATTGCACCTAATTTATTTTCACTGACTGCGAGATAGGCCTCTTTTAAATTGATTCATAAAATGTTCTGCTCTAAAAGTTTGCTATATTCTATTTAAAATGTAGGCTACTTTTACATACGTTTTGCTTTCGCTAAATGTCCCTTTGCGCCACCTGGCGGTCATTTCGCGAATGACTTAGAAATGCGACTGGGTTTTTTTTTGCCGCGGTGAATTCACCGCGGCAGACGCCGCGGCGGCAATAGGCATTCTGGTTGGCTACCTACTGTAGATGTGAAATGGATGGACATAGGGATGGACATAGTCAGCAACAATACTCAGGCAGGCATGATGGATCCATGCTTTCATGTTGTTTATGCCCATTCTGACCCTTCCATCTGAATGTGGCAGCAGAAATCAAGACTCATCAGACCAGGCAATGTTTTCCCAATCTACTTTTGTCCAATTTTGGTGAGCCCGTGTGAATTGTAGCCTCAGTTTCCTGTTCTTAGCTGACAGGAGTGGCACCCAGTGTGTCTTCTGCTGCTGTAGCGCATCTGCTTCAAAGTTCGATGTATTGTGCATTCAGAGAGTCTCTTCAGCAGACCTCGGGTGTAACGAGTGCTTATTTGAGTTATGTTGCCTTTCTATCAGCTCGAACCAGTCTGGCCATGTTCCTCACTAGATATTTTTCACTAACCATTCTCTGTAAACCAGATGGTTAAAAAAGATGGTTGTGTGTGAAAACCCTAGAAGATCAGCCGTTTCTGAAATAGTCAGACCAGCCCGTCTGGCACCAACAACAATGCCACGTTCAAAGTCATTTAAGTCACCTTTCTTTCTCATTCTGATGCCCAGTTTGAACTTCAGCAGATCATTTCTCAATATGGTTCTTGTGGACTTGTGAAACGTCATCAATCGCTGTCCCAAATTAAAGTTCACATCTAGCCAGTACAGTTCAAATCCCTGGATGTTTGCAACATTGATAATAATAAGAAATGTTTCTTGAGTGTCAAATCTGTATATTGATTGAAAGTGGCTGACCTGCTAATAACAAAGCACAATGGCTCGTTGCCTGCGCATCTCGAGCTCGTTTGTGGCAGAACGTGATAAAAAACAAATCAAGAAGACTATGGCTGAATCAGAAGTCACTGGAGATCCGAAAGGCCTGTAGTGAGCATGTCCTTTGGAAGGTCAACTTTATGATCAATGGATGGAAAAAAAGGAATTCAGGAAATCACAAAGAGAAGAAAGCAAACATACTGCGGCGCAAAGACGCGAGCATTTGACCTTTAAGGGGTTTTGTTCCGTGGTGAGATCAGAATCTGATAAGGAAAAAAAAACTTAGCAGTCGTTGCACAGGGAGAAGCCTGAGATAGTCAGGCGGTGGAGGCCTGTCACACCTATTGTACCGTTGCTCTTTGAGAAAACAATGAGTGTCCCTGTGGACCAGAGTACGGCCACCTGCCACTAAATGGCAAAGGAAGAGATTGCTTTGACAGTAACCTGCAGAGGGAGCAACCTTGAGAGTGTGTATTTGCATGTTGTGTATGTGAATGTGTAAATTAGACGCAGAAAGGTCAAAACTCCTGTCTTATATTGTTCTTTGAGCTTACAGTCTCCAGCACTCAGCATGCTTTAGCAGGCAGAGCGCAGGTGGAAACTATATCTTTTCATGCTGTGTTGTCACCTGTCGTCTTGATCAGGCGAAACCGTCTTTTGGAAGTCTTTTCGAAAAATAGGTCAGGAAACATCATTTTTGAATAAATTATTTCATTTTAACTAAACATGCTCATTTTGTTTGTTTATTGTGCTTTTAATTTCAGTTTATAGCTCATTCAGGAGATACAATGAGATGTCCTTGATATGTCTTTCATTAGTCTTTTTTTTGGTCATTTTTTTTACTTTAGCTGTAAAATAAAAACATCTTTTTGTCAAAGACAAGTGGAGTTCAAAAGCAGCAAGAAGCAGTTTAAAAATAACCTTGCAGATGAATGTAATGTTCAGATAAACAAATATTTCTGGAACAGGCCACAGCCGCTTCAAACGCTACCTCCAGGAGACAAATATGGATTCATTTCTGAAATAGGCGTCATTGACCGTTAGAGTGTTGCAGGTCCGGTGAGGGAGGTATTGATTTTCTCCGTCTCTTTTAAGGTGCTAGACAGAATATTTCAAAAATAAAAGACAATATAATTAAACCGTTTCACACTAGTATTTTCTCTCTGATGAATTTCGTTTTCAGATTGTAGTAGCTTGGCTTAAAGGGCACGTTATGCAAAATTCACTTTTACATGGTGTTTGAACATAAATGTGTGTTGGCAGTGTGTGAGCAAAACCACCCTAGATTGATAAAAATCCACCCAGTGTTTTTTTTTTTTTTACAATCTCAATAAATCATAAGCACTGTCTCAGAACGAGCTGTTCTAAGATTCGGTGCAATGTGACATAGAATTACGCAAGCCCCACCGACGTGGTTTGATTGACACTGTGGTTTTGGCATAGACCCCGCCCTCGGTGATCTGTTCACCATCCTCCATTGTTTCAACGACAGTCGGTAATGTCTCCTAAAAAACATAAGTGTTCTGTTGTGGGATGTAATAATGTACATAGTAGTTTTCACTTACTTCCGACATCAGAGCCACTGAAAACGCAGTGGATGGATTTTATTTACGAAGGAAAGGTGCCACTTAAACTTCCAAAATACGTTTATGTTTTTTCGTTTATGACTTTTTGTGAACGAGGGTCAATTCAAAGGTCTTGCTTCAAAGTTAATCCTCAAGTGTTGATTGTTGCCTACTGTTCACTATCCAACGTCAACCCAGAAGAAGTAAGTGTATTTTGCATTTCAGTCGATGTCAGCCAATTCAACAACAAATGCGTCTAAAGTTGTTGTCGTCATCGTAGGATGTCTGTGTATATAATTTAAACCTTGTTTGTATAGTGTGTAACCACACGTTTATAAATATTTTTAAAAAAAAATATTGTATTAAAAACTGTGTATGTTCTGTAGCCATCTTCTCACATTTGCCACATAAGCACCTGTACGACAAGTAATGTAAACATAACGCAACAGGTCCCTTGCATAAATGTAATTTCATTGGTACGTAGCAAACGTTATCACAGTATTTGTGTTTGTAGTTTCAAAAAATTGCGCCAACGTTATCACAGTTTGTGTGTGTTGCACATTCATAATTGCAAAGGGGACGCGATTACAACTCTATAAGTACATAAATCTATCGCAAAATCTATCTAATCTAAATCATAGATCTATCGCAAAAGTAAAACAGTTCTTGTCCCCAAAAGACTTAGAGACCGTAATCCATGCCTTCATTACATCACGACTAGACTACTGTAATTCCCTGTACTGTGGTCTGCCTCAATCTACAATCACTCGCTTGCAAGTTGTTCAAAATGCTGCAGCAAGACTTCTGACGGGTACAAAAAAGAGAGATCACATCTCTCCTGTCCTAGAAATTTTACACTGGATCCCAGTAAAGTTCAGAATTGATTTTAAAATTGCAGTTTTTGTGTACAAAGCGCTATCCGGTGCTGCACCAACATACATATGTGATTTACTGACTATGTACACTCCCCAAAGAAATCTTAGATCGTGTAATCAGCTTCTTTTAACTGTCCCATGCTTTCGCTGCAAAACCAAGGGTGGTCGGGCATTCTCTGCCGCTGCTCCTAAGCTCTGGAACAGTCTGCCCTTCGCTGTGAGGTCTGCTCCGACGCTAACAAGTTTCAAATCGGCTCTTAAAACGTATTTATTCTCTAGTGCTTTTAAATAAACTGCTTGATTGATTGTATATGAATCTTTTGAATGAATTATATCAGGTCCTAAATGTATAAACCTGTCTTTTGCCTTGTCTATTTCAATGCTTTTAAATTGCATATTGTAATATTGTACAGCACTTTGGCGCAGCTCTGTTGTTTTTAAATGTGCTATAGAAATAAAATTTGACTTGACTTGACTTGACTAAATGTATCAAATAACCATTCCGAGACGTCCTGGTCCATTCTCATTTGTGTTTCTTCTGCCGGAGTCTCTTCATCATCTGGGTCTGATTCCGGTTCAAACATGTCCGGCTGAATGCCATACAAAACAGCGGGTCTCTCACTCTCAGCCATTCTAAGTATGCAAGTTACGCCCTCATCCAAAGGCAGGGCGGGGATATGCAGCTCATTTACATTTAAGGTGGTACACACCAAAACAGCTCTTTTTAAAACAGGCCCCAAAAATGACATTTTCAAATGGTTATAATAAATTAACTGTGGGGTATTTTGTGCTGAAACTTCACAAATACATTCTGGGGACACCCGAGACCAATATCACATCTTGTAAAAAGGGGCATAATAGGTGCCCTTTAAGGTGGATGGGCCTATATGCATTGCTGAATGGATTGATAAATAAACAAAAAAATCATTCCAGTCAAATTCATATTTCACTCTAGACTCTTATAGAATTAGGCCTATATTCTTTGGAAAATAACACTAATTTCAAATCATTAAAACTAGTTTTGTCATTCATCATTCACTTATTCATTCTCAGATTATACTTCTACCAGAAAGACTCGGGAGATAAACTGATGTAATAAAGTATCCATTTATTGGCAGCCCAGCAGGCCAATTATTACAAAGTTATTTGGCGTAGGCCCCGTCCGTAGATCGTAATCCGAGGGTAGCGGATCAGCATCTCCTGCCTGAAGACGAAGGCAGGGGCGTAGCCGACCCCCCGGGGAGTATAGACGGGACCATCCTGGTGGTGGTAGGGAGGGTGGAGGTTGTTGACGCGTCAGCATCTGCGAACTCAAACATGTGTAAGTACCGATCTTTATACGATAAGAATAAGGGCGTGATTGGATAAACTTGAAGGTAATGAGTGACGCAGTAATTAAGTCTTCCCGGCAGAACTTGTGCTAAAGCTTTCATTTCTACCAGAAAGACTCGGGAGATAAACTGATGTAATAAAGTATCATTATTGCAGCCAGCAGGCAATTATTACAAAGTTATTTGCGTGGCCCGTCCTAGATCGTAATCGAGGGTAGCGGATCACATCTCCTGCCTGAAGACGATAGGGGCGTAGCCGACCCCCCAAAAGTAGGTGGATTGTAGATCCGTCGAGACGGGGCCAGCCTCCCCCCAAAATTGATGAAGAAGTATACCCACCGGTCAAATTCTGTGGTTCCTGAAATAAAAAAGGGAGATACCGTAATTAGCATGATGACGTTAGTCATGGTTTTTTTTTTTTTTTTTTTTTTTTTAATCAGCACGCAAATAACATGATAGCCAGGTCGTGATAGACACACAGATATAGCACGATAGCCAGACATAGACAGGTTCGATAGACCACACACAGATATAGCCACGATAAGCCAGACATAGACGGGTCTCGATAGACCACACAGATAAAACCACGATAGCTAGACGTAGACAGGTCTCGATAGACCACACGGATATAGCCACGATAAGCCAGACATAGACGGTCTCGATGGACCACACACAGATACAGCCACGATAAGGCTAGACATAGACAGGTCTCGATAGACCACACGGATACAGCCGCGATAGGCCAGACGTAGACAGGACTCGATAGACCACACAGATATAGCCACGATAAGCCAGACATAGACGGGTCTCAATAGACCACACAGATACAGCCACGATAGGCCAGACATGACGAGTCTCGATAGACCACACAGATACAGCCACGATAGGCTAGACATAGACAGATCTCGATAGACCACACAGATATAGCCACGATAGGCTAGACATGGACAGGTCTCGATAGACCACACAGATATAGCCACGATAGGCCAGACATGGACAGGTCATGATAGACCGCACAGATATAGCCACGATAGGCCAGACATAGACGGGTCTCGATAGACCACACAGATACAGCCACGATAGGCCAGACATGGACGAGTCTCGATAGACCACACAGATACAGCCACGATAGGCTAGACATGGACAGGTCTCGATAGACCACACAGATATAGCCACGATAGGCCAGACATGGACAGGTCATGATAGACCGCACAGATATAGCCACGATAGGCCAGACATAGACAGGTCTCGATAGACCACACAGATATAGCCACGATAGGCCAAACATAGACGGGTCACGATAGACCGCACAGAATTGTTTTTTTTTTTTTTTTTTTTTTGGAATAAAATATATGCCTACAACAGCGCATAGAGACAAGGCCGCGCGAGGCCATTGCATAATACCACCACCAGAAATTGCATAAAATTTACCTGATTATCACTGAAGAGCTTGCTGAGCTTCAAGGATGGTTTTTGAATCAAGTCTGATGTACGATTCGAAAGCTGAGGAAGACCATCTGCCCATGATCTTAATGGCTGATGTAGAGATTCCTCGTTCAGCTGCTGAAGTAGCTGCCCCGATTCTGAATGAATGGCCGGTATATAGAGAGGGGGATAGACTGCAGCTTTTGATAGCAGTGGTTAGGTGAGATTTGAAAAAAGCCTTGGAAAGGGGTGCTCCGTTAGGTAATAAAAACAGCGACGCAAATTTAGAAGTTCTAGGCCGTATTTTAAGAAATTTAACCATGGCTGAGAAGGGGCAGAAATTATTATTGATTTTAGAGAGTGTTAAGGTAACGCCAGAACCTTGAGAATCAGATTTAGAGTGTTTGAGAGAGAGTGTGAAGAATTTGGGCCCGAAGCGTAGATCGGAAAAGGAAATGCCACGGGCAGGATCGAATTTATTAGTATCCGAAGTGAATTCCCCTGGACGCATGAAACCGTAGAAGGCAGATAAAAACACTGCTTCTAGGAGAATATTGAGGTACGTAGAAAAGAGGCCATTGCGAACAGAAACGATTAGTCTCTGCAATAGAGGCAGTGTAAGAGGCAGGCGTTTGTCTGTTGTTTTGCTGGAAGATTTAGCTAAACCTCTAAGTAGTAATCGAATAGATGAATCGGAAAAAAGGCTTTGGAAATTAGGATTATGATATTTTGCGTAGAATTGAATACCGGCGAGGAGTCTGCGAATAGAAGAAATTTTAAGATTGCGTTTCTCGAAATTAAATACGAGAAAGGAGCAAACGGTCGAAATTAAAATAGGAAAAAAAGGGATTTGGAAGGAGAAGCAGAACATGAGAAAAGCGGACCATGCTGATGTATAAGCTTTAAGTGTAGAGGGAGCGACACCTTTGGAGATGTAATGTCTAGCTGATGTAAGCAAGTCGTTTAATTTAGAATTATGTCTTTTAAGGGGGGCAAGTTGTTGGATCTGGGTTGGCTGAAGGGCGCAGCAGTCTGAAAGTCTGAAAACGAAAGCGAGAGAGCGCGTCAGCGATGACATTGCAGTGGCCGGGAATATGTACAGCTTTGATAATGAAATTAAAAATAACAGATTGCCAGATTAATCGTCTCAAGAAAGGCATGATGGTATTACAAGATGAACGACCTTTATTGATAATGGCAACTGTGGCTTCGTTATCGCAGAACATCATTATCCGTTTACGTGACCACTCGGGGCCCCAGATGACGCTGGCAACGGCTATAGGATATATCTCGTAGAGCGCGGATGAGACGGAGTCAGACGCTGTTTTAGGAAAGTCATTAGGCCATTTTTCAGCGAACCATTGCCCTTGGAAAAACCCACCGAATCCGATGGAAGGAGCCGCGTCGGTGAATAATTGGAGTTGGAGCGATGATTCGAAATCGTCGTTGTAAAAGAAAGAAATACCGTTCCAATCGTTGAGCAATCTTTTCCAGAAAATTATGTCGGACAAACAGCCTTCATCTAGTTGGATCAGATCGCTTAGTTTTTCCGCCGAATGGGCCAGTGTTAACAATCGTGAGATAAAAGCCCTGCCTTGAGGGATGATTCTCATAGCGAAATTTAGGTGTCCGAGAAGCGAAAGCATGTCGCGCTTTGATATTGAAGGAAGGGCGGAAAAAGATTCCAGAAAAGACCTAATTCTTGAAAGTTTCTCGGAGGGAAGAGAAGCTTGCATAAGACAGTCCTTCCAGAAAAACGCGGAGTTTTTTTGTGATTGTTGCGGGCAAAAATCCTTGATTACGCGGCCCGTTTTCTTTAAAAATGCGATGGAATATGCGGGATATTTATGCAATTTTTTGCGATGAAATTGCGGGAACTTGCAAAAATTGCGGGAACTTGCAAAAACTGCGGTTTGATGAAAAAGAGAAAAAAAAGTGATTCCCCAGACACCCTGTTCTCACTAGGCTACTACCTTAATGTAAAGAGTCATTTCTTATTACTTCTTATGATAAGCAAGCACACTACATCACAGAAAGTGCTGGAAATATTTAATTTCTCATCTTGTTTTATTCCAGACTGTAACGAGTGGAAATAAGGTGTGGCCCCTTTAAGAACTGTGCGTGTGCGCTCCCTGTTGAACTGTCTGCCGCCATGCGCCTCAAACACCCCATGTTCGATGTTACTTCTTTTATATTATTTTGTTTATTAAAGTCCCCATGAAATCAAAATTGACCATACTTACTTTGTTTGCCTAAATTGATCGTTTTGTGGTGAACAATTCATCCGTGCAAGTCAATCCACACAAAAAAATTTTTTGGCTTCGTAATCTTTAATCAAATTCTGAAAATGCCCCTCCCCTCTGCGTTGGAGGACCTTGCCCGATGACGTAGGCTTGACGGTTTAGGTGTCTGCTTAACATCCGTAATCACGCCCCTCCAACTGACATTAGAGCATTAGACAGGCACACAGCGTGTGAAAGGAGAGATGGCGAGGAGGTGCATTTTTCTAGATCCAATCAGGTGCTAGTTGGGAAAAAAAGCCACGCTCACTATTTTGCCTCATTTAGTATTCCGTTTCTCTCGGAAATACGTCACAGCACTGGAGAAAAGCCGTTTGCAACTTCCGGTTCATGGGGACTTTAAGTAACGATGTGGACGGTAGAACGTGTGACAGACAGTAATACGAGTTCGATTTGGGAATAAAGTGCGAGTTGTGAGATGACAATCGCCTCCGTGAGTCTGTCTGTCAATAACTTCAGTTGTGAGCTATCCCTATTTTTCTTCTTAAATATTTAAAATAAAGTGTTCTCCTGTTTTACAGCTTTTCGATGATGTTCACGTCGCGTAATTACGTCACTTCATACCGTTCCCATGGCAACAGGGGGAAATGGCTGCTCTTGTGTGAAGCAAACGCAACATTTTTCAACTTTCTGCTAAGATATATATGTGACTTTTTGCGACGAAAATGCGGGGATTATGAAATCATGCAAGCCAGCATATTTTGCGCGTAAATCAGCAATTTATGCGGCGAAATTGCGGAGTATTTGAAAAAATGCGACCCCCGCATAAATATGCGGACTTTGGCTGATTATGCATTGAATTCAGCGATCGCATAATCGCGTTTTTCTGGAGGGACTGATAAGAACTGAGTCCAGGGAAATTCCCAGAAATTCTAATGAAGTAGAGGGCCCCGAAGTTTTCTCAGCGGAGAGGGGAACACCGACGTCACTAAAGATAAGTTTGAGTATGTCGAGGATTGAAGATTGGGAAGATGGGAAATCGATGAGCAGAAAATCGTCGAGCAGATGTAGGACAAAAGGGAGCTTGCTGACGTTCAGCAAGATCCAGCACAGCGCTTCGGAGAGGCTATTAAAGATATGAGGGCTGCTTCTACACCCGAATGTAAGCCTTACGGCAAAATAGAATTTAGAATGCCATTTGACGCCGAAAAGTGGCCAGTCAGCGGGGTGGATTGGCATGGTTTTGAACGCATCAGTAATGTCAGCTTTAGCTAGCCAGGCGCCTTGACCGGCTATCTTGATTAGATGGATAGCGTTGTCTACCGATGCGTAATGTAGAGAGAAAGGTGATAAAGGTATACATTCGTTAACGCTCGCTGTGTTGGCAGAATGAGGAGAAGACATATCGAAGATAAGACGTTTTTTACCGGAGTATTTCCGTGTTGCAGATTTTTTGCAACGAAAGAAGTAGTGAGATTAGAAAGGATGCCACCCGAAACCCTTGAGACAGACCGGTGATTAGGTAATCGACAAAAGTCGGATCGGGGTGAGAGGAGAGGTAGCTAGCGAGATTAGAAACATTAATAGGAGTAGAAGGGTGGCTTTTCAGAATTTTCTCTGATATGGGGCTTTTCCTCTGCTTGGAGGTTTGTACCGGCGTGGACAGACCGATTTCGGGTGCGGATCCTTGCAGAAACTGCAAATGTGATCATATTTACATTGGGGAAAAGAACAGACAGATTCATTAAAGTTGTTACAAATAATGGAATCCTTGCGACCTGAAATGTAACGTTTCTTGCTGGGTATTGCCTTACGTTATCAGCACCATGGACAGCGTGCGGCTCTTGGCTGGCGAATGCTTTCGGGCAAAAAGATGCCGAGTGTCCGTGAGCGCTACAAATGTTACAAATTAATGTTTTTGCGCCGCCGAAATGACGGACGAGCAGTTCGGTGTCGGTCACAGACCAATCTAGTCTGGAGTTGAAGAGCAAAATGAAGGAAGCTGATTTGGCGGAGAATGATTTGTGATATTCGTAGAATAGTGTACCACCGTATCTCTGATTGAAGTCTGCCATCATGGCTAAATATAAATCCAGCTCTTCCCTTCGATCAGGGTAAACTTGACACAGAATGTCTCTAAAAATGCTGAAAGCTATGACGAATTCTGCGAATGACAGATTCCGCTGTAATCTTGGATCGGAAGTTTTAAGTAGGACTGCCACGTCACCACAGTCCACCATTTTCCTGTCAACGGCAGGCGAAGGAAGCAGAAGTGAAGCAAGGTTTATATCCTTACCTTGGATGATGTTTGCTCTAATGTGGGGAGATACCGTGGCAGCGGCTGGAGACACGAAACGCCTACCGAATGACTGGGCAGGAGCTGCTGTTGAAAGGTTGAAGGATGAAGTTTCGGGTGGAGCGGAAATATCCTGGAATGGTGTCTGGGCTGGTTGAAGAAAAGTTGACGGGGCTGAAGAAGTAGAAGCGAAGCTCGGAATATCGCTTAATCCGCTGGTAGGAGGTCTGAATTGAGGAGTTACAATCGCGTTTAAAGCCGCATTAGGGTCGTTGGAGTTAGCGGCGGTTCTTTCAAATTTTGCCATCCTCGATTCCAGACCTTTGATGGTTTGGGAGAGGCTTTGAACCGCTTGGAGAAGTTGAATGTTAGTTCCGTCGGGTTCAGTTATATCTGAAGAAGCTGATGTCCGTGCTTGCAGCGTGGTTCTTTTAGTGGAATGAGGTGACGATGACTTAGCTGTTCTCTTCCTGCCAGCTTGTTTTGAGTGACTGGACGTTGAAGGAGTCGCTGGATTAGTGATGGACTCGGGTGGATTACCCAGAGTGTTTTGAGCAAGAAGGAGAATATCCTCTCTGGACAAACCTTGGCTAATGGGAATGCCGGCTGATTCCAGGGTACTGTACAAATCCTCTGTGGTCCGCGTTGCCCACGGCGAATCGCGGCATTGGAGGCGCGAGCTGCGCCGTGTTGGGAGAGGAGAAGGCGGAACGAACTCATCATCGGAGTCTGAATAGTCACAGACGATTGGCGTATCGTTGGACATGGTTAGCAGTGAACGCGAGCAATTGTTGACGCGTCAGCATCTGCGAACTCAAACATGTGTAAGTACCGATCTTTATACGATAAGAATAAGGGCGTGATTGGATAAACTTGAAGGTAATGAGTGACGCAGTAATTAAGTCTTCCCGGCAGAACTTGTGCTAAAGCTTTCATATCTTTACTTTGATCAAAATTAGGGATGCACCGAAATGAAAATTCTTGGCCGAAGCCGAATAATAATGAAACGCTTGGCCGAAGGCCGAATACCGAATACCGAATGCGGTATTTCACATTTTTTCCATTTATTTTGCCAATTTTTTCACCATTGCATTTAATTAAATAGTAAAAATATGCTTTTTTACTATTTTGTCTTGAGAAAAACATCAAATTGCAAAAATACAATTTGTTTAACACTGAATTTTTTTTTTAACATTCCAGCAGATATTATTTAAACAAAGCACAATATAACTTAAAATAAATAAATTAGTAAAATAAAAACTATATTTTTATTTGGCCATCTTTGAAGCCCCCCTTCTTGAATAGCCTATGTTAGGCCTATAACTGACTGCTGAAAGAATATAACTAAAAAAGTGCATTGAAAAGTGCAAAAAAATGTGGATGAACCCACAACAAATGAATAACTGTCCTAGACATAAGCCTACTTTTGCGGTTTACATAAACTTTATCGTGGGCGTTGACAGGTTTGCATGGATTGCTGGATCACTTGGGTTTCAATATAGCGCGCGCTCTCCGTTACGATTAGCAGATAAGGAGTTGCCATAAGAACGACTCTTTTCATCTCTCTCTTTTCATACAGATTACATAAACAGAGAATATTTGTTTTCGTTTTGAATTAGATCGTTTAAAAGTAGACAATTAAATGATTATAAAGATATGCCTTTGCCTGTATGACTAGTAGCAAGGCCTATTGGCTGAGTTTTTTAGAGACGTGCTCCAGAAAAAAAAGTTAACGGAGACAGAGGCAGAAAGCACACCCTGTTTATTTTCTTTATTTTACAAAAGCACAGTTTTGTTTCGATTGTAAGTGGACACAAGTAGTCATTTAACAGTTTATTTTTTCATATTTCTTAAGTCTGCATTTAAGTGACCATAAATGACGGAGTATTTAAGTCTATTTTGCTGCTATGTGAAAAAAATCCAGCAAAACGCAGCGGCGCATTTGTCAACTAGAGGGTTAAAAGACACTTTAGTGCTGCAAGTAACAACGTCTGCCACAGACGCATCAGATGAGCTTCTCTTTTGTCTTCTCCTCAAAGGGGGCATGTTGGCTGCATTTATAAAGCGCGTGCCTCTCACTCTACGCTGGTTACTATTTGATCGCGTCATCAAAAACGTCATTGTTCGGTCAAATTTATTCGGCCTTTTTACTTGTTCGGCCGAACACCGAAAGTGCTTTTTTTGCTATTTTCGGCCGAATAATTTCGGTTGCCGAACATTCGGTGCATCCCTAATCAAAATGTCCACTTCCTCTATTTCGTCTTCACTAACCACCCACAATCCAATGAAGGAAATTGAATCACTCTTACTCTATCCCTCTATCGCCACCAACTGTCCACAGTTGCACTTATATTTATTCTAATAACTTTTTAACCGTAAAGGCCATTGCACACTGAGTCCGAAATTCGCATCCGAAATTTCGCACGTTAAAAAAAAATCGACCTCACGTTATGTCAATCACGCTTGCACACTGCCTCCGAAACTTTCGTCCGGCAAAAAAAATTCGGATCAGGTTCGATTTTCTGCGTTTTTCGCATCCACAGCCAGCATTTTGAGAGTTTTTTTTTTTGACTATTCAGACCCACCGACCGTACAAGCGAACGACACAATCCAGAATGGCATCTGATAAGTTGATACACTTCGTCTCGCAGCACAAAGTACTGTATGATAAACAAACCATACAGCTGTTCTGTATGCCCAGCGTTTCTGCCGGCCGTGTGTGTGTGTGTGTGTGTGTGTGTTGTGTGTGTGTGTGTGTGTGTGTGTGTGTGTGTGTGTGTGTGTGTGTGTGTGTGTGTGTGTGTGTGTTGTGTCTTTTTGGTGGTCTTCTTTTTAATATGTGGCTCAGTATCGCTAGCAAAGCATCAAACTGTTCCTTGACATTCTGAGGTAAATTTTGAATCGCTCGGGATAATTGCGCAACTCCTTGATGAGCTGAAACTCTCCTTCCTCTCGGCACAAGATTGGATGGACCCTCTTTTTCTTCTTTTTCTCTTTTAAAGAAGAGAGAGGGCAACAAAATCATCCTCACTGGTTGACGAATCCATTTTGTATTTTTTGCGTTTTTTTCTGCAAAGGTTTAATAAATACGCATCGGACTCAGTGTGCAAGGTTTCTGTGCGTGACGAATTTTTAGGCTGATGAACACGAAAAAACCCATACGAAAAAATCGGACTCAGTGTGCAATGGCATTAAGGGCTAGAAACAAAAATGTTCTCTTTTCCTCTGATTTGATTGCAGCCTTAGCCTGGGAAAACACAGACAACTTCCGGCAAATTTAGATTTGCTCTGAAAGTTAGTCTGGCAAAGAGCTCATTCAAGCCCATTTCCAATCCGCCGAAATCGCGGCACCAATCAGATACGTTGGGGCGGGCTTTACACGATGACGACAGCACTGGGATTTTGAAGCAGATACATTACAAAGATGGATGCCGTCGTCAAACATCACTCGTTCGAATCTGATAAGTCTGTTTTAAGCGATTTAAAATGTTCCTTTTCGTTAAAACCCGAGCAAAGAACAACACTCAAAGCCTTCATGTCTAAAAAATATGTTATCGCTGTCTTACCGACTTGATTCAGCAAAAGTCTGATATACCAGTGTGGCGAGCAGGACGATCGAGGCCGAGGGACGTGAGAGAACGGCGTGAGTGAGGCCGGTCTCGCATCTCTCACGGAGGAGCGGAAAGCATAAAAGGAGGAGGAACGACAGTGAAGATCGAGAGAGGACAGGCCTGAATTTTATTTGATGTTTTGTTTTATTATGTGTGGCGGCAGTCGACCGTGAGGGACTTTGTATTTGTTTTATTTTGTCATTAAAATGTGTGAATGTTCGCCGGTTTCCGCCTCCTCCTTCCCATAACAACGAGCCCCGTTGGTGGCTAAATGAATGGGTGGGTCTTAGCCATAGACTGTCTTAGCGAGAGCCCTCTGCATACGTCATCTCCTTTATCGCTCTGATTGGTTTTAGGTCTATCCAATTGCGCCAAGAGGCATTTGAGGGACGTCCGTTGGTGACACCCCTTTGGAAATGATTTGTCTATGGAGCTTTGCCAGACCCTAACTCAGTTTCAAACTGAGAAGGGTCTGGTTTTAACCAGACTATTGCGGCCTATACCGAGGCTCAAATTTTCCCAAAAATCAAACCAGATCATCTTCATACTATGCCAACAAAACAAACATGGAATTCAAGTTGATTAGTCAAACCGAATAGCATACTAACGAATTTGGCGAAGAGCATGGCAAAGTGGACATGAGGCTATCTCCAAAAGGCTTTGACCGTATTCAGACCAAACTTGGTCTGTATTATGACAATCTTGACCTATGTGTACCTGCAGAGTTTCAGCACAGTGTCACCTAGTGGTCAGGAGATACAAGAAATGGCTATTTTTGCTTAAACTTAGCCGTTCTGGCCAAAAAGTCACAATACTGGTCTCTTTAGATTCGGTGTGGCATGCCAAGTCAAACAATACCCAATTTAGCCATGTCAGCCGGCCATTATTTTTTTTTTTGTATACTATATTTTACTAGCGCATTGCCATTTTTATGATTTTATTAATTATTAGCTGTTCCCGCATATGAAACCCATTTTGGGAAACTCTACATTTCACTACTTTTCATACGCTAAAACTACACAGACAGTGTATGCAAATAAATGTCAATGTCAGCTGGCGCAATTGATTCTTAGTGAATTCTTCCCTTAGTATTTTGACTTTCTTTGAACATGCACCCAATTTTGCCTGTCAGCTCCAGAAACGAATCTTTTTAATTGCCACAAAATTATAGCTATGTTTTGAATGACAGTTTTCTGTTCAGAGCTGGTAAATCTGCGACAGCGGGGACAGATGGGAGATTTAATCATCTGGACATAAGAAATCTTACATTTATGAATAAAAAGAAATATTGCATGAACAATTGACAGCATTAGTCAATCTGACAGTTTTTGTGACAGCATAAAAAAAAGAGAAGATAACTATATCCAACACAGGTGGGTTATGGTTGTTAGACCACTGCCCTATTAGTGAGGTTTATTAATGTATATATAGATTATTTCTTACATTTGTTTACTTGATATTTTTTAGAAGTGCTGCTTTAATTATAAAAAAACTGCTTTGTTTTAGCTGTTAGAATGTTTGCATGGTAAACCCCTGTTGGAGTAGCATCTTTGAATTCTTCCCCTTTAAAGCACCACAACTGACTAAAGCCAAACACATTTCAGTGGACGTCTTTAGCCATTGTAAACCATCTCATGCTGTTGTTTTGAACGTCCCACCATGAGTGTTGTATTGGAGTTCAAAATAAAAATGTGCCTGTTATGCTCATTTTAAAATGTGTGCAAGCGTACAATGTAAAACCCCCCAAAGAATCAACTGCCCCAGTTATACAGACATATGAGTCGACCAATCAGCCCATGAACCGGTTAGCTTTGAAAATGTTTTGCACATCCAGAAGTTAAAAAGTCAGTTTATTTGATCAAGGCTGTCAGAATGTTTTTGTGTGCTTTACTCTGAAACTGAACTCCAGTCAGCAGATATATATTTTTCAATCTTTTATTTTTTATTTTTTTTTGTGGTGGTGGTGGTGGTGGTGGTGGTGATGGTTTTGAAGATTTTTACGTTTCTCTTAAATCTGTATTTATTTATATGAGTGTACAAAAAAAAAAAAAAAGAATAAATGAAACAAAAAAAAAATGAGGATGGCTATACAACATCCACAGACCTCTGGTAGAAATGATAGCAGCAAATTAAAACTGCTGTTCCGTTTAGAGAGTTGGGATTACTTGCCTTCAAGAAAAAAAGGCAAGAAAGTAGAGAGAAATGCTGAAAAAAATAAAGTGTTAAAGAAAGATAAAGCCAGGCTGAGGGAAACGCAATTTAAAAGCTTACTAACATCCCAAAACTTCAGTCAGTCCTTCCTGACAGAAGCGTTCTGTGTATTTTATTATTTATCAAATGTGCCTTCTGGGGAAATATTCTAAGTGCCTAACACTATTCAAGACAACAAGGGAACTGTGAATTAGAGAACGCAAACATTCTAGCCCTCCATTTTCACTGGCTTTTGTCTTCTGAATAATCACACTTGTACTTATGTTCTATGAATAGGAATGAGTGCCTTGTCTATGTACATATATCAAACTCTGTGACACTCTACAGCTTGTATGAATGCAAACAGCATGTTGAGGTGAACTGGCTGGATGAGCAGAGCTGCTTCTGCTTGTTTACCTGAACTCGTGTACCTCTGGAGAGGTGATCAACACTACAGTATAGCTTCAGGCTTCTGTAGTGTCCATGCGCAACACTTAAATGAGCACCCAAGAAAGCCTCGAGGCTGGTGTCTGTACTTCCTTAAAATAAGCCAGGACAGAAGCCTGGAGAGACACCTACTCACACAAATATGATTGTGATAAGGACACTGTCTAGGTATTCTAGTGTGGAGTGGTTGTGAACATCTTGGTGTTAACTTTGTTAATGTGTTTTTAAAAATTTGTGTAAGATTTAATTAATTAATTTATTCAAACTTTTCAATACCACAGATATTATGATTGCAAGGAATCCCCTACCTAAAACGCACACACACACACACACACACACACACACACACACACACACACACACACACACACACACACACACACACACACACACACACACACACACACACACACACACACACACACACTTTTCGGCCAAGTGCATCCATCATTTTTGGTTTTGGTGCATAGTCATTTTATAGTGCATAGTCATAGTCAACAATTAAGTTAGCTTTGGTCTAGCTTAAAGGCGATTTATTCTAACAGTTTGTTTCA
This sequence comes from Chrosomus eos, assembly GCA_036326025.1. Lineage (NCBI taxonomy): Eukaryota > Metazoa > Chordata > Actinopteri > Cypriniformes > Leuciscidae > Chrosomus > Chrosomus eos. Next base: position 16,714,066 of record CM070839.1, on the reverse strand, counting down.
ATCATTCTGTTTAAAAGGTTTTGCTATTTGAGTCATCCCTCAAAGTATCCCTAGATGCCCCTGTGTAGCCACCTGTTTCTTTACTTAATAGTTATTTAGTTAAATAGTGCTGTTTATCATGTTTTCATTTATGTTGTGTAAATTAGATAGTGTGTTGTAATTAGTGTAAATTGTTTCCCTGCTCCATTTGTTACTGCCACACTAATTACATTGTGTCTGTGAAATGTTTTTTATCCAACGTTTAGAATAAAAATAGCTTTATAACAGGTATGTTGCTCTGCTTAAGTTGTCCACATATTATTTTGTCACTTAGATCAAAAAACTGCTACTGGAGCATGAATAAGACTAGCAACTTAGCAAAAGTATTTTTTTTCTCTCATTTTAAATGAATGGCTCGAGTGATTTGGGATCGGCCTATTGAAATGTTTTTGGTTCATTTCGAGTTGGACGTGATCGATTAAGTGAGCGATTAACTCTGTAATCTGTCCAAGCATTTCAATCGGTTCAACTCATTCAGTTTCAACTGATAACTTGGGTTTAATTCAGTCCAGTCTGTGAAATGTGTTCAGCCAGTTTATTAAAAAGAACCCATTCAAAAGAACCCATCCAAAAGGATGTCACTGTGACTAATGTTTTCGTAAGAAACACACGCCTTTCTTTCATGCCGATGAGGTGTATTAATCACTTTGACACCTTCGACTGATGTTCGTTTCCCACTCTTTTAATTGTTTCCACTTCTCCAACTTCCGCACAACTTCTTTATCTCGTGTCCGCTCTATTTTCCCCGGGCCTAAATCCACATCCTTCTATACTATGAGCTTCCAATTCTGAGATAAGAGAATGAGAAGAGATCTGCAGTGTCTCTAAGAGCAGATCAACACTCGATGCCTGAAAACACGGCTATGTCCTTAAGGCAGATCTCTCTTGCCCTCAGGGCCATTTTCTCCAGAAAATAGCCACAAAATATGCTTTTTACTCTGTGATTGTGGTTTGTTGTTGTGTGTATAATATTGTTTTAAAATGGTTAAAAGTATTATGCGACTAGGTTTAATAAATAATGTTAAAATAATCAACTAACAGGTTAAAATCATTAGCCAATGCATTATTATTGTGAAATAACAATGGCCAATACTTTTACAGCATTAATCTAGGTTAATTTATTAATACTATTGTTATGTTAATTAATGTATTTATATTTCTATAAATGAACATGCTAGTTATTGCATTCATATTAACATTATAGAACCTAAAAAAGTGTAATCATATATAGGAAATATATTAGATTTTAAAAGTAACACTACCATTCAAGCATTTGGGTTCAGTTTTTCTTTTATTAATACTTTATTCATCATTGATGTGGAAAGTGACGGTAAGGATTTGCATGCTTACAAAAGATTTGTAATTCAAATAAATGCTGTTCTTTTGATCTTTAGATTCATTTAACAATCCTGACTGTCCCAATTAATTATTAATATAATTTTTTATTTGCTTTTTTTAAGCTCCAAATCAGCAATTGAGAAGGATTATTGAAGGATAATGCAAGCTTTGCCGTCACAAAAATAAAGACCACCAAATACCACTGCTATGCGGTATAGCATTCAAGCACCATATTGCTCAGGAACACCTTATGCTAGTAGAGCAAATGTAACTAAAGTTGTGCAGGGTTGGTTTGTTTTAACACCATGGGATTATTTTTGATGAATGTAATAATAATTAGCTTGTAATGTAAAAATGCATTCATTTTTTTTTCCCTCACAGTTATCGAGTGGTGCCATGACCCTTACTGAAGCAAATGCAAAACCTCAAAGTGCTTTCGAGGTTTATGCTGCTTCAAAATAACACGGCACATTTAAAACCTCAAGAAACTAGGCTAATTAAACTGTGTACTCAAAAATATACTGCCACATGGCAGCAGGGAAGCAAAGGATGGCTGTTCTCAGTCAAGTGCAAAACTGCCCAGAGGAGAACGAACAGTACAGTTTGTGCCAGAAGAAGGGAAACAACTGTAGTCATACATTAGTTGTCATACTCCAGGTCATTGGCTTGCAGTGCTCAGAAAAAGTGATTCAGTTCATAGTTGTGAACTCACTTAAATGTTTTTGTCCTCTGATTTGTGGACAAGTGTCAAGACCTGCTGATTTATTTCTTGGCATTGCCGGACGTCACTGATCAAGGCTAAAGAGTAAAATATGACTCTTAGGAGCTCTCAGGCAGACACATTAAATTACAAAGAGTAGATAGATGTTTTTTTACAACATATTTGTGTCTCAGGCACCAAGCAGCATTGCACAAAAAGTGCTGTGTACGGAAGAACAAATAGAAGTGTTTTGGTTCATTCACACTAATTAGCAGTTCAGTCCTGTGGCTTCGTGAGGAGGATTTGAAGCATGTCCAATCTCTCTGCCATAGCTTGTTTTCCTGACACGAACTACCCCTCAAACTCCAGACCTATCATACACGTTACAACTTGTTAGATTTTGTCATTCCAAAGTGAAAGTTGCGAAAAGACGTATTAAAATGTTTACTCAACATGTTCTGAGCACGCAATATGACACATTCGCGAATGTCATATTACTCACATGCAGTACAATTTCACCGCTACGAGCTGTCGAAGAACACCGTTATAGTGTGTTATATAAGTGACAGGGTGTTTGGGTCAAAAACAGTTCTGCTGCTTAATATTTTTGAGGAAGCATGCTACATCTTTTCAGGAGTCTTTAATGAAAAATAAAAAAAAAAGTAATAAAAAAACTTGTATTTGAAATTGAAAGCTTTTGTAGCATTATAGATGTCTTTACTGTCACTTTTGATCAATATAATGCATCCTTGCTGAATAAAAGTATACCCCCCCCCCCCCACCACACACACACACAAAAAAAGAAAAGAATCTAACTGACCTAAAGAATGTTGATAGTATTGTCTTAAACCGAACATCTGAGCTCTCTGACACAAACTACCCCTCATACTCATAAGTCCAAACCTATCAATACATGTCACAAAGGAAACTTCACAAAAACGATGTATTAAAATGTTTACTCAACATGTCCTAAGCATGTAACATGAGTCACATCTGTGAATGTCATAACTCACATACTCTTCACCGTTATCTGTAAGAGTGTAGAGCGGCACCGGCTCGGAGTGTTATAACCCACTTCGCTTCATCAAGCATAACCGCCATTGTCAAAAGTGACAGAATGTTTGGGTCAGGGGGGATCGGCGTGCGTGTGTGTCTGGGTTCGTGCGTGTGTGCGAGGGTAACAGTTTGGTGCCCTCACTGTCCCCCTGTCTTTGTGTTGTGCGGGTCTGCTGGTCGTACAGAGAGTTCTGTGCCGCCGTACATTATTCCTCCGTCAGTCAAGCGGAACAATGCAGCCCTTCGGTACCAGACCTGAAGACCTTGCCACGTGGATGTGTGTGTATGCCCACGCACACATCTGCACTGTGTATTTGTGCAGTTGTGTGTGTGGATGTCTTGTGAATGTCATGCCCCTTTTTCCCAGTACTACCTGCAGTGGCGTGGCAGGTGGACCTGATCAGGCATGGGGTAATGGGAAGGACTATCTTTTATTCCTGCAAAGACATTAACACAATACCCCTTTTTTCCATAGCCAACATTTTAGACAGGGAACATTTAAAATGGATAGTTCACCTTATAAAATCCATTGTTTACTCACCTTCATGTCGTTCAAAACTCATATGCTCTTGAGCTGTAAAGTATTTTTTTTTCTTCCAAAAACAAACAACAGAATTGACCCAAACTTTTGAATAGTGCTGCTTTTTTATTATTATTTACAAAAGATCGTCTCCTTAAATGTGCCTCTCGAATAAAATATGTTGCCTGTGGCAGTCATATATTTTAGACCAATGGCATGTGGTGTTATTGAATGCCAACCTATATTGTGTATATTTCCAATTGAAACATTTGAGGTTCTTATGCCTTATTATTTATTATTAAATAATAAATGAATTAAATAATTAAAAGATTAAAAGGGATTTAAGGGAAAAAATTGTAGTTATGAAGTAATTTAAACTATTTGAAAATATTTTATTTTAAAATGTGCCCACATTCACTCTTATTCAAATGTCTAATATGTCGAAAACACAAACATTTCTTGTCTCGTCGCATTCAGTTATGAATTACATGAATCATAATCAAATCAAAACTTTTGAGTAATTTGCACCATTAGGTAGGGTATTACTGTCGTCACTGAACATTTCTATAATCCAAACAACAAACAGCTTTACTCATTCTACGCTAAAATGATAAGACAAATAAAAGGAGAATATAATGAATTCTATTATTGTTTACATTTGTATTCATAGCTCAGACAAAACCATTGGCTCCGCCTCTGACTTGTATGTATGTTTGTTTGTTTGTTTGTTATGGCCATGTCAGGATTTTCTTTCCCATAGATTTCCTTTTTGCATTTTGTGTGGCCTATTTGAAAGCTAGTCATCTGCTAAATCTCTTATGATAGGCAGGTGGTATTTAGAATTCAGGATTTGGGAATCTTCTTATTACAGAGAGCATATTATTACACAAAAAAAGTGTTGAGTACAAGATGAGCTATCAATATTTGTTATTAATTTCCCCCTGGACGAGACAGAGTACATTTTAAATGTGTCTATTTGTTAAAATTTCATTTACAAGACAGTGTTTAGGTGTATGCAAGCATAGATGGACTTAAAGCTTACAGACATTGAGCAAAAACCACAAACCTCCCTCATAATCCTATCCATATTGCAGGAGTTGTTTTTCCACTAACAGTTGATTTATAATGTTGTGAGAAGGCTTCATCTTGAGCCCCAGGTGACCCTTGCACACCTCTCTGTGTCCACACACCACCCAAAAAGGCAAAGTGCATGTTGTAAAGCTCCTGAATTTGTGACGTTGGTCTGTTTGTAAGCACAGGGCTGAATGACCTTCAGGTGAGCCTGTGGAGAACATCAAATGCAGTTGCTCTCCTGAAGTGCCTTAACCTATCTATCTTTCCATCCATCCATCCAGTCTGTCTGTCGTTCTAGCTATCTGCCCTGTCTGTCATCCTTTTCTTATGTGCATACCTCATTCCATCCATCCATCCATCCATCCACCTATAGCTGCTGAAATGACACGATTCACCTTTAAAGCACAATACTAACTTGTTTAAAAGGTAGTCCTACTGTGTTGCTAGTAGCCTACACAGCGGTTCTTGTGTCCCCCCTTCACACACTCATTCACAGTCACACAGAGTCAGACAGACACAATCATCTAGTTCTCGCCCGTTTTTCTTTCTCTTATTTATACTTCTTGGTCAATAAATTAATATCTCTCCCACATCTCTTCTTACACACTAGACCTTGACATTCCAAAATCTGAATTGCAGTTTCAATAAAGCTGCCGTATGCAATCTGAAACGTCAATCAATAATTGATTTTTGTTGTTTTTTATTTATGTGTGCTGTGGTTAAAGCTTGTGACTTGTTAGAAATTGTAATTGTATATGATACTGGATTTTTGTACTTCACATAGCCATATTTCCGCCTGCATGGACATAAAATGTCTGTTTTATTGGATCAAACTATCCACAGTATAACATAAGGCAAATATCAACAGGCTGTCAATCTGTGTGTTAATGGAGGGTTTTTTCAGTAACTCTTCCTGCTGGTTACACTGTTACTGTTGGCGACAAGTGCCTTTATGAGTGAGTGAGTGAGTCACTCAATCATTCATTCAATTGATTTGTTCAAAACTTTGATTCATTGAGTCATTGAATCATTCATTTAACGATACAGTCAAAATAGCTAATTCATTCAGGAATGAAACAAGTCTTCATAAATAAGTCTTTGAATCAATCATTCAAAAATGCTGATTTTTTCAGGAACAAAACATATTGTGCATCACTATTGTATGTTGCTCGGAGTTGTGCAGTGTTTGATTCAGCTATATTTTGTTGGCAGAGACAAACAGGCGATATGGTGTCTGAAATGTAAGTTACTTTAATATTTACATCTTGTTTATTAAACCGTTAGAGAAATTTTTAATTTCAAGTTTTTCCAAAGGTAGTTACTGATCATTTCACATACTGGCACTACAATAAAATGGAATTTACTTAGTTTACTTGCTACTAGGTCCTGCACTTGCATAAAATGTCAACATACACATTGAAAAGACCAGGCACAAACACATTTGTGATCTAATTGTCATATGTGTGAGTTAGCAGGTCTTTATGGTCAATATGCTTGGTAAATGCATAATACAGTAAATGGGCTGTAAGCTGTCTATGGTTGTTCCGTCCGAGGTTGACTAGTGGGTGGATTTCTGTACAATCCTGTTTGTCGTTATAAAAATAGACAGAGACCGATACAGAAAGTAAGAGAATTTTGGTTAGGCATCGTCAGTTTGATAATAACACTTTGAGGCTGACAATTCTTGTGTTCCCAATGCCAAAATCTCATAACACAACAATATCACGTTAGCCAACTCCTGGATCCATTGTTTTTCTTATGCAAACACCCAAAGTTTAGCCTGATCCCCTGATCCACAGGTTTACTCTGTATGTCAGTTGTGGAGTGATAAAAGGCCTTCAATGACAATAATTATCTCTTTCCATTAAAGCAAATTAGCCTAATTTACAAAAACATTGACTCTCGTTGTTGCTTCACAGAAACACCAATCTCTCTCTTTTTTATCATGCTTGTGTTTTTTAATCTTTCCCTGCTGGCAGATGTTTTTTGTTGATGCTTAAAATAAATGAACATTTTTTCCATCAACAACAGGCTCCAATTAGTGTATCCAGACCATTGAAAAATCACTCAGATTTCTGATTTAAATCTTTTAGACATCTTCAGGAGAACTGACAGAGTAAAATGTTATGATTCTCCAAGTATGATGCACTTTGTTTTATTTTCTGTTTTTAGCAGTGCTTGTTAAAGTAGGCAGCGTGCTTTTCATGTGTCAGTGGTTTGGTGCTCATTCCGAAAAGTGCATATGGGCCTCTTCCCCTCCCATTTGCAATTATTCACCAGACAAAACTCCGGAGCATTGAGCGAGCCATGGCGCAATTGGTGAAATGGATTCTACGCTTTATTAGCCTGTTGTTTTGGTGCATCTTCTGGCAGGAAACCATGTGGTAAATTGGATAGATGGCTTGATAAAAAGCTTGTCGTGCAAGATATTTCATGGATGGATTTTTTTTTTGTCTTCAAACATTTTCGCCCAGCACTCTTAACAAGTGACTTGGTCCCGCAGTGATTTATGAAATCAATTTGTCTTGTTATCAGCAGGGTTTTGGAAGAGAGATAAAATCAGTAGGAAGTGATTTTAGTTCCATCTTTCTTTCTTTTCAATCCTGAGGGATGAAAGAGACGAGAGAAGCGGCACTCGAATCTATTTGGAATGTTTTGACCCTCTACTGGTAGTCTGTGAAGAGTATGGTTCTGAACAAAATGCAACTAAAGTGTCTGTAATGCATAATAGAGACTGGGGCTAGTTGTCACAGGGGCTATGCCTCTGCGTCGGTAAAATTGTGCACTTTCTCTGGTGGTTTTATATGTTGGTTTCAAACACCCATATATATATATATATATATATATATATATATTATGTTCTTAACCCGACTTTCAGTATAGCCTAATGTTCATGCTATAGCTGTTGTCACGTGTGTTTTAAATGTTACTTATTATTTTTAATTATTTTGAATTGCAATATATAAAACAAATCTTTTCTTTTTTCTCTCTCTCTTTTTTTTTGTAGCTCAAACATTAGCCTACAGCTTTGCACTAACAATGCCAAGGTCAAAGGTTCGATTCCCATGGAATGTGTGAACTTAATAAAATACCTTAAATGCAATGTAAATAACTTTATATAAAAAATGGATATGTCAAATGCATAATGTAGCCTAAATGTTGTAGCAAAAACGAATCGATAAAATCGATTATTATCGATAATGAAAATAATCAACAACGAATTAGATTATCGATTAGTCGTGTCTGCTATGTGTTCATCATCAGCCATTCACGTCGCTCAGTTGCGAATAACCCATTGATATGAACAAAGCGCATATGAAAAATAGCGGACACAGAGTGCGGGAAAGGTAGCCTGCATAATATTATCCAAGTTGTCCGAAACATGCATGCTTTATATTTAAGCCCTTCATACAAACTCCAAATCATTACCGCATCTTGCCCTCTCATGCTTTAACATCCTGTTTAACGCGTGTTTTTCTCATGGTTATATCCTTATATATGTAAATATTAATTTCAGCTTTAAAATAGTAAGCAATCATTTGTTTAAGTTTAGAATGTAATGTTTATATTTTAATCTTTTTTTATTTTATTATTTTGTTTCATTGTACAGCATAGCCCACATAAATACATTCACTTGTTTTCATAGGCTTTATTATATTACACCTTGTTTGGAGGACAGCATTGGGCAGAATGTGGAATACTGTTAATGTTAACATACATCATGTAGGCTATAATGTGTTTTTATTTTTCTTCCGATTAATAAAAAAAAAATGACAGATTAATTGTTTATCAAAATAATTGTTAGTTGCAGCAGTCTCACTTATCCCATATAGTGTGACAACATGCTCTGTTATTGTCAATGTGTGTTCACTAAACTGTATCTATTTTTTCCCTGAGCATTAATATATATAGTGTCTATACAGAGATTGCCTTTTCTAAAATGCATTTTCTAACTTAATCTGAAAAATATTTACTGGTGCACAGATTGTGAAAACTAGCCTTAGCCTCCCATATGGTCTGCTAAAGTTGTAGGAATGAACTGGTGTATGTGAAAGAGAGCTTTAATATTTAAACTGTGATTAATCTAGACGTGGCACATGGCTCTCTCTCTCTTTCTCTCGCTCTCTTGCTGGCTCGCTCACTTTAAGTAGAGCTGAAGCTGGAACTTTCCCTCAGGTGTAACTGAACGGACCATCTGCTGTTGTTGACCGGAACCCTTCCCAAACTACCATAGCGAGAGAAAGCATATGACTCACTCATTCTGTTTGCTACCTTTTTACATTTTTAGAGAAACTGAATAGTGAGTGACACTTCTGTCATCAGAGGAATCTGTTTCTAAGAGCTTAAATTCATTTTTTGCACATTTAGACAAATGGTGTCTTGTGTTCCTATTACATATTACCCAGTACATTGCTTATATTATTGGATTTAGCTATAGCCCATCATTTACCAGATATATAATTCATTTTATTTATTTATTGTTTTTATATGTGGCTGAATGAAGTATTGAATCAATAATACCCCGTCCACCTTAGCTGTAATGACTACAGTATGTTTTTATTGTATATAGCCATGATGTTTCATTTAATAAGAAGTCAAGCATAGTAGAGGAGATAGACAATGACAAATGTGCGAGCACGAGCAATGAAACATGTTGGCTGAAAATAAGATCGCTTTGAAGTTTTTGCATCTGTCAGGAATAATAGTTTCATTGTTATTTTATGTTTTTCTCACCCTTTACCCTCTCTTTCTCTCTTCCCCTGCAGTGGAGTTCGAAACCTGTCAGCAAATAGAGGAGGTTTCTTTTGAGAGCAGTGACCCAAAGTTCAGCGTTCGGCCGGATGGCTCTCTGTACGCAGAGCAAGATGTGACGAATCTAACCGAACCGGTTCAGTTCATGGTGACGGCCAGAGACAGCGTGGGCGAGTTTATCTGGGAGACCACTGTTAAACTGGCCCTCGCCGGACACCCACTATCTCCTCCTATTAACCAGGTAAGGACAAACTATGTGTCATTTATATCAAATATTATTTCTGAATAGTATTTCTTATGTCTTTGTTGTCTGTGTCAGTTGTCTGTTTGCTGCAATTCATTTAGCCTGAACCACTTACCTGACTTTTGTGGAAGTTTTTATATATATATAAAAAAAAAATATATATATATATAGGTGCATGCTATCTATATATTTAAAATAGTATTATTTTTATTTTTATACATTAATTATTTATATTATATGTAGGCTATTATTGCACTAATATGTGCACTAATGTTCAAAAGTTTGGATTTGTCAAGGTTTTTAAGTCTCTTATGCTCACCAAGGCTGCATTTATTTTTTCAAATATACTTTAAAAAAACATTAATATTGTAAAATATTACACTTATTATTTTTTTTACTTGAATATATTTCAAAGTGTAATTTACCCCTGTTATGGCAAAGCTGAATTTTATTTTTAATTGTATGTAATTTTTTGTTGAAATGTGATTTTTTTTGTGATTATCTAATGAATAGAAAGTTCAAACCGCATTTATTTGAAATAGAATCTTTTAATATTATAAATGTATTTACTGTCAGTTTTGATCAGTTTAATGCATCCTTGCTGAATAAAATTATAAAACTATTTATAAAAAACAAACATACCTTAATTTTTGAATGGTAAAGTATAATTTATACTTGCATATAATATTAATAATACATACAATCAAAAGTATTAATACTTTATGCTGCGAAAATGCTTGAAATTGATCAATACGCACTGAAGACTGGAGGAATGGCTGATAAAAATGTAGCCCTGCCATCATATGTATAAATCGCATTTTAAAATATATTAAAAACAATTATTTTTAATTTGTAATAGTATTTCAGAATATTTCTGTATTTATTTATCTAAGAAATGCATGGTTAGCATTAGAAACTTCTTTCAAAAACATTACAAAATCTTATCCCAAACCTTTATTTTAGGATAATTGTATTATTTTTAGTTTGCATGTGTAGTTTTTTGTGAGTTCTTCTGTTGTGAAAAGCCATTTGTGAGTCTAGCAGTTCAGTAATGGAGTGCATGAAATAATGTACATTGATTGAGTTCATGGTTTTAGGGGGGTTCGAGGGAGGTGATGTGCCGTCTCGGTGTAATTATTTGCCCATATAGCAACAGCAAGAATGAGATTCAATAACAGAGCAAGATGTTATTACGTTTAAGCAATCATCAGAATTTGAAAACTAGTTACAGTTTTTAAATTGATTACATTTTGTTTCGCCCTCTCGTGCATGTACAGTACAGTATGCAGAGACGCCGTTGTCACGTGTTGAGTGCTTTTAAAGGGTTTGCACAAGCCCTTGGCAACACACCAAAGTCATGATCTGATTATGAAAGTGAATGCTCAAATGTAATTTTTATACAAAAGATGAAAGGAGTAATATTTCATCCAAGTCATTTTCATCCAATGCACACGCACACACACTTCTGCCACGATGTGTCCTGCTTGGCAAGTATCATTAAACTTTTAATACATGTGGCTGTCATGCTCATGTCCTGTGCTCTGGTGTAGAGCAGATGAGGTGTACGGGCTTTATATAGATGTCTTTCCCACTGGCATCGGACTGTTTCTGCATCCAAAGTGACCTAGAAATGCCAAGCAGAGAGGCGGGAATGCAGGTCCTCTAGGGATCCAGGAGTCTGGTCTGGCGAGCCCTATCCCCGTGTCCCTAACCCCGCACATGTCCTCTCCTTCTGCACGACCATTGAGAGAAATGTCTCCTTGCCGGTTACGGCTGGTTACTGAAGGACAAACGCACACACACAGCAAGAAGATGCATGGGCGTTCATGGGAGATGTGACTCTTTGCAACTCTTTGACCTAGTTGAGATTATAAATAATTAATGGAAAAAAAATATCTAAATAAAAATGCAGTGGTTTAGCTCTTAGAGTATTACAGAATTTAAGATGTGTTTGCATCTATTTACGTGCCAGAATTTCCTCTGTGTTGTCTCTAAGTCATGACAGATGTGATTTCCACAAACTAATTCTCCTTGAATCACTCACTGAAGTGACAAAGTAAAGGGACATTATTACAAAGCTTATCAGTTGGGCTAATGAATATTAATTAGGTAGTATAAGGTTTGTCTGATTTGCTGAAAGGCATGTAAGGTACTTGCCATATTAGCTTGTACCTCAACGACAGGTTTTCTTAAAAAATGTGATGGAATATGTGGGATATTTATGCAATTTTATGCGATGAAATTGCAGGAACTTGCAAAAATTGCGGGAACTTGCAAAAACTACAGTTTGATGAAAAAGAGAAAAAAAGTGATTCCCCCAACACCCTGTTCTTACTAGGCTACTACCTTAATGTAAATAGTAATTTCTTATTACTTCCTATGATAAGCAAGCATACTACATCACAGAAAGGGCTAGGAATTTTTAAGTTCTCATCTTGTTTTATTTCAGACCTTAATAAACACATAGCTCAAACTTACAAAACATTGATGAGTCAAACAAGTTCTGTAGCTTTACAAAAGGAATATGCTACAACTTCTGTAAAAATTAATAAATAAAATATATATATAAAAAATGTGTTCTTCCTGTTTTACAGCTTTTCGATGTTGTTCACGTGTCGTAATTAGTCACTTCATAACATTCCCATGGCAACAGGGGGAAATGGCCGCTCTTGTGTGAAGCAAATGCAAAAAATTTCAACTTTCTGCTGAGATATATGTGACTTTTTTGCAACGAAAATTCGGGGATTATGAAATCATGCAAGCCCCGCATATTTTGCGTGGAAATCTGCAATTTATGCGGCGAAAGTGCGGCGTATTTGAAAAAATGCATAAATTCCGCATAAATATGCAGACTTTGGCTGATTATGTCTTGAATCATGCGATCGCATAATCGTGTTTTTCTGGAGGGACTGTAATAAGTATTAATGTTATTGTTGTTGTATATACAGTGTGTGTATATATATATATATATATATATATATATATATATATATATATATATATATATATATATATATATATATATATAATATTTATATGTAATTGTCTACATTATTTATCTAATAATAATAATAATTGTAATTAAATAAATAAATCATTTAAAGGTACTCTATGTAACTTTTAGCGGCCTCTAGCGGTGATGTTTCAGATTGCAACCAATTTTTACGAGAGCGCTCGTCCTCGAACTCATAGACAATACCGTCTATTATGCAAATATCTCGGCGAATACTAGACGGATTCGGATAAGTTCCATAGTTTTTGGTGGTGTTTTCGCGGAGATATTAGCAGAAAACCATCGGGCGCGCTGCAAAATTGCGGACGCCGGTGACGTCACGATCTTAGAAGAAAATCGCTCGTATCTCTGGAACGCAAAGACCCAGAGAGCTCAAATTCGACACTAGAGTGGTGGGGCTCGGGATGCCCCCTACCGGATCGCCGTTCGCTGGGACCCCCGATTTCGAACGGCTATAACTCGGGGAGCCGGGCGAGTTGGACCTCGGGGGTGGGCTCGTTCGAAAGGCCCCGTACAGCACTACGAACGATTAGAGTCTTGGGAATATTGATCAAAGATTGGCCGAGATATAAGCCGAAAAACGTGCGCCTTTAACCGGACGTAACTCCCTGACCGTCTACAATAGACTGTATATAAGGAGAGAGGCTCGGGAGCGCGCATGCACGTCACATCCATTGGATTTCGCGGTAAATCCGACCCGGAGACTTCACATAGAAATAGGAATATTGGCCTTCAGAGGTAATAGCAAAACTCGACAAGTGGATCATTGTAATGTGTGATTACAACCCCTTCACACACAGGCAATAAAAAGGATTCATTTTAGTAGAAAAGTTACATTTAACACTTTTAATTAGCATGTTTGTTATTAATGTAATTCATCATTTCATTTTAGATCATTATAATTATTATTATTTTACATCATACAAATATTATACTTTTTATAGATTACTTTGCAGTGCTATGTAATTATTTGAGTATGACAATCATGGCAAATAAGTACCATGGTATTATCATCTCTTACAATCATAGTACCTATTTAGTAAAGGGTTATGGGCATGTTACATTGAATTATTGTTGCTGATTGGATGTTTGACCTCACATTAGACAATATAGATTTAGTTTTTACTTTTAGATTTATTTAATCTATGTTGGCCTCTTGACTTGAAATACTTGAAATGAGATATATTTAGAGGTAGAGCTGAGAGAAATTAAATTAAGATCTGCACCATCTTTAAAGAACACACATTACAGTACATAAATAAATGCGCACACACACCGCCATGATACACTCGTTTGCCATAAAAGTAATTAAACTAAGATGCCTCATTACAAAGTAAGCAAGTCTTTTGTTACTTTGAACTAGCAGAGATGATTTGAAAGGCATTGATATGGAAGCTAGATTTCATCAAGTGCGTATCAACAAAGATATCCCTCAGTGTGTTTCTTTGTGCCTCTGCTGAGGGTAAATGTCAGTAGGTTGCATGTAGTTGATTATCAACTTGGATGGCATTTGCCTGGATGGCATGACTTTTATTGGTTTGATCCAAATAAAGCATTCATTCTAGTCTATTCTGTTGTATCTCCGTCTGGGCTGACAAGTTTCAATGAGTGCTTTAGAGTTTGGTACAACAGTGCAGTCGCTTTGTCCCACAACATGTTTTATTGAGCAAAGTTTCTATGCTTTTGGATGGTTCAGGTCTAAAAATACCCAGTACTGTTCTTTGGCTGGCATTTAGCTCGATGTGAGCCTCATCTGCCCGAAGCTGGTGTTTGGAATTCATGTTTGTTTTTCTTTAAACTAAAGAAATTCACAGGACTAGATTTATGTTTTTGCTCATAAGACGAATTAGTTCATAAATTGGAGTTCTCTTATTATGTTTGTTTTTGATTCAATGGAAAGAACAGTCCCGTAAGACTAATTTGTTAGGGAATTGGACTACACTGGTAGTGGTGTATGTTTTTGAAAGACCAAAAAAAACGGCTCATAAAAAGTCATTCGTTTAGTTGTGGGATTACACTTAATGATGTTTTATAAACAAAGTTCGGGAGGAGCACGTTCAAATAATTGATCCAATTATCACATCATTCAAGCAGCTGTCTACAATCAGTAATCAATATGTCTATCCAATCAGCTTGAGTTGGAGACCTGTATATATACACTCATTTGACTCACCAATGTTCCTTTCCAGCATCCCTCCACCACCCCGTCTCCTCACACTCGCCTGGTTACTTGGAGTATTCTGGGTTCGGGCCGAATACCGAGCCCGGAGCCCTCTCCTCGGGACAGCACGCCAAATAAGCATTTATTTTATCTGACTTATTTGTAAGTGTGAACTCGTGAATTGCATAGTATGTTTATTTGATTTTTTTTCCCCACACATTTTGTTCACACATCTGAAATTCACTAAAAATAACAGGCTCCTATGTTTAATTTGTTTAGGAATGTAGAAGTTCTCTGGTCAGAATGTATGTTTTTGACTCTCAAAAAAACGAAAGACCCATAAGATTCGTGTGTTCAGAAATTGGAGTTTACTGATTGTGAAAATCTTCGAAAATGCTATAATATTATAGCCTGGGTTTCCCCATGCTGCCGATTTTATTCACACTGCTAGGCAGCCTGGATTCCATGGACCAGATTTTCGCCTCAGCGAGGGGACCAATCACAGAACGGGGAGGGAGCAGCATGCGACACACCGAAGCAGTTTGTTTATACCTATGGATCCAACATGGCAGCAGACGCGAAGTTACCTTTCGATGCAGCATTAGATATTGTTCTATGTAGTTAGAACGCAAGTTTATTTTGAAACATCGTGACACATAACGTCATCGTGTACACATAAATCTCTGACCCATCGTCTTCTTCAATCGTCTAATAAATCGTCTGTCGCTCTACATACTTCATCTGGTATAATTGAAACGATTGGCTATTAGCTACGTACAGGCGCATTTTAATAGACATTCATAGCACCCAATAAGCGGCTCTGGGCATTCGTAAACCACGCCTCAAATACGAGAAAATGAACGTGTGGTTCCCAGACCCACGTCTCAATGAGACAAGGTCTGACGTTAGCCAGGCTAATAATATTATATAAATAATTCTAAAATAATGCTGACTCATTTGACACGATTAGTGAAACGCTTTTGCAGTACTAATTATAAACCCAGATTAACTTTGTTCTTGTCTTTTTAATAATGGAACTTCAGTGAAAATCCAGGTGCATTTCCGCGTCCTCCCGACGATGAGGTGCGAAGACTGATTACCAAAGAAGCAAATGAGTGGCGTGTGGAATACTGGCGTGTAATGGAAAATCTCCAGACAGGGTTGCAAGCAGTGCAATGCGGCCCTATAGAACAATAACCTCCAGATGTCTGCTGCAGAGCTGCAGGCTGACTGATGCCCAAACGGGTTTCTTCTCAGCAGGGAGGGATGGGGAGCCAGCTGGCAGGGCTGGTTCTTCTGGAGCTACGGGAGCTCAGGGCAATCCAGGCAGCCATTTCACACACGCTGACTCCCAAATGCGCCCACACACACACACACACACATGCATGCACGTATACATAGCTGCACATTCCCTACATCTGCCATGCGCCGTCCCACAACACAACATGCTTGTTCTAGTTTATTCTTTCCTCACTGTCTGTTGTAATGGGTGCAGTGCTTGTTGCCCTACCAGAGGAATAAGACTTTTCATTAGGCATGCTGTTGTAAGTCTGTGCCTTTCATTGGCGCCGCCACACGATGCATCAAACCAGCCTGGATCTTCCCTTGCTGTTGGCTACACATTCAGAGGAATGCTTCCTTGGTGCCAGTGAGAGCTGATTGATAAATCAAGGTCTTTATCACAGCTCCCAATGTCTGTCCCAATGTTTGTCAGCAGACAAAAAACGATAGGGATGGAGTGAGAGACAGATCGAGATGATGAATACCAGCGTTAATGAAGAGATCTGTGAGGGGAGAGATAAGACTTTTGTCTGTGTTCGAACACATTCGGCGTGTCTCTGAAGGTCACATTGATGACCGGGCATGTGGTGTCTAGAGACCTATGAAATCCTTTTTCCCCCAAAATCCTTCTTTCTTCCGTTTTTTTAATGTATTTATTTGATTATTCCAATTATCCTGTTTATATATATATATATATATATAAATATATAATTTTTTTTTACAATTGTGAGGAAATGAAATGTCTTTTCAGGAGTTCCTTGTTGTCCGTTTTATTTTTTTTTCTGGATTTATGATTTAATACAAATTTATTATCCAGAAACTGTGGTAATCGAATGAAGGCATAACACATTAGCAATTTAATTAACCTTTTAAAATGCAATCAAATGATAATGCAAATTCCTTTTATTTAACAAAGTGCTGCACAACAGGTTTACAATTAAACTTAAATACAAAAGAAAAATGGTGCGATATTCCTTGAAGTTTTACAAATGTTGTTGTTGTTATTATAAAAATTCTATAAATTCCATTTTTAATACCGAATTCCACAACTCTATCCACGTATTCCGCATCACCCATGGCATCCAGACATCTCCACGAGCTGAATTGGTGGTGTAGATGCAGGAGTTTTGAATGCCTTCTTATGATTTGTCTTTTGTCTGGGAGGATTATTTAGCCTTCACTGCTCAACTTGATTCCCCTCGATCTCTTTTTTCATTCTCCAACCTCTTCTTTCTCTATTTCACCCTCTTATGCACAGTAATTCCACCTGCCACCCCCCGAAAGGTCTCGTGCTGCAGCAGGTACCTGTGAGCTTCGTGGATGAGCAGAGCTGAGGCGGAAGTGATTTTATCAGCGCCTCACAGCTGCCCTCCTCACTCGTTCACCGCTCCCTCCCTGCCACGACACAATCCCTCCATTTTCCGAGCCCCTGCAGCCAGAGCCATCAAGCTGTGAAAAATTAAAACAAAAGAGGGAAAAAAATACAATATGTTTGCTCAGATTTGCCTCACATCTGTTCGAGCTCTTCTGCCGACAAACCGTGTTTGTGAGACATTGATAGGCTGACCTGCCTACGCATGCTTGAGTTGGCAGCCCCCACCGGGAGACGGAGAGGGAGAGAGGAGGAGAGAGAGAGAGAGAGAGAGAGAGAGAGAGAGAGAGAGAGAGAGAGAGAGAGAGAGAGAGAGAGAGAGAGAGAGAGAGAGAGAGAGAGAGAGAGAGGAGAGAGAGAGAGAGAGAGAGAGAGAGAGAGAGAAAACTGGGATTTGGCGAATGTGCCTCGGCTCGAAAATGCAGTGCCACAGACGTCGAGGTGTCAGGGGGAGAAACAGCAACACAGGATTGGATGGAAAGCTGACAATTCAGAGATGAGTACTAAAGACATTAAATGAACCACAGGACAGTCCCATTCCCACACACACAGTCAGCTGCTTTGACAAACGGTGGGTGTTTGATTGGTCGCTTCAGCTCTTTCCTTGGCCTTTGGATGAATCAAGTAAGGGTCAGCGGCAGCTCTAGTTTTTCTTGTCTAAATTATTGATGTGGTATTCCATCAATCTTTTTCATTGGGCACCCATGAGGAAATGTCATGGTATGCGTCACTGTGGTATTGCTGTGTTATAAGGGCTGGTTTACAAAGGCCTTGACGCGATTTGTCATTTTGATTGGTCGTTTTAGCAGAAACCCCACAGCTATGTTTACGATCCTGGCTCGGGGCTCAGGTGTGCACGTACCGTTCCACGACTGTTTCGTACCATTGCCTCACAAATAATGAGTGATTAGTAGTAATTGGACAGGTATGTACTCCTATTAAAGGTGTGTTTGTCTCTTCAAACCTTCTATTGTACGGTCTAAATTGCTCTTTTATAACTCTGAAGGCTTAAAAGAGTTCTCAGTCGGGATTTATTTTCTCAAAGTGTCATGGTTTAGTCCACGAAGACGACGTGGATGAAGGTTAGACGTGGATGACAAAGGTAGTATTGCAAACATAGCAGTGTAACGTGTGCTCAAAACATAAACCAGACAATGAACAGAAAGAACTGAAGGGCTTAAATACATGAACTGAATGCAAACAGGTGTGATCTAAATAATTTTAATGAATAACCATGGAAACTAACTAGTGGCAGGGAAATGAGAACAAAGGAAATCTAACTAGAGAACTAAGGCAGGAAAAACAGGAACAGAACACAGTGAAAATGAAACCAAAACTGAGCTTAACCGTTAGACAGTGTTTCCCCTTCCTTTTAAACAGTGCTGATATTTCGTCATGTCATATTCATTAATTCATTGGTCAATTTTACTAAAATTTGACTTTTAGTTGACAAGATGGTTTAATTTTGAAAATGAAGTATTCAAATATTTATGTTTAGGCAGGTTAATTAACCCACCCAAACCAGTGTTGTTATTGTAAATTAAAACTATAAAAAGAAAATGTGTTAATCGAAATAAAGATCAAATAAAACTATATATATATATATATAATATATATATATATATATATATATATATATATATATATATATATATATATATATATATATATATATATAATATATATATATACACACACACACACACAGAATTATACATAACACATAACAGCAAATTGCACATAACAGAATTACTAAAACTAAACTGAAAATGTAAAAATAAAAAATCAAGTATATAAATAGTATATAAATAATATTAAAATAAAATAAAATAACGCTGACCCAAACACATTTTATATGAAACTAGTTGGATATATAGACATTATAAACATCTGAAAAAAAAAATTGTATTTTGAATCATTTTGAAAATGAATAAATAAATAAATATAATTGTTTTCATGTGGAAATTTCTGACATTTGATTGTAGATTTTGTAGATAAGTAAATTGTAGATCAGTTTTGGCATTTATCTATGGGTTGGTTTGAACCTCACAGATTTTCATAGTATTGACAAAAACAATTCAAATTTTCTTTTGTCTCCAGTTACCATTTGCTCCCCATTTAACCTATCTGTTGTGCATGAAAAACATTTGAGAAATCAAAGAGAACTCATTTATGAATCATCATGATCTTATTTATAGCATCAGCTTCTTTGAAGTTTATTTTTAATGTACCTTCTACAGTATGTGTGTGAATTTGAAGATCTGCTTCATATGGAGTGTACTTATCTGTTCTCCACAGATTGCTGGGGATGGTATCTATGGCGGATCCTCCCACAACCACTATCAAAATCCCAGGCTAATTACGTTTCCACGACAACACCAGCGAGGCTCGTCCAATGGGCTGCGGCGACAGAAGCGAGACTGGGTCATTCCACCAATCAACGTGCCTGAAAACTCCAGAGGACCCTTCCCTCAAGTTCTTGTCAGGGTCAGTAACGGTTACGGCTCAAAGCTTACTTGTTGTAAACAGTATGGAAGATTATTCAAGTTTATTTTGATTAAACACACAAGACCTTAACGTCTTCCACCTGATGTTATATCTCCATAGATTTTGACGATCATATAGAATATTTTGACAGATGCTGCTCAGTTATTAGTAAAAACAGATATGACACTCAGCCATGAATGGAATGTCTCCAGATCTTGGCAAGCTGTGTCTCTCAGAACAGACAGTTCCACAACTTAAGTTTCACTGTGTCCCTTCGAGACATTAAAGAACAAGCCTCAAGCTCAAGTCTCCTCACAGAAGCTTTTACTTTTTTTTTTTTTTGCTCTTCTGAAAGACAGAGCTTTCCTCGCCACATCTCTTGAACCACAGAGAAACCTAAGAGGTTAAAAAGCAGTATCACAGGTGAACATTTTCAAGGGCCTTCTTTCAGACAGCTCTTCTGCGTTTGCCGCTGAGAGCCCTTCTAAGGTAAGGAGAGGACTTGTGCTCCCTCTCTGAGTCAAGGGTTGATGAGGAAGGGGCTTGGAGGTAGATTGGCACAGGGTATCAATAACTCTCATCCATCTAATGCTTCTACAAAGCCTCTCCTTACGTTTCTCCAGCATGAGATGAGAAATGAGGTTTGCGGGATCTTTTGTATCATATCTGTAGGGTTCACTGCTGGGTTACATGCGACTGTGTAAGGCTAAATGTACCACCCTGAGTACAGTGCCACTCAGGATTGCACTAAGAACGTCATTAAATTCCAATTAATTTCCTAATTAGGAGATTAATCTGAATGAAAATGAAAAAGAAATTGATAATTTCTAACTTCGAACATCAAAGATGAAGACAAACAAATTGAATAATTTGTGGAAGGAAAGTTTACAAAAAATGTGAATGTTTGATTGATTGATTGATTTGTTGCATAAACTGGAGACATTTGAGCTTCTTTTCATATATGAAAGGTTTTAATTAATTAACAATTATGTTCAATTTAATATCTGCAAATCTATTTTGTTAAGTGTAGTCAGTGGCTAACTTTTTTAAATTGCAAAATGATGCTAGTTCGCTATACTAAATTACGTTGCTATGAAAAGAAAGTTTATTATAGAGTTGTTATATTGCAATATTTAATGCCATTATTGACCCATCAGAATTGAGTATTTAAGAGAGCAGTGCAAAAATAAATAATGTGATTGAGGACTATATTGTAATATTCTAACTGTGATGGTATGGCAGCTGGTACTCCAAATGTTGAAGATGTTCTCATGAAGGGTTTTTATAGAAACCAGCACAAAAACGCACCCATCTCTGCGGTACTTTGAGGTGTGTTATCCATGCTTGGGCTCCTCTGGGGTTCTACAAGCTTAAGTTTGTGTTATCTGTCATTCAGACTCCAGTCTGGACTTAGCATTCTGTGGACTGTTCTCATAAACTCCCTCATGGCCACTTGTACCTTAGATTACACCCATGGATTACCACAATCTCTTTCCACCGATGCACACGCAGACACATGGACATCCCTTTAAACCACCCATATGGAAAGATTAGAAAACCTGGGAAAAAGCGTGGAATCCGTTGGAGGAGGTTTGATAACCCTTCTCACCTCTAGCCTTAAATGTTTGGCTTTAGAGACCTGGGTCTGTGGCTGTGTGGTGCTGGCATGTTCTGAAAGGCTTTACTTTTGTTGGCTATTTTCATGCAATAAAAGATTACCTGTGGTGGCCCATACAAGGCAAAATATGCACTGTGTCAAAGCAAGATTATTATGTACCAAAATAATTATGAAAAAATGGCTTCTTTTCAGCTCTCTGGATGTCACTGTACATAAAGAATTCTGAATGTTGAGGCTTATTTTCCATGTCGAAAAACCTTTATGCATTTCTGAACAGTCTCTATAATGTAGAAGTCTTGTAGTACCAAGGACATGATGTAACACACAAGACCTTGAATTACACCCATACATTTGCATGTTGTTTTAAAATTTTTAAACCCAATCCTTGAAATTCACATTTGAGCACATTTCACTCACCAGAGCCTAGCCTGACCCATTTCTAGCTCTCAAAATTTGTGCTGGTTTCACACAGAATTAATCAATACACTTTCTGATCTCATAGGTGTAAGAAACACACCAAACTTGGAGGATAGTTTGTTCCCAGTTGCTGGAGATTTATAAACATGAACAACAGAAAATCACCAGTGGTGAGAATTCAGATGAGTAGACAATTCAAAGTTTCAGACC
The DNA here is from genome assembly GCA_036326025.1 of Chrosomus eos. NCBI lineage: Eukaryota > Metazoa > Chordata > Actinopteri > Cypriniformes > Leuciscidae > Chrosomus > Chrosomus eos. Next base: position 16,691,784 of record CM070839.1, on the reverse strand, counting down.
GTGTCTATTTTCAATTCTAATAAGACGATACGAGATTAATAGAAGGCATTCTTCCTGACAGCTTGATTCCAAAACATCCAGGGATGCGGTGAGCATGAACGGGTAAGTAGTCCTTTGCCCGCAATGGGACCGTTAGAAACGACAGGCTTTCACAGTTCATCAATAGATCGATAAATAAATGGAGCTTAACTGACCAGATACCGAAGAGCAATATCGAAGAGCAATTCCTCCAACAGTTGCTTATCACAGTTAAACTCAGAATTCAGATTAAAAGTCTGTTAAACCAAGAATAAATTCAGGAATACTAAAGAAACTGTTAAGTCTGATTTCAGAGAGGCAAGTAATTCCAATAAACAGGAATTGGGGAGTCTGATTTGAATTTGTGGCGTTTTTGTAAAGACACTCTGTTGTTGTTTCTTATTTACACACTTGTGTCGTCGAACTGTTGTATAAATGCAATATCACACTCGTATGCGATATGGCTCTGTATCAGCGCAACTGTGATCGCCTTCGGCTGTGCTGGTATAGAGCGATATTGCACGGCTACTCATGCGATATTGTTCATGTATAAAACAGAATTCTTATAATTCTCCCGCAACTTCAAGGTTGAAAACATCTATGTAGTCTAATTATCTCTATCACACAATTGTAATTCCGCTGCCTATCGTCTTGATAGGCAGAGCACCGAAGGACAACAGTGAGATTCATTGGCATTAATAAAAGCAAAGCAGCATTTATTCTTGTTTACATTTTCTACATCCCAATTACCTACGAAATTCGAATTCCAATAAACAATACATCCCCACAACACACACAAACAAAATGAATGCAGTGAATTCTTAATTTACTGACTAGCTTGAATCAATTTCCATTCTCCCATATTGGTCCATTAGCTCCGAGGGGAGATAGGGAAGCTCCGTGCACCTGGCCAGCTTCAATATTCACATTGTCTGTGTCCTATTATTTGGTGAGCACCGCTGGGCTTTGTCGTCGCATGGATGATTTACAGAACGAACTGCAAAGGGGTATGTGCGCTAATGCCGCTAATGCCTGCTTCCACCTGACAATGGTGCTCTGATACCTGGATCTGGGATCCTAGAAAATAAATAGAAAGGGATGTTTTGCAACATAAAGCTTAGACATGTTTGCAACATTACGCTAACCTGCTTGTGTTTTAGTACCTCAAGAATAGCATAGTGCAATAAAAAAGTAATAATGTTGTTGGGACTAAAGATAGGGAACCAGGAACAGTTTCTGTTTAGAAGGTCAACATATTGTAGGAATATTTCATCCAGAAATGAAAATTCTGTCATAATTTATCTAACATTATGTAACCTTTGTATCACAGAACACTGCAAGAGAAATTTTGGACTGTTTCCATGCAATTACAACAAATACTATAAATCAAAAATCATCCATATGATGTGTGCATTCATAAGAGTTTAGGAAAGAAAGAAATTTGTGAATAAATAATTATTTTAAGTTAGATATTTTTATTGAATCATTTGATCTGTTTCAAAAAACAGGTCTGAATAAGTGATTCATTTGAAAATCAAACTGATCCCGTTCTTAAGTTCAACTCACTGATTCAGTGATTTGGTTGCAATAGTGAACAGCTCACTCTGTGAAGGATTCAGATGTTGCTTTCAGAAGCACATAAGTCTTATGAACCACTTTTTTAATAACTTTTATGGTGCTTTTGCTTACTTTTCTAAACTTAATCTACAGTCTCACCCAGGTTTGGAACAAAGTGTGAGTGAATAAATGTTGACAGAATTTTCATTTTAGAGAGAACTGTTCCTTTAAGGACAAGCTGAGAGAACAAAGACGTCATATATACTATCTAAATAGTTGTTGCAGCGAACTCCTTGGGCATACCAATGAAAGACAGAAGTTTAGATATTCTGCTTTGACTGGAGTCAAGATATCTGAGGGCGATCACCCACACAAAGAAGACATCAAGCTCTAATCTAAGCTGCTTGCTATGTGATTACACATCTCTACCTAAAGCAAAAAATCCAGTGTGGTAGAAGCATAATTAGATCTCATGGAATGCTCCTTGAATAAAACTGGCAGTCATACATAGCCTATAGCATTACAGCTAGTGTAAGTGTCCTGGTGGGGCTCTTCTATTACCGCCTAACTTAATCAGAGGCAGTAAAAGCATGGGTCAGAGGGTAACATATTCACTTGAATGGAGAGTCTGAATGATTGTTATTTCTCACGCCGGCCTTGGATAACTGTGCTTTTAAATAAGCAAGACGTATAGTTGCTGCCTTGTAATGTGAAACTTAGCTCAAGTGTTAGAAAGTTCATTTGCTGAGTACCGAACTTCCTTGAATGTGGGCCCACACGATTTCGGCTTCAAGAACCTGCGCTAAATGGCTTAATGCAGCGGCTTGCTTGCATGTGAAAGGATTTGTGTGTGGGTGTATATAATGCTAGCTTTGAAAGTTTTTATAAAAAAAAAAATATTGTAATCAGAACTGATCGTTTCTATTTCACTAAGAAGGTATTGTGCTCATTTAGCCTGTAAGAAAGTTGCATTGCCGAATGCTTGTCACTGACCTCCCTCATGTCTCCGCTGCCCACACAATCCTCATATTTTAATGTACTATACATGTTAGACCTTTCTAACACGGCCTGTTCTTTACATGTGTGGATACTTACATCTTTAACAGAAGCATATTTATGATCAGACGCCTGTTTGTTTGAAGGGATATTTTCATACTATATCTGCTGCATTATGTCGTATGTTTACTGTGCAGAGTATGATCATTTACTGCATGCACACAGCACAAGACTTGACCTTTCCCAGTGTTATGGATGAACTGGAACTATTAGATGCTAACTAATTATTTGATTGAAATTCCATTTAATTATGGCATTTTTATACAAAATTGGTGTAAATTTTTTTTTCAAAATTCCCACTTAACCAGACACCACCTAGCTGTACTAAATATACCCAAACATATTCTAACATTCACAAGTTTGGTAAGTCTGTAAGAATTTTTAATGTTTTTGAATTGTGTCTCATGCTCACCAAGGCTGCATTTATTTGATAAAAAATACAGTAAAACAGCAGTATTGTGAAATAGTATTACAATTTAAAATAACTGTTTTCTATTTTAATTTTAAAATGTAAATTTATGATGGCAAAGCTGAAATTTCCACATCCATTACTCCAGTCTTCAGTGTCACATGATCCTTCAGAAATTATTCTTATATGCTTTGAATTGGTGCACAATAACAATTCTTATTATCAATGTTGAAAACAGTTGTGCTGTGTAATAGTTTTGTGGGAACTAATTTTTTGATGAATACAAAGTTCAAAAGTACAGCATTTATTTGAAATAGAAATCTTTTGTAACATTATACATGCTTTTACTGTCAATTTTGATCAATTTAATGCAAACCCCAAACTTTTGAATGGTTGAGTATACACTTTGGAGTGTAAACAGCAGTATCACTCCGAACATATCCTTCGCCCTTATAAGAGGGTTTGTTGCGAAAACACTTTTTATTTCGTGGCTCGAAAAGCTATAAATTTCACCCAAGAGATTCTAGAACCCATTTGGAGGCTTAAAACGCTAAACTAACACCCCATTAACCAGTGACATCATTATGATAGCCATGATTCGCTCCATCCCCCTTATTAAGCCCCTCTCTCATCTGAATCTCTGGCTCCTTCTTTATTCTCTATCCCTTCCTGCCTCACCAGTGCGCCTGACATTTCTCCCTGCATCCATTCTTCATGCTATGTGTGTGTGTGTGTGTGTGTGTGTGTTTATAAGAGCATGGAGTATAGAGTGAGAGTGGAAAGATGGGCGAGGTGGATGGCTGCGACTAGCACAGTAGAAAAAGTGCAGAAGCAGCACAACGGCATCTCTCCTTCTCCTGCAGACGTGTAGAGGTTGTCTCTCTAATTACCCAGCCCCCCCCCCCCCCTCCCCCCTTTCACGCCGCTGCCCCACCTCTTAGCTTGTACCCAGGGATTTGTCCATTGTGCTTTTCAATAGACACAGCGTGATTGGACTGAAAGCAGTCATTAGCCTGTGCCACTGTCTCTGGGGTCCTTGGGCTTTTATAGAGGGAGAGAAAAAGAGAGTCTTATGCCTGGAGAATACAGTGGGACTCTACTAGGGAATACATAAAGGCTCTATTTGTACTGTTCGCCCATTGTGCTGACTTTGGGAAATTAATGTCATTGTTGATATGTGGAAAAACTCCCATAATTCCATGAGTATCCAGCTATTCAGCGGCTAACTATTTTAATTGCAAAGCTAATGCTGTAATTGCATTTGTGATTCAATTCTTAGTACCCATTAATATTAATTTCCTTGCTAATTATCTCATTTCAACACCATTCCATTCCCCTCCACGCGGATGGGAAAAGAGCTTGGCCCGCTATTGCGAAGCGTGTGTGAATACGGTTCATGCCGTTTCAGTCTGTGGAGTTCTATTCAAACGCTTTGACGCATGACTTGATGACTGTCTTATTGAGTTTTCAGCATTAATAAGCCTTCAAGGCGCATGCAGTGTCCCCAGAAAGTATTTGGACACTTTTCAAGTCACAGAGATTTATTCATTCCATTGGTTCAACACTTAAGACATTAATACTAACACTTACGCCATTAATACTAACACGAACTATTCTATATCTATCTAAAAACTTGCACTTTCATATTGCTGCTTTGATTGCTTCAATTGCTTTCCTCATTTGTAAGTCACTTTGGATAAAAGCATCTGCTAAATGATTAAATGTAAATGTAGAATTATGAATTAATCGCATACAATTTGTCAAACCAATTGGCAAATGATGCTAGATTTTTTTATGGTATAATATGAATATATATGAAAGTCTATGAAATCCTTGATTTTTTTATGGTACTATATATAATAAAAAGATTTTTTTTAAAAACACATAATTTAAACATGTTAGAAAAGTTTTGTCATATCTCACACACATGGGTACCAAATAAATATATATACAAATGAGGGTCTATGAAATCCTAGCAGAAACATGATTTATTTACATTATGCCAAATGCAAAAATAAACGTGTAAATAATTTGAAACATTTTTGAAAACTTTTTTATATGCTATGTTGTTCCTTTAAAAAATGGTATCTGACATTTTGTTAATGAGCAGAAAGGCATTCACACATTTATAAAGGTGCTTTAAGTGGACACTTTTCAAAAATACTTTTTTGTTGCTTCTATATGTTTAGTATGCATGTGTATGAGATGATATGACAAAACATTTCTAACATGTTTAAATTATATGTTATTTAATTTTTATGTACTATCATTGAAATAGGAGAACATATAACCTTGCAAAAGCAACAGGCTCCCACTTTTCTTCTGACGATATAATTTTTTTATTTGTCTACATCATGCAGTTATTGGCGCACTCCACTCTTCATCTCCTGTTCGTCTTCCTCTGAGAATGCAGTGGTGAATTCATGCAATTTGATTTGGGCTGTATCTGTGCAGATGGCTGTCTCTCTTCATCCTTCTCTGTTCCTCTCGTCTTTTCACTCAGATGGTTATTTTCTCTTCTGCACTGTCGCTCCCTCTCCCTTTCTTTCTCTCTCTATGTCTCAAAATAAAAACAACTTTCAGGGGAGACAGAGAAATCGATCACGTTGACAAAAGATCCGCATGACTGCAGCCCTGGCGATGTGGCTCATCTTTCAGTCTTCTTCTTTATTCTCCTCGTGATAAACTCCTGATATCGGTTAGCTCTATGATTACGTACTGTATTCAGTCCGAACAGCTTCCCTAGTGAGCATAATCAGCATAGCTTTTCAATTTCTGTCCTTACACATGCTGTACATACCTTCATTTTACACGCCAGGGATTTTTTCCCCCAATACATAGAGCACATGGAACGTGGACACTTCTCTTTAAATTACAATCTGTATTAGCTCAAAGTCACATGAGGTTACGATTACAAAACTCGCTTTTATAGGTACAGCCAGCACTGTTGGAATTAAGGCCAGGCCATTAATCTCACTACAGGACCTGAGGAATTACAGTCAAATGAGGCAGAGCTTTCAAGAGTCAAATAATACGTGTTTCAGTACATTGGGATAGAGCCGGTTTAAATTTCGAATATCAGTCTGGCTGAATCACCCCATCATGTTCTATTGCCAACTCATTTATATAGATGGAACTCCTCTTCATGCTATCCATACCCAGATAGCAAGAGGCAGGATGACAAAAGAGAGAGAGAGAGAGAGAGAGAGAGAGAGAGAGAGAGAGAGAGAGAGAGAGAGAGAGAGAGAGAGGAAGAGAGAGAGAGAGAGAGAGAGAGAGAGAGAGAGAGAGAGAGAGAGAGAGAGAGAGAGAGAGAGAGAGAGAGGAGAGAGGAGAGAGAGAGAGAGAGAGAAGAGAGAGAAACAAAATCCATATTTCAAAATCATGCTCTATATTCCTTTCCAATTCAGGCTAGGATCCATAATAAAGTAGCCTGTGTGGAACAGACAGTTTCGTCTGTTTCTAATGGGATTTAAGAGTAAGAGTATTTGACTGACTCCAGCTTTCACTTGAGAAATATTAAACCTGAGCATCCGGAACTCAATCTTAAAGATGTCATTCATGACTTCTTTTTTCATACATATTCCATTTTGTCTTCATGTAACCCATAAGCAGGCTGAATTTGTGTGCACAGAACTCAGAAAATTGCCATAAATTGCAATAAGTTCAATTTCACAAACCTTTGTTCATTGTCTGCCCCTTGCATTTTTGCTTACATAATTTGGCTAATTGAATTATGCTTTTAGCTATAACAGTGTATAGTGTCAGTGGGAAAAAAGTATTTAGTTGGGGATACAACTAACGAACAGTACAGGGACAGTACACTCAAAAGCACACTTTTGTTACTTTTCTACACCAGAACAGAAGGGTTCATATTAGTTCCCCAAAATTTACATTTTAGTATTAATATATACTTAACATGCAATAATGTCAGTACATATTCATATTACCTAAAGTCTACCTTTTAGTACTTGTAGTACTAATATGGGGACTTTAGGAAATAATATGTCTCTTTAAGGGTACATATTAAATGTATTTTGCACACTGTAGTACACTGAGGTACACTGTAAAAAGTAATCAGTTGACTTAACTTAAAAAAGTGAAGAAACACATTGCCCTAAAATTAAATAATAAACTTAATGCGTAATTGAAAAAAAATAAGTTATATGAACTTCCACATAACTTGTTTTTTTTTTTTTTCAAATACGCATAAAGGTTATTTAATTAATATTTTTAAGGCAACTGGTTTCCTTACTTTTTTTAAGTTAAGTCAACTGATCACTTTTTACAGTGTAAAGTATATAACATAGCATATACCTTTTACTATTACTTACTTTGTATGGTACAGTATATGCAAATGCATATACAGTACATAAAAGTACCTTAAGGGACCATGTTAGTACCTAAAAACTATTTTAGCACTAATAAGGAACAGGTAATGGTACGTAAAAGGGACATTTTAGTACTTACTACTTAGGGTGCAAATATGCAAGTACAAGTACTACCTTAAAGGCCACATATTAGTACCTAAAGTGTGCATTTTAGTACTTCAGGTATGCAAATGCATATATTATTACCTTAAGGTATAGCTAAAAGGTACATATTAATACATAATGTATGAATATTAGCGCCTTAAGGATACATTTTAGTACTAATTAGTACATAGGATACATATTAGCGTCTAAATGGGTATTTTAAAGGTACAAATAAATAAAAAAATAAGTACATATTCATATTAGTACAGTAATAATGCCTAAAGTGTGCATTTTAGTCCTTAAAGGGTTAGTTCACCCAAAAATGAAAATTCTGTCAGTAATTACTCACTCTCGTGTCGTTCCAACCCCGTAAGACTTTCATTCATCTTCGGAACACAAATTAAGATATTTTTGATTAAATCTGAGAGCTGGATCACTCCTCCAAAAGCTTCTAAGGGATTGAAACTTAACAGCCCCGAAAAGTTATTAAAGAAATCGTTAAAATAGTCCAAGTGACTACAGTGGCTAGATCTTAAGTTTATCGAGCTACGAGAATACTTTTTGAGCACAAAAAAACAAACAAAAATAGCGACTTTATTCAAGTATTCTCTTTGGGCCTGGAGATTTCACGTAGTGTTATTGCGCAACGCTTCTGGTTGAACGTCACACGCATCACACACATGACCAGCGTCGGCCAATAGTGAGCCTCCGTGTGACGTATAACACAGAAGCGCTGCGCTGTTACACTACGTCAACAGCTTAGGAGAATGACATGCAAGAGAAGAGATGGTTGAATAAAGTCGTTATTTTTGTTTTTTTTTGCGCACAAAAAGTATTCTCGTCACTTGATAAACTTAAGATCTAGCCACTGTAGTGAATGAAGAAGATGAGAGCCACTGTAGAAGATGAACGAAGATCTTACGGGGTTGGAACGACATGAGGGTGAGTAATTACTGACAGAATTTTCATTTTTGGGTGAACTAACCCTTTAAGGCGAGATACTACAGGTGAAATATTTAACTAGCAGATATCACCATGAAACTTTCCTAGTTGATTACCTACATTAAGATGAGAAAAAAAAATGTATTACAAGTTTTCTGTAATTTAATGTTTAAATAATCAAATTATGCATTATCTAATTAAATATGCGCTAATTTGCATATATAAAAAAAAAAAAACTAAATCTGAGTATTGGACAAAGCCAGGTTCAAAATTCTTTTTTCATTGTGTTCACATATTAGATGGGAAAATATTTACACAGGGATTTATGGATAGTGTTATCCTGTAAATCAGAATATACTGTCAATAGCCTTAAAAAATAGATTTTCGCCATGTTTTTTGGAATAAAATGTTATATAAATCAGGCTAGGAATAATATATTTACAAATCTGTAAATGTCTTCATAATATAACTAGGTACAAGACTGGAAAGTATATAGGTGCTACTGAAGTGGAGATTTCGGACTTGGAGTATGAGAGAAAAGTCATTTTGAGAAAACAGGCTTTAAAGATTTATATTGTAAAATGAGATTGCGCATTTAGAGTTAAATCCCCCTTTTTACTTTCACGATTGGTTGCTGATAAAAAGGAAATGACCATATTTTGACCCGACAGCATTGTACAGGAGAGAAGAGAGCTTTCTAATGGTGTGTGTGATGACAGGGTGCAGACAGCGATCGCGGAGCAGCGGGATGATTTGAAATGCCAATTTTTGTTGAATTTATGAGAAATCTACAGACGCAAACAGACAAAGTGTAGTAAAATAAAGATCTAAATGTGTATTTCAAACTTTTTTTCACCACAAGTCTGAAAGAAGACGTTATTGAAGACAAATATCTCAAAATTGAACCGTGAAAAAAAAAAAAAATGCTTTTGCCTGCTGTTCGCCTTAAGGCAGTGGTCTCAAACTCGCGGCCCGCGGGGTGATATTTTGTGGCCCCATACTTGACATTAAAGTTTAATGTTAGTGCGGCCCGTCGTTGCGTGTGCCGCGTTTTAAAAAAAAAATTTTATCCCTTATGGGCTACCATAGATAGTCTCGTGACAGCTTACGGTGGGCTTGTTGTCAATAGTTGTCATAGCTTCAATTATGTGGGCTTGTTGTCAATAGTTGTCATCGCTTCAATTATGTGCGCGCTTATCGTTTTGAAATAATGAACTTGAGCGCGCAAAATATGTGAGTGCGATATGTGAACAGGCCCCTTGGCGAGTGACCACCAATCAGGCCACGAGCTACTGGTGGCTCGCGAGCGACGTGTTGGAGAGAGACCCTGCTCTAAAACAATGCGAGAATAATCATTTTGAGCTTGTAATATGTGTCCAACAGGTTGATAAGAGGGTTTGCTTTGATTTGTGCAAAGTCAGTAATTTGAGACACTATCCATGTGTAGAAAGAAATTAATAAGACGGGCAGACATGACTGCAAATATTTGTATTTCAAAAGCAATAATTGTTTTTCTAAGTATAATAAAAGGAAATGTGCCTTCCAAAAAAACAAAAAACATTCAATATCATTAATGTGTTGTATATAGAAAATAAAAAGGACATAAGCAAATATAAATATCACAAATGTGTTATAGGGAAAAGACAAAAAAAGTTTGTAAAAAATGAACTTCAACTGTCAGAAGGACAGCTCATGAAGAACCAATCATGTACAGAAAGCAATGTTCAAATTCAGAGGAACAGTTCAGAAGAAACGTTAATAATAAATATTGAGAAGATTGGATCAGTTGTGCTCGTTTTTTATAATACTTGAATACTATTTTTTGTGGAATACTTGATGCGGCCCAGCCTGACCCAGACTCTACCTCCAGCGGCCCCCAGTTAAGTTGAGTTTGAGACCCCTGCCTTAAGGTATTAATATGCTGCCTTTAGGAAGAGATAAGGTACAAAGATGTACCTTCTCTGACACGCAACACCATTTAACACATTTTACTATGCAGATTTTCAGCATCCCTCAAAATCAGTTCAGAAAATGCAAACATATATTCTCTGTATAAACTAAAAATAAAAGTTACCTTGAAATTTTAATGTATAAGTGATTACTTCCAGATGTATTGTAGTTACCAGATCACATAAAACATTTGTTTTCTTCTTCTCTAGTCCGCTCTCAGCTTGAACGGCTCATCTCCGCATTTGAATGTGTCCGTCATTAACACAAAACCTCCATCACACCTGACAGGGCTTTGAGGAGATACACCATCCAGAATCAAAATGTGACAGAACGCCTTGAGAACAGTAAGACAGCTTGTTGGGTTATCACCTTGATGTTAAACATAAGAAACTATGTTATGATTCCGAGAGTTATAAAACTGACAGAAGTAGACTGCTGTCAAATTTACGAAGGTAGGAAGCTTTTGATAGACACTTTTGAAAGCGATGTATTGGAGGGTAAAGCTGCCAGGCTTTGGTCACATATTTATGGATGTAAAGAGGTTTATTGTTTATTACTTTAAACCTTAGCCTTAAAGGATGAGACTAATCTTCTAAATGTGCACGACTATTTCCTAAATCGTCTTGAATGGTCTGCTGAAGCAATAAGTTTCAGCCCGCTACACTAAACATTTTTCAGCCACTCTTTCTTTTCTCAATAAGTCCTGTTCTCTGGCTTCTTACCGTTTCTTTTTGGTGCACTGCTCATCCTTTAGCATGCTGGCAGGAAGATGATTCATCCTGGTGAATAGTATCCGCCTGTCTAAGGAATACTGAATGGAAGACAATGAAACTAAACAGCATCCCTGGTCTCCATATAGTCAGCCAAAGGCTTGTATTGAGTGTGATGGTTCTAGCACAATATGTAATCAGATAGCCTTAGTAAAGACGCCCGTACGCCCACATATGCATTCACGCACAGTTGAATAGCAGAACAATTTGTAGTTAACCACTTTGTAAGAACTTTAACCAGAGTTGCAAGCTTTCAGCAAAGGTTACATGAGTGCTGCCTCAAATGAAAACGTATATCAGGTGTGTGGTAGAAAATAGCAGCACTAAAGGACACTAAAAGACAAATTCGACCAGCTTGACTGCAATGAGAATACCGGAACACAGTGCTTTAGTTATGGAAGCAGCCTGTAGGAAGCTCGAGGTGGCCTGTAAGTTGGAGAACACTGCCTGACTGAACACTCATCAGACTGCACCCGTTGACCAGCTCATCAACCTCACAAAGCTCTTGACTCTCATAGCCTGCTTGAACGCCTCGGGTTCTCATAGGAAGAGCAGACAGTACCAATAAGAAGTCGTAAAACGAGAGTGCAATACTATAAAATCAAGAAAAAAAGCCATTACTGATGGGCTAGAAATAAGAGAGAGCCATCAAGACACTTTTGTTGAGTCCAGAGAGGCCTATAGAAAAGAAACTGACTTTTTGGACTTCGGTCGCGCATTTCAATGAACTCCAAGAGGGTTTTGATATGATTCGGTTATTTGTTGCTTTTCATTTTCACTCTCTCTTAATTTGAGTTTTCATACTTTGCCGGTTGCACATGTGAATAACTTCAAATAACTTGAAATTAATAGTACATTTGTTATTCAAACATTGTCTGTTTCATTATGCCGAATCCCAAAATGAAAAACGGCAATGCAGAGAAAAGCTAATGAAGGATTCAGTCTCTGATGTAAAAGAGCATTAAGCTTTATTTTGAACGTTCCCTGCACGTCATGAGGTTTCTCTCAACTGCCGCTAGCAACTCTGCAGTAACGGATTCGACTCCCTAGGAGTATAAACTGATTATAATATACCTTGAATGTCTCGGTTTGTCGCTTTTGCATTAATGCGTTTTCTATTTGTTACAGTTAACATGTCGCTGATCAGTTATTGCACTAAGCTTATTTAAAGTAGTTAAACTACAGCATTCTGTTCTTTTGAAAAAGTACAATAAAGGCTACTAACAAAAAGTAGCTACAGCTTCAGTTAAATATGAAACTTTTTAACATTATAATTTAAGCAGAGGCAATTTTTTTTTTCAGTTACAATGAGGTTTTTTTATAAATAACAGGGTTCTCACAACTTTTGACCATGGCTTTTTTTTAGTCATTTGTGAATACTAAAGAAGGGTTTTTAAAAAATAATTTCAATTACTTATCTCTCTGTTCTGTATGATGTTTTCCAAGCTAAAAATATAATTTCACTGATTACAACTAGAAATAAATCTAATATACTTATTTGATATAACGTTGAAAAGTAGTGATGAACATCATCATTTAACTGTTGTAAATGCTGCTATAATAATATAATTTGCTATAATAAAGAAGAACTTGTTTAATGTAGCGACTGTGGAGTGCAAAAAAAAAACATGGAAAATAGGAAAAGCATCACTCAACTTGAATATGACACTTTTTTTGTTGCAAAAAGTAGCTTGTTACTGGGAAAGCTGCACTTTTTTGAAAACTACAATCAAACTACTACAAAAAAAGAAATGTAGTTAATAGTGTTACTACTTGTAATGAGTCGCTCCATGGCACTGGTGCTAATCCCTCGCCTGACTCCATTTGCTCTTTTGAAAGGGGCTCTGATACAACCTCTCCCAGGACCATAAAGCTCGCCAGAAAAAGGCAGAAGTCACTCTGAACCTGCCCTAGAAACGCAGCATTTATCTCCAACATGGTATCTGCGGAAAGGGCACGTTCCTCACGTGCCAGCCATCTTCCCCCGATTCACCCCGCACTCGCTGTAATTCTACAACTAACGAGTGGGAGGAAGATTTCAAAAATTGCTTTTTGTCATTAGCACTGAATTCCGATGACTCAATCAAGCCCAGGGGACATAACGAGGGCACGATCATCATTTATTCAATTTAGTATTTTAAAGAACATTCATTAAACAGAGAGTTTGGGGGGCCGGGGTTGCAAACGTGACAAATCCTTCCAGGCTGCCCATGGGAGGAATTTTAAAGAGACTTTTAAATGTACAAGAGACCTTGCCTCCTTTCCCTCTGGGATATTTAAGCGTATGTGTCATCGGGATGGCTCGAGTGTCGAATGTCGATTCATCTGAATCAGGAAAGGTGGATATTCTAGGTGTGTGTTCATGGCGCACCACGACTGCTGAATTATTGAGCAGAAAAACTCTCTTTGATCCATGCTATGTAGCCCACATACCAATCTCTTACCTGTCAGCCTCCCAGAAAGCCATTCATTTTTCAAATGTTTGCAAGGAGGATGCTGCGGTATGTTATTTTTCCTACCGCAAGAAATTTCCAATCCCTTTCAGGCTCTAAATTGATATGTAGCCGGCATATTCTTAGCAGAATACAAAGAACTATTTCTGTGATTTCAGATTTGATTGCCAGTTCATGCAAGAAAGTAGTAAGATAAAAAAAAACTCCTGAACTTTGATTCCTGGCTTTTTGTCTATTTGGAAAACCTTGATATTGAATGCAGACTCGAGCTTTACTGAAAGCTACCAGGAATATGTTTTATTACCAAATCAATACACGAGTCTCAATGTCCTGAGCTGCATATCTCTTCGATGTTTTTAGCAGACATTTAAATAGAAAAATAACTTTACTAAAGCAGAGAGAGTGGGAGAGCGAGGTTCAGATATTGCACTGAAAGGTCATGTGTGGGAGTTCAGTGTCTGAGTGAAATGAAGAGAAAGCCATCACGCTCAGTCTGCGGAATACGTTATGCAAAAGAAGGACTGTAGCACGCTCACCAGTCATTTCACTTTCACGCATGGTTTCCAGACCTACGGCTCACGAAATGGGTAGGCGGGATGTGGGTTTTATATCCCGTGACTCAAACGCGTCAGGGTTTACATTTGATTGCTTCAGCACAAAATCCCCTCACATCAAATGTCTTGCGCATCGCAAAGCCCAGTGACACACAGAAACACGGTCATAATTTCGAATCTGGTGATGTTTCATGAAGTGTTGCCTCGCTTGGATGTGAAGATGCATAAGTGGGCGCATGAACGCATCTCCTGAAAGATATCTCCACTCTGCTCTCATTTTTTCAGTCGTTTTCCTGTTTATGAAAAAGTCAGTGCAGTAAAATTTGTAAGTGTGAGTATTAAATAGTGAAGACAGAGGTGTAAACAAAAAAATTACATTGCAATGCAGAAATGCATATCTATTGTTATGTTGTGCATTTTGTCTCTACTATTATATGTAATTTCTGTGGCAGACTTAATGCACAGATAATTTGACATACAGTATCATTTTGTTCCATCCATTGCTATGGTTATCACTGTCAATCAGATTCAATCACACAATTAACCCTTTCATGCACAGAGGTCACTACACAATTTCTTCCTTGTGCATGGGTTTTGATGGCATGGTTGTACATCAACCACTACAATGGACACTTGTGCATCATCCTATATATTGCCACCAAGTGGCAAGCCGTTCTATGTGGAATTGTTTTTTCTATAAACCAAGATGGCCGACGGCCAGTCAGAAATATGTTGAGCCAATGAAAAAATTTAGTTTACCAAACAGTGCCGTTGGTCCAATTAAATATTTCAAATTGTAGTAACAATTGTTTCTTTCTCACTGTCCCAAAAAAATATGTATAAAAAAACATAATATTACATTCAGCAAAATACAGAACACAGACATCAGGGTTGACATTTTATCACATATTTTATTAACAAATCAATTCCAAGTTTCCAACACAGGATATTTGGTGAAAATACCTTATTTAAAATAAGGGAAAACACTGAATACATTCAAGAAGTCTTCCACATAACAGGATGTCTTCAAAGAGGTTCAACTGACAAAAATGTGGAGAATCCCTGCCATTGCATGTAAATATGAAATAACATTCATGTTAATGTGTTTGAAAGACAAAAGCATTCCAGAGACAATAATACAAGGTTAAATGACTCACTGAGTAATAATTCAAATAATAATTAATGTGTTTGTCAGGAGCTGATTAAATATGCAATGTTGAGAAAGCACTTCTTAGAAGTGAAATGATTTCTGTAAATCCAGTGAGCAAATGCTTTTATTGGTCTCAGTTTTCAGTGATCGACTGGTCTGTGTGTGCAACTCCAAAACCTGGAAGACCTTCTGGATGCATATATGCAGGAGACTTTTATAGAAAGGAACATTTAAAATATAACAAAGTAGAATCAATTAATTATTAATAATGTACTGCCATTGTGATAATAGCATATACTCATGTAATCAGTAGAAAAGTAACTGATTATGAGAATTTTAAAAATGTAATATAATCTAATTACAAGTACCTATTTTTTTATATGACTATGTAATCCAGATTACATGTAATCAGTTACTACCCAGCACTGGTTACTTGTAATGCGTTACTCCCAACACTGCTCATTTCAGATGGAATCGAAAACACCTGGTGGGTTTTTTTCCCACAGTCTGAAAACATCAATAAATCAATGTAGATTTTCAGTCTGAGGTTTTCTCCGAGAGGAGAGCTACGGTAGAAAGGTGTCCACTTTGAACATAATCAGAATTATCAGCTAATAAGGGTAAATCAATATACGTGCGTGACTGTTTCTTACATAGCCTGAGTTGGGTTTCCACATAGTTGTTCCTTCACCAGTTATAGAGATCTTTGAAATCTGAACATGAGGACGTGATTCCATCAAAGACACACAAAGTTCAACTTGTATGAATTTCTTTGTCTGCTGGTCGAATGGGAACAAACTCAATTGCATTTGCAATACTTGAAGCTGTATTATATTTTTTTAGTAAATACAGTTTTCACATGATTGTATAATTTGATTAATTGGTTTGTTAAATACGCAAAGTATTGTTGTGTTACTTCATTATGTTTAGTACAGGATCTCTTCAGTTAAAACTAAAAATGCATATCATCTACTCAAGTGGACAGAGCAATAAAAACATATCAGAAAAAATCCTTACTGTGGTTATCATAATTGTCAATTACTTGAGTACTAATCGAGGTACACAAAGCTGCACTTTTGCGCAATCTCCCATTATAATCAATGAAGTTGTCTATGCTGTTTTTATACTTTGTTGGTTATAATAAAAGGATTCTAAATAAATCTTTGGCGAGACAGATTCATTTTGGAGGGTGTCAAAATATGCATATATAACATATTTAATTGATCATATGCGTTAATTAATGTTAATTTTGACAGCATTCATTTTTCACATAATTCACCAATATTATGGTCCTCAAACATGTTATCTGCTTATACAGTTGATTATACAGCAATTATTCTTGATTTCTCTAGTCTGATTTCTTCAAGTAAGTGTGTCTGATCCACTTAGAATGAAAAGATTAAAGAGGCCCTAAACAGTGTTCTGGTGTTTTATAGGACAAGCTTTTTCTTACATAAACAGGCTAAACATGCCTCAACAAAATCAGTTATAATCGCACTTTTAATGTGAAGAACCATTGTGAGAAACATCCTCTGTCAAACCAAAAGCATCAAGCAGATTGATATCCAGATGTTTAATGTTCCACGGTTCTGCAACATGTTTCTTGCTTCAATGCAAGAGAGAGGCAAAACAGAAGAGGGAAACGTCTATCGCATTGAGCCATGCCATGGTTAATGATGCCAGATAGGAAGACGGGAGACAGAAAAGAGATGGATGGGGGAAGAATGAGAGAGAATTGTGTATGCATCTGCTCTTTACATCAAACAGAGTTTGGAAGAAAAATACGAATGCACGGATTTCATACATGTAATGATCAAGCTTCAATTAAAAGTAGACCAGAAATGTCACTTTTTTACTCATTATGTCAATCCGTCAGTAAATGGAAGTATATACAGTATGAGATTTTTCATTGACTTGTGTAATTTCTGTGACATTAGCTTCATAATTGGAATTGTTTTTAGCAGGGGGTATCTGCAGGTTGGAGTAATGGGCATGCCGAAAGGCCGTAAGGGTTTTACAATTGGTTGCGAAAGCTGCCTGTTCCACATAAAGATGGGCCATAAGCTTAAATGCTATTAAAAGGAAGTGATAAATCCAACATAGACAATAGGTTTGCACCTTGTAGTCATAATCCTGTCAGCCCAATTCCCTTTTTTAACTGTAAAAATGGTGATAAAGATATTAAGAATATGGCATTTGAATGTATATTCAGAACTTCATTCATACATTCATTCACAAAATGGACACCTATGATGTCTGATGATGATATGAATGTCAACTCTGAAGGCTTTGATGCAAATACAGTCACTGTTTTTTTTCTCACTGTAACATGTCTGTCAACAACAGTAAAATAATGACTAAAGCTCGCAAACAAAATATTAAATTATGATTTGATTTTATTGCTATTGTAATAAGTGCTGTCAAGCGATTAAATTTTGAATCTAACTTTTTTTCAGAATCTGCATCTGAAGTGGCATTTACAGGTATTTACACAGACTGTTTAATGCTGCTCAGAGCGGTAGCTTGAATGCAGTTACAAATAATAAATAATAATAATGCTATGAGATTAATGAGTTTTAAAGGGATAGTTCACCCTAAATTAAAATGTTGTAATCATTTACTCACACTCATGTTGTTCCAAAAGTTTCTTTGTTCTCTTGAACACAAAAGAAGATATTTTGAAGAATGTTGTTAATGGCACCCATTGAATTCCATATTAGGGGAAAAAATACCTTGGAATTCAATGGCTATACCGTCAACTGTCTGATTATCAATATTCTTCTAAATATCTTCTTTTGTGTTCAACAGATGGGAAGAAATTCATACAGGTTTGAAACAATTTGAGGGTGAGTAAGTGATGGCAAAATTGTCATATATGGGTAAACTATCCCTTTAATGGGTTTTAAAAAATGAATGTTGAAATATTCAATTATTGAAAAATGAAATGATACCAGGAAACTATATAACTGCCAGTAGGTGGTGGCAAGTCACTGTTGTAATGAGTGAGTCATCAGTCATTCATTCAACCGATTCATTCAAATGGCTGATTCATTCAGGAATTAAGCAAGTGAGACTGTCTTTATGAATGGGTCACTGAATCATTGGCTCACTCGATTAGTTAAAAAACACTGGATTTATTCAGTAACAAACTACTGCGGTGTGTTTCTCAGAGACACACAACAGTTCTGAAGTGGCTTTTTTGGGACTATTTTCGTTGGGGAAATTGAGCAAAGACAATACTGTCTAAAATGTAACACAAAATTTACTATGTTTATTGAACTGATGTATAAAATCAATATCCCATTTGCAATCTTGCAGATACTCGTCATGTGATATCGCCATATCATATTATACAAATATAAGACAAAACCTATACAGGGGCATTTTTCTCCCTAATATCTTGAATTTTAGGGGCATTATAACTACATTCTCATATACTTCACTACAAAGTCAGTCGTTGCCCTGCATCATGTCTTTACTAAGCATGTAATGTATCATGATGTACAGGTCTGAGCCGGGCTGGGGGAGTTAAATGCATTAATCCTTTTAACGCATCATTTTTCCATAATTAATCTCTCCAAATTAACTCAAAAATGGATAGCCCTAATTGTAATTATACATATCTATCACACCACATCTTATAAGTAATTTCTTAAGGCCGGAAGAAGATATGTATGGTTAATGCTGATCGGCCAACGCAGTTGTCTACAAGAAACTTTTTTCGGCACGCCCATTACTCCAACCTGCAGCTATCCCGGTCTCGTTTTTAGGTTTCCTGGCCCCTCCCCCTGTTCTCCTATTGGTCAGACTAATGGATGGCCCCACTCACAGTTCACTGTTGCATTCAGCTCCACAGTGTTTATAGGAAAATCAGACTCATAGTTATATTAACTGTTGTCTCTGCCATAAAGCTGAGATAGAAAGTATTTTAACAGCAAAATATATACACCCTTTAATAAATGAGTCTATGTTGCTTTAGTCTTTTATCATTCTGTCTGTTTTAGTTATTCTCAGGCCTATTGAGTCAGGTTTGTATGGCAGGCAATTGTCACGCAGCTGAGAGAAAGTGTCTGCTAAAGCATTATCATCGTGATCAATGGCCCAATTCACTTTGCATCCAACTGTCAAGCATCAAACCCTGATGCTGAATACCATTTACTGTTGGGGAAGCAACAGTGGCTTGACTTTGATTAATAAACAAGCTTTTGATGCCACACGCCACTGCCACTTTATCCATCTGACGTTTTTTTTTAATTTCCTGATGGTACCAAAGCCTTAAGATTGAATCGGTTGTGCAGTGCAATCATAACAGACATTATGAGCAGCATCTAATATTTCTGCAAACTTTAAGAATGTAAACTAAGCATCAGTGGATAATGTAAGAGAATGTTTTCAGAAATCATTCAATTCATGATTGCATGAATATGGAAATTATCTGACATTTGTCATCAAAGTGAGGCATTCTCAAGGTATTTGGTCTGTTCTGGAAATAATAAAATACAACTAACCATACAATAATGCATAGAACAATACAAATTTAAATGAATGATAAAAATATCGGTAACACTTTTATACTAATAACTATAAATTATGCATAATTGCATGAAACTTAGCCTAAACCAAACCCTCCTCCTAACCCTAAGTACATGTAGTTAATTAGAATATGAGTTAGTTATTATCAGTACTAAATATATAATTACACTGTAACAGAGACACATTAAAAAAAGTGTAACCAGAATTTCCTATTTATTTTGCTGTTGTCAAAATAGACCGTACAACTATATTTTGTTGGAAATTCATTAGTCATTGAATAATATGGCTAATATATTATAATTGGCTCAGTGTTTGTTCCATACTGTATGTTAGACTGGTAAATCACACTTCCTATGTTGTTAATGCATTTACAAAATTCACTATTATTCACTATTCAGTTTGTCATTTCATTATTTTTCATTGTTGTTCATGGCAATATTAATGTACTTTTGATTTAAAGGTTTTGTTGTTGTTGTTTTAGTTTGTACAATAAATCATGTTGGGATCCAGTGTAAAATCTTGGTACTGAAAGCAAAAATAAATAAAAAAAACAGCAGAGAACCTCTGCTCTATATATATGAGCAGTAAATTGACAGTTTAAACATATCAAGCATCTTCTGTTTTCTTATCTATAGAGCTCTACTTATTGTGCTGTTTTATTGCAGATTCGATCGGACCAGGACAAAGAGATTGAGATCCGGTACAGTATAACTGGAGCCGGAGCAGACCAGCCTCCTAGTGACGTCTACATCATCGATCCTGTGACAGGGAAAATGTCTGTCACTAAACCTTTGGACAGAGAGGAGAGAGCCTCTTACCATGTAAGTGCTTCTTTGTCCAGAGTTGGCTTGAGAAGATCATTTTTTGCCCTATTCAGATCCTATTTAAAGTGGAACTGGCCTCAAACCCATTTAAGAAACATGCTCCAGTTTGCTAGAGTTGATGGCCTTTTGCCAGTTAGAATAAAACTAGAAATGAACAGTCTTGTTTTAATATATGCAGTGATCCCAAAAAAAGTATTTGGACAGTATTTGGACACTTGAGGCACTTTTAAATATGAATCCCTTTGCATTATAGAACAAAATAGCTAAATGAAGACAAAAATCCTTTTTTTTCAGTCAAACGTGTGTGTGTGTGTGTGTGTGTGTGTGTGTGTGTGTGTGTGTGTGTGTGTGTGTGTGTGTGTGTGTGTGTGTGTGTGTGTGTGTGTGTGTGTGTGTGTGTGTGTGTGTGTGATGATTTTTATACTGTACAAACTGTATTTTCTATCCCCTAACACTAAACCTACCCATTTCAAAAAATATTTGGTATGATTTTTAAGCTGTTTTTCTCATGGGGACCAAACAATGTCCCCATAAATACAAGGATTTATCATATTGCCCTCTTTGTGAGGATATTTTGTCCCAATAATGTATGATATACCTAAATCACACATACATGTGCACACGCATATACAAACAATGGATTTATTAAATGACATAAAAATATTAAACCAAGTAACCTCTGCAATCAAATTATACTAAATCTTTTCCAGATCCAACCAACTTTTCTGAGACACCTTTTCAATCATCTTGAACTAAATGGTATCTAGGTTATTTCTGTGGATGTGTGGAGGGTAATTTCTGCAATGAAGTTTCAGGACCACAGTCCTAGGACCACATTTCTAGGACCTTTTATTTTATTATTATTTATATATAACCAACCCTAAACTTTACCAGCCCTGTATTCTGTACTCTAAATTCAGTTTTGCTGAAAAGAAAGACCTTATTTTTCCAGAATGTAAGATATTTTCTGTGTAAAGGCCATTGCACACTGAGTACGAATTTTTCGTATGCGTTTTTTCGTGTTCATCAGCCTAAAAATTCGTCACGCACAGAAACCTTGCACACTGAGTCCGATGCGTATTTATTAAACCTTTGCGGAAAAAAAAACGCAAAAAATACTAAATGGATTCGTCAAGCAGTGAGATTTTGTTGCCCTCTCTCTTCTTTAAAAAGAGAAAAAGAAGAAAAAGAGGGTCCATCCAATCTTGTGCCGAGAGGAAGGAGAGTTTCAGCTCATCAAGGAGTTGCGCAATTATCCCGAGCGATTCAAAATTTACCTCAGAATGCCAATGGAACAGTTTGATGCTTTGCTAGCGATACTGGAGCCACATATTAAAAAGAAGACCACCAAAAAAGACACACGGCCAGCAGAAACGCTGGGCATACAGAACAGCTGTATACAGGTTTGTTTATCATAGTGCTACAGTACCTTGTGCTGCGAGACGAAGTGTATCAACTTGTCAGATGCCATTCTGGATTGTGTCGTTCGCTTATACGGTGGGTCTGAATAGTCAAAAAACCTCTCAAAATGCTGGCTGTGGATGCGAAAAACGCAGAAAATCAAACCTGATCCGTTTTTTTTTATGACGGACGAAAGTTTCGGAGGCAGTGTGCAAGCATGATTGACATAACGTGAGGTCGATTTTTTTTTTTTAACGTGCGAAAATTTCGGATGCGAATTTCGGACTCAGTGTGCAATGGCCTTAAGTAGCAGACTTTCTTTTCATAAGCCACAGCTCGCCGTGGCACTTCTTGTCTGGTGTGTGACAGACTGAACAAAGGGCAGTAAACGGTAAAACTGTTTGTGCCACAAACTAGTGTGTTTATTAGTACATTATTAAATTAAAACAATATGAAAACAAATACCAGTTTACGACACTAATTAACTGTTTTTGCACAGCTAAAATAACTGGAGATGCCTGAGACAGAAAGCATTCAAATTCAAAATGGCCGCGCCCGCTGTTAAGTGAAAAAAAAGGTGAAAAGATAATAAACATCTGTTTGTTTTAGGTTTAATTGTTCTTTATTAGAGAATTGGCAGGTAGCGCAATCACAAAAAAATGCAGTCATGAAACTGCAGTCTCCAGTATTGCAGGAATATGGTATTGGATGCATGAAGTCGGTTCACAAATTTCACATTTGTGTTCTATAAAATTTTACAACCAGAAAGTTGTCATTGTTTATATTTGTCATGTACTGCAAATATATAGTGGCTTATGTGGCCAAATATCTTTTTGCGGCCAGTGCATACAGTAGGCCTATATAAACTCCAGTTCTGAATGAATATAAATGGTATATTTTTTATAAAAACTATTTATCTGGCTGTTCAGGATCACTTTTTTAGTCAGACCCACAAACTCCGAGATCTGACTTGATTGCAATCCTGATTGGTTGCAGAAAGCTGTAGCCATCAAAAACAAGAGCAGTTGCCTTGTCAGCCTATATATCAAAGACAAAACTAGACTTAGTAAAGCTACTGCTTGTTAAGCAAAGTTTGCAGAAATCTTAAAATTCATATTTCATTGTGCAATTAAAGTCTATTCAAACTGCTTTCAATGCATTAAAAACATCGTTTCGGACCTACTCGCTGCATCACTTGTTAAGAGTGCTTTTTTGTTTTGTTTTTGTTCCTGCTATTCTGTTTTTGTGGCTCTTTTTTATGAATAATGTGAAGAAGAAAAGCTAGAGACAAAGAAAATAATTGCTTTGACACGTCAGGGTTTTTTTTTTTTTTTTAGTTAGTCAAACTGTCAATTAGACGAAGGTTCAGTAGCAACGTGCAGATGAGAGAGTGTGAGAGAGAGAGAGAGAACGGGAATGAAATGGTGTTGAATTGTCACAAATGATGAGTATGCAACTCCCAATGCTTAAACTCAACTGGGGAATCAAATCAAACAGCGACCCTGCCCCCTTATGTTTCTGCCTGTCACCCCACCTCTGTCACAAGCAGGGCTGCCAGCCAGCCTTCCCTCTGCCACATCTTCCCCCGACTGTCATTCACTCACACTCTCCTAACACAACACATTGCTCTTGATTCTCACAGTTGTTCCTTACAATTATAACTGCCTCTTTATCTCAGCTGTTTTGCTGGAAGTGTCAATAGGCCCTTAGTATATTTAGATGCTATAAAACGAGGTCTTCTCTGCTTGCGGCTCCTACTTTTGACTTATGCCTCCCTTTCTCTCTCACTCCTTCTCTTTTCTCTTAACTCTCCGGTCCATTGAGCAGTAGATGATGTGGCACCGTGCGTCTACCTATCAGTCTAAATTACGGCTAGGCTTGTCTCACCAGGTGTGTGCGTAAGTGTGTCTGCATATCTGAATAAGTCAGCACCCGCAGTGGTTAGGTTAGCGGCTGTGTGTGTGCGAGTGCATACATTTTCTAAACATAGAAAGTTGCCTATGGAGGAATGATGCTGTAGGCCGGCTCAAAAGGTTGGTAACTTAATTATGCTGTCTCTTAAGGTACCTCGTTCGGGCCAAAATCAAAAATCGTACTGAATAAATCCTCCATGGAGAAGACAATGCCAGAATGCATTGTGTCATTCTCAGTGAAAAACAAAAGACATAATATATTTAACATATAATGTATATATAATATTTATAATATATACTCTACCGGTCAAAAGTTTAGGGTCGATAATTTTTTTTTTATGTTTTTGAAAGAAGTCTCTTATCTCTTATGCACTTATTTGATAAATTCAGTATAAGCAGTACTATTGTAAAATAGTATTACAGTAGAATTTAAAATAATACAAATTATTTATTCATGTGTTGGCAAAGCTGAATTTTCAGCAGCCATTACTCCAGTCTTCATTGTCACATGATCCTTCAGGATCTAAAATGCTGATTTGATGCTCAATTGTTGTCAATTATTGGTGCTAAATTATTAATAAAGGTTATTATTGTGTGACACCATTTTAGCATTTTTTTTTTTTATGATAGAAAGAACAGCATTTATTTGAAATAGAAGTCTTTGTATCACTATAAATGTCTTGTCCCAGTTTGTGGTAGACAAGGCAGATGAAGATGAAGAGATGATCATAGTCTTTAATGATAATCCACAGGTAGATCCAAAACGAGGCAGAAAAGTATCACGTAACATAAGCGTATCTACTCTCGTAGGGATAGACGAGACCGGATAACACGAGAAACACACATGAACTTAAATACCAAAGATAACGGTACACACACACACCTAAACAGAATGGCAAATGGGTTAGCGGGACTGGAAATGAAGGAAAACAGGAACTGAAATACCAGCTAAACATCTACGAAAACTGAATGTCTATTACACTTTACTGTAACTTTTGATCATTGTAATGCATCTTTGCAAGTATTAATTTGAATAATTTCAGAAGGATCTTCATTGGACAATAATAGCTAATGAAAATTGCAGATATTTTGATATTTCACAACATTACGATTATTACTGTATTTTGTATATTTCAAACTTAAATATTTACAAATGAATTGTTTTTGTTCATATATATATATATATAATAGGTTAAATTATGATATTTAAAAAATATATTTTTTATATTTTGTTTTTGTTCATTAATTCATTATTTTACTCATTCATGTATTATGTTGATTATTTATCTATTCATTGGTGAATAGTATGGTTTGTATTTGTTGTTGTTGTTTTTTTTTTAAATATTGGCTGGGTGACAACTCATTAGGGTTTGAAAGAGAGCTAATGTTTATGGTTCTGTGTGTATGAGTGTTTACGTTCAGTTAGACACTGCTTGCAGTCAGTGAGTCAGGACGATAGGCGTATGAGCACTGGTAAGGTTAAGTGGCCCCTCGGGTGTTGTGCAGCGCCGGTTAACTTATGCAGCCCCTCCGTTACTCACTATAATATGAGTATCCATATCATATGATACCTCATATCTGATATCTGTTCACAAATACCATGCAGACAGCCTAGATTTATACAGTACCTATTGCTTTTTACGTAACATAGAGGAGGCCGATTCAATTAGAGCCGCCTTGAGTAGAATACAATGCTTATTTATCAGCACATCACAAGGGCCAGAATTGGTGTCTCTGGTGCTGCAATTGATCGCAGTCATGAACTTATTAAAAGGACAATCCCCCTGGAGCAACCTGAGGTTGACAATAGTGATGGCTCATGGTTAACAACAATTGTGTTAACAATTGTGATGACTCCCTCGTCACAGGAACCAAACCAGCAACTTGATGTTTAAAGCGCTACCCAACATAAAAGAAATTGATGTTTAAAGTCAACATAAATGAAAATTACTAGCTTTACTTTCATAATGCTTACAAAATACTTTCATAATGTGCTCTTATTGTGTAATATTCATCAATGAATGTCATTGAAAAGATAAAAAAATTGAATAAAAAAGTTAGTTGCACTTAATTTTTACAGTATGCGTACTTGTACTTACCTTAGAAAGTACTGGGTATTATAAGGTAACTACATGTTTCAAGGTTAGGTTTAGGGGTAGGCTCAGAGTTAGTATCAAGTTATTACCCAGTTATTGGAATTACTATAATAACTACATAGTATGCACATGGGGAACAGGACTGTAAAATAAAGTGCTACCAAAAAGTTTGTTTTCGTAATACATTGTGTCAGTAAGTTTTTACAATTTTTTAAATATTTTTTTATATATTTTTTATGTTTTATATATTTCACAATTAAACTTTTGATGGCAAAGCCATTACTTTAGTCTTCAAGGTCACATGATTTTTCAAAAATCATTCTAATATGCTGATTTGTTGCTCAAGAAACATTATTACTGCAGAATATCTTATCAATATCGTATTATTGCAGAAATGAATATTGAATCTCAATGTTCCTGAGCAATGCAACCCTGTTATTTGGAATGTAATTCTGGTGAGGGGGATAATAGTTTTATTTAGTGTGTGCACATGTAATTCTGTAGTGAATAAATTCCAAGAAGAGAATTTTGGAGCTAATCCAACATTAAACCGTTCCTCTATCCCTCTCTTTTTTTCTCTCTCGGTCTCTTTCTTGCGCTATCTCTTGCTCTTTTGAGACGGTGATACATTTTTGGGGGGATTCTGATGAATAGAAAGTTAAAAATAGTATTTTTGTGTATTTCTTTTTTTTAAATCACACTGAAAAGTGAGTCTGAAAAGTGAGTCTTTGTAATAATGACCACTTAGATAATATTAATGATAATGATGAAGGGGTGCTGTGGGGGTATATAACACTAAAAAAGCTTAGGATACACTGCCCTATGCTAAAAATGGCCATGGTGAATGTGCTGCAGGCATGACACTGACCCTCCATCTCCAGTTTTCCCTCATTTTGTGAGTTTCCAATAGTTTTTCTTCACTGCCCACTAGTCTCCCACCACTAGAGTGTGTTGCAGAATTTAAGAGCTGATGGCTTTGACAGTGGCAAGAGAAGAAAATAAACAAAGGGATAAAGAACTAGAGGAGGATTCTCTGTTTCTCTGCCCATCTCTCTCTGTCGCTGTCTAATGTTTCAGTTCTGTCAGCTAGCATGTTAATAATGCCATTAAGCCACACATTTGCAGTCCGCACGCTCTCGTGGGTCGACAGATCAAAGATGCAGTGTCTCAGCCACTAACAACAGACAATCTCACACATATCTACATGCTCACACACACTCTCTCTCTCTCTCTCTCTCTCTCTCTCTCTCTCTCTCTCTCTCTCTCTCTCCTCTCTCTCTCTCTCTCTCTCTCTCTCCTCCTCTCTCTCTCTCTCTCTCTCTCTCTCCCTCTCTCTCTCTCTCTCTCTCTCTCTCTCTCTCTCTCTCTCTCTCTCTCTCTCTCTCTCTCTCTCTCTCTCTCTCTCTCTCTCTCTCTCTCTCTCTCTCTCACTACACACACACACACACACACACACACACACACACACACAGCCAACCCTTGCAGAATGCTAAGCACAGCAGCTGAGGAAACAGATTTTCTTGTTGTGCGTCTTTATTTATTTGTTCGCTTGACAGTTAGTTTTGCCGTGCACAACAAAAACCTGTCGTCTCGGGGCAATATTAAATGAGAGCTTTTGGCGGCAGGTGTCGTATTACTGCAGAAATGTATATAGAATCTCGATGTTCCTGTGTATAGTGTATGGAGCAATGCAACCATCTTATTCGGGATGTAATTCTGGTGAGGGATTTTAGGATAATAGTTGTATTTAGTGCGTGCACATGTAATTCTGTAGTGAATAAATTCTAAGAAGAGAATTTGAAGTTAATCCATCCTTAAACCTTTCCTCTATCCCTCTCTTTTTTCACTCTCGGTCTATTTCTTGAGCTATCTCTTGCTCTTTTGTTTTTCGTTTCCTAATCCTGTTTCCCCTGGGAATGCTATCACTAAAAAACTTTTTTTTAGTTTTTAAGGGGTTGTTTATCTGAATTAAAGAAAGCTTTATCTTTCCTCGCACACTTTTTCAAAGATTTAACCAAAATAGGCCTCTCTCTCTCTGAAAGTCATCTGAATTATATCT
Source organism: Chrosomus eos (assembly GCA_036326025.1). Classification (NCBI taxonomy): domain Eukaryota; kingdom Metazoa; phylum Chordata; class Actinopteri; order Cypriniformes; family Leuciscidae; genus Chrosomus; species Chrosomus eos. The sequence goes on along the minus strand of CM070839.1, from coordinate 16,663,624 downwards.
CTGGATTTCAGATAGGAACAAGGCAACACTGTCCCAACGGATCCCGTATCTAACGTATGAAATATGAATGTAATTTCTATTCAGTGCCTCCGCCGAGTACACTGAGATCTTTAATGCCTCAGAGTTTCTTAAATCTGATTTAATATCACTGCTGTGATTTCCACAGAAGCCTCTGCAGAGGTGAAGTTCTGGGCAAATTATGAATTGTTAATTAATGTGCTTTTATTGTTTTGTCGTCCACAGCTCAGAGCCCATGCAGTGGATATTAATGGAAACCAAATGGAGCCTCCTATTGATCTGTTCATCTATGTCATTGACATGAATGACAACAGACCCGAGTTCAAGAACCAGGTCTACAACGGATCAGTCGCTGAATGGTCCAAACCTGGTAAGTATCCACAATAAAGGTCATGGTAATAATTATATTCGTGATGATGACAAAGTTGTGATGATTTTTTCAGTTTATAATTTCATTTCTTATGCCATCAAGGAAAAGCATTTCTGTCATGACAGCTCTCAGATTGTTTGGCATGGTAATGGGTATGACAGTGTTGATAAGTTTGGTCTTGGTGGAATAGATCTGCTACACTGCTGCTGCTGTAGGTTACTGTTGCTGCTGCGGCTGCAGAACAAGTACAGGACTTGCTACTGTAAATACAATGACACGGTGCTGTGAGAAAGTAAGACATGTTGCTGCTGTACAATATAGCTTACAAGAATTACCCCTAGCAGATCTATACAGGTGGAGCTGGGGAAGGTGGAGGGTTTCTGAAAGTGCACTGATAAGCAAATGCTATCCAAGTATTTTAAGGTTGTATTTCAAGCTCATTTCAAGTATTTCAAGCTCATTGGCTACTGATCCGGAGGATCCAATCAGAAACCATCAGCTGTGCCCTAGATAACGATGTGATTGCAAGCAGGTTGAGTTAAAGACCTATAAAGACCTACCGCTTCACCTGGAGTTTTATGATAGAACTTTGTAAAAGGTAATGATGAATTACATGAATTACTATGATGGTAATGAAATTGACTGAAATCACCAGCTTGGCATCATTTCATATGGAGGTTTAATATACATTCTATTTTATATATATATATATATATATAATAACTCATATATACTTAACTTGTGTTTATGTCGCTCAAATAGCGAGCTTGCCCAGCTACAGAGAAACTAGTAGTCAGACAAATGACCAATCCTGAGTGGTGATGTCACTACACGCACTCTACCAGCACCATTATATTTCACAGAAGTACGGCCCGAGAACTGTATTATCGTGCCGTGCCTAACCAATCTCAAGTGGAAATATAACTGGAAACATTCTGTACCGTTCTAAGAACCGTTTGGCTCAATGGTGGAAAACGGCTAATGAATAATATGTTCAAATGTTGATTATGGATTTGTGTGCACAGCGGACAATAACAGGATATATGCGCTGATTGTTGTTTTTAAGATGCGGTATGAGATTAGGGGGTATGTGTCAATTATTATTATCATGTAATAATTCAAGAAGGGAATTATTATCTTATGCTTTCCCTTGATGATTAATTGAATACCCCATGTGAATCCCCCCTTTCTGTGAACGCTTCTCTGTGCTCTTTGAACCAGCGTTCCCTTTGTGTCTTAACAAACACAGGTTCAGATTCTTCCTTTATTCTCCACCTCTTCGGTTTGTTAGGCATCAGAGTCGACTGGCTGAGCAGCGAAGCATAGACTATGATTCACATTGGGTCTAACTTTTGTAATGTTACGGCCCAAATAGCTTGCCTCTGAGGACAAAACTTTAGTCTTTATTTTGTTGAGCTCCCCTCAAAGAAAACTTGATTCTCATGGGAATTCATAAACAAAGAGAAAAAAGAGCAGCACAATATTTTCTGTTTCCCTTCAGCAGAGCGTGGGTCTGCTCCACGCCAAACAAGCACTGTAAATTATCCATGGAAAACGGACGTGTTGCAGGCTGTTCCAGTATCCCTCTGCTGTCCATGTTGACATCCTCCATGTTTTATGTGAATTAAATACATGAAGTCCTGGCGAATTCAAGCTAAACTCCACTCTCGTCCCTCGTGAGACCGCAGTTAATCTTATTGCCTTGAAAATGGCAATGCCAATATTGCCCGTTGATCTTCTGCGTTTACAAGGATTTAATCACAGAAGATGTTTTGTATATTTTAAACGTGAACGTCGAAGGAACATGTTTATCAGTTTAACTCACCAAGGGAAGCTTAGACCAAACAGATGCTCATATCAGAGTGTCTCTGAAGTATTACAGCGGATTTTCCATCAGCCCCCCGCACTACAGGCTACGTTCAAAGAGGAGCATGCAGGGAAGAGTCCTTATCACCAGCCACAGATGTATGTGAACTTATCAGATCAATTCAACTGAGGGATCCAACTTTAAATGATATACATTACTGATTTCAGTGCCAACGAAATACCTAGTTGGAGGTGTAGACACATAGAGTAATTGAATTGTGTTCGTTGCTGCCTAAACACAAGTAATCACCCAATTACTGCACATTTAGGAGACTGATCCAATTTAAGTTTAATCCAATTCATCGCTGATTCAGACCTGGATCAAATTAAACTGTTTACTGTGAATCTAGCCTTTTTTTCTATGAGTGCTGATGCATTGGCATGACTGCAAACAAAAAAGTGTAGTAAAAAGTATTTTGCGCTTCATTTCAAGTCAATTCAGCTTTTATTTTCATTAAAAAATGTGTGTAGGTGTGGAAATTAAATTGTGGTTCTCTTACAGATCCTGGAGGTAATTTTACATAAAACTATTTTAAATTTTAATGTTGATCCTGTCAACTTTTCGAGATGTTCATCTCGTTGGTTGCCGAGGAGCGGAGAAACTGTAACGATCAGTCTATAATCCCACCCACTTTGGATCAAGCGAGCCGAGCCGGCCGTGCCGAGCCGAGTCGTACCATGCAGTGGAAAAGCGAAGCGAGCCGAACCGTGCCGCGCCGAACCGTACTGGGCTGTGTTTCCCAAAAGCATCGTAAGCCTAAGTTGATCGTAAAAACGATCGTACGACTGATCTTAATATTATGGTCTGTTTCCCAAAAGCATCGTAACTTAAGTAGCACTTGAAAATCTTCGTAGAACTACGAGTGCTCTGGAGTAATCGTACATCCCCAAGTGCATCGTAACAAGACAGAGTTATGAGGTCATCTGCAGGACAGCCGGCAGATTACACTTTTATCTAGATTTAACAGATTAGAGTGCAATGTGAGTATAATATAAGGTTTTGATTGTACTTTATTGTACACTTTATTATTGTACTCGTGTTTTGTTTAAATTAATTTCTAAATAAAATAATTAAAAAGGGAACAAAATTTTTAAATACACATCTAAATTAAATGAATGAAAAAAAATCATAAACGAAGTAATGTGGGAATCATGTTTTAAAAACTGGGCAAAATAGGGATGAATTTTAAAAAAAAATTGCCAATGACTTGCTGACGTGCACGAAAACCAGCCATGTATTTTGCGGACCCCCTTCCCTGATATTTGAACGGCGCTGGTTGCAGTTAGTTTGCAATATTGTCCTCCCTGATGTTTTGTTTTTCCTTATTTGTATGGTGTCCTTTAAATCTGTTAAAAATAAAGTCTTTGTTTCGCTCTATCTCCTCTAAAAGGACATTAATTTGACCCTTTTTAAAGGTATCTTCTCTTGTTTTTGTTTTTGTTTTTTTTTCAGCCATTTTGTCAGTGCCTCCGCCTGTATAGATGCTTTAGACTTGTCTTGATTTCTAATCCACAACAAATGGCGATTTTTAGGTTAAACGTACAGAATACGGTTCCATATAAGGTTATATTTCAGCACTTCGCGAATGGACAGCGATGCTTAAGTAGCACGTAGAGCGCGTTCTCGCGCGTTCATGTTAAGTGCACTTTTGGGAAACGCACGTGGAATTGCCGCGAGCGTTCGTAACCTTGCACGTAGAGAGCGCTCTTAAGAGCTAAGATACATCGTTATCGGGAAACCCGGCCCTGACCCGTACCATGCAGTGGAAAAGCGAAGAGCCCAAGCCGAGTACCGTGCGCAGCCGAACTGCGCACGAACCGTACTGACCCGTACCATGCAGTGGAAAAGCGCCATAATTGTTGCAAACATTAGGCAGTTAATTAATAAACACTTGTTGACACAAACTATTATTTTTATGTCTTTTTTAACAGTAACATAAACCACGAGTACTTGAGTAGTGGACGAGTAAACGACTAGCAGAAATCAGTAGATATTACAAGACAAGCATTGTTTTTCAATTTTATTTTATTTTAATATTCTTTTTAGTCAGAAGTGCTATCCTACATTGTGTGTCCATTTAACTATTTGCTCTAAAAATATGATAGTAAAATGTTTTGCGGCACAATATATGGAAATTGAGAGATAATATTACAACACCATAACAGAACATGGGCTTGGTGACAGTATGGGAACAGTGTATTCTAAGAGAAATACATTTTGGTTCAAATAAAGTGATGTGGTATGATATTGTGGAATGGATGTTTGCAGTGTATAAAAGTTTAGTATTCTGTAAGGAGGAACAGAGTATTCACAGTCTAGCAAAATAAATAAAGTCCGGAATTTTTTTAGTGACAATCTATGAAGCAGTTAAGGCTGCTTCGCAGTTCTCACATTCCCAAAGACATAGAAAGTTTTCTTGTGCTTTTCATTAAACATAATTTTCACTTTTTTTCCTCAATACCCTGTAGAAAATTTGCATGCCAAAAAGTCAGCTGCACCACGCAATGAAAGTGTTCAGAAAACTCATGTTTGCGAGCTTGAGGAACTGCTCTAGCCAATTATCCGTTAAAATGATTTCTTTTCTCTCTTTTTTCCTACCGTCTCCAAACTATTCTGTTGTTTTGCATTTTTACTGGCCTCAAAAATCAACATTGATCCTGTCTAGTATTTTAGTCACATGTATCCTTGTTTACTTTCCTTTCTGTTCTCCAGCCTAAATAACTAGCGACAAGGGGATATTTCTGCTGTCTGTTGCAGATAAAAACAAGCCACACCAAAAGAGCGGCGCGGTTAGAAAATGTAGTTTTCACACTTCCAGCTCACACAACCAATAAGGAAATCTGCTAACAGTGGATGATAGGATGCTAGTCAACGCTCAGCCTCAGACAGCTGGCTATAGGGGTTAATTAGGCCCTGACGTCCGTGCACGAGAGAGAAGAAGAGAGCAAAAGCGAGCGCTGAGAGGAGAGAGGAATGTTTCAATCAGTTTAATGGACTTAAAGTAGGCGTCTGCCTCTGGCTCTTTTTTGCAGGAAAAGTCATTTGCCTCTTCATAGTCCTCAAAGGACTCCATATGGCTACGGCCCTGACAAAACAGATTTGCTTTGAAAGGCTCACCGTGAGGGTGGTGTGAGACAGTGCTGAGTGTAATCTGCAGTGGAAAACGGAGTGATAACAGCTTTGAGGACTGGTTTAGTCTGGCTAGCAGCTTGTCTCGGATGGACAGCCATGTATAGAGAGCTTTTATGTCGCATTTTCAATGTAAGCATGTTGTGATCCAGCCGTACCGTAAACAAGTGAAAATTGCGACAGAGTGGCGGCGAGATGGATTTTGAGTATTGGGGTTCGAGAAGAATACTTATTTTCACATCAGACAGCCTTGAAATGGAAAAAAAAGATTGGAAAGGATAAGTTGCTTTTAACCGAGCCGGCGCTGCAAGGGTCGGTTTCCATTCCCAGGCTGGTTATGTTAAACTTGTTAAAACTAATGACTCCCCAATTTCTTATATACCTGTGAAAGAGAGAGGCTGCCGACCAGCATGCGTCTAATGAAAGGAGGAATTTTGAGCTTCAGTGGTTTAAGTCGAAAAGCAATTACAGCATTGAATTAGTTTTCAAATTAAAAAGCAATTGAAAAGGCCCAGGGGTTAACTGTTTCCTGCATGGTCATCTCTCTCACTTTTACACATAAAGAGCATTTAATCCCGTTACAGAATGGCACTCATTGAAAATTGAAGGCGACAGAGTTGACATGCAACTCTTTTGTCTTCTTCATCCCTCCTCATGTGCTCGCTCACTCTCTGGTTGTTCAAAAATTGATGTAGCCCTATCAGAAGAGGGCTTAATTGTTTTTCTTCTCCCTTTGCTCATTTCTTCCTTTTCCTCTTTCTCATGGGGCGTAGTGACAGATTCTGCTCTGAAACTTAATGAACTTTGAAATAGAACTCTCAGCCACAATTATCCCCTCGTAGGTGTGTTGTCACAAAATGATGACACTATCTCCGCACAATTACAGCTGGGCTGGAGAAACCTGCGAACGCGCGAATGCTAAACTTGCGGCCGCTCCCCTCGGACCGGCTTTCTGGGTCAGCGGGGCCATTAATATTAAATGACAGAAGTGACGGGAACACAGGAGCGACAGAATGACATTAACACGGAATGACAGGGTGACATTTTGCCCACGTTGCAAGGAGGTTTATCCTCTGTTTCCTCTATTTGGAGGCCCCTAATTGCTCACTCACATTTGAGATGGTGTGAGACAAGCTCTCAGAAATCGATAAACATGTTTTGGGGACTAAAGGCCAGACGGACCCCCAGCTGCATCATCCGGCACCTTGACGCCTCACACTCACGCAAACACATCTCACACTGTTGATTGCTGTTTTTAAACATGTGACTTAGAACAAATAGAGGCAAGAGAAGAGGCTTTTAAAGTTGGCACACATTTTTTTTTTTTTCCCCCGTTTAGCCAAGACATAATTATTCATTTTAAACTGTTCCACTCTGACTTCAATGGCATATAATCAAACAATGAAAAATTATTTTTGTTGATGATTATGCCCAAAATAATGAAAATGTGTGTCAAAACAAAATGTGTAAAATTATATATATGTATATATATATATATATATATATATATATATATATATATATATATATATATTATGAACATTATCATATAATTTATAATTTAAACATTTATAATGTATTTAATTAATCATTTATTTACGTATCATTATTAATTTAACATTTTAATTTTAAATAAATATTGAGTATTTCATATTTAAATAAATATTAAACATAAGTTGTACATTTATAATGTATTTAATTTATAATTATTAATTTACGTATCATTATTAATTCAACATTTTTATTAAATATCGAGTATTTCATATTTAAATAAATATTAAACATAAGTTTTACTATGTAGTACTAAAGTAAATAAACTCAATATAAATATATTCTAAGTATTATTTAAAATGTATTATCATATTTTTGCTGACAGGTACATTTGTTTAGTTGGCCATAATGTGTCTTGTTTGTCTTGTCTTCATTGTTGACAAAAATACAAGTCATCAAAATGTCCTTTAAATTGAAAATAGGGGGTTCAAATAATAACAAATAAGCTTCATAATAAAAACTTCAACAGACATTTTCATCAGTAATTTTGTTTCGAGTTTGACACTGCCCTCACAGGACTGATTGATAACGAATGTGATGGAGGTGAGAGAGGCAGACGGACCCTCATTAACCGAGCAGATTTTGTATGGAGAGCAGAATCAGGGATGATGAAGAAGAGACAGCTTAGGTGAGAAAGAGCGCGTAATCAGATGTGACGTTTGGACATTGCTCTGACACCGGGAGCTGCACACCAATGTTTTAATCACCGATCAAATAGCCACCGCTTGTGCGTGTTTTTTTCTTTGCGACTCGGACAAAGAAGCACAGCTGCTTTGTGACAGAAACTGAGCGATTATGCATGCGCTGGTGTTTTGATTCACGCTTGTTTACCTCTCTTCCTCTGCAGGCACTTCTGTAATGCAGGTTACGGCCTTTGACGCCGACGACAGCACCACGGCGAACGGGCTGGTGCACTATCGCATCCTGAGCCAGACGCCTCACATCCCCATTCCTAACATGTTTACCATTAACGGAGCCACAGGAGAGATCAGCACCATCGCTTCAGGCATCGACAGAGAGGTTAGTCTCGTCTTTTGACGTACATGTAAAAGCAAGAATGCTTCCAAGAACCCGCTTACCGTTGATTAGTGTGTAATGGGTTTGGCGTTCTCACCTGGTAATGGATTTGAGTGTACGAGTGTGCGTGCTTACATACCATTCCAAAATTGTTTGTCTTGGCCTCACTTTTTTGCCATCATTCTGACAAAATGACTTCTCAGCTACGGTGTGTCTGAGCATACTTGGTGTGGATGGTCCCTAATCTCCTGTGAACAACATTCTGAAGAGACACTCTTGCGCTATTACAAACAGTGCTTTTAGAATCAACTTAATGATCAGCCTGTCCTTCGAGCTGTCTGTGACCTTTTCAAGTTGAAGAGCAGATATCTGGCCTCCCAGAACACCCCATCAGAGCAGGACAACAGCTACAGCTTCAATGACTAGGATGCTGAAAACGCTGCAATTATCGTGGCTGAATTTCAGTTGGCATACTGTCTTATGTAGTCAGTGGGTTCTAACCCAGCTAACAGGAAATATTCTCAGACCTTCAGCTAACATTCTGGCAAGGTTCTCTCAAAGTTATATACATGAACCTCCAGTATGTTCCTCCAGTAACATTAATATAACGCTCTTTCAAAGGTATCTGTTCTTTAACAATGTTCTCAAAATGTAAGCACAAAAACATTATTTTTACATCATTCATGGATCATTTTGTCTTGTTTTGGTCGGATGTTATTTTGAAATTGTTTTATGCTACTACTTGATTTAGAATGTTCAAAGAAAATCAAGTTTTTAATGTCTGTGTGGTGTTTTTAATACTCTTTAAGACATGTCTAAATTCATAAGTCACCATTGCTGAGTATTTTCTCCTTAAGTGAACTACTTTTATTATCCTCAAAATTGATCTTGGCACGTGGCGTTATTTCATACCGATTTAAAAGTATTTGCTCGATTCCCCTGATAGTGTGTATGCAAATTGGGATTCAGCCTCGGTTTCATTTCAGTGTTTTCCAGCTTGTCCTCTGTTGCACAAAAGAGTTATGTACATGCTCTCGAGTCTTGTTATACTTATTATTTCCAGTCCCTCCTAGAATTAATTCATCTAATCACTGGAGTCTTCTTAGTGTGTCTGCTTTAGAATGCAGTTGACTTCATTTTCAATACATGCATACACTCACATACCCACACAAATGAACTCTTTGGGTCATGGGAACAGCTTTCCCATAACTCATCTGAATCTCAGAGCCTGACCCTTCCCACCAGACGTGTTCCCCACCTTAACCTCTTCATTAATCCCTCTCTCTATCTTGCACACACACACACACACACACACACACACACACACACACACACACACACTCTCTAACAAACATAAGCGCACACACAGTTGTGTGCTCCTCCTTAACCTCCCTCTGCTCCACTAATGAGCAGGGTCATTCAGAGGTCCATTCAATTTATCCCAGAATGCTTAAGCGGACCTACGGGGAAGTCTTTCAACTTCCCCTTTATCTCTCCTTCCTACGTGATCCCTTGCTTTCTCGCCACAGATTCTAGTCTCATTCTCATTAGCGTCATATTAAAATATTCAAACATTTCTAGTTGTAGTAACTGGAGACCGCTTTCTCAGAAGTATTAATTGTATGACAAATAGTGCTCTTTGTCAAGTATAATTGATAGGGGTTGTAACGAGACGCTTATCTCACGAGACGAGACAGACACGAGATTGGGTTCACGAGAACGAGACGAGACGAGATTTTTGCACAATTTTACAGAAATCCTCAATGACACAATTCATGACTGGAAAAGTATGCAGGTGCATTTTGCAATGTTTAACTAATAATCTTATTAAGTAGACCTGAAATTACATGCATTAGGAGTATGAATTATCAAATGCATTGAAAGAAAACAATATACAACAATATAACCTTTTAATAATAAAAGGTTTTTATTGACTGGCTTTTCTCCTGTATGATTTCACATTAGTCTCTTCAGACCTTACTGTACATTTAAGAGCTTTCAGAACTTCTGATTGAGGCTGTGTGTGACCTCCTAACTGAACTCTAGAAGTCTTATTACGTGCAAACAATAAGTGCAAGTGCAACCATAATCAAAGTTAGCGCACAGACTCGTTATAATTGTTTTGAAATTGCTGTTTAATTTTGCACCGGCAGTTATAGGGTTAATGCGGTGAGTTCGGGAAAGGCCGGTAGAGACACGAGCCGTGTTTGTCTCTACAGTTGTTCTTGCGTTCCGATTATAAGTTCAGAAACAGAGCCTCTTGTCTGTTGTCTTTAAGACATTGCAGTACTCTCTCAATATTCGAAGTGCAAACTGAGACGATAGCCGCAAATAAATAGCCTGACTTCGTCATACTCATATTCTGGTCAGAACATGAGTCTGAGACTGCTCCATAGGGCTTTGATTATGAGGTGTGTCTTAACCCTCTGGGGTACTTCGGTCGTTTCTGACCGGAATTTTTTAAATAAAAAATTATTAAAAATCGTAGCTTCATCGGAATGGTACGAAACTTGGTGACTTTTATGGTACTTGGTATACGAACACACAAAACAATTGGGGACAGGATTTGAAAAGTCTAAGTGGTCGTAAAAAATTTTAGTCACACTTGGGGTCTTCGGGTCAAAAATGACCGGCCATAGGAAATGAATGGAAAATTGGCAAAAATATGAAAATACAGAGTTTATTTGTGCGTACAATCTACAAATCAGCCACGATGCAGGAAAAAAGCACACAACAGTGAAGGGGGAATCTCTAAAACATCAAGAGTGCAAAACAGACAAATACACTCACACACACACACACTTATACACACAAAAACACATGCATGTACACAAATGAATGTGTGTCATTGCAAAAGCTAATTTTGTGAAACGTGTGAAATAAAAGCAATTATTCATCAATGTAAGAAATAAAGCGCACAGCAATGAACGCATGAGACTGTAAACAATCAAGGTTGCAAAATAGACACACACACACACACACACACACACACACACACACAGGGAAATATGAGACTGGTGAAACTGTAACAGAGAAATGTGAGAATATGTGAAATAAAATCAATGAATCAAATAAAGGGGAGACATTGGGTCCAAAATGCAAAGGTCACACACTATGTCTCTCTCTCTCTTGAACACACACACACACTCTCACACACACACACACACACACACAGTGTAAGATCAAACGATGGAATTCTTAGTAACCTCCAGGCCTATTGCAGCAATATGTACTCTTTTTATGCGTTTATTAGAGGTTGAATTCAAACAAATACTGCCAAACCACCCATACTACTTCTGAATAGGATGTCTGCTTCATAAATTGTATGAAAATTATGGAAATACATGGTTCAGATCACTCAAAACATATATGAAAATGGAGGCGCCCTTATATGGTCAGTAAGGAAGCTTGGCTTTCCATCTAGTGAAAAAGTTTGGTATGCGCCACAATAAAATCTTGACTGAAAGCTTATTTTTTGAGATATCAACCTAAAATTTGGAACACAACTTCTTAAGATTTTTGGCTTTCATTTTCTTGCAGTTTTAGAGTAAAATATATTTTACGCCCTTATATGGTCAGTAAGGAAGCTTGGCTTTCCATCTAGTGAAAAAGTTTGGTATTCGCCAAAAAATCTTGACTGAAAGCTTATTTTTTGAGATATCAACCTAAAATTTGGAACACAACTTCTTAAGATTTTTGGCTTTCATTTTCTTGCAGTTTTAGAGTAAAATATATTTTGTAATATATATATTTTATATAAAATGTGAATAATTAAATTTTTACATTGTTCATTTTCATTAACTCAAACTTACATAACTTTTTTTCTGTTTCACTTTCATAATTTATTTAAATTCTACAATATTCTGGCAAATGTCTTCTTTAAAACAAGACCAACCATAGGTCTATATTCCAAAGCATTCTTGAATTACAACCATTTAAGTTTGGATAGTGATTTTCATGTATATGCGAAAAGAATAGAATTTTTATTTTATTTTTTAAAAAATAAAATAAAACAACCAAACAAACAAAAAACTTGACAAAAATAGTCTTTGAGAATCACTTATTATAAATTAAAATCCACAACCTGAAAAAAATAGGCAAATATGTGCAAAAACAACTAGAATTCACAAGCCTTTCTACAGTGGCTGTAAATCCATCTAGTGGTCAAAATATGATATTGCATGATAATTATGCACACTACATCCACCAGATGGCTCCAATGTGATTTAAAAAAATGTTTTCTATAGGCCAAGGATCCACTTTAACCTTAAATACAGCATTAACTAAAAAATAATAAAAATAATATATATATATATATATATTTTCTATTATATTCAATGGGAAAAAATTGATCATAATTATTGCATAAATATTAATTATTTTCATAAAATTCTCTCAAAACACCAAAAAAAAAAAGAAAAAATATTATTGAACAAAAATAAATTTCATTGATTTTACTGAAAAAAAAATAAACATTGATTTCAGGGGTCCGGTCACTTTTGACCGCGAAGGTCCTGAGTGTGACTCCAAAATGAAGAACCCTAGAGGGTTAACCGAACCAGGAAAAACAACAACTCTGCACTCAATTGGATAGACGACAACCAATCAGAGGAACGCAGTAAGTGACGTATGTTGGCAACGCATAGTTATCAAACAGAACTCTGGAAAAAGTATGAAAAAAATAAGGAGTGTTAACGATCTTTGCCGGTGTTGCAAAAAGAACTTAAGGATTCGCGGAGTAGGCCTACTTGCATGCAAACACGAAAAGCATTTTTGAAAGAAAAAATACGTTTGAGGACGTGATGATTACGTTATTGGATTATCTGTCCATCATCGTATAAAGCCCGCCCTGGCAATTTGATTGGTCCGACCATTTTTTGGCTGATCATAATTACTCCTCAATGGATCGAGTCCAGACCGAACTTCCCGACCAAAAAATGTTGTGGGCGGGGTTCGGGCTGGCATCCAGGCTAGCAAATAAACAGTCCAGTGATGGGTATTGGGAGACGGACGATTGTATGTTCGCGGCCTAATTTGTGCGCAATGCACATCAGCGAGCTTGTGTTTTACTTTCACTATCGTGATCACGCGTACTCTGTGTGTATAGCAGCGGTGCTGAGCGTGCATTCTACAACATAAGATCAGACGTTTAGTCTATGTTGCGCAACGAATCCTCCGCCATCCTCACGCGATCAGTGAACTGTGATTTGTGCTGCACTGATTGCAACGGCAACTCGTGCTGGATGAGCAGAGCAGACTTTTACATTAGTTTATAATGGTTTTTAATTATTTTTATAAAAACAGCAAAACGATAGTTTAGGCGAATGTGAGTGTAGCGATGGAATATTCTATGGTAATAGAAATCGCGAGACAGCTTTTCACTCGACGGGAAATCTCGTCATGTTTTAGTCTCGCGATATCTCGTGGCACGAGATCTCGTTACACCCCTAATAATTGATGATGATGATGGTGATGATGATGATTATTCAAGTGTATCAAGTGTAGCTATTATTAATTACACTTTACTGCCAGGACTATTTGCAATATAAATACTTTTATTTTATAATAGTAACAGCAACAATAATAATAGGAATGATACACATTCCATAATAATAGGAATGATCAGTTACACTTTAGTGCCAAATTTATTTGCTAGAAAATTAATACTTCCATTTTATAATAGTCATTATATTAACAATAGGCATTAGTATTATTATCGTCATCATCATTGTGAGATTAGCTATTATCAGATATCAGTATTATCAGTAGATTAGGAAACTTGGGAAAAGATGCGTGGTAGGAAGCTAAAAACTTTCTGACAGTTCTGAAAAGGATAAAAATATTCCGTTATCATAAAGGTCCTTGATGGTACTGAGATCCCTAAAAGACCAGTCACGAAAAACTGGATCAGAACATGATGGTAGAAAAGATAAACGGTTCACTATATGGAAGCCAGAGCTGATGGTCTGATTAACCCAATATGCTTCCTAAATTGAACCCATATTTTAAGAGTATTGGCCACTACTAAACTGCCTGAGACATTTTTACTATTTATAGGAAGCTGAGAGTAAATTATCGAATGAAGGGAGAATTTTGAGGCTGACAAATCCATTCGGGCACAAACAGGATGTTCAGGAACTCTTGAGGAATTGGTCCAATACAGAAGCTTATTGATATTACAGGCCCAGTAATACTGTTGAAAATGTGGTAAAGCGAGGCACTGTTTGGACTTTGGGTGTTCGAGAGCCTTATCCGTGCACATTTGTCACCCCACAAAAAAGAGTTAGTTGTCTGATTTAGAGTTACAAAAAATACTTGTTAATGAGAATAGGTATATGTTGAAAGAAATATAAACATTTTGGCAAAATTTTATTTTATCTAAGTTATTATGACCAATAAGCGATGTTGGAAGAGAGGACCATCTCTCTATATCTACCTTATAAACATCAATTAAAGAATACAAATATTTTCTAAAGATAGCTGTGACTGCCTTAGTGATAAATACTCTGGATTTCTGAATCCTTCCTGAGCCCACATAAAGGGGATCTTTTTGTTGAATCTTTTGTTGAATCTTTTGAAGATTCAATTTGTAGAGAATTTGCCAAATGATTCAGAAATCATGAGAATTGGCGGTAACGATGAAATGGGGTTTGCTATTATAAAAGAAGGTCGGTTGCACGAAGGGACAATTTATAAGAGGTTCCAATTTTACTTTTAATATTATTAATAATAATTCAAACAATTAAAACAGTTGTTGTTGTATTGTTATTAAATTACCTAGTGAACATTAGTGGCTTGTATTAAATCACTGTTGGTGGAGTTTTATTCAAATTAGCTATGATTTTCCCTTGCACTACAGTTCTATTACAACCGTCATCATTATTCCTTTGGCATCTTGTTTCACTTGGCGCATAAAGTTCTCTACCCTTCATCGCGCGTTAGATGACGTTTGCTGTCATCTCAAGATTTGCTATTTTCTCTCTGACAAGTTAGCATAAGTCTATACCTGGAGCAGTGACTCCTGCTAATCCAATGACTAAGACAGACTGAGAAGGTCTCTTCAGGAGCATGAATGTGGGTCGTGGTGCCTACTGCAGGCAGGTAATCTGTCCTCCTCTCAGGACCAGAGAACGACCCTCATTAATCTAACGCTCTCTTCCACCTGTGCTCTCTAATTAGAACTAGGACAGTCGTATGTGTTTACAAAGCCAACTCGCAAATGGAACATTTGGAAGATTTTCAACATCACATTCTCTGTGAGTGAAGACGTTGTTGGACGAGACTGAATGGAACAGTTCACCCAAAAATGGAAATTCTATCATTATTTACTCACCCTCTTGTCGTTCCAAACCCGCATAACTTTTTCTTCCATGAAACACAAAAGATGATTTTGTTGGACAGAATGTCCAAGCTTCTGTTTTCCATACAATGATGGTGGATAGTGATTTATAATGACAAGCTCCAAAAAGAAGAAAAAAGTAAAAGCTTTCTAATTTTCACTAATATAAATGATTACTACAGGCTTGGAACAACATGGGTTTGAGTAATACAAAAAGGGGCTGAGTAAATGATGACAGCGTTTAGTATTTGTGAGAACTATCGCATTTAGTATTTGTCTGAGTTATACACACACTACCGTTCAAAACTTGTATTCAGGAAAAATGCATTTAATTGATCAAAAGTGGCAGTAAAGACATTGTTAATGTAACAAAAGATTTCTATTTCAAACAAATGCTGTTCTTTTGAATTTTATATTCATAACAGTATCCTGCAAAAAAAAATGTTTCCACAAAAACAATACGCAGCACTGTTTTTAACATTGATAATGATGAAATGTTTATTGAGCTGGAAATCGGCATATTAGAATGATATCTGATGGATCATGATGTGACGCTGAAGACTAAATTGCTTTTTTTAAATATATTGAACTAGAAAACAGTTTTACAGGGGTTGGACAATGAAACTGAAACACCTCTCATTTTAGTGTGGGAGGTTTCATGGCTAAATTGGACCAGCCTGGTGGCCAATCTTCATTAATTGCACATTGAACCAATAAGAGCAGACTGTGAAGGTCCAATTAGCAGGGTGAGAGCACAGTTTTGTGCTGTGTATCAGGATGACAATGCACCAATACACACAGCAAGACTGGTGAAAGATTGGTTTGATGAACATGAAAGTGAAGTTGAACATCTCCCATGGCCTGCACAGTCACCAGATCTAAATATTATTGAGCCACTTTGAGGTGTTTTGGAGGAGCGAGTCAGGAAACATTTTCCTCCACCAGCATCACTTCGTGACCTGGCCACTATCCTGCAAGAAGAATGGCTTAAAATCCCTCTGACCACTGTGCAGGACTTGTATATGTCATTCCCAAGACGAATTGACGCTGTATTGGCCGCAAAAGGAGGCCCTACACCATACTAATAAATTATTGTGGTCTAAAACCAGGTGTTTCAGTTTCATTGTCCAACCCCTGTATATTTTAAATTATAATAATATTTCACAATAGTAATGTTCTGTATTTTGTTTTGTTTGTTTTTTGTTGTTTTTGCTGAGGGTTGAGGGGAAAAAAACATCTTTTGTCCCTTACTTTTTGGTTGTATGCCAAAAGCATTTGTGAGCATTTGCAGCACGTGTGTTGCAAAATGATGAAGATGTTCTCTTAAAGGATAATTCCGGTATTTAACACTGTATGTCTATTTTCTAGTTTGTTTTGGATGAACTAGAGTGGTGGACTTAGAAATTTTGACGATGGGTCCTGTCTCGACTTTTTGACAATTTTAGGATAGCCTCTGAGTGCTTCAGAGTGGCTGTCTACGAGCATACTGAAACATGTCCTTAAAACAACACTTAACATTAGCTCTCAAAACTGTGCAACTCACCTAGTGATTAGTGGTGTTCGTTGATGATTAAAAACAAATATATCGGCGCAATGTATGCTTTCAATCTGTGTTATTTACTATAGTGGAACTATATTTTCAGATACCTCACAACCGCGTATAAACTTCCGCTGGATATTTGAGTCTGAAGCGTTAGCACACTCCCGACCACTTGATGGCGACAACCACTTTGCCGCAGTTGCTCTGCTCACGCTAGCCTTCTGAGAGACGAGAGAACTGAGCGAAAAGACTACAACCAAATGTAAACAGACCCCTTTCGGTATCCGGTAGCGCAGTAATATCAACGAGCACTGAGTCCTTCAACAGATATCAATGGGATTTTAAAAAATGGCAAATAAAACACAACAGAAACTGTATTTCGCTACGCTACTTGTTTTGGATCATCAACGAACACCACTAATCACTTGGTGAGTTGCACAGTTTTGAGAACTAATGTTAAGTGTTGTTTTAAGGACATGTTTCAGTATGCTCGTAGACAGCCACTCTGAAGCACCCAGAGGCGATCCTAAAATAGTCAAAAAGTCGAGACAGGACCCATTGTCAAAATTTCTAAGTCCACCACTCTAGTTCATCCAAAACAAACTAGAAAATAGACTCAAAGTGTTAAATACCGGAATTATCCTTTAAAACTTTTCTTCTTTTCTTCAGTCACAGCACGTCGGCCACCATACATAGTAGAGGAAAAACCGTGTCAAAGATTATGGAAAACAGTAATATTGTTAAATAGACTGAGGCATTGCTGTTTGTATGTCCACTTAGTGTTTAGATTAGTAGTCTTACATGATTATGCTCCCCCATTTCAATGTCGTACACAACAGGCGGCGCATGGGAGATGGGCAGTTGTCTACACACACATACTGTATACCCATCCTAACATTTACATCTCTCCATTTCCATCTGTCTCCTTCACACACACATTTTCTCATCAGGAGCGCAATCCTCCTCCATCAGTACCTGTAGACTAATTGGAATATTTATGCAGTAATTAGTGGGTTGAAGAAGCCTGGTGCAGTCACTTGCAATGGTGGGAGTTCACATTCACTTTAATGTCACACACATCTGATAAGGTCTGAATACCAATTACCCTCTCACACCGAGACCCCATCACCTCTACACACCTCTTTAACCTGCTCGCCATCACCTGTCTGATTACAGCAGATAACAAGCAGCCCCTCTCCCCGTCTTTCTGCACTGCACGCCTTTTACTGCAACTGTCATCTTGTCTTATGCCCCTCATGGCAAATATGCCCATCTTATGCACTTTACAAGCAGCCTTCCCCGTTTCTGTCTCTTTTCTCTTTAATAGCATGAATCTATAATATCATACAGGAATTAAGTGGAATTGGTTGTGTGTGTTTCAATGGGTTTAGGAAAGGCATAATTCTGCAGATAGAAGTTCAAATGAATAATTTATTCACCCTCATGACCTTCCAAACCCTTATGGCTGATTTTCCTCTGTGGAACACAAAAGAGAAGTTTGGAAGAATATTCATGCTCCTTTCCATACAATGAAGGTGGAACTGTCAAGCTCCAAAAGGACAAAAAGCATTTGTTCGATGGTTTGAAAATGAACAGTGTACGCCAGCCATAAATATTGGTATTGTAATTTTTCTTTTGTGCTGTTTTCATTTATTTTATTTTATAATGCACCTTTACAATAAGAATGTTTTTATTTTGTTTCATATTTTTTCTATATTAATAATAATAATGGTCACATTTTAGATTAGAGTTCCAGTTCTCACTATTAACTAATTAACAACTATGACTTATACCTCAAAAAAGTCCTAATTATTGCTTATTAATAGTTAGTGAGGTAGGTGTTAAGTTTAGGAATTGGGTAGGATTAAAGAATTTTTTTTTATTATTATTAGCATTAGCCAATACATTTTTCTGTTCGGCCAATAAGGACTTAAATTTTTACCATAAAAAATCTATATAGGTTGACCACTAAGAGCAGCTTGGACAATCTGTTATAAACCTCTCCTTTTGTGTTCCACAAAAGACAGAAAGTCATTCAATTTGAAACATGAGGATGAGTTATGATGGATGTGAGTGATGGAATTTGAATTTATACCTGAACTATCCCTTTAAATCCCATGGTTCTATTTAACTTAATGTAGCATAAATGTTCTTTTCATTTGTCAGATGTCATGATGTATCACAATGTTTGGTCACGGATTTGAATCACATAAAATCAAAGCGCTTAAATGTTCTGCAGTGTGTGTGTGTGTGTGTGTGTGTGTGGTGTGTGTGTGTGTGTGTGTGTGTGTGTGTGTGTGTGTGTGTGTGTGTGTGTGTGTGTGTGTGTGTGTGTGTGTGTGTGTGTGTGTGTGTGTGTGTGTGTGTGTGTGTGTGTGTGTGTGTGTGTGTGTGTGTGTGTGTGTGCATGCGTGTGCGTGTGCGTGTGTGTGTGTGTGTGTTAAAAGCCCTGCATGTCTGTCTCAGCAGCTCTGTGAATCTGTTCGAGCCAGATTGTCCAGGCTGTTGCTTTTCATTACCTGTCTCTTGTCTCTGCCAGAGGCCATGTGGTCTCTGTGTGTGTGTGTGTGTGTGTGTGTGGTGTGTGTGTGTGTGTGTGTGTGGTGTGTGTGGAGCGCGCGCTTGCCTAGTTGTGTCAGGTCTGGGTTAGAACGTGTCCACTCTGCCTCACCTGATTAGGGAATCGATCAGTGTGAAGTGTGTGTGTCCCAGTCATTCCCAGATGATCCAAAGCTTCCTGTATGTGGGAGATGAGGAGAATCATAACTTCTGGTTGCACTCTATCCACTTTCATCTCCTCCACCGTCGCTTTCCTCCTCACCTTCCCCTTATCACCTCTCCGCTTCCCTTCTCTCCCGAGGGAGCGAGTGATGTGTCGGGGAGAGGTGAGGTCAGGGCCCGTCGGGCTGTGAAATGCTCCTCATAACTGTCGACTCAAGCGTGTGAGAGTCTGTATGGATGAAACTCGTCTCCCGTTGGATCTACTCTCAAGTCGCCAAGATTCTGCCAGCTGTCCTGAGGTGTAATCGCTTTACATTCTCTTCAGGACTGGAAATGTGTTTAAGCTGGTCTCTTGGTGTCACGTTCCCATACCCGCAGCCGGCTCTGTATGAAAAGTGTGCGAGATTAATTACACACTGATTTGTTTCTCTTGTTCTCTGCAGAGCATAACCAGAGGAGACAGTATTGATATTTCATTATGGTGTTAATAAAGGTCAGCCACTATTGAGCTCTCATTAATAGAGCCGAACTGGGCAATATTAACGAGAAGACGCAGGTTTTAATGACTCTCAGTGTGTGTCTGCGGCACTCTGCAGTTCTTTAAGTGCTTTAAAACAGTGAGCCAGTCCCTGACCTGTCTCTTAAATACAACTACCTGAGGGAGAGAGAAATATGAATGGATAGACAGAAGGATAGAATGAAAGACTCAGCTTAAACCTGTCCAGTCAGTCAGTTATTTAAAAGTTTTTGTATGAAGTTTCCCATTAAAGGTATTGTAGGTAGGATTTTTATAAAAAAACTTTTTTCCAAATTTGTTTAAACTTTCTATATATATCAATGCATAATTAAAATGTAAGTGCTCTGATAAAAAGAGTATAAAAATCGAGTGACTCTAGACCGTTTAATCTGCACTAAACACAGCTCATTATTTCCATTCGGGACGAAACACAGGATTGGCTTTGGCGACTGTCAGTCTCTCGCAACCATGGCAACCACCATTTGCCACACAGGATCTGCCACTTGCGCGTACCTGTTTGATTTGAGTAATTCAAGAGGCACGGAACCTAGGAATAGCAAAACAATGGCAGAGAAAGACCAATCAAAATTCACATATGCAGTTCGCAAAACTCGACGCAGGTCCTCTTGTCCAAGAAGTGCTCCTTGCCCTTACTTCGACCACCCCGTCCTCGGCCTCTACTTCATCGACCCTAGTTGCACGGCCTCTTGCACGACCTCCTTTGCTTCGCCCTCGACCCCGGATCTGTCCTCGAGCTGACGATGCGGTAGGCTACTTGTCTCTGGTGTGTAGTCCTCATCAGAGTCAACAATGCTTTCATCATGGAAACTCTTACATGCAGAACACCATATATGTTATGAATCTTACACGAAATTCATCTTCATCACAGTGTAAATGATGGCAATGGAAAAACGTGTATCATGCAACCTGTTTTTAGCTTTGCCTTATAGATAACTAGCTCGTTAGCGAATCAATAAATATATATTTTAAACTTTACCAATATCAATATGCTAGCTTGATAGTGAGTACTAAAATACATCTTATTTGTTTATCTTCATAATGATAAAGTTAGATTTTTTTATTACATGTGATTCTGACATGATGTCAATAAATATTCACTGCGCTCCTTCCTCTCCGCTCGTCTCAGGTAAATAATGCGTCTTCAGCTCAGCGGTCGGATCGCGCGTTCATGTTTTTTGGGGGCGTGGCTTTGGAAGGAGCCCAGAAGGGAATGGAAATAATGAGCTGTCTTTAAAACAGTCGTGAGAGGTCTACAGACACTCGATTTTTATACTTTCTTTTTCAGAGTACTTACATTTTAAATATTCATTGATATATACAGAAATTTTAAACAAATTTGGAAAAAATGTTTTTTATAAAAATCCTACCTACAATACCTTTAAGGTTTCAAGACAGGCTTCCAGGCATCACAAGGCCACACATCAAATGAACTAGAACAAATTCAAATGAGCATTAAAGATAACCAAATTAATATGTATTGACTACATTGAATATTTCCTAGTTGAAATGGTATCACAACATGAAAAAATGTATATTGTTTTCTACTTTGAAGCTTACCAACAGCTGAATCATATGCAGAGGATTGTGGGATATCGTAGACAGAGAAAGACACATGCTATGCTGCCTTCACCAGACCAAATTAAGGCATCTTAGTAGACAGGATGCTACTCAAACATTGATTTGTCTTGTCTTGATGTCTTGATATCTTCCTTCTTTCTTATACCGCCTGCAAAACCATTTTTTTACTAAGGCATTTTTAACGGCATTTTAAATAAATTTTTAATAAGGCATCATAACTAAAATGTTACGTCCCAGGTGACCGATTTGGAATGTTCTACATAGGCACCCATTCATGTGTCATAAAACATATCAATCAATAATCGATTTTTTTATGGATAATACTTAATATATATAGTACCTTTTAAAAAAAATGTGGTTTAGTAAAAAAAACAATTCCAAGGCTGCATTAAATTTCTCAAAAGTGACAATGAAGACATTTTTGTTTTTAACTTTAGTGATAATCAGAAATGTTTCTTGAGCAGCAAATCAGCGAATTAGAATGATTTCTGAAGGATCATGTGACACTGAAGACTGGAGTCAAAATTCAGTTTTGAATTTTGAAATTCTCAGTTTTTCACAGAAATAAATTACATTTTAAAATATATTAAAAAAGAAAACAATACTATGCAATTATGCAGTTTTACTGTATTTTTTAATCAAATAAATGCAGCATGGGTGAGCAATAGAGACATCCTCCAAAAACATGAAAAAGTCATATCTTGGGAGAAAATATCTTAAAGATGTCTTAGAAGGCAACATAATTCTGCTGCCTATGTAGGCATTACTATGTCAGAACATCAGAGAATGTTTAGTTCTGTCCCATGTCCCATTGTTCAGTCATCTCCTAAAACAAAAAGAAGCCATCAAAGTAAACCCATCAGGATCTCCAGCAAGGTCTTGTGAGGGTATCCATTGCTTTACAGCAGCAGTCAGCCACCTCCCTCCAAGACACCCGTCCCCCAGACCTGTCTCAGTGGGACACTGACTCGTCCTTGACTCCCCCTACTTCCTGTCTGCAACAACAGAAGGCTTTCGGCCAACCGGATTAAATTCGGCTGGAGCTGAAAGAGGCAGAGGAGAGGCTTTGGCTCAGGCTCGGCTCTCTGCCTCCTCCCAGTGTGGACTAACTGGAGTCAGATTCACCCGAGCATGGACAGGGGCACAGTTTCAGATCTGTCCCCAAAGGAATGTTGGCCATGCAACAACAAACAACTTCGATGTGTGTGCGCTCGCATGCTTCTATCCATCTGTTGCCCTCGCAACCCCTGCTTTTCATCCGTGGTTACAAATACTGTAGGCTGGTTCATGTCCGTTGATGAAGAGTTGTTTTTGCGGACTGATTATCTGTGTGCGTATGTGTGTGGGTGTGTATCTTTCCATAAATACAAAGTATAAAAGCAGAACAAAGCTCACAGTAGCCTCTTGTCCTAATTAACAGAAAAGCCTGCACACAAGCAGACAGACAGACAGACGTATCCCCAGACAAACACAAAGAGCTGCCATTCCCCATATACACAATATTCAAAGTCTTTGTAAGATGGCTTTGTTCAGGCTTAGATGCCAAACTTGTAGACCAGAGATGCCCAAACCAGGGCCCAAGAGCCAAAGTTTGGCCCGTGATGACCTTTGATTTGGCCCGCCATGCCATGAGAGGAGAAATATAGCCTAGGAAAATAATACAAACTTTTGATGGAAGTAGACTTGTGTCGGCATACAGTAATACTGTTCATCGCTGCAATTAGTATGCACAATATTGTTACTTTATGGGCTGTTTTACGGCAGTTGTGTGCCCCATCTGACTGAGAACGAGAGTGTAAACAAAACCCGTAATGAGAAGTATGTCTGAAGACGGACCGCTTACGACTATAGGGGTGAAAAAAAATGAACTATCTGATGATGAAAGTGCATTATGGAATTTAATATTCTTTTATGTGTAGTATTAGTATTACAAAGGGCGTCTCTGCAGCCACAACAAACGCGGAGCATGCGAGGTTGAGGAAACAAATGCACACTTTAAATTAAGAAAAATCATGCTGCCCAGGTTAATTTCTACATTGTTATCCATCAATTTTTAACAAAGTTCATTTTTGTTTTTGTCCCCAAGCAGTTGCGATATATTATGAATATGCGGGAATAGTTGGAGGATATACACTGTGCTGTAACTTGCTTTTTGTTCATTATATGATATGTAAGAGATCATGTACAATCAGAAACAAAATAATCCCTGACAAGGTGCAACAATATTACAGTTAAGATAATACTGACTGATGTTTTTTTCAATGCAATCAATAAATGAAAGTAAGACGGCACCAGTGCATTTGTATGAATCAAGATACAGCATTGTCATGGACAACAGTGAATTAATGCTGCGATTGACCAATCAGAATCATTATAGAGAGCCATGTTATAAAAGCAATTTAGTTGTTAATTTATTTATCAAGATGTATGCTTAATTTAAAGATGGTTCTTGTTATTTTATTAATAACATACTTTATATTTTAATCAGTAAATGTTCTGTCACATAATATGCAAATTTACTTTTCATAATTGCATATTATAATCATAATTTATTTGTGGATTAATTCAAGATTATTTTCTTTTCTTTATTTTTTCTTTATTTTTTTTTAATTAATGTCAGTTGGTGTTTAAAAAGTAACTAAAACATAATTTAAATTTAAATTGAATATAACAGTTTGTATAATGAAACTTTTACTTTTGCCCCACAGACCTCGATCAAGTTTGATTTAACAAAAATATTAATTGAAATAAAGCTGAAATAAAATATAATTAGATGAAAAGCGTAAATAATTAAACAGAATTTAGAATGTTTCCTTTGTAACTAATTGAAATAAAATAAGTTAAAGTACTATAATTACAAAAAACTAAAACTGAAATTAAAACATAAATTAAAGTAACAATATGTAGTTTTTCAACCTTCATAATATATTTCCAAGACCCTTGTGATGGTACAACGACTTAAAATAAGTTAAATGACACGTCTGCCATAGCCTGACGTGGTCTGTATCGCTTTTACTGGCACTATGTAACTTCGGGTTTCGGGTAGGAACCCGTGCACAAAAAGAACTACAAAACTCGACTGCTTTACGTCAAGCGCTACAATAGTCATTATTTCGTTTTTCTTCGTTTCTGATGTCGCAATACATCATCCTTTCATGAAATCTTGTAACATACTCTACCTTGTCTGTGGACATCGTTCATTCTAAAGCCGGTGCTGGATAAACAGCGAGCGTGCGTGCGACAGTAGGCTAAAATATTTACGACAGCGGCAATGGACAATTTCGTTTCCAACCAGTAGGGCGACCGAAGAGGAAAAGCTACTTGGTGTTACTTTATAGCTAAATGTAAATATAAAGAACTAATAAAAATGACAAAAGCAAACTAATCAGGGTTTATTAGTCTCCTAATGCAGAATTATTTATTTGTCTGTTAGTTGTGTATTGTGTTTGATGGTTGTATGGTTGGTGGCAAACCAGTTTCCCTATCGGGATTAATAAAGTGTTCAATCAATCAAACTACTAAAACTTTAAACTAAAATGAAAATAAAAGCAAATTAAAGTTACAGTATAGTGTAATATACTATTTTGGACTACTATACTATTTATACTATTTCATTCAAGACTATTGTATGTATCATTCTACCATGGGATTACCATATAATTCTGTACAGTCGTTCCCAGAATGGAAACCTGTTCTCAGTAAAAAGGAAAGAAACAAAAAACTTGTTCATGACTAAACATCATAAACTTCCCTTATTATTTTAATTCTAAAAATGCATTAAATCCTTGGGTCTGGAGTCCTCATTTACCTGTGTGTGTGTGTGTGTGTGTGTGTGTGTGTGTGTGTGTGTGTGGTGTGTGTGTGTGTGTGTGTGTGTGTGTGTGTGTGTGTGTGTGTGTGTGTGTGTGTGTGTGTGTGTGTGTGTGTGTGTGTGTGTGTGTGTGTGTGTGTGTGTGTGTGTGTGTGTGTGTGTGTGTGTGTGTGTTCAGTTGATTAAAATGGACATCTTCTGTGTTGTTTCAGAAAGTGCCTCAGTACACCATCATAGTGCAGGCCACCGATATGGAGGGCAGCCTGAACTTCGGCCTGTCCAACACCGCCACGGCCCTTATCAGCATTACTGACATCAACGACAACCCGCCAGAGCTGGATGCTAAAATGGTGAGTATCCTATAATTTAAACAGAGTGAAAAGAAAAACATTTTCACCATGTTTTAGAAATAAAATGTATCTTTCTACTTAAGAGTATCATTCTACCAACATCAAATTCTATAGAAAACATTTACAATTGAGAGCCAGTTCCCTTTTCTTTCTTTTCTGTATGGCACTGATAGTTGCTGCTTATGTAGTGTTCCAAATCAGGAACCTATGAGGTGCCATGATGATTAGAATGCAGCCTTGTAAGATGAGGTTTTGGAACAGAGCTGTAGTCTCCCTGTTTGGACGCATCCACTTCTCATTACCCCGATTTCTGAATTCTAACAGTGTCTTGATACTCATTTAATTCACACAATACTGTCTGACAGCTGGAGAAACCTACTGGAGCTGTGAAACAAAGAGAGATTCAAGAGCAATGAATTCTGGGAGGTGATGAGGGAAGAGATGGAGTGAAATGGAGGGTGTAGCGAAAGAGAGGGATGTGATATCAGGTGCTCTCTCTCTCTCTCTCTCTCTCTCCTCTCTCTCTCTCTCTCTCTCTCTCTCTCTCTCTCTCTCTCTCTCTCTCCCTCTCCTCTCCTCTCTCCTCTCTCTCTCTCTCTCTCTCTCCTCCTCTCTCTCTCTCTCTCTCTCTCTCTCTCTCTCTCTCTCTCTCTCTCTCTCTCTCTCCTCTCTCTCTCTCTCTCTTCTCTCTCTCTCTCTCTCTCTCTCTCTCTCTCTCTCTCTCTCCTGTCCTCATGCCAACTCTGCCCTTAGTGACTGTAGTTCTTCTTCAGGCATCTGGCTTCAATCCCCTCTCATCCACTCATTTTTTCTCTCTTTTTTCCTTCTCTACATCCTCCATCTCCTGTTTTCTTTATCTCTGTATCTCTACACCTCTATTCCCACATTTACCAGTGTTTGTTTCTGTCAGCCTTCATCTCTCTCTCCTTCCTTCTCCGCTTAACCATTTATCTCCTTCCCTCGATCCTTCTCTCTGGCTTTCGTTGTCTATCTCTCTCTCCGTTTCCATTTATTTCCTGCTATCTGCCATCCCTCTTTTATCGCTCTCTCGCAGCGCTCATCTCTGGTGCCCTTGCGTTCTCTCTCTCATTAAGTAATATCCCCAGGCCTCCGCCTCAGCGTCTGATGCTGAAGCATTCTGAATTATTTTGCACATTTTTTTCTACCTGTAATATTTATTTGAAGGCCAAACGATACTTAGTGAATCAGTATGACATCTATCATCTGGCATCAGACGATCATGCTGTTCATTTTAATTGGTGTCATTTTATTCTTAAATGTTGTTTTTGAGGACTAGATGTTTGTGGACAGGTCTCTCCGCCCATGTCAAGCGTTTGGCTGCTGTTGTTGGTGGGTTTGAGATGTGATGTGCTGACAGGGGTAGAGAGTGTTATGGCCGCAAGGAATCACAGGGTCAAGGTCAAAGGTTATTCTCAGGGTCACAACCCAGCACCCCTTGCTTGAGCTTGAGCTGATGCGACTCAGACGATTGTTTCCTTTGTTAAATGGATAGTTCACCCACAAATAAAAATGCTGTCATTATTTAGTCACCCTCATGTCATTCCAAAACCATAAGACTTTTATTCATCTTCGAAAGGAATGGACATATTGTTTAATGAAACCCGAGAGATTTCTGTCCCTGCACTGAAACTCTTTCAAGCTTCAAAGCATAAAGACATTGTAAAAGTAAATCAAATGAATTGAGCAGTTTACAGAGAAGTTACAATCGTGAATCGTGTAAATCAAAGAAAGAAAAATAGTTTGGGGGTGGTGGGGTGCTGGTAACTGTATGAGGATTGAAATCGCGAAATTATACGTTTTCTAATACAGTACATTTATTTCAGGCACGGATTGCTTCTAACAATGTTAGTATCTCGCTGCTATCTGCAGGACGCCCTGCGAATGTTAGTCAGGGTTCAAATCTGCTTTGAAAAAGTACTTTTTTATGAATTTTGACTGTGCATGCATGGTAACTTCGTGTGATCATACAATTGCAACTGTTGTGATGTAATATTATAAATATATAGTCTGATGCTCTACGTGTTTCAGTGGACTGTAACAGCATTGTGGTTTCAGTTTCGATCAAAAAGTGCTGCTCTGCAAGTGTTTGAGTCGCTTATAATTTGCATTTGGGAATGCAACATTCGTTATAAGAATCGTTTATAAATCTGTTGTTGTCAACAAAGAGAAGTGATAAGGTCTCTCTGCGGTTTCCCACCGAAAGAAAAGCTTGATGGTTTAGGCTAACGTTTGAAAACAAAGAAGTTAAGACAACCATAAATGTATGTAAGATGTACACTTTCAATTGCAAGAAAAAAAAAACGAAATTCTGAGTTTATATCTCGCAATTCTGACTTTATAATGCACGTTGTGCAATTCTGATTTACAACTCACAATTGCGACCTAATATCACGTAATTCTGAGAAAAGAAATCAGAATTGCAAGAAACAAAGTCCCAATTACCTTTTATACTTTTTATTCATTTGCTGAAACAAGCTTTTATACCCCTTTAAGTCCAAGAAGTTCCAAACTTGTTTGATTGACAATTGGTTTTAATACTAATTTAACAGACTTTAAGTTGTTTAATGAGGATTCACAGTAAACAGCTTCAGATAGCTGCTGTTTTCAAGTAACATAAAGAGAGATCACACTCACAGATTTGTAAGGGTGTTTCAGCTTAGTTAATCGCAGATTTAAAATAGAGTCTAGCAACGCTTACGGTCCAGAC
The DNA here is from genome assembly GCA_036326025.1 of Chrosomus eos. NCBI lineage: Eukaryota > Metazoa > Chordata > Actinopteri > Cypriniformes > Leuciscidae > Chrosomus > Chrosomus eos. Next base: position 16,635,067 of record CM070839.1, on the reverse strand, counting down.
TGAGATGGAGAGTTGGGAGGGAGAGACGCAGGACAGACCTCCATCCATCTTTTCTTGACACCTCCCCTAAGTAATACACACCAAGAATCTCTCATCCGTGCATTAGACTCTGTCTGAATGAACAGTGAAGGGAAAACAGAGCGAAATTGAAAGCAAGACTAAAATCAAAAGAACTCATTGCTCATCCACCCACTTGATTACTCTTGATACTTTCAGAAATTGTCAAGTTTTGAAAGTTTTTTTTTATTAAATTTTTTCACCACACAGGCTTTTGAGCTAGTGTCCTTGTCCATTGCGGTGTCCATAATTATACAGTGTAGCTGAAGCACAACTCCGGTGGTCGGGTTGTCTTGTCTTAGCTCGATGCGTATGACAGGTCCTAACAGAGCAAGTTAACCCAGATGACACCAGCAATTAAGTCCCACACTCAGCACATGCTCTCGCTCCCAATAACAAACACTTGTGTCACATATCACTGAGCCGAGAGAAAATTACCCACAACTGGTTTACGACAGGCTCGCACGACCTGACACTTGTGAGGGTTTGTTGATTCAGTCAGCGGTTTGTGAGAGACTTGCTGAATCTGTTTTTTGTGTGGAAATAGTACACTGATAGTTTTGCTCGTTCTCTTTCTTCCCAAACACCTTGACGGTGGAGCGTAGACAGCAAATTGATTTTCTTGTGTCTGAAATTCATTGAAATCCTTTCAGAGTTAAATGCAGACAAACATTTTTATTAAAATAAATCTTTAAAGCTGAGAATATGAACATCGGAATCAACTTCTCGTCTGCACTCTATGGCTTTGGGTCGTGGAATTGGCCTTGTGCTTCTTCTAATTGCGTGCTTGCGACAGACAAAGCAGAACTCTAAAGCACATACTCACCAATTTTCAAGAATTCATAAGGTACGTGCTAGAACAAATTTGTTTTGTTTTTCATCCATCCTCTCTCTCTCTCTCTCTCTCTCTCTCTCTCCTCTCCTTCTCTCTCTCCTCTCTCTCTCTCTCTCTCTTCTCTCTCTCTCTCTCTCTCTCTCTCCTCTCTCACCCACACAGACTGAGAATGGTAGAAATGTTCTGTGATTATTTGCATTTGACAGAGGCATGGAGCAGTATACATCTTGCTGTAGGAGACCCTCTCGAACTAAGCAAGCTAATTAAGCGAAATTGCTTGAGGGGGTGTAAACCTAGCAGATATATCGCTTCCAATTTGAAGACAGCCGTATGTTTTATTCATGTAAAAACCACATGAATATGGAAAGAGCCGTCGGTTCTCGAGAGTAAAGCAAAATAGTACTGCATTTTAAGATACGTACAACTGATCACTCACTGTTTTGAAGCACCACAATGACTGAAATGACAATTATGATGATGAAGGTGGTGTAGTGGTGGTTTAGAAGAAGATGATGAAGACAGTGGACCTGAGAGTTCATCGCCACATGAAACAACATAAATATACCTCAGGCTTTATAGTCTTTGTGAGGCATTAATGTTTATGTTCTGTGATGGTATGGTATCTATTTTCCTTAGGACGCCATAAAATCACGTCTCTGTAGTCATGTTTTTCATCACGACTCAGTGTAGAGGGTTTTTTTTTCTCTCTAGTCTCTATTTTTATTTTTATATACTCTCTAAATCTCACCACAGATCCTAATACTGTATTTTTTCTCTATTTATTTATTTATTTATTTATTGCTGAATTCTATAAATTAAAAGAGATGTTTTTTTTTTTTGTTTTTTTTTACACAAGTTACACTTATCATATGCATCAATATTTCTGTTTTGTATATCAATATTTTTTTTTGTATCAACATTTCTGTATCTTAGTACAACTCAGCAAAATGTGCTTTAGGGCTTTTGTAATACTAATTTATTTAAATAAGTATAAATAAATAAAAATATTCCACAAACCAAATAACTTTTTTTCTTTTCTTTTTTAAGACAGAGCTGTTTACAAAAATTCAAATGCAAACGTTTGACTGAAGTGAGATATAAAAAATAAATAAATATTGGACAAGTCTGTCATTAAATATGGATAGTGTTACTAGTAATTAGGGATGCACCGATACCGATACCAGTATCGGTATCGGGCCCGATACTGAGCTCATGTACTTGTACTCGTACTCGTAAAAATGCCCCGATACCAACAACCGATACCAGGCAGCATGTGTACAGTGTCAGAAATTATAATGGGGATAAAAAAAAGAAGGCTGTATATGAAATAAATGTATCTTATCAGTGGAATATTAAACAGAATATATTAACGCGTCGTCTATATAACTATATGGTGCGCAAGCTGATAAGAGAAAAATGCGCAGAGGATTGAGCGCTATGACACAGACGCGCGAGCTGGTCGAGCGCACCCCTTTTTCACAGACGTCAGTGGAAAGTTTGTAGTTCAGTCGGATGTCAATGGCAAATCAAGTAAAACGAGGCATGTAGCTTATTAATAACGTTAACTGACGAGAGCGAGAGAGAGAGAGAGAGAGAGAGAGAGAGAGAGAGAGAGAGAGAGAGAGAGAGAGAGAGAGAGAGAGAGCGCACTTCTGTTGAATGCAGTTGATTGCGGATCGTTCACTCAGCACGTGTTATTTGGATTAAAACTAAATCGTATATGTAAGTAAAACATGAACTGTTACCTTACTTATGTTTAACGAGTGGTTGCCTACATTATTACAGGACATTTGCAGGTCAAGAATTTCTATGAACTTCAAACATCCACAGCGCGTGCCCCGAAAACCACCAGACTGCGCGCGAATACTGAATGGAAGTCTTTCACGCATTGCGCTTGTACGGACGAATTCACACAAAAACTATGTAAAAACACATTGGCGAGTATCCTAGTAAAAGTCTGTTATATATATATCAAGCAAACGTAGACAGTATAATTCAAATGGCGTCCGTGCGTTCGGCCTTAAAGGGGCGGCACTTTAATAAATCTGCTGCTGTGTTTTACTGTTACTCAAACTCTTGGCTAAATAGGCTACCTCTTTCAACTTTACAAAAAGATACATATATATTTAATTTATGCAGTAATAAATATGCAGTGCATGAAATATATATTTGTTGAACTAATTAAGTTTAAATTTAATAAACAATTTAATAAACAACTAATATGATTGATATTATTTTGCTTTCTCTACCAATACATTTTAAAAATTACAAATGCATGAATTGAAAATTAATTGAAAATTAAAAATACAGGTATCGGTTACGGTATCGGTATCGGCGAGTACCAAAAATGAAAGTATCGGTATCGGACTCGGTCTGGAAAAAGTGGTATCGGTGCATCCCTACTAGTAATGAATATCTTTAACTCTTCCAACGCGCTTGCCTGACTTGAACTGCACTGAATATTGATGAAAGACGTATATCCATTATTCTAATTCATTTCTGTCACTTGTCAACATCAAACTACTGCTTCTAATATGGTGCCTATGAGATGGTCCTACATTTTTAATAAATGATTTCTTTACATATATTTAAAGAGAATGTTGCTCAAATGTTGCCCTTGGTTCTAAAACACCAAGGGTGGGGAAAAAAAGAAGGAAAATAAATTTCCTCTTTTTTCTTTGCCTATCCTCTAAATTTCTTCCCACTCAACTTCCCACCACACTAATCCACAAATCATAAACAATTATCACATTCCTTCTCTCTTCTTTCTGTCAGCACACACACATGCAACATGGCTCCACACACACACACATACATGCAATTTCAAACTCTTAAAAAATGATTGAACTAGCCTCCAGAGGAATTTTTTTTTTTATCAAACTTGAAGCAGCAGCCTATAGAGAAAGCGGACTCTGATTTTGCACAGATCAATCAGTCACTCAATCATGTCGTCTACTGTCCTGTCCTCTACTGGTCTCTTGCACCCCGTCCTGGAAGGGACACAGCACATTTGTTTGATCTCAACAGAGTGTTTTTCTGCTTATCAGTAAATGCAGCTGTGCATCCCAGACAGCGTGCAGCCGGAGAGGCGGGACGGCCCTGTGATGTTTTCATCACAACAGCCAGTAGATATTACTCGCTCTGTCGCTGTCTCTCTATCATTCTCTCCTTTCTTACAATTTGAACTAATAAACCATGAAAATAAACAACCATCCTTTTTTTTTCAAGTATTTGAAGCGTCTTTGCCAGTGGTAGGGAGTTGCTAAGTAAATGTAACGCTGATGTTAATTTAAATATTTTTCTGAAATTTATCAACATTTAATGAGCTACTTTTACCAATGAGTCACATTTATAATCGCGCAAACTCAGGAAATAATCAGACATAGGCCTACTCTCCTAATATTCTTATTTGAAGACAGTTCCTGTTCAATTCCTGAATCCCTGTTCAAATGTGGTTAATCATGATTTGAACTGTTATAGATGTTTATTAGTTTCATTTGGTGTAAAATTATTGTTATTTTGGTGTAGATGTGGTGTAGATGTGAAAAAAGTGGTGGTACAGGAGTGTGTGTCTAATGTGATAGTTTCATTCTTACATCTACTATAATACAATATATTGTTAGTCCCAAGATTCTTCACAATAGTGAACAAACAAACACTCTTCAACAAACACTAGCATGATTTTAAAAAAAATGACACATTACAATACAGTGCCAGATCACCTCTTATTCAAGACAAATAATAAGCATTAAGAATTAATCCAAATTAAGAATAATTAGATATTCTTGAAGTAGTCAGCTACATGAAAGTAGTTTTTAACGCTACTAATAAGCACTATACTAATTAGTAGGCCTAAGTTACTTGAAAAAGTAGTTTTCTACACTACAAACCACTAACAAAAGCCACTATACTAATATATGAATGAATGAATGAATGAATGAATGAATGAATGAATGAATGAATGAATGAATAAATGATGCATTTATATAGCGCTTTCATGTGTACTACTGTACACCCAAAGCGCTTTACAATCATATCAGGGGTTCTCTTCTCAACCAGCATAGATTATTATGTCACTATCTGGTGACAGAAGAATTGCCAATTAACAAATTAACGTCAACTGGATACATTTCATTTGCATTAGGTATATCTGTGCAGCGAGATGTTTCAAAAAAGTGGTGGGGACAAAATTGACCCTGGCAAAATGCAAATGATGCCTTTTGTTGTACAGCATATTAACAAATTCTGGCTCCTTGCGAATAACTACTGATTTGTTGGTTTGTATGTTAGTCAATGTAGTGAAGCTAACTTTTAATATCTTCAATCTTTTAATGTAGATTAATTGGTTATTCTTCTGTCACCAAATAGTGACATAATTCATCTATATTTGTATAGCAGCTTTTGTTAGTGGTTTGTAGAGTAGAAAACAGCATTTTCAAATAGCTTGGGCCTACTACTTATTAGTGCTTATTAGTATAGTAGCTTGTAGTGTCAAACTACTTTCATGTAGCGGACTACTTTAAGAATTAGTAGCAAACTACTTTTCAAATAGCCAAATAATTTAGGGTGACCATATTTTGTCCTGAAAAACCAGGACACTTGGCCCGGCAAACAGATAGGCCTACTCAAATGATACTCGAAGTTATTCAAAGAAACCTTATTAATTTCAATACATTTAAAGTAGGTTATGCCTTCTCTGTATGGATAGAAATTTGTTATATTGTTATATGAAAACAGGACATGTCCTGGGAAAACAGGACAGTTGGTCACCCTAAAATAATTTAATAGCTAGTATTTGTTGTTAGCATAGTTGTAGCTTTTAGTCTAGCTAATTTTGTTGCTAACTAGTTGGCTAAGAATAGCTAATTAGTTTGTTGCTATAGTACAGTAGCTTTTGCTAGTAGGCTAGCTTGTGCTGTTGCAAACTGCTACTAGTGCTACTATTACTCTAATAGCTAAATAGTAGTGTGCCTGTTTACAGCGTTTGTTGGTAGCTTTAAGTGTAGCTACCTACTTTTTTAAGCAACTGGCTACTCTTCGAGGAGCTTGACCTCAGTGTAAATTATAAATAGCCTGTATCTTGGGAAGCTACAGTTAGCCTCCACTGGAGCACTGGTCTCTACTGAGCATGTAGCAGTGTGTATTTGGCTGTAGTCTCTGCTGCATGGTGATGCCATTACAGTAAACAGCATCTGGCAGACACACTTCATAACCCCTTTAAACTGCAGATTACTGAGCTGTAATGAGCTTGTGTTTGTGTGCTACAGCCTGCCGCACATTTGCACCTTGGGCTGTTGGTATAGCTAGTAGAGTGTGTGATATTCTTTCAAGAGCCTCGTGTAACAAACAAGATTTAAAACTTAGCCCTAACACTGTCTGTAATGCTAACTTGAACTATATTGTGATACTCTGAAGCCATCCCCAAAAAGCTTTGAGTCCAAAAGCAAAACCTTAATTGATTTTTTTTTCTAATAACCCATGCATGTACCATCACCATTGTGCCTTGAGCAAGCCTCTGAACTCCAAGTTCCTCTAAGTCAGTTGTCCCTGTAATACATGTATTTGCAAAACATGTAATTGTTTTAAAAAAAATTGAGTGTCTGATTTTATTTACGTGTCGTCACTTCCTCTTAGTTCCTTGGAGAGGTCCCAGAGAACGCTGTGGGTGTAGTCGTGGCCAATTTGACTGTCAGAGACAAGGATCAGCCTCATACACCCAACTGGAATGCCGTCTATAGGATTACAGGAGGAGATCCAATGGGCCATTTCGCCATACGCACTGATGAGATCACCAACGATGGCAGGGTCATAGTAGTTAAGGTGGGTGTGTCTTGTTGGTTACATTGTAAACATTATTCTTGGTTCTCAGGCTGCAGATCTTTTGATTTGTTCTCAAACTCTCACATTTAAATCTCTCATGTGTGTAATCTTCTCATCCACTATCTGTCCTCTATCCCATCACTGATTCTTCAGACATGGATCAGCTTTACCTGGAATTAGTTTTTAAAATAGCAACATTTCTACTAAGAGATGATTGCTAGAATGTTTCCTGACTCAAATTGCCATTTAATAGGACCTTCTCTTTATCAAAATCATGACCATATAATTTACTACAATTAAAATCTCCAAACTTAATATAAATTAAAAATAGAGATGCACCTATGTATTTGCCAATAAAAGCTATTATTTTCAATATTGGACATTTTCAACTGTGGAAAGATGTCAATCAAACAGCTTGTGAACAACGCCACTTAACGTTGCATTAACCTCAGGGAAGTCACCCGATGTTAAAAAAACACTAGAGAGGAGCTTATTTACTGTTAATTATATGTGTATGTTTGAATAAATATGTCATGAAGAGAAGTGCTTATGAAACCAACCTTATGTGTGCAACTGAGTTGTATACAAACATTTATTTGGGTGTAAATATTATATCTGAAAATAAATAGCAGTTTAATATAATATCTCTGTTGTTAATTGCAACCAATATTATAGTGTAGGTTCTCTGTATAGTTTGCAGCATTATTTGGGAGAGATTTTTTCATTCCCATAAGAAAAACAGCATCGGCCAATTTCATTCTGAAAAATCGACTATCGGTATCGACTGAGAAATGTAATTTTGGTGCATGTCTAATTAAAACCTATTCCATTTAAGGAATCATAAAAAAATATAATTTAAACTGCTAGAAACTACTGTGTCTAAATTATTCATTGAAATTAATTATTTGTCACTATTACAATGAATACTTGACACGTTATTTCTGAATGTGTTAAACCATACTGAGTGAAATGATAGACCAGGAAAAAGCATATTTTGCGTGGTAATGCAAGAAGCAGGATATTGCAACCCAACACAGGTGAATAGCTCCCAATATATATATATATATATATATATATATATATATATATATATATATATATATATATATATATATATCATGCATAAACTTGTATCTTTCCCTTGCAGTTTTGTAGCCTGTATTGCTCTAATATTAAGGAATCAGTGATGTGTAACTTCATAACTTCATAGTATGTGTAAGCATACTTTCTGTGGCCATTTGCTGTGTGTGCATGTGTGTGCGCGCATGTGCGTGCAACAGAGAGTAATAGAAGCTCTTGGTATATCAGACATGTATTTCAGCCTCTTTGTGGTTCAGCACACCACACTATCCATGAATCAGCTGATCCTCTCACACTTGTCAACTCCTAACCTTTACTCCAGGGTTCACTTCATCTTTTAACTCAAACTGAGTCACTTTCTGTTCCTCTTCTAACACTTCTGGGGTCTCTTTCAGGCCATTCAGCCTGAGAGTGAAGAGTTGAATGTCTTTTAGGTTAAATGGTTTTTGCAGTTTCAATTAAAGGGTACCTATTATGGCATTTAAAATGTTCCTAATATTGTTCTAGGAGTCCCCAACAACAGTTTTACGAGCATGCCATGACCAAAAACACTTTTGTTGTCTTATAATATGCATTTATTTTTACCTGATTTACTCACCGACTCCCATATGAATCGTTTAGCGAGTCAATTTTCCAAACCCCGCCCTTGCGTGACGCTAAACTGCGGTGTTACAGGGCAATCCCAAAGTTCAGTGGTAAAAGCACATTCAGTCTTTGTTTGCGTTAGCGCAATGCATAAACATATTGATAATGCAGTACTAAGATGTAACGTTATAGCTATATTCTTTATGACAACTCCATTAACAACGACAAACACTTCACATATTTCAATACAACTGACATTGAAGACCTATGCGCTGTGCATACACAACACACACACATACTTATTGAGCATGATACATAAAACATAAAAGCAACAATTAATATTAATAATACTTACAGTTTGTGATTCGGAGAAGGAAGCTGATCCAAATAAACTCGGTACTGAACCTTCAGTATCAGCCGGCTCGCAAATCCATACATAGCATTTAGGTTTGTGAAGCAATCATCTTCAAAATGACGCGAACACAACAAGGTCCGGGCTATACTTCTCTGGTATAGTTGTATATATGAACTGTAGCCACTTAACGTTAGTCTTCAAATGCTCCTCACTGGGCAGATGAAAAAAGTTTGCTTTTGCGTCGCACTTCAAAACAGCGTCTCGACATGTTAGTTTCCCCTGCGTCTCCGGCAGGGTTGCCAGGTCTGCACAACAAAACCAGCCCAATTGCTCATCAAAACTAACCCAATCACGGCCAAAAATAGTCAAATAGCGTTCCCGGGTGTTTCCCGATAACAATCATGTTCCAGTGGGTAAAACAATCGCGTTAACCCGTGCACTACACAAACAACCCGCGGAAACAGTGCAGGCATACGGACCTGGCAACACTGGTCTCCGAACGCAATAAGAGGGCGTATCTTATTCAAATAACTTGTCAAGTTGACGTCAACTAGACAAAGGAAAAGCATCGTTCGTCGAACGATTCATATCAGCGACTCAGAGTCGACTCTTACTTTTGAGAGACATTACTTTGTATACGGTGAACTTTCATGTTTAAAACTTTGCAGGATGTTTTTGTTCACTTAGATCTATGTTACACACTACATGAAGGGCAATTTTCAAAAATCCATAATAGGTACCCTTTAATGGTTTAAATTGAATCATGTTTCCTCTAACAAAAAAGCTTCTTGCCTATGTTACCAGATCTAAAATCACCTTCACGTTATTGGAGCACAACTAAGTTCACCGAAGGTTTAAGAAACCTTTGTGTTTGTGTGCATATGTGCAGCCAGTCGACTATGAGAGGAACGGAGCCTTCATGCTGATGGTGGTGGTCTCGAATCAAGCTCACCTGGCCAGCGGGATCCCCTCCTCGCCGTCCTCCTCTGCTAGTGTTACTATCACAGTGCTGGATGTCAATGAGGCCCCCGTGTTCCCGTCCAATCCTAAAGTCATCCGCTTTGAAGAGGGAGTGCCTGCTGACACCACCCTCGCTACGTTCGCTGCACTGGATCCGGACCGCTTCATCCAGCAGACTATCAGGTAGAGAGGAATGACAGGAAGTGCTGTTGTCTGTCTGACTGAAACTCGGGATGTCAATCTTTCTGAGTGACCGTAAATGTCAATCATTTATGTTCTTCCTCGCTCAAACACACACATGGGTCAATGACAAAGTATGTCTGAGATGAAAAAAGAAAAATCTTTTAGAAAATTCAGTTTAGTTCAAAAGCGTCAAGTTATGATTAAAATTCTCTTTATATTCAAGTTGGTTTCACACATTTTTCTTTTAGTTTAAACTGATTTAATGACTCAATGTCAATTGGTGTAACCATTAAGTACAAGTGAATACATTTTGAACACACTAGAGAATACATCTTGTTTTTTATTTTCAAAAAAGCTTTACTTTCAAATATTTTAGTTATATTTCTCAAGTAAAATATGTTTCACAAACACCAGGAATTTTTTAATAATATAATAAGGTTTATTGAATGTTACAGTACTCCATTTAACTGGACTTTTCATAAAAAGGTCAAAAATGTGATATTTAAAAATAACAATATTGACCTTGACACAACGTCAGGAATCCCCATATATAATTTTCCTGTGTTATGGCGTATTACTTATTACCTTTATATTTTTTTTTAATAATAATATTTATTATTATTATGCAGTTTTGTTCTTTATTGCAGTTACAATTTTTAATAAGTCCCACCAAAATATCAAAATGACTTTTTTTGCAAAGATTGAACATGTATATTATAGAGAATGTGTATTTCCAGTCACTGAAAGCTTTTTTTTGTTCTGACATTTCAAATCTTTATATGCTTCATAAAAAAAAATACTGTTACTTCAATGCTTTCAGAGTTTCAGAGTCTTCTTGAATGATTGATGTTTATTGATGATTTAAATAAAGCACTCATGAGTGACACATGAATAGCAAATCAACCCAACCTGTCCGCCACATATAAGTCTAGTGTATTCCACCCACTCTGTTCACTTTTCAATTTTCTGCCGAGTCATGCTTTAAGTTTTAAAATGTCCATTAATCCATGAGCACTTTATTTGACTGGTGAGTTTAAGAGCCATTTTTATAGCAACCAGGCTTTAAAACAAATCCATCACTCTCAGGTCCAGGTCAGCCCGGACTTCGTGAGCAAACATCAGAAGTACATGCAATTTCCATACTATGGTGTATGTCAAGTGATGTAGCACATATCATTCGCACCATTAACACCCTTGGGAGCAGCTAAATGCTTTTAATTGACTCTCTCCTGTTCTAGTCCCTTGGTTGTGCCTGGGTTGCCAAGCAACAGGGTGAAAGGTCATTGAGTAATGAGCCAAACCATTCCCCACACTGCTGCTTCTATTGTGTCTCCCCCTCTCTCTCTCACTCTATCAGTCGTTCACGCTTGATCTCTCTTGATTTTTCTTTTTTTCCATGACTCAAAAGTGTGCGGGCAAGATGCCAGCTTGAAGTATTGATCCAAAGTTTGCCTCCATGCACATTCACTCACACACTCGGGGGACCTTCACTAGACTTGCTCCATAGATCACTGTTGTGCAAGGAACAGTCCAATCAATACAGTCCACACTGTGGCGCTCTCGCTCTCTGAATCTATCAATGTTATAGGCTCAAATAAGCAAACAACAGGCCCTGATAAACAAACAGCAAAAAGATTAAGTGTGGGCTTGATTATTAGCAATGTTAGCTGTAGCTATATATAAAATGAAACATATACTATTCCATGATCATATTCAAACACCAGCCAGCAGCAGTCAATGCAATCGCATTCTTAGCGACTTTGAGAACTGGTCTGGCAGATAAATAGACTGTTACTGTTTTTAACTTTAGTGTTTTGAATTAATAGAGCAGAAGCCTGATACATTACCCAATAATATATAGAAGAAAGATTATGTGTCACATCCGTGATTTGATTGAGTGTAAATGTTTCCACATTTCTCTGAGCAGATCCATTGATCAGAACAGAGCCCATGCTGCGACTGAATGAGGGACATATCTTAATAATCCACATGCTATATCCTCATAACAGGCTAAATATGATTTTAACGGCATTTAAATGGATTGATGATCTCAAAGTTCTACATTATTACCCTCAGCCATACTGTTACAAGAATAAATTATGATTGAACGTCGAGCTCTATACTGCGTCTTGCGGATGCTTATGGATTTTTATCCAGAGTAATCTGATGAACAAATGCTTTTGGCCTTCAGGTACTCCAAACTGTCGGATCCAGCCAACTGGCTGAAAATCAACAGGACCAATGGAAGGATCACTACCATGGCGGTGCTGGATCGTGAGTCGCCGTATATGAAGAAGAATGTATATGAAGCAACCTTTCTGGCCGTGGATAACGGTAAGAAAGTTGGAACGAAATCAAAACTGAGTATCGATGCATTAAAGGTGCTGTGTATGAAAAAAAGAAAATGGATTTGAACGATTGGGCAGGTCAGCTTGGAGAGAGGTTGGTTAGCTTGAACTTCATTTGTCCCACAGAGCAAACAAGCTGTTCACAGCCTATCGATTCATAACCTATCAGCACTGGGGCATTTTTCTATTCTTATTGGATTTCATTCTCATGCTCTATTCAACCAAGAAAGTGTTCCAACAAAGCTGCTGTCCAATCACAGTTGATTTGCTTGTCCATTTTTGCACAAACTTTCTCAAATGGAGAGACTAGATTGCTTAACACAAAGAGTTGCTTCACAGAAAACTTCAGGGTGACTTGGTACGATTAGGATATCAAACCATGTTTATCTTTGTCGCAAGTGATCTAGGTCATTTGTTTTACCTCATACAGTTTTGTTCATGTTTTTTGAGGATGAGGGGTTCTCTCACCAGTGAAACTCTTGTCAAGGTACAGTACAAGCTAATCGTAATTTGAATTAAAGTACAGTCAATCTATTGTTTTGAATCAGAAAATAGCTATACTACCATCTTAAAAAAATAGCTAACAACATTGAAATTAGGGGGCAATATGTTCATATAAATACTGTATAATTTAAATCGGAACAATTTTTTTTTGGGGCATAAAAAATTAGGGTTTTGAATGAATGGGGAATTAGGGTGACAGTATCAACCTTGAAAAGATTGCAGATCGAATCTTTTCCAGGTTGATACTGTCACCCTTATCATCAAAACACACAAATTGACATAACTGAGTCAAAAACATTGTACAGTGACTTAAATCTGTGAATTGTTTTAATCTGCTCATTCACATGAACCATCACTAAAATGAATCAGACTATCGAATTCTACATTTAAATACATTCTGAATGAACCAATTCACTAGAATGAATTAGACTTTCCCATGCTTCAATGCATATTAGAGGGCACAGTCTTTGAACAGTCTAGAATGAAATGGATTTTTCAAATCTACTAATGATAGAGGCCAATGTTAATGAACAGATTCACTAGAATTAATCATACCTTCCAATGCTACATATGAAAGAAAAAGACCTTGTATGTGAGCATGTTTGATTATATATTATGAAGGGGCCATATGATGCTATTTTAAAAATTCATTTTTTTGCTTATTGGGTATAATAGGCCTACTGTTGTAATCAATATTATTCAACCTCCATTGCAAATCAGGTTTATTGACAAAATTTACAGACTTTCAGCTATTTGCAATGAACAAATCAAACAAAAGTAAATGCAACTTTTAATGACTTCTGCAGTCTCAAATTTTTTCAACTCTTTCATGGCAAGCATCTAAAGTACTTAATATGACTCCCTTTAACTGTAGACAGTGTTTTTTTCAGCCAGGGTCGGCGCCACGAGGGGGCCCCAGGGGGCCTGGCCCGGCCACCTGGGTCACTGTGCCCCCTCACCTCTAGTCAGCGCACCACCCTGCCTCGGAACGCGATTTCAGCCGCTGAGATTCGGCAACAGGCACGCTACCACTGTGCCCTTTTATTCCTGACATATTACATTATACATGTATTCCTGACATTATAATTAACTTAAGTATATATTTTTTATATTTTAACTATAACTACATATAACTATTTGTAAATTAATTTTGTTTTACCATGATTAAATCAGCTTTGCAACCCGTAAATATATCCATCGATCCGCTGATTTTGTTTTGAGTTCTTCAGTGGTCTAGTGGTAGATTATTTGCCAAGTATAACAGAGGTTACGGGTTCTAATCCGCCCTCAGTATAGTTTTTTTCTGTCTCATCAAAAACCGAATATGTTCATCATTGGTTACAGTTTTTATCAAGCAGGGACACGTTTGCGTCCATTTTATATTGTGATCTCACCGAACGAATAGAGTCTCCGTTACTGCGATAGATTGAAGAGCGTGTCCGAGTGAAGACTGCGCGAGCCACAAGAGAAACTGTATCCATGACACTGATAGCAGCGGCAACCAGCGCGCAGCTTGAGTTCAAAAACAAAACATTTTAGCGCTAGATCTCTTATTTAATAGCGAACTAAATTAATGCTCTGCTAGTTAACTGGAGATGTTTTATGTATTTGTATTTGGTGCATCCGTGCAATGTTTCAAAAAGTGGTGGGGGACAATATATCGATCCTGAGAAAATCCCGCAAATTACGCCTATGAAACACCCCCCAAGGCGGGCTTTTTAATCTTTAAAAAAAAAATCATTAATAGTAGGCCCTCCCAGTGACGCATCGAGGCCCCCTCCTTCCGTATGTCCTGGCGCCGACCCTGTTTTCAGCGTATGCTTCATTCTTCTTCCTCCGCTGATCCATAGGGTGGAAAAGTTTTGTTTCATCGATTTACAGAACAGAATCTCAAAACTTCTGTGACTTATTAATCTGATTTTGAGCACTTTTCTTGTGCGTTGGGGTCAGTAGTGGTGTACGTCCTGGAGTTCTGGCATGGAAACCGCATGCGTTTAGTACGCACCTTACTGTGCAAGCTGAAACCTCAGTGCCTGTTGCCACCAAGTCTTGCTGCAGGTCTTCTGCAGCCATTCAAGGGTTTTTCTAAACGAGTACTCTGGGTTCGGGCCACGTTCAATTATAATTAAGTGTAAACTCGTGAATAGGTTAACGTCCTTTAATGTTCCAAAAACATTATTCTTCACATACTGTACATTATTGCAGTACCTCTCTTCCCTCCTTCCAAAAAGCCCAGTGCACTTTCATTGTCCAGCTGATCCAGTGCATCATGATTGGCCAAACACCTCAACCGTGTGTCGGAAATATAACGCCCCTTACCATAATCACAAACTTCAGCTTCCATTGCTTCTTTCTTTGTGTACGCCTTTTGGCGGGCATTATGCTAATATTTCACATAGTGACGTAGACGTTTGTGGAAGTAATATCTGGACTGGATTTTAAGGCAGGTTTAGATCAGTTTTCTCTGTTAGAGAGAATAAGTATAAATTACACACTTTCGGAAAAAGAGATTTTTATCACGGTTTATTGGCATGTTTATTTTTAGTCAAACTCTATGAAGTGAAGAATAAATTGCTTAACAGGGTATTGCTTCACAAGCTCAGAAAACTTCAGGGGAGGTTGGTATGATTAGGAAATCGACCAATCTATCTGCCTGTCTTGGTGTGTTTTTCCCAGAAGTTTTCAAAGGTGTCTGTAGTGGCAGGCCTTCTCATTCATCCTATCTGAAGAAAGGCATATTGGCCTAAATCAATATGTCTTTAGGGACTGTCGTTTTGTCTAGCAGCTGATACAGATGTCCAGGGTTGACTGGTTGTATTTTAGACTCATATCGGACCTTCTAATAACAGAATTTGACAGAATCAATCTTTATAATATGTAGCCTGTTACTCATTTAGAGCTTTGAGAATGATACACCTGTGTTTTCCCCAAATGCCTCTCGTTTGTGATGGGAGATTGTGTTGTGAGAGCCCGTATGTATATATCTGGCCTCGGTATGCTATGTTTTGTCTTTGATTCACGCACAGCCATAGGGAGCAGATGTGTCTGTTTCTTCAGGCAAAGTTATTACACATATCTGTCCTCTGAGAGAGCCCAGCTCTATTAAAGAGAAAACAGCTTTGTGAAATATTTATGTGCAGTTATCATTTCTTATATCTGACACAACTGAGAGTTTTCAGGACAAATACATAAAGTTTATGACCATAACCCCTTGACTATCGTTATCCTCTTTCTGTCTCATAGGTTCCCCTCCTGCCACAGGAACCGGTACTCTCCAGATTTATTTGATAGATGTGAACGACAACGTTCCTGTCCTGGATCCTCAGGAGGCTCTGGTTTGCGAGAGGTCACGACATGGCTATCCGGTCAACATCACAGCCACGGATTTAGATTCAGAACCCAACGCTGGCCCATATGTCTTTGAGCTGCCCTCTTACCCCTCTGCTGCACGCCGTAACTGGACTATTTCACGCCTGAATGGTTAGACATGGATTTTACAAATTACAAATACAAAGTATTTAAAGGATTTTAACACTTCAACAGGTCTTTTTTAACTCCCGGTAATGTGTTTATAAAGCTGAATAAAATGTGAAAATTGTGTGAATTGAAAATGTTTCTCTTCAGGTTAATACATCTAGTCGATAGAAAAAAAGATAATATTCAAATATTTGACTTTGGCCTTTATACAGTGTCAGTATAAAAGCCAAATGTTTAATTTTGGATTTCATTTCCTATCTCTATCTAGGGAATTATGCCCAGTTGAAACTGCGGATCCCGTACCTGGAGGCAGGCATGTACAGAGTGCCCATTTTAGTTACGGACTCCGGAAACCCTCCCCTGTCCAACACCTCCGTGTTGAAGGTGAAGGTGTGTCCCTGTGATGAAAACGGAGACTGTACTGTGATCGGGGCGGTGACTGTGGCCGGGCTGGGAACTGGAGCTATTATCACCATCCTCATCTGTATCATTATACTGCTCAGTAAGTGATGGATGGATCAGGGGATGGATTGATGGTTTGATTTATAAATGGACGGATAATTAAATCAGAGAATGCAAAAAAAAAAAAAAAATCTTCACAACATCCGTACATTGTGATTAATAACCTTTCAATCAGTCATTTAATATTTTATTATTCATTTTCATTTAACTGTCAGTAAACATTTTCTCAGCTATATGAACCTCCCAGCTTATATTTTATTTTATATTATATTATATTAATGCACACTGTTGTTCAAATATTTGGGGTCAGTAAATAAAAAAAAAATCAGCTTTGAATTAATATTATTCAGCAAGGATGCATAATACTGTTATAAATCAAAAGTGACAGTAGTGACAGTAAGACATTTATAATGATAATCATATTATTTCTATTTCAAATAAATGCTGCTCTTTTGCAAATTTCTATTTGTCAAGAAATCCTGGGTGAAAAAGATCATGTGACACTGAAGACTGGAATAATGACCTCTGAAAATTCAGCTTTGCCATCACAGGAATTTAAAATGTCTTATCTTGCCTACGGCATCAAATAAGTCTAGACTGCACTGATGCCCCCTCAAAATTAGAGAATATGTGTATGATGCTCCTGTATGTGTGTGTGGTTTTTTTTTAGGTATGGTTCTGTTCTTTGTGGTGTGGGTGAAACGAAGGGAGAAGGAGCGTCAGACAAAACCCTTATTGATCGACCCTGAGGATGACGTCAGAGATAATATTCTGAAGTATGATGAAGAGGGAGGAGGAGAGGAAGATCAGGTAAATGTCACACACATTGTGCTTTTATCGATTGACGAGTCAAGGCTGTTTTAAAATTTTCAATAGTTTGCTGCTTCTGTTCGACTGTTCCAAGAAGCATTGCTGACCTTGTTTGAGACTTGCACTGGTATATTTTTATTTCTGTTACAGGACTATGACCTGAGTCAGCTGCAGCAGCCCGAGTCTCTAGATCACATAATGAGCAAGCCTGCAGGTGTGCGGAGAGTGGACGAGAGACCCGTTATCCTAGAATCTCAGTACCCTGTTCGGCCAACGGTACCACACCCAGGGGACATCGGGGAGTTCATCATTGACGTATGCTTCCTCTGTTCCTTATCATGAAGATAATCTAGTTAGGCCTTAGGTTTGACTAATACCTGCAGAGGCGCATAGAAAATACATATTAATTCACAGAGATTGGAAAGATGTACTTAAAGAGGTCATGACCGTTTTCTTCCCTGAGGTCCACAAATCTTAGTTCCCTTTCAGTCAGTCACTACGAGTTACGTCAGTGACTAACGAAATGGGGGTTTCGCTAGAGAGCCATATCACCTTCTAGTATTAGAAAACGAGCCAATAGTATGTAAAAAATATCATGGGTCTGCGGAATTTGCATCGCAAAAGGAGCGATCTCGCATTATGTTTCTGCTTCGGAGCCGAAGTGTGATGTGCTTCTTTTTAACAGCGTTAAACGAGCATCTCTCTTCAGCGGTGTTGGTGTGACGGCGTGTTTCGGCGGGTTCATGGTCCTGCTGCTCGTCTGTGCAGTGACTTTGCACACGGCCCGTGTTCTCCCCTGGGCGCTTCGGCACTGCTGAGAGCTTTTCTCTTCTAAAAGAGCTTCACGGGCACGTCTTTTTAAAGATGTCTTGCCCGTGTGTTTCTGGATGTGGGCACATGGTCCATCCGCCTGAGGGTCACGAGCGCTGGCCCTTTATTCGTACTAGCCTCCTGACAAGGAGCTCGGGTTTGCGCAGGACACTGGAAGACAGCCGCATTGGCGAGATTAGATTGGGACCCACATTTCGTCAGTCACTGACGTAACTCGTAGTGACTGACTGTCTTGGTTACGTATGTAACCCTCGTTCCCTGATGGAGGGAACGGAGACGTTATGTCCGCATGCCATTGCTGCTCTACCGCTGAAACGGCTGGGGCGCACAGTCTCGGCTCCTCAGCAGATAACATTGCACTCGCGACTCCTTTTATACCCACGCGGTGGGGCGGAGTTCGGAATGCAAATTCCGCAGACCCATTGTACATACCATTGGCTCGTTTTCTAATACTCGAAGGTGATAGCGAAGCCCCCATTTCGCCAGTCACTGCCGTTACGTCTCCGGTCCCTCTTTCAGGGAATGAGGGTTACATACCTAACCGAGACGTTTTTTGTGGTAAAAATCTTCCATCTGACCTTTAGAATCAAATGGTTTGTTTGTTGTGCCTTTAAAGTCCCTATTAAATCTAAATGTAATTTTTTTGGCTTTTAGTATGAATAGGTTAGCTTTAATGTTATCTATAAACTAGTGTGCTCCAATACAATGAAAAAAATTCACATTTAGAAGATATAAGCATTCAAAACTTGATGACATCACTCGGTAACCCTTTATTTTAAGGTGACAGTTACACAGTTTCTACATGTAATTATGCCTAATTTACTTTTAATACTATAGTAAGTACAAGAAACTAACCCTAATCCAAACCCTAGCCGTAACTTTATAGTAAGTTCATGTTAATAATTATTACTCACCACTTATTTGAGTACAATGTAACTGTCACCTTAAAATAAATTGTAACCTATCACCACACTTCAGCTTCTCATCAGATTTTCTGTCCAATCAAATGCTCTCTAGAACCTGAAGCGTTCCGCCCCACACTATAAATAGACGTTGAAGCTGCGACTGAAATCAGTTACTTCTTTACACATTTACTATTTTCAATATGATGAATGGCACATACTGCACTATATTGAATAGGGAGCGATTCAGACAGTGTAAATATGCTTTCAAATGGGGTGAATGAAGTCTGATTTCACGTTAGTGTCACACCGAACTGCTGCAGAGTGCATTCAGTCTGCTTCAGTCCAGAGACACGATAGCGGATCATTAGCCGCGTTTCCACTGCCGGGCCAGGGCCGAGCCGTGCTGGTGCGTGCCAGGGCCAGTCGCGTTTCCACTGTCACTTCCGGGGCTTGAGCGGGGCTTCCTCGGGGCCAACGGCCAGGATTTCTGGCCCGTCGAATACCTTGGGCCAAAGCGGGCCAGCTTGGGCTAGAGGCGTGCTTGAGGTAAAAGGCGGAGTTTATCGGTGTTATGGAACGTTATGGTCTGAAGCAAGATGCACATTTCACTGTTTTATATCGCGAAAAATAATCGCTGCCCAAAATGGAGAATCGCCTGTACTGGTCTGTGGAAGATACCAAAGCTATTCTGAGCATTTGGCCAGAAGAATGACGGCGTGTGAAGAAATGAGGACGTTATAAAATACATTGATGCTGAACTTTCTAAGCTAAGCATTCAGCGAGCAACGCTTCAAGTTCAGGAAAAAAAAAAAAGTCGCGGGCGCAGTATATTGTACAAGGCGTTTAAAACGCACAATGGACAAAGCGAAACTCAGAGAAGGAACTTTCCATGGTTCAACTTTCCATACTTGATGTACGGTGTGCTGGGTCACCGTCCACTCGCGGGACAATCGCGAGACTATTGCAGCCACGGCCAGTGAGTTAATATACACGCTATCTTCCTATTATAAATAAATTCATAATACCCGCTGAAATGGGTTGGGTTGTATTGTATGACGTTTGATCCAGGAAGGCGTGTTATGGGCGGGGTTTAGGGCAGCGCTGCAGGGCTACTGGCCCGGCAGTGGAAATGCGAGCCCGGTGCTTGAGGCCCGAGGCCACTGGCTCGGCTCGGCTCGCTGTTAGCTCTGGCCCGGCAGTGGAAACGCGGCTACTGGCGCAAGTCGGCACAGACCAGAAAACGTATCGGACCCATTTGAATTCTGCACAGAATGGTAAATTTTAAAGCAATATGGAGGAGAATTGGTTAGACAGACTCTGCATTAGAAACTGACGAGTAGAAGAGATTACAGCCATGCACCAACCTAAATTATACACTTTTCAAACTAATCATCCTCAGCATGTTATATATTCACTGTTTCGGTGTTTAACTGTTTAATATTAAATCTAATAGGGGAATCTATTAGACGGCTGTCATAAGCTGTCAAATGCGGCTTTGCTGAGCTGTGATATGAACTAAACTATTTTTTGGCTATTTTTAATAAGGGGGGGAGCTTTTCGATATGTCCCGCCCTGTCTTCCTGTTTCAGTGGAAATTATGTCAACACATTAAATAACGCCTTTGTGTTTCAAGGCACTTTAGTGGGTCTTTAAGATACGTCTTTTGAACAAAGAGAGAAACTAAATTGCCACCAAAAAAAAAAAAAACTAAGATTGCAAGCGGGCTTCAGAGAAGAAAATGTAATAAATTATGTGCTGAAAAAATGGTGTATAATGTGCGATTTAAAATGATCAATCCTGTTAAAAATAAGCTTCAGTTACTCTTTCCCAACCTTGTGGCCTCTTTAAGATATGCAGAGTTGCAGGTGATACAGAAGAATAAACAGCCCAAGTATTGACACAAATTTGGTGTAATAGGAATAATCTATCCCGGTTTTTCCTTATTTCCTCACCATGACTGGGCCAGTGTTATTTAAGTATTACTTATATAGTAAGTATTTTGAATTTGCCTTTTTAGTAATAATTAAAATTTTACCGTTTTAGTAATTTTGTTATATGCTTTGGCATTTTTATTAGTTTTTTATATTCTATTTAGCTTTAATTTATTTTATTGCAGTTTTGTTAGTTGCCAAGACATAATAAAATTAAAAATAAATAAATAAAAAATAATAATAATAATATATATATATATATATATATATATATATATATATATATATATATATATATATATATATATATATATATATATATATATATATATATTTATACAGATTACCGAAAACCATTTTTAATAATTTTAGTTAGAGAACAACACGAACAAAGTTTCTGATCCGTCATAGATAAAAAACGTGGATAGACATGTGTTGATGCGATCTGCCTTATGTGGGAAAGAACCAAAAATGAGTCATATTTCACAGAGGAGGAGGATACAGTGTTTTCATAGTGCATCAAGGTCTTTCATCTCAAACAATCAAGATAAATTTGATTCCTCCTGATGTGACCCCTTTAAGCACTTTACAGCAGTGGCTTTTAGAGTGTTTTGTATGCATCTGTTCCACCAGCCTTGTCTCATGTTCACATTAGGGTCTGCGCGCGGCAGATAATGACCCCACCGCTCCCCCCTACGACTCCCTGCTGGTGTTTGACTACGAGGGCAGCGGATCCACAGCGGGCTCCGTTAGCTCCCTGGACTCCTCCAGCTCTGGGGAACAGGACTACGACTACCTCAATGACTGGGGTCCTCGCTTCAAAAAGCTGGCGGACCTCTACGGGGGAGGGGGAGAGGACTGAAGTTGGAAACGAGAGGAAGACGGAGAGGGCCAGGAGGGACAATTGGCTTTTCGGATGTTTTATCGAGAAGCCGTACGCCAAGCCTCCGACGTGGGCTGATTATCAGTTCCTGAACTAAAGTTCCTCTGCACGCTACGGAGGCATTGAGAGGGGAGGATATTGCCCTGCAGCCTGCTCTGGACCTTTGCTGCAATCCACAAGTATTTTACGGCTTTTTTACAATATTCCGCGTTGTGGTTTCTTCAGTGTTGTTTTGTCATTCCTCTCGGACCGCCTAGAGGCTCAAGATGGAATCGAGTTGCGATGGGACGTTGAACTCTCAGCGTGCGGAAATAAAAAAAAACGAGTGCGCACTTGTTTTTTTCCTTCGCTTTATCACTAAAGAGAGTTCCACACACACTTTTTTCTCTCAACTTGAATTTCAGTAGAACAGAAGCACTGTTGTTGATAAAGTGCCTTTTGTGGTGTGTTTTGTATCGGACTCCTGCAATCTCAGGGTCGGTTGCCATTTTGAAAAGTTTCTTCTGTTGGGCACACACTCCCCCGTTCCGGTCTGCTCCTCTCGACTACCTTTTGCTTTCCTCTCATCCCTGCATTAACGGTGCACAACACCTCTTTGACTACTATGTGGAAACAGACAAAGGAAACAGAGAATGTTTTGTCAAAACTTTTGTTGATGAACACAAGACTCATTTTCCCTTAAGAAATCTCATTCTCCCTTGATGAGAAATTGGAGCGTATGAAGTACAGTGATCCAATTCGAAAAATCATATTTTTTGTTTTGTTTTTTAAAACTTGACCGACCACGACCATATAATGTTATGTTGTTTAATGGTTGTGTAAAAAACAAGGTCTTTATTTTAAAAGAAGAAAAAATATTACTGGAGAATGCCTTTTAGCTCATACTCTTGCCTGCCTTGTACGATTTTGTGTTGCGTTTCCGATTTGTAAAGGTAATTTAGGCATGACAAGTTGCCAGACAGTGAGACTAAAAGTGATGGCTGAAGAAACCCGACTCTAAAAGGATTGCATCAGAAGAAACCTTCTTTTTTGTCTTGAACATTCCCCTTTTCTAACTTTATAAGTTGATTAAAATATTATACGTGCATGACTTCTTTCAAAACAATGTCTCAAATCTCTCGCACTTGTTCCTCTGTGGTCAGAATGTGAAAAGTAGTTGGCAAAGAATATACACCATACGGAATAAATATAATCTGAAAAAAATAAAAAAAAAAAGATTCAAAAATGTTTAAAATGCTGTAAAATACTTTTTTTAAGTATTATTTGAAACATTTGCTGCTCTTCAAGCTCAGAGTTGGGCTAAATGAGTGTGTCTGGGCCTGTTTGGGTTTTTGTGTGTGAATCTGAGAGTGTTTGTCTGTTTATATCCTGTAGGATTTTTAAATTCTCTTTTTATATGTTTGTCTTTTGTATTTTTCCTTAGGTTTTACGTTCAATTCTTTGGCTTTAAGAAATGCTGCAGCATTCAGTTTTTGTCTTATCTTGCTGAAGAAAGTCTGTCTCGTACGTTCTGTCCCTGGATAAGGGTCTAAACCTGCATTGCAGAGAAGCTTACAATCATGCCTGCTCCACCATTCAGTGTAACTGATTTCTCTCTCCATTCATCTCAGATATTGGATGTGCTTTAGAGAATAAACAATCACAGTTTTATATATATAAAATAAAAAAAAAAACATGAAAAAATCTCAGTCTCTGTCCTGTCCATTATAGATTCATGTCTCTTTTCTTCTCCCTCATTCTTCCATGTTTCTTTCAGCTGCTTGTCATAATATTTTCTGGGCATGAGTGAGCATTGCTTCTCGCCATTAAGTGACAATTGAATTTTGCTGATATATCGAGTATGGGATTTCTGATTAAGCCACAAAAGCAGGCCATTTTAAAATGGCAGCATGATAATCATTAGAACTTCTGGATTTCCATGCATTACCATTAAATTAACATTGACTTAACATAACTTTGGATGACTGCTCCTCCTACACATTTGCCTTCAGAAGCATTAATAATGAACCACTCTGTCTAGTGATGACAACACTTATCTGATAGAAAGTTTCCCAGCCTTTTTACATGTATTTAAATGAGCCGTGAATTTCTTTCCCATGACCCAGTGAAAGGTCAGTGTACTCAAAGGGCACATGGCATAATTAAAACATAAGGCCACCACTAATGACGATTCTCCTGGAGGGGATTAAAGCTAAAGAGCATTACAATTTAGGAAATTACAATTGCGTAAAGAGATTAAAAATGTCGTAAGAGTGAATTCTCTTGGGAGATTTTACAATTCCAACTATTTTATTAATTAATCGATTGATTTTGTTGCAAATAATTTTGTTTTAAGCTTTATTTTTACAAGGACTATCAGTCAATTTAACATTATAATTTAATTAATTGCATGATATATTCATTACATTAATTTGCAATTAATTTCACAATCTATATATTTTATCATTTCATGACCTTGCAATCCACCTTGTAAAGTCTGTCCATCTGTATGAGGTACATTTCCATCCATTCAGGATTCCATCCATAATATTTTTTTATTGTTTATGTTAATACTCATCAGACATCTTTTGTCTGTTGCGTCACATCTTGTTTTTTGAAGCATCTTATGTCATGAGTGCCACATTTTGTCCACATTTAGAAGTCCTCGAATGACACATTTTAAAACTTTTTTTATGTAATTAAATGAACACTAAATTGACTGCCCTTATATTTATAGTGCAGTGAAAGTGTCAATAAAATGAAGGGAAAAACTGTTTGGTTTGGACTCAGCCTCTACAGCATGTACATTAGCACATGCCACAGCTATTTTGGTTCTGATCTCATTTATTAACCTCTTGCCCATTTTAAAGACAGATACATACTGACAGTTTATCAGCGCTCTTCCATTTGTTTCAATCTCTCCTCTCTCTCTCTCTCTCTCTCTCTCTCTCTCTCTCTCTCTCTCTCTCTCTCTCTCTCCTCTCTCTCTCTCTCTCTCTCTCTCTCTCTCTCTCTCTCTCTCTCTCTCCTCTCTCTCTCTCTCTCTCTCTCTCTCTCTCCTCTCTCTCTCTCTCTCTCTCTCTCTCTCTCTCTCTCTCTCTCTCTCTCTCTCTCTCTCTCTCTCTCTCTCTCTCACATTGCATACTAATGATGAATATGTTCTGTTTTATCTACTCTTCGTGTACCGAAATTGTGTATGAGTATCTCTCAGCGGTTTCAATAAGTCAGCACACAGAGAGAGAGAGTGAGCAGAGACACCAGAGAGAGTGAGAGCTGTAGGGGATTGGAACTCTCTGCGGCCGTGTCTATCAATTAGTGCTCTGATTAATCCCTTGCTTTAATCTCATCAAGCAGAACACTGCTAATTACCCACAGACGAGAAGAGAGAGGGATGAAGAAAGAGCAGAACCGTAAGAGCGTGTGTCATTAGATGCAAGAAGGGGTGGTAAAAGAGGAAAAGGGGAGAGATCATACAAGATGGCAACTGTTTGGAGGAAGACGGTGAAAACCTATGAATTATAAAATAATGTACTAATGCGGACTAAAACGACTACTAACTAAGAGTCAATGTACAGGTAAAATAAAATAATATGAACCCGAAATAGACCATTACAGTGTACAAATACAAATGCCCTATAGCAACAAGACATAAAACACTTAAATAATATTACAATAATATTAATACTATAGTCAAGTTAGGTCATTTTCGATAACAAATGAAAGATGGCACTAGCCGCTAGTTGTATAAAAGGAGAGCGTGAATTTATGTTATGATACAAGAGACACGAAAGTAATGCCGTTTTCAGTTATTTAGTACGGAGCCCCCCTAGTCCCACTTTGGGGGAAAAAAATTATAACTATCTCGTGGCCTCAAGATAGTAACTCGTGGCCTCAAGATATACTAACTCGTGGCCTCAAGATAGTAACTCCTGGCCTCAAGATATACTAACTCGTGGCCTCAAGATATACTAACTCGTGGCCTCAAGATATACTAACTCGTGGCCTCAAGATATACTAACTCGTGGCCTCAAGATATACTAACTCGTGGCCTCAAGATATACTAACTCATGGCCTCAAGATATACTAACTCGTGGCCTCAAGATATACTAACTCGTGGCCTCAAGATAGTAACTCCTGTCCTCAAGACTAACTCGTGGCCTCAAGATATACTAACTCGTGGCCTCAAGATATACTAACTCGTGGCCTCAAGATATACTAACTCGTGGCCTCAAGATATACTAACTCGTGGCCTCAAGATAGTAACTCCTGTCCTCAAGACTAACTCGTGGCCTCAAGATATACTAACTCGTGGCCTCAAGATAGTAACTCGTGGCCTCAAGATATACTAACTCGTGGCCTCAAGATACTAACTCGTGGCCTCAAGATATACTAACTCGTGGCCTCAAGATATACTAACTTGTGGCCTCAAGATATACTAACTCGTGGCCTCAAGATATACTAACTCGTGGCCTCAAGATATACTAACTCGTGGCCTCAAGATATACTAACTCCTGGCCTCAAGATAGTAACTCCTGGCCTCAAGATATACTAACTCGTGGCCTCAAGATATACTAACTCGTGGCCTCAAGATAGTAACTCCTGTCCTCAAGACTAACTCGTGGCCTCAAGATATACTAACTCCTGGCCTCAAGATAGTAACTCCTGGCCTCAAGATATACTAACTCGTGGCCTCAAGATATACTAACTCGTGGCCTCAAGATAGTAACTCCTGTCCTCAAGACTAACTCGTGGCCTCAAGATATACTAACTCGTGGCCTCAAGATAGTAACTCGTGGCCTCAAGATATACTAACTCGTGGCCTCAAGATACTAACTCGTGGCCTCAAGATATA
Source organism: Chrosomus eos (assembly GCA_036326025.1). Classification (NCBI taxonomy): domain Eukaryota; kingdom Metazoa; phylum Chordata; class Actinopteri; order Cypriniformes; family Leuciscidae; genus Chrosomus; species Chrosomus eos. The sequence continues at coordinate 16,608,210 of CM070839.1, read as the reverse complement.
CTAACTCGTGGCCTCAAGATATACTAACTTGTGGCCTCAAGATACTAACTTGTGGCCTCAAGATACTAACTCGTGGCCCCAAGATATACTAACTCGTGGCCACGAGATAGTATCTTGAGGCCACGAGTTACTATCTTGAGGCCACGAGTTACTATCTTGAGGCCACGAGATAGTTTTTTTCTCACAAACTGGGACTAGGGGGGCTCCGTAATTTAGCCATATTCAGCGTTGTCATGAACAACATAACATATTTGGAAATATGGAGAGAGATCAGTGGAAATATCGAACAGCTGAATACCACGACTGACCTCTCAATTAAGTATGTTAGAGAGCTGATTTGTGAATGAATGGTCTGGTATCATTTTTTATTCATTTGTAACTACATGTAAAAGAAGACAAATATCTTATTTTGTGTTTCATGGAAGAATTAAAGACCTGAAAGTTTGGGATGACATGAGAATAAGCTAGAACTTCATTCTGGGGTGAAAAATCTATTCTTAAATAAAAGTGCTTAAATGAAGCTATAAGTGAAGTTCCTTCATGCAGTCAGTTTTCAGGCAGCTGGGCCACGGCGGCGGGAAAATAGTAAGGCACTGATGGATTGTTCTCTCCCAAATACAAACTTAACAGGTGGCTTGCGGCCAAAGTTGTGTATGTTATTAATAATGTTTGCCCTTTCAAATACACTTAAACATACTTTTCATTTACTCAAAGGCCTAGATTTCCAATGCCGTGAACGAGAACAAATCAATTTGAAAATGATTTGGACAGTGTGCATGTGCCTGCATACTGAATGGGGTGTCTTAATTGAATGTTTACAGGTAAGTGCTGAGAGCATCCTGAAAAAACAATCACTTTGCGGATTTTGCTGACATGGCTATTCTATTGTGAGATGCAAGTCAACACCAGAACGTGTTTCAGTTTATGTAAATGGAATACAAAGACGCCTTGCAGTTTATTTGTCAATGTCTGCTGTAATGGCTGTCCGTTTCACTAAACCATCATTCAGCATTACAAGTACATATATTGTGAAGTAGATTGTAATATTTCATCAACAATGAAGACAGCGTGTCACTTTTGGACACTAAATTATTGTTTAAGACACTTTATCATTACTACCAGTTATATTTGGCATCTGGTAACTGTTTTGCTAGCATAACACTGATATGAATCTAGTCACTAGGGTGATGTTTAAATCCTGATTCAGCAACGTGACAATCCATACCGAAGTCAAAATGCAGCATTAGCAGAACTCTGAAACCCCTGTGGGATGATAAAGTTGGTTCTCCCACAGTGGGCGTGTCTCAAGAGATACAACTAATTGGCCATGGCCAAACATACAATCTCTGTGGATCTGGATTCTGTTGCTATACACACACATTTCAGCTGTGTCGTACTGTTCTATTTCAATAATATCATTTTGCTGAGTCTGATGAATTACATTTAGTATATTTTGTGTTTTTGCGGGGAGGTGAGCGATTTGACATCAAATGCAGTAGAAAACAATGGCCTACAACATGTCTGCAGAGTTTCAATAATCAGGGGGAAAACTTGGGTGAAGTCTTCATAAAAAAAAAAATGTAATCTGGGAAACATATTAGTCACGTGAAGTACAGTAGGAAAACTGACAAAACTACCATATATACCCGAATATAAGACAAGGTTTTTGTCCTAAAAATAGGCTGAAAAATGAGGGGTCGTCTTATATTTGCGATATATACAAAATCACTGGGGAAAAGGGAGAAAGCAGGGAGAAACAGTAGACAAGCCTGCTACAGGTATTGGATGTAGTCGTCAACAAGCCATTCAAGGATAATCTGTGCAAGAAGCTACTGAGTGGCTCCTGTCAGGCGTTCACTCACTGACGCCTAACTGGAAACGCAAGATCTCTTGCTCACTCCCTCTCTGCCGTGCGCGCGCTACACGGTTTGGTTTGGAGCACATACAGTAGGCTAAGTTCTGTCTCGCATGTTCGGCTCTAGTCGAGATTCCAGGAGATTTGAACTAATTTGCGGGCATCAGGGAGCCGCAATATGCGGGATTTTTATAGGTTAATAATAGAACTGATGCGCACAGTGAACTGAATTGAAAACAAAAACAGCGCTGGACAGGGGGCTTAAAATCCGGACTGTCTGGCCAAAATCTGGACGTATGGCCACCCTAACCACAATTTCATAGGCTACATAGGCCTAGGTCTACATAATTATTGCATTTTTGTGAAAAGGACGGTTATTCATTTGTGTCACTCATTCATTCATTTCTCTCTTCAACTCATTTACAGAGTGCACTTAATTTTGTGACAAATTAATCCAAATATTTAATGAATGGTGTTAAAATGTTTCTTTTTTCCAATGAATTATCACTAGAATTTTCAAATAAAATAATTTTCTGTTGAAAACCAGATTTTTTTCTTATATTCAGGGTCGTCTTATATTCGGGTATATACGGTAAGTTTAAAAAGGGGATAAACAATGCTATGATTTGTTTTGTAGATATACAATTATCTACAGAAAAGCTTATTGAGAGTATGTAACACCTGACCTGTATCTGTAAGAGATGGATTTTATTGCTTTAGGGGCCGGCATGCTCACAGCATGCTTTTAATATGAGCAGGTTTTGTTTTAGATGGTCTCACTGAGTCATTTAAATGGGAATCTCATTTGCATGATTACAGGTAGATCTCTAAATCAGGGGTCTCCAACATGTCGCTTGCGAGCTACTAGTAGCTTGTGGCCTGATTGGAAGTAGCCTGCCAAGTCAAGACGTGCTTTTCATCCAATCAGACTGAGCTAGACAAGTGTCCCACCATCTCTAATGCAAATTAAGTATTTATTTGACATATCGGCTGTACGGTTATTTTTTATTTATTTATGAACATGCAGATGTAATTACAGAATAACAACCAATAATAGAAAAAACACTTTTGAACATAAGTCATTTCCAAAATATGGTATAAAAATAGTTGAACAAATATATACTACAAGATGTAGAAGAGAATATACAGCATTATATATATAATATAGGATTTTTTTTGTAATACAGCTATGTCATAATTATTCAACACATATTCAACACTGCCGTTTTTAAAGGAGTCATCGGAAGCAACAAAATTCAGTTTTATATGGTGTTTGCATATAAATGTGCCTTTGCAGTGTGTGGACAATGAAAAAAATCCATTCACTCTTTTTTTTTAATCCTCAAAAACCCTAAACACACTCGATAATCAAGCCGTTTGGAAATTCTGAGCAATATGATGTCATATTAATGTGACATCATCTGAGCAATAAGTCACTCATAATAACTGAAACGTTCTTTTATCGGCAGCAAAGTGTCTTGCAGGTCAAAGGGGTTGAATAATTTTAATTGCAAATATACATCTCATCTAACTGTACATTTAATTAGAATAGTCTGAGATTATCCTGCTGATTACAATTAATACTTGTCAGATTAACGCTCTCTTTTATTACGTGAGATATTTCATGTACTCCAAATTGGTACCATACTTATTTGACCTAATTGCATTTTTTCCAGCAACTCAAATATTATTATTAATTTTCTTTTCCTTTAATAATATAAGAACACACTGGCAAGTCAATATTGGAAAATGGATCGTTTAATTTCCAGTGTGTTCTTATATTATTATTACCACTGATTCCAGATAAGCCAATAAATAAATAAATTACTTTATGGTCAGTAAGGACAGATGTTTCCACAATAGCCTGCCTGACTTGATTTTCTAGTACGCTGGTTATGAAACTGTATATTCTAGACTGTTTACTCCTGTCACTAGGACATCATGTAAATTATTGTTTAGTTGGGTTTCTTGTCTTTCAAATATCAGTTCAATCAAATTCTTAACACAAATTATGTAATTAATTGAATTATGTAATCTATTTATTTTAACAATGTGGAGTCTAATTAATAGTGCCAAATATAATTATAATCTCCTCCAGCAAGAACTAGTCTTTTAGTAAACTTTTTCTCTTTATAACACTGTTGGTTGCATATATATTCCCTAACACAAAATAATGCTGGTTGAATTCAACGATCAAAATAACCTATCCACATAAGGAATGTAAATAACTCGGGTAACAATTTTTCCTCTAAATGTTCCATTTAAAATTGCAACACCTGCAGAATGATTGCTATCATGACATCACATCCACATGCCTAACAGGCTCTTCCAAGTCTGATTCAGATGTATCTGGATTAAATAAAAATCTAAAATTATAGATAAAACTAAGTTTACATCTGCAAACCCCTCTGCATATTATTAATGTTTACTTGGTAGCATACTGTAAAATCGAGTCAGACATAAATGTCATAAATCCCGAAAAAATAAGCCCTCCCTCCATCTTTTCGTGCATCTTTGACACTTGACCACAGCTGACTCTTGCTGAGCTCTTTATCAATTGCCATCAGATCTTCAGTAAACCTCAACTTCTTTTCTTTGCACTACTCCACAATAAGTCTCTAATATGCCTGAATCTGAGCAGGAGAATAACAGCTCTTGGCTTCTGGATCACATCGAGCCTTCTTCCCACGCAATGAACCATGTCAATTTCAGTAGCGAACTTTCCCTTTTCATCTGGAAGCACTGTAGCACACAGGTCCACGACCTTCATGTTCGTCAAGACCATAAAGCCTCAAGTTCCAGCGCCTTCTATCGCTCCATTTCATTCACTTGAACTTCCAGATCCAGTATTTACTTGTAATGGCTACTAGTCAATGTTTTCAGTCCATTCAGATCTGCTTTAATGTCAATCTCGCTAGACAAGAATGTGATGGATTCAAACACACATTCGGAGCCACATTCAATTGCGTCAGAGTTTTTTTTAATGACTTTTTCCCTCCAAACCGTCAGCTCTTTTGTAAAAATATTTGTGTCAGTAATCTGACAATGTTATTTTGTAGATCCAGGAGGGATGGCTCGTTTTTTTTTTTTATTTCATTGAGACAGGAGTATGCTGAGCCGAATCAAGTTCGGTCAAACTGTTAGAAAGCAAAGTTTCACGATGGTGTTGGATTTGTGCATAGTTCTGCACCTCAACGATTCCCTGTACAGCATCCATCCACACCTCTTGAGAATCTTTCCTGGATCTTTGCCTGTCTTCACATTTTCCAGCCACAGCTTGCAGTGATGTTAAATACCTTGCACATTAACGACGAGTTAACTTATTGATGTGATGTATTGACACCAAATACAACTCAAAAGTGGAGTAAACAAGATGATTGAATTACTACTAGATCACGGTCATATAATTAACAGAAAGGGAGGGAATCTGGAGAAGAAACTTTCTGACCTCAAAGATATACATCTTCCATGGTTGCCATCTTGGCCACCCGATAAAGTGTGTTTTCCATAAAGAACTGTATTCCCTGATTCTGATCTTTTCTCTGACATTAAAGGGTGGCGTGGCGTGTACACAAAAACACTTTCAGGTGAAAATCTGTTAGGATTGTTGTTAATTTGAGAGTTATTTTAGCTCTCAAATGAAATAAGGTTGGAGACCCCTGGTCTAAATGGTCTGGATGATCAGGATGGATATTTTAAAACCTAAAAGTAGCCATTACGATAAACCATCCCTCCTGAATCAGTGTTTTTCATTGCCAATATTTTAGTGTATGTAATGTATACTTGCGTGAATATCTAAAAGAGTTCTTAAAGCAGTAAAACAAGCATTTAGAAGTTATGCTGACTCAAGTAGGCCCGGTGAGGCCCTTTTGGATGTTCTGCAGTTGAGATTGATGCAATCATTTTCTGTCCATGGAACTGCGATGGGAAATCAGTTTACTCCCTGCATATCCAATATTCATATGATTTAGGGAAGGAAGGGAAACTTCAGTCCTGAAGGGCCACTGTCCTGCAGAGTTCACCTCCCTGCTTTCTTAACCTTGATTAGCTGGTTCAGGTGTGTTTGATTAAGGTTGGAGCAAATCTCTGCAGGACAGAGGCCCACCAGGACTGCTGATTAAGAGCAAGTTCTGGAACAAAATCTGTAGCATGTTGTAACAAACACCTTCGGTGCATCCCAATTCGCATACTATCCATCCTAAATAGTATTCGAATGTATAATTTGTACGTCCCATCATAGTATGTTGAAATGAGTATTCCAAAGATACCCGGATGGTCTACTATTTCTGGTCCAACATGACATCATGACTTTTGCGTAAACATACACGCCACTTTCAAGTCAAGTGGCGTGTTATTTATACGCATTTTGAGCTATCCGCGTGTATGCGTGTATATCTACGCCGTTATGTCCGAGTGATTCCGCGTGTATGTACACGCCGTTAAAAATACGAGCGAAATAAAGCCAAATTTTCATCTACATCTGGGGGAGCGATATTTTTCTTACTAGGATGGTAGGGAAAGACTCATAAATGGTATTAACCAGTGACGGGTAGGTTTAGGGACGGGGTTGGGGTAGGTCATATATTTATATATACAGTAATGTAACGTTAAGTCAACGGCGTTCATAAACACGCTGAAAAGCGATTATGCGTGTTGATAGCACGCCAAAAATGGAAATACGAATTGGCGTGTCATACATACGCAGTTTCATGAGATCAGTCTGTTCCGGTCAGAATCCGAAGTACAGATCGATTGCCCACAACCCATTGCGCATTGGACGAGGCTTCGTTTAGAACGACAAACAAGAGTAAAAAGTGTTAAAAAACTACAGACATGGACGATGTGCGAGTCGGGCGGTTAGAGAGGTTTAGATAAAGGGATTTGAGAGTGATTAATTATCAGTATCTAACCTGACAAAAATGTATTTATGCAATGTTGTCCAGAATGTCCACATTATATTTTGTCTGCAGCAGCATTGTGAACTTTTGTAAAGATACGTTTAGCCATTAATTTTTTAATGCATAATTATATTCAAATTGCAAACACGAGGAGAGTCTCCGCATGAAAGACCCACGACTGGCAGATCAATGTGCTACAACATTTCTTTCCGAAACGATAGGAAATTAATTAGATTGAATGGAGGATTTTAACTGTGACAAGATGATTGACAGGGCAGTTTACAGTGACAGGATTCACGTAACTAAGCACAGAGCTGTCCGTTAAAGATGACGAAGTAGTACAGTATGTCCCAAAGTTTGCCTACTCTTTTGCTACACACTCAAAAGTATGTACTTTTTCTTCACAAAAAGAGTACTTTTAGGGCATAGGATAGAAGTAGGTGAATTAGGACGCAGCACTTAAGAAAAACCTTAGTGAAAACTTCCTTACAACACAGAGAATGCATAAGAACATTGAGGCGGCTACACTAAAATCAAAATTGACACTAGTGCAAGTGCAAAACACTTGTCTTTTTAAACTCTCATAAAAATGTTAACTTAAAAAATGAACTTCATTTTCAAAAGCAACTCAATAAAAATGTTAACTTAAAAAATGAACTTCATTTTCAAAAGCAACTCCATTGCTGAATCAGCTGACATCAAATCACTAAGCTCCTTTTCCACAATCCAATCTTTTCCCAAAGGATAAAATGAAGTCTTGTCCTGTACTTTGCTTCTGACTGAATGTTCTTTTTTCACTCAGAAATATATCACATTTTGTTAGTAGAACAAGTTGCTGATGTGAAAACTCTTGTGTTGACCTTAAACCCTTTAGATTGAGGAAATAAAGTTTTTCATTGAGGGAAAAAAATGGAAAATCTCAGTCTTTAATATTGGAACAATATTGATAAATAGCATCCATTTCTTCTTCTACAGTTTAATTACATTTTATAATTAACACTTATTTGAGATAGGAACCGTACTTTGAAGTAATAGGCATGTTAAGAGGAACACGGAGGCTTAAGGTTCATAGTTTTGGAATGGACAACAAGGGAACAAGAATAATCACTTCAGAACAATACGTTCACAAATCTTCTATAGCCCTTATTTTCTGTTTGCAGTCTGAGAGACCCTTAAGTCCCATTTAGCTAGAAAAAAAAACAGAGCTGCCTAAAATTGGTACAGGGTGATACTTTTACTTATGTTTGAGTTTTATGAGTACATAGAATGGATCATAAACAGATTGCAACATTACATCATGACTTTTGCGTAAACATGCACGCCACTTTCAAGTCAAGTGGCGTGTTATTTATACGCATTTTGAGCTATCCGCGTGTATGCGTGTATATCTACGCCGTTATGTCCGAGTGATTCCGCGTGTATGTACACGCCGTTAAAAATACGACCGAAATAAAGCCAAATTTTGATATACATTCTGGGGAGCGATATTTTTCTTGCTAGGATGGTAGGAAAAGACTCATAAATGGTATTAACCAGTGACGGGTAGGTTTAGGGACGGGTTGGGGTAGGTCATATATTTATATATACAGTAATGTAACGTTAAGTCAACGGCGTTCATAAACACGCTGAAAAGCGATTATGCGTGTTGATAGCACGCCAAAAATGGAAATACGAATTGGCGTGTCATACATACGCAGTTTCATGAGATCAGTCTGCAGATTGTGTGTTCTTGCTGGGGTCAAACACAAGTAATAAAATAAAAAGTACATTCTGAGCAGTTCACAGAAGTGTAATGTCTGTCCTCTAGGTTTTAATTAGGTTAGAGAATTTGAAGTGATGATATCAGATAAATCAACACCACTTATTTACATTAGCATTGTGAGGAGAATCAGGCGACTGCGGGTCTAGAGAAGTAGAATGGTTGAGATTGCAAATGATGGATATTGAAACCGGATACCAATTTTCCTAATGATCTGAATGAAATTATTTATAATTTCATGGATTATGGGGTAAGAGACTATTTTAGGACTTCAATTATCAAGCAATTATAAAATCCCATCTTAACTAACATTTCAGGAAATTCAAGCAATGTTCAAGCAATTCAATGCAGTTAAATCTATCATCACATGCTGCATAGTGATTATACATTTCTAATGCATTTACTCTCAGTGGTTTACATTTGCATTAGCAAAAAAATATACATTATGTATAGTTTAATTTATGAAAAAAATGTATGTATTGTTTTTACATGCATCATAACCATCATGAAGCTTAACCCTAACACAAACTCACTGTTTTTTTCTATAAGTGATATCTAAAGATTCTGGATTCAAACTCGTATTCCCTAATTCTAATAAATAAGATAAATCTACTTGTGAGTGACAAGTATAACATAATCATAATGCTTAAAGTCGGCATGAAACGGAATTTGCGATTTGAGAAGGGATTAGATTATGTCCATCGTGAATTGATTGGATTGTTGTGGTTTGCTATTGCTGTGATGTCATGTGAGTGACAGGTTGTCCCGCCCTCACGCCAGTAAACATGCCATCAGAGAAGAGAAGAGATGTCGCTGTAAGAAGGATAGGATGCTATTTTGATTAAAGATTATGAGGGCACATGTGATAAATGTGCACAGATAGGCTAATTTATAATAAATACTGCAATATTCTAGCCTGGCAAGCCAGACCCACATCAAGATGTTAGGTCTGGGAACTCACCATTGGCATGCCTCAATCCGAGTGGCGGGATAAACGGTTGTCTTTCAAATACCCTCTGCACGCAATAAGATAGCGCTACAACCAAACGAACGGTTGTGGCGGAGTGAGTCCCATGCGTTTTCCCACCAGCGGAGTTGATATATTAAACTTTTGCAGTATCCGGTCCGGCAAAACTCTGAATACATCTTCCTTTTTTAAGAATGACTTGAGTGCCATTCTTTGTTCTTTTCTCAAAGACACGCTTAACTCCAAGTCCTCCAGAGTCACGGTCAAAGCCGATTCGAAAGACCTCGGTTCGCCAGCAGCAGCGGCCATCTTCTTTGTTTTCAAGTAGCAGGGAATTCACACGGAACCGTCACATCTCTGCCGTCATTATGTTAGCCCGCCCACCAACTCTATACACGATGTGATTGGCCTGACTAGAGTTTGGTTTTTCCAACTCGAAAGCCAACGTAGAGTTGTTAGACTACACTGGCTGCAAAATAAATTTAGCTGCCGCTAGGGTGAGTCTAGATTTCTAGGCTAGCAATACTCCATAAAAAAAAAAAGTCCATTTTGATGTCATGGGGACTTTAAAGCTACAGTACGTGACCCCAGTCATGTCTGGAACATTTTGCTCTTCTATTCTTCTTTTTTTGACCGCACCAAGTGATCACTACTGAACAGCAGCTGTTGGACATTATCAACACAGCTAAAGCTGACAATTTCCATGGGCAGACAAAGAATTACCATTAGGTAGAGCAGTGGCTGCAGCGACACGTGACATGCTCATATCTTGTTTATCGTTCCAGCTGAGATGCAGCTCATTAGACAGATAGAAATCAGCAAATGTACAGATCCGCTGTTTATATTCAATGTCAAATCTTCAAGTTTCCATCCATTACAGACAGAAACATCGAGCAGGTGCTCATTTGCGGTTGCCTGTGTGTCCTGAAAGCACCATCCTGAGAGAATTTTCATAATTTGAAGAATAAATTCACCAGCAACTTTGAGAGTGGATAACGATTGATTGTCTGCGTGCTTGGCTTGTTTGTGTACGTTGCATCTCTGTTAATGGCTCCTTTTTTATCTGAGAACAGTGGGATCCATTAAATAGGACCAAAAATAACAGTGGAAAGGCACAGTATTTTCTTCCCTGCACACTGTTGATGACAGAGCCTTTCCTGCAGGTCAGTGTTTTGAGAATAAAGTCGGCAAATAAGACATTTAAATGCTTTCAACTTGTTTGTGATGATTTTTTGGACCTCTGTCTGGAGGAATAATCACAAATCAACATGTTTTGATATGTTGTGTCTTCAAAATATCAATTCAAACCGTAATTACTGACTCAGACTGTCAATTAATAGAGACATTAGCGTAAATGGTTGATGGATGGTGTTTGGTTGTATTCACAGGCTTTACACGGTTGAATCTAAACTTGAAAAGTTTGCCAAAATTGCATTATGGAAGTATGGATTTTGATGAGTGCAGACTAAATATGATTTATTCCAAGTATAGCACTTATTATTTGGCTGTGAAAAAAGTATTTGGCTCTATCAGTAACTGCAGTATTTGAAAGAACAATTGTTTTCAGTGTCTCATCAATATCTATAAGGATCAGAACACACAATGATGGTCACTGAGCTGACGAATCAGGACAGAATTTAAAGAAGCATATAAATGTGAACTTTCGATGTTGCAAGAGCGTGCTAGTTTTGATCCGTTGAGATCCTTGCTGAGGGAGGCCCAAGGCGCAGGATTCTTGCTGATGAAACTGTAGTGGTTGTAGACTCACACCGGCTCACCGGGGTGGAAACATTCTCCGGTTCAGTAAATGTAATTTCTCCTTTGGGTCATTGCCTGACTGCAGGACTGCTGAGGTGGTTCGCTCAACATGCTTTCATGCAGAAAAGCAAAATATTCTTGCTTCCTCTTTTTTTCAGAGTGTTCTTTGTTTGGAGCTTTTGCTTTATTAAAATTACAGCACATGGTGAGACTGGATTTAAGTTATTAGTGTTTATATGATCATTTTTATGTGGCTATTACTGATTATTTCCTAATATAAGATTCTGCCGTCGTCCATAAATTCAATCTGCGCTACTTTCACGTCTCTCGTATCACACGACGAGCTCGCGCTCTCGTCAACTGGCGCCACCTTGCGTCTCAGTAGTGAAAATGAGTTTGTTCATGCAGTGAGTGAAAATGACTTATTACTACTTTGTGTTAAAGGTGCGCAACTATTTTTACCGAATGCCATTCGGTAAAAATAAATAAAATATAAAATACAGTTCAATTCAATAGTCATTTAAATTAGTTAGGGTTAGGTGGTCTTAGACGCTGCACTGCATCGACACAACGTTACGGCAGTAGCCTACGAATACGATCGTCTACATTTTCAGTAAAATACACTGATACTACTGTTTTACAGAATGGTCTAACTGTTAAACACAATAATTAATTATCTTACCTGTTCCACAAAAAAAGAAGTAGGCTAACTTGGCCACCACAACTCAGGACTTTCTCAGTCCACCTTGTTGCCGTATGTTGTTGTTAACGCTCGTTGTTTTGTCTTTCTGTCTTCTGCCTCTAGACCTTTTCTGCTTCTTCCGTACAGATATTAATTCTCTCTTGTTGCCCCCGCTGTTAAAGCACGATAATAAGCGTTTTCCATTGTCTAATATTTGCTGTTCACATCACCAAACAACTACGGTAGGCTACTAGCTGAAACATCGCGTGTCACGTGACTCACGTCATTTCAACATGGCAAAATGAGGGGCATAATTAAACATTCTTCATATAAAAAAAACACAATTTATTTATTTATAAGAGTTTTTAAATTAGCGCCAAACTATGCACCTTTAATATTACTGAAGGCTATAGCAGAGGATATTATTATTCAAAAGTATTATTTATATGTAGCCTTGTGGTGTGACTAGCCTATCCACCTTATTTTTCAATGCAGATTTGCAGAAGCAAGCTGTTCCCTGTGGACTTTCATTGGCTAAAGGTAAATAAATAGAAGAATAACAAAGCGCAGTAAACTAACTATTTTTGGTACAAGCAGTGTGATTTTGATTATGACAATAAATTAAAATAATATGATAATACCAGTTTGCTATATTAGGCAGCATACATGGAAGCGGCCGACACCAGAAGCTTTTCACATTCAAGTTAAAAATGGCCTTGTCTGCACTTACATTGACCCTAAAATACTCTTAAAAGTGTACTAACAACTTCAAAGGTTTTGTCATGCCAAATACACATTCACTGAAGTTTAACTGTTTCTACTAGTAAACATTGAAAGCAAAAAATCACAGATATTTTGTACGTTTGAGATGAAAGAGATGAATCTCGCTTAAACAGTCTTATCGCCTATATGGCCCAAAACTAACTATCCATCATGACCTCAGACTAAACTGCAAAACACAAACAGTTAGAGACGGGAAATCACAGACTTAAGGTCCTTTGACACTAATGCTGAACTGTTTGAAATTACTTATTTTAATACTGATGTTTATAGATAAAATCAAAGTAATCTAATAGTGCAGTTCTGGGGATAGGAAAAACATTCAGATGAGATTGAATTTTACAAGAAAAAAAAAAAACGTTAAATAGTCTAAACTACAATCAGATGCCACTTTTTTCTCTCTAAAACTAAACCAAATAACCAGCCATCATAACCCCACACTTAAAGTAACACTAAGTAGTTTTTCAACCTTCATAATATATTTCCAAGACCCTTGTGATGGTACATCGACTTAAAATAAGTTAAATGACTCGTCTGCCATAGCCTGACGTGGTCTGTATCGCTTTTACTGGCACTATGTAACTTCGGGTTTCGGGTAGGAACCCGTGCACAAAAAAGAACTACAAAACTCGACTGCTTTACGTCAAGCGCTTCAATAGTTATTATTTTGTTTTTCTTCGTTTCTGATGTCGCAATACATCATTATTTCATGAAATCATGTAACATACTCTACCGTGTCTGTGGACATTGTTCATTCTAAAGCCGGTGCTGGATAAACAGCGAGCGTGCGTGCGACGGTAGGCTAAATTATTTACGACAGCGGCAATGGACAATTTCGTTTCCAACCAGTAGGGCGACCGAAGAGGAAAATTTACTTGGTGTTACTTTAACTCAAAGTTTTTTAAGTGGAAAACAAACAGGTAGAGACAGCAGCTTCAATATTTTATAGATCAAATCCCACAGACTTAAGGCCCATTCACACGAAGGACGATAACTATAACTATAACATTTTAATAATAGTAAAATTCGATGAGAAAGGGAAGTCCACACCACAGCTACTGTATGAATGATAAAAACATCCAAACAGAATCCACCTGACTTTAAAGAGCTCAAGCATTTTAAGCAGAAGACATAATAAACAGAATGTTATCGTCCATTTGTGTGTACATTAATATAGTTATTATTTGTTATAGTTATTGGTGTAAGCTGGCCTTAAAGGGCCTATATGCGTTTTTCTGAAATTTAAACTCGCGACTAACACCTGTGGTCAAAAAACAGAACTGCTCTTCCTTTCTGCTCGCTCTCGCAGCCAGGGTTGCCAGGTCTGCACAACAAAACCAGCCCAATTGCTCATCAAAACTAAGCCAATAACTGCCAAAAATAGCCAAATAGCGTTCCCGGGTGTTTCCCCGATAACAATCATGTTCCAGTGAGTAAAACAATCGCGTCAACCCGTGCACTACACACAAACAACCCGCGGAAACAGTGCAGGCATACGGACCTGGCAACACTGCTCGCAGCGCTCGTACGTACGTGCACACTTCACAAGTCATCTGCTGCCTGCAAGGAGGTCAACATTATGTTTACAGAGGTAAGAACAGTCAAATACATATATTGTTTGAGATAAGTTTGCGAGTGTAGGCTACTTGCTGACTAGCGGTGGTGGCAGAGTGATCTGAAACGTTTAACATGAACGCGCTTGACGTCACATCCGCAGACAGTGCGGGAAAAATCCGACCCGACAGAAAATAGGAAAAATAGGATACAGGCTTATAGGTGCACCCACTGTGAGCGGACAAGGTGTCAGTATGCTCAACAGGAGATGTTTGAGTCATAAATGGTAAAATACAAAGCCTATTGTTACGTTTATTTTTGGGAAAAAGTTGCATATAGTCCCTTTAACATAGGTCAGCTTCTGTTTTGCCAATAAGCAGCCAACATGCAACCCAGGCAATGCCCTAGTTCAGTGGTTCTCAACATGGGGGCCGAGGCCCACTAGGGGGCCTCAATAAACTTCCAAGGGGGCCTCAAGATTACTTAAAATAAGCTAAAACAAGCATTAAAATAAGCGAAAACAACTAAAAATCAAGATATTTCTTATTTGGTTAATTTTATAATGAATATACATCTTTATATAGTTATGACAAGCTTTAAAATGTTTTATTGGGTATAAATTGTGAGAATTTCAAATATAAAGATTTTAAATATTGTTGAGGACAATGGGGGTCCTTGGCGTGTTAAAAAACATTTTGAATACTAACGCGGCAACTTTCACACGTGCCTTCAGAAAACGTAAATCCATAGCTGGATTTAATACCCAAAAAGCAACTTTATAGTGATCCATATCTCGAGCATTTTAAACAGACAACATACACACATGTTGTCTTATTATAAGTGTGCGCTTATAATTGTCTTATTATAAGTGTGTGCTTATAATAAACAATTTTATCATCCATGTGTGTACACTAATATAGTTATCTTTATCGTTCTTGCACCCGGTTTCACAGACAAGGCTTAAGCCTAGTCCAATTTAACTGAAAGCAACTATCTTAAAATATGTCAGTGCCATTGTTTTGTCTCAAGATGCACATCAGTCATGTTTTTTTTCTAAGGCACATTTATATAGACTACTTCATTAATTAAATTAAGGCTTAATTCTGGCTTAATGTAAGCCCTGTCTGTGAAACCAGTGGCTAGTTGCATAAACTGCTTAGACTAGTCTTAAAAGTTAGTCATCTCATTTTATTTATTCAAGACTGCTCATAACTTTTTAAAGTCAGATCCCTAAAAGGTAGATCGGAATAATTTGACTTGGGAATGTAAGACCGATTACCACTTGGTTGCCAGCTAGTTGGTCAAACTAGTTCTTAAGATGCAGACTTAAAGGAACACTCCACCGTTTTTTGAAATAGGGCTTATTCACATTCTTTCCTACATTTAGATATGTGTGCAAATGCATTTTTGTCTCAGTGCATGCATTGTTTTAGTTTGAGAGGGTCGGCGCTAGCTTAGCTTAGCACAATGAATGGAATCCTTTGTTGCCAGCTAGCATGTCCTGAGTAAAAGTGATGATAAATTTTTTTTAAAACACGCAATAACTTCTTGTGGCCTGCGTATTCACAACGAGTACAAATAGCGATGCAAATTAACACTAGGCGATTTCCTAGGCAGATATTGACTTGGGACTATATTAGGGGGAAGCACAGGCGAAGCACTGCTGCTAGGCGAAGCACTGCGAAGCACTGATATCATGTGTTGCGTGATATCTCTGCGCCCAAGTAGCAGTGCTTCGCCTAAGCAGCAGTGCTTCGCCTGTGCTTCCCCCTAATATAGTCTCCAATATAATTTGCATCGCTATTTTTACTCGTTGTGAATATGCAGGCCACAAGAAGTAATTACGTGGGTTTGTTTATTTTTTTAAATCACTTTTACTCAGGACATGCTAGCTGGCAACAAAGGATTCCATTCATTGTGCTAAGCTAAGCTAGCGCCGACCCTGTCAAACTAAAACAATGCATGCACTGAGACAAAAATGCATTTGCACACATATCTAAATGTAGGAAAGAATGTGAATAAGCCCTATTTCAAAAAACGGTGGAGTGTTCCTTTAAAGGAATGGTTCACTTAAAATGAAAATTCTGTCTTCATTTAGGCTACGTTCACACTGCAGGCTAAAAAAGACCCAATTCCGATTTCTTTTGCCCCTATGCAACCTGTATCTGATCTTTTCATGACAGTCTGAACGACACAGATCCAATCTTTTCAAATGCGACCCAGGCCACTTGGGTATGTGGTCCAAATCCGATATGTAGAAATGCGACCTCAATCTGAACGGCCAGGTCACATGTATTCGACCCGCACGTCATTGATATGCGACAAACGTCATAATTCTGCGTTGAAGTAGGCGGGAATGTATAATTCTGTATTAGTGAAGCCACTCACATCAGTATCCCACCACTCCTGGCTGCGACTCCGCACCCACACGTTTCTCTGTACCGACGTTGCTACCACTGCTCCACAAAACGCCATGGCCAAAAACCTTGCTCTCCTAATTTTCTTCTTAAAATTAGAAGATTGTAATTGTGCAGGCTATGTTGGGAAAATAACTTTAATATTGCTAAACGAGCTCCACTGTTGACATCCATGTTTAGCTACTTCCGCAAACAACAAGTGACGTCGTTGACCGTTGAGTACTCTTCTGCGCATGTGGGTCACTTCTGGGTCATTTCACGTTCACGTTCACACAGGAGATCACAAAAGGTTGCATTTAATTGGAAATGTGAACGGCCTTGCAAAAAAAATCTATTTTTTTCAAAAAATCAGAATTGAGCATTATGGCACCTGCAGTGTGAACGCAGCACCCTCAAGTTGTTTCAAACCTGTGTACATTTTTTTTGTTCTGCTGAACACAAAAGATGATATTTTAAAGAATGTCGGTAACCAAACATTTGATGGACCCCATTGACTTCCGTAGTATTTTTTTCCTATTAAGTCAATGGGGTCCATCAACTGTCTAGTTACTGACATTCTTCAAAATATCTTCCTTTGTGTTCAGCCGAAGAAAGAAACTCATACAGGTTTGAAACAACTTGAGGGTGAGTAAATTATGACAGAGTTTTATTTTTTAAGTAAAATACTCCTTTAACCTGTGGCTGAGTTTATGCACATTACACTGGCCATTGGCGGAGCTAATTTGCAAGCCACCACCTTTGCAACCACACACAGCAGAACATTGTGGAGGCATCTTCAGATAACATCAACATATAGTTTGATTTAAAACCCAAAAAACTGAATTATGGTCCATAGCTTATTCTTGTATCATGTTGCTGACAAGTATTTGGCTGAGTCCAGTATCAAAAGGAATAACATTAGCGTCTATATGCCATCACTCCTCTTTAAAATAATTGGAGCATTTCCTCTTTAATTGAGCGAATACAGGTGAAAGCAAATACAGGCGAGAGAGAGCAGATGTTGAGGTGGGTCTCATAAATTGAAATTGACGTAGCACAAAGAGAATGGAACATAATCGAGCTCAGCACATCTAACAGCGATTCCAAAGCAAGCTGCTGACACAAGCAATTTGACATCACAGAGCCACATGACTTCAACATTCATACGAAACACAAGGCCGGAACCTGACACGAGGAATCGATGCTGTGCTGACCTCGGTTTGTGTACCAATTAATTGACAACTTCGATTTTTCTGGCAGAGATGTCTGTAGCGCATACGATCATATGTCGGATGAAATGTCACAGCAGGGGTCTTTGTAACAGTAAGATTTCGGCTTCCTAACAGCTTCGGGATAATAGTCGGGTTACAACTGCTCCACCCAATCAAACCCAAAGTCTGTGTGATTTTTCCTCCGCCAGCCGCTGTGTTTACACAGAACATTCTGTGAGATGTAGCTAGGCAACCAGTCAGCCTCTGCCATCTCTCTTTCTTTCTCTTGAGAGGGAGCTTATGTGGGCTTAGCTCTAGAGGAACAGTGGCCCTTTGCAGCGAAGAAGGGAATTACCATGGAAAACACTGGATTGCGCCCGCACACAAAGGGCAATAGAGGGAGGTTGACATGGGAGAGTGATTCTGCAGTGCGGGATAGACCGGCATCATTACTCGAAGTCAATTCTGTCATGCGTCGCTAAATCTACAGGATAAAGTACAGAGTGGTTTGTTATATGTAAGCGAGGCATCAGCAGGGGAGACTTTTGACCTTTGCTTGAACGTGAATAGCTTTAGGTTTCCAACATTTTTCCTGTCTCATTATGTGATCACTGATCTTTCTCTTTGGAAGGTGCAAGGAGACAGAATGAGCTACTTGTAGCCGAGAAGCATTAACTCAACTGATGCCATCTTGCCTTGCCAACTGTCATGAGTTTAACTCTTAAACCTATGTATATCCAGGAGGGATAACTGTGGCTGTAACTGGCTGAGTTTGAAAACCTAAGCCTAACACTGAAGTGTTTAATCTATCCCTACTGCTCAGATCGACAGGAAAGAAAATGAGTCCAAATCGTAGTTCCTCCAAGCAGCTCAAAAACAGTGACTGAAAACCCAGTAACTGGCTGGAGTCACATTTAAAAAGTAAGAAAACGTCCCTTTAAATGCAGGAGCTTGCAATTGCATGAAATTGCAATTTATGGGTAATTATATATGATTTTCTGCAACAAACTATCATTTATTTCTAGCAGCATGCTACTGTCTTAATCAACCCATAAGCAACGTCATAATGAACGCAGGTCTACAGTGCCATCTAGTGGACAACAAGAGAACAATGTGATGTCCTATTCACTAACGAATGGTTCTTTTGAACCGATTCTCAGTGCGTTTGAGGGAAGTAAAACTTTGAGGTAGGGTGACCACGATATATATATATATAAGCATAAAACCTAGCGATAAACGTTATATCTAAATAACACAAATTTGAATAATTAGTGAACAGCCTAAAAACGAACCTATTTGCTTTAAACAAATATAGCAATTAGGAATTCTTATAGCATTACTTGTTATATTATAAAACCACACCACCAAGTATTTTATAGAAACTTTGTCCACTTTTATTTCTTAAAACATCTTTATAAAAACACAAATATAAAATGAATGGGTAGATCCACTGTGAATTCTTTTTTTACATAGGTAATTTGCACATTACAAAGCCACCTTCTATGAAAAACATATGATATATAATTGCAATTTTCTTTTAACACAATTTAAAGAGTAAAATTCATAAGGGCAGGGAGCTAAAAACAAGGCAACATAAAAGACAAAAGAAAACAGAAAAACAAATCAGCTCGCGAAAGAAGAAAGAAAAAGGAAAATGTATCACTGTATGTGTGAGTATGTGAGACAGTGACAGAAAGTGAGAAAGAGCGATAAAGAAAGATGAAAAGGGAATGACAAAGAGAATGATAATAACAGTAAAAAAGACAGAAAGAATGAGGGAGTGAGCCCTAAAGACTGAAATGAGGGAAGGGCATGGGCTATCTGCTATTTGAGAAGGGCTCGGTAGAGTAGTTGTGAGTGGCTGGTGCTTCTCTCGTTCTCTAGACAGAAGAGCAGATCCCTGAGGTTTACACGCGTGATGCGCTGGCGAGTGAACTGCCTCGACGCTCCTGCATTTAAGCCCCCGGATGCACTTGCGCACAAACCTGAGCCCTGTCAACATACACACAAACTTTGACATCGGTGCTAAACCGTTTGAATCTTTTATACTGATATTGGTAGATAAAAAATAAAAAAAATACATAGTGACAGTTCAATATTTCTGTGAATTATAATATATTGTGATATAATTTAAATATAATATAAAATAAGCATAAATAAACAAATATAAAATAAACCGAAGTAAATTGTTCAAGTACATTTTTAAATTTGTGAATTTTAAAAACGGGAATTATAATATATCAAAATATAATATAATATATTACAATATAATATAAAATAAGAGTATTCTAATAGTGTAAGCTCTGAGGAAGAAAATAACTTAAGGTGAGAATGAATTTTGCACACAAAAAAATTACAAAATATATTTCTTGCATCAGAAATAGTCAAATGTGATTTTTCTCTCTCTCTTTTATATATATATATATATATAGCATGATACAGAATTACTCTTTTGTTTTGTAAATTTATTTTTTACATTTTTATTTTTCTCTCTGAAAAATGTAAATGATACTATAGTATACTATAATTAATAATATAAAAATAAATAGCATGATAGAGGAAAATATTTTTAAAATTGTGTAAAAATTAGCTGAAAATTACTGTTGCTATGCCTTTAGACTGTCCCATCTGCCTTTTGTGACAATCTGAGACCCTTGAAGCACAACCTGACATCTCAAACCTGCCCAACAGGTGCTAAATGATTTAAAGAGGGCAACAGAGGGGGACAGAAGGAGAAGAGGTGGAGGGCAGCAAACTGCCGTGGTGAAGGATAGATATTTCGTACCTCTGCGTCATTCCCAAACGAAGGAGAATCCAGTTTTCTTTTCTTTCTGGGTCCGATAGCCGCTAACGCCGTCAAGTTGGCGTCTCTCTGTCGAATCTGAGCCAATTCCTGCTGCTGCATCTGTAGCCACACACACACACATACATCAGCTCTGACCCATAATCAAACACAATGGTCCTCTGACAAGATAAACATCTCAAGTGTGCCATCTTACCTCTTTGGCCTTCTGTTTCAGCCGCAGCTGCTCGGGGTCCTCTTGTCGCGAGCGTGACTGCAAAACATAAATAGCAATTAGAGGATCAACAGTCAAAACACACAGAGACATCTGTTGAGATAAAATGAATATGTAAAAATTAAGGCTGTCAATCGATTCAAATATGTAATTGTGATTAATCTCCTAATATTTCACTGTTTGTGCATTAATGCATGCAGTTCCTTGTGTATGGAATAAAAAGATTGTGTAATTATGGGGTCCTACAATTTGTGTGGAAGAAATATATAAATAACCACATGTCTATATAAATACAGTGGACAAAGGCAAAAGTTATGCAACTGTGCGCTTTCCTTCAGAATTAATTCTAATATGCTGATTTGGAGCTCAAGAAATATTTCCTATTATTATCAATGTTGTGTTGTTTAATATTTTGTGAAAACAGATTAAAAAAAATAATTTAGGATTCTTGGATGAATAGAAACTTCAAAGAAATCTTTTGTAAGAATCTAAGAAAAAACCTTACTGACCACAAACTTTTAAATGGTAGTGTTCATGTATAAAGATATTTTTGCAGCTAGCCTGCATTCCTCCACATTAACATTTTGATGTTCATATTAACATTTCTATTAATGGTGGTGTTTCACTTGTGGGTGATATTTAAATTTATAATGAAAACAGTTATTTTACTAGTCTACTTGTCTAATGATACTGCGTTAATACTTCAGGTGTGTGTTTGTGTGTGCGTGCGTGCGTGCGTGTGTGTGAGCGTGCGTGTGTGTGTGTGTTTGTGTGTGGGGCTAAAGGTGTTTTACTAACCTTAGCTGCCTTCATTAAAATTTCTCTCTCCTGTTCCTCTTTCTTTTGTTTCTCCAACTGGTCAAGTTGCTCAAAGAACTTCAGCTGAGAGCGAACATCCTCCACTTGCTCATACCGACTATCCTCCTGCGCGCACACACACATCATTACCATTACACACAGCCTTACAGGCTCAAAACAAAAGCTGACACCTAAAGGATGAAGTTGGTCTCGCTTTTGAGACCAAAACCCACAACGGCCTCTGGATTCCAAACCTGACATAAAAGAGATTTATCCAGGGTTCAACAAAGTGTTTTCGGTAAAGAAACATAAAATATGTTACTAAAAATACAAGCTAAAATATTGCTTAAGCAAGTACGATCCCAACTACTAGCACAACTGGGTCTGCCGACATGCCTTGTAAGTCATGTTCTTTTGCTGGGCGATCAATGAGACTTTCTCTAGAAGGTTTTGCAGTCTCTGTTGAGTGGCGTGAGAGACGATGTTCACAACCTCAGGACCCAGTTCTGTCACTCCAAACCTTTGGCCTGACAACATACAGGGCAACAACTATCAGCTATGGTAAAGCAGTACATTTTTAGCTAAATCGAATACAAGATTTTGACAACTAGAAATCTCACCTATCTCTAGTATCTTGTGCTGTAGCATACTGGCGGAGAGGAAAGCTTCATCTTTACAAGACCGTGTGACCGCGCCAACCAGCTCAGAGTTAGTGGCCAGGATACGGGCACTCTCCTCCGAAAGATTAACACCAGCCATTGAGGCCACGTCATTAATGTCGTCATCATCCCTGTACAGATTTAGACACAAGCATATATGTTAGAAAGAGTCCTTAAAGAAATCTGACATCACATAACTGCTAACACTGCACACTGAGATCTCTGTAAAAGTTCACTTGACAAAATTAAATTATTATAAATTCACAGAGAATACTTCAGGCATATACATGTTGAAAATATACTTGTAAAAACCAATACAAATTTACATTTCAAGTTTATAAATGTATATAATACATCTGTGTTTATAATGCTTTATATATAAAATATTGCCTTGATTTAAGGCAACATGAAGTACTAAAATGAATAAACCCGTTATGTGACCTGTGGTCATGATAAAGGCACTGTGACGGTCATATTTCATGCAGAAACTACTGCCCGAGATGAATTAAGCCAAATGAAATCAGTTTAGCCACACTTTATGTAGTACTCATGTTGTGCACAATGCCTTGTGGGTACTTTATTCTCTTCTCCCTTTTTAGTTTGAAGCACAACTGTGCATATGCTGTTCAGTGTGCATCCGGACTGAACTAAAGGCTCTCTGTGATTTGAAATCTCACTTAAGATGGTCATGACCCTGTGAAAACCACTATTGAGCTGCTGGAACTTGGAACATGCACTGTATTTCATATATAATTTGAATGGTCTCAAAGTTAAACAAACAAAAGAATACAAACCTGAAAGTTCCTCCAGCACCATCCTTGGCTTTATTCTTTTGAGCTATCGCTACAGACACGGAGCCGTGAGCCAGTTTAGTGCTACTCACCATACCCTGCTTCACTGCCACTGAAAGAGAGAGAGATTTTACTTTTTTATATTATGAAAACAGAATCATACTGTGATGGATCTGACAGACACCCTCACCTGTCTGGATCTGTTTGAGCTGCACCTGAGGCTGACCCACCACTATGTGGCTGTGGGGCTGACCCCTGAGCGTTACCATGGGAGTGGTTGTCAGGGTAACCTGAGGGGGCTTCACTATCGCCCCCTGCTGTGGAGGCTGCAACACCTAAACAACAACATTGAATGTAATTCTATAATTACAAAATATGGAGAACCTTTTACTGTAAACTCAACAATAAAGAGTTTTGGGCCGGAAGATTATTGGTCACTGCCCTGTTGGGCCAATGCTACATAATTATTATTTATATATTAAAAAGTATTTAAAATATATTTTATATTTATCATTATTGATCATGCATAGTTTTAACTATTTGTTTATATATCAATAATAATAAATATTATTATTATTATGCTGTTTAATTTGATATATAATAATAATAAGAGGAAAAGGACTCAAAATGTATTTAAATTAATGTTTTTATAAATGCATTCAACATCTACAATGCAAGTAAATCACTTGCATATGCGACCAAATTTCATGCTAGGTGACTAAAAAATGTCTTTAGCCAATGGCTAGAAACTGTATGATTTCACCCGCTTGTAATTGAGTTTGACTAAAGACAAAAAAATAAGTTTAGCGCAGATATAATTTAATTGCCTGTTGAGCTTCGCGCACCGTCGCTTGGCTGAGAGCGCCCTCTGTTGCTTTCTCACGTGAGTGAAATAGAGAGAATTTTACACATGCCATGCAAAGATAATTGACAAGCTAGATCTAAATGCAGGGCTTGACAGGACTGCCCGATGGCCAAGAGTTGACGGAACTGTGTCCCGATCGGGCCAGTGCTGCATCATCATGAAAATCTATCATTTGTATGTGTTTTTAAGCCTTGCCAATTTGAACATTCAAGCACATGAAGACGCGAAAAATAACTCATGCGCGTCTGACAGAAAGCCGGTTCTGACAGGACATGAATACTGAATCAAGCTCTTTCAAGTCTTCTTGCGCTTGAACAGACAATTTCACACAAAATGATGTCAAAATGCCTGTCTTGGTGAGGATCCTAGTAAACATAGTTGGTTATAATGAACGTAAACAGTTGAGAAAGGGAAAATATTGGATCTGTGCATTATGTCTTAAAGTGACAGTAGCCTAATATTCCTGATGCTGTCTGTGTTTTTAATGTTAATCTATATTTCATTTATAAAATTTGTTCTATTGTGTTTATTTGTACTACTTGACTTTAATTGACTTTAATAATGTTTGAAAATTACATTTTATATTTATATTTCATATTTATATAGAATTTTTTTAATTTGCATAGTTCTTGCATACCATGTACTCCAAAACTCTGGCAAGTAAAAATGTACTAGCCAATGGCCACTCTAGCTTCAGTGTGTCTGTAGAGGTTTGAACTGACAATTTCAACCCTTTGTCAGTAGTATCAGGCACAAACATTTACTCTATGTTGCCAACAGTCGATATTCTGCACGAAAGTAGTTATAATGATATGCATATGATGATTACCTTTGTATTAAATGACACAGCTCAGAGTAATTTTATACTTTGCCACAGGGCAAATATTACCATTCAACATCATTTAAACCATGTACTAAAGCAATTAAAATCCAAACATTGCAAATTAAGACTAAACACCTAATTTTACCTGCAATATGCTGTTAGTATTAATTAATCCCAATAGTGTCCTTGCCCTCACTTAAAAGCACATGAGGTAAATGATGCATGTAGATATGTCTTTACCAGAGAGGCGGTCTGGCTGGAGTTGCTGAGGGCAGGCTGGATGAGCGTGCGAGGAGCTGTAGCGGTGGCTCCAGCAGTGTTGGAGCTGGTCAGCACCACAGCAGACGCCTGGAGGGCCTGGCTCTGCTGAATAAAGGCTGTGGAGTCAGGAGTGAGCTGTCGCAGAGCTGGAAGACTCCTCTGAGGAAACGCATAGAAGAGGAGAGGTTAATTGTGGGCAATAGGATGGTGCCAATTATGAAGTTATCATACAAGCAGTTGCAAATAAGGATTTAATGTAACTCCGTTTCCTCCTACGCTTCATCTAAGCTAGATGCAGGCAGTGTGAATGCTGCAACATGCTAACACCATCTCCCAAATAAACATGCTGTTTTTACATGTGCATTGTGAAACAGGCCTCACTACGATAACAATCCTGCTCTATAAACATTGCTTATAAACTTAATTCCAGTTTGATCCAAAATGATTTTCCCTCCAATTAGTGGACTTTAAACCACTTACGATAATTGTCTGTCTAATAAAAGATAATTACATGGTTCCTGAACCTGAAATACGACTATACATTAAAACTGAATTACATGAATCGAGCTACATTTTCTTAAAATTTTAAGAAAAAGATCTTTACCTTAAGGAAAGGCACTAGATAAGGCTGAGGAGACGAGTTGAGCTCTTTGTAGAGCCTGCTGGTGAACTCCTCTGCTTCAATCGCCCCTTCCTGAGGGGAAAAACAGCAAAAATAACTCACACATATGGACATTTGAATATATTTAGAAGCTTATATCCCTGAGGGTCCAAAAGTCTGAGAGCACATAAAAATAGAGTTCATTTAAAATAAACTGAAATTTTAGGATTTTTTAAAATGGCAAACTAAAATATGAGGGAAATATTTTATATTTTTAAATATGAGGGAAGAACAAAACACTAAACTTGGATAAGATATATTCATCTGTCAAAATTATTTGGGGTTTTATTTTGTATTTCTGCAAACTCATTTATGTGAACTGTCTATAATTATTTTGTATATATAAATTCACACATATGCATGTATATATTTAAGAAATATGTTTTCTACTGTGTAATATATAGTTATACATCATTTATATTACATATATAAATATTTTATATATAAATAACACATTTTTCTTAAATATATACATGCATACTGTATGTGTGTATTAATATACACAAAATAATTATACACAGTACACACACATATATTATGTACACACAAACTTTTATTTTGGACGTGATTAATCGTTGCCCAGCACTAATATATACATAGATTCAATTTTACAATTATATCAGGTAAAGGATATTAATACTTTTATTCCGCAAGCATTATATGATGGCATTATACTGATCAAAAGTGAAAGTAAAAAAAAATTACATAGTTACGGAAAAAAATCTTTAAAATAAATGCTGTTCTTTTAAACTTTCTATTCATCAAAGCATCCTGAATAATAATAATAATAATAAACCATTTTCAAAATGTATTATAATACGAAATGTTTCTTGAGCCCCAAATCAGCATATTATTTTTCAGAAAACATTTTTCAATTGTAATCATATTTCACAATACTACTGTTTTTATTGCATTTTTGATCAAATAAACATTAAAACATGTTTTTAAAAAATATTACAATTTTAGAAATAGAACTATTTCACTAATAGTCACTAAAAGTGAATCGTTTAAATTCAGCCTTTATGTATTATCATTTTAAAATCTAAAAAACAAAAGTCTTCAATTACGACTCGCAAAATGTCAACTTTTTTCCCCTCAAAGTCAGAAACATGCAAACATACTCAACCTCTGAGACTCACCAGCAGGTTCTTGACCAGCTCTTTAACATTGGCGACAGTCTCTGATGACTGCTTACCGCTAGTGGCCAGCTTTATCAGCGTGGATAAGAAGTTCCTACATTTCTTTACATTCTCCATTGTCTCCTATAAGAAAAAAAAGTGATTGCATTAGCACAAAGCCGTTTTACTCCTCCTGCAGTAGCTTAAGGTTATCTTGCAACAGTCTCTTGGACACATATAAATGTTCAGGTTAAGATTTAACAAGCATGAGCCTTGCATCAAATGGGGATTTCAGGGGATTCCCACTCTGAGAAAACACAAAGGTTTACACTTGAAAATCTCTTTAACAACTCATTTTTCTAAAGCTCTCAAAACATATATGATCAGGTTATACTTATATATTTACAGACCCTTCAAGAAAAGCATAAAGCTAAATGTTCAGCACCGTCTCTTCAGTCTTTGTGTGACTGCTAAGTTAGCGCAGCCTCTCACCGTTGCTGAGGAGACGGTGGTCCCCGTGGCAGCAGTCACAGTCCTCTGGGCAGTTCCCGCCTGCACTGACAACACTGCACCCACAGAGGAGGCCTGCTGACACATGCGAGAGAATGAATATGATGAGAGAAGGTAACAACCAACTCATGAAATACAATTCACAGCACAATTACAATTTCACATACAATTCCCCTCATTTCTAAGGGGCGGTTTCTTCTGGATGTGCCTTTTGTAGGTACCTGTACAGGTGGTCTCTGGAGTGTTGTAGTGGCCGTGCTGCTGGGTGTAGGAGAGCCCTGCTTTATGATGGTGGTAGGGGTCACCTGTCGGGCCATTAGAGGTGTTCCAGGTGCCTGCAGGTAAGCAGAAATCAGACAGACAGCAATGAGAAGAAATCAATGCACAACTGTTCAAAAGATTGGGTCCTGTATATTTTTTTAAATGGTTATGAACAAAGTTTATCTTATGCTCACCAAGACTGCATATATTTGGCCAAAATATAATACTGTTAAATCAGTTTCAAATAGCAGTTTTATTTTAAAATATTTCAAAAATGCAATTTATTCCTGTGATGACGAATCTGAATTTTCAGCATCATTGCTCCAGTCTTCAGTGTCACATGATCATTCTAATAAGCTGATTTGGTGCTCAAGAAACATTTCTTATTATTATTATCAACGTTCAAAACTGTATTTTTGTTGAAATTTATATTTTTTTCATGATTCTTTGAAGGCTAAAAAGAACAACATTTATTTGAAATAGAAATCTTTTTAGTTGATGATACACAGGGCAAAATTTTGAGCAATGTTGCTGGGCAATCTTGCCGAGCGATTGTTGCTTGGGCACTTTCCCATTGAAAATGGGCAATACATTTCTATCTGGATAATTTAGATTGGTCGTGGGCACTGTGTCTCATCTGGTTGGCAACATTTCCCAGCAACATTGCTCAAAAATTTGCCCTGTGTATCACCACCTTTAGTTTCTTACTTTTTTTCCTTTTTTTTTTATGTTACTGACCCCAGATAGTATATTATTGATATTTTTGTAAAGTAAAAAAACAAAAGACATATACATACTTCTGTTTATTTGTTGTTAATCATATTTAACAACATATAGATAATGCTGATAATCATATTTGTAGTGGGGTGAGTGGAAATTGTGAAAAGGCAAGTAAAAATCAGAACTACTGGCTGAGTAGTTCAGATTTGTACTACCTGCCTTGTCAAAATTGGTACTGGCGATGTTTTGACATGCCCTGACATTTGTATTTATTTTATTTAGGAGAATGATGATGGGAGAAGAATGAGTTTTTTGTAGTTTATTTCAACATAGTGCACACCATAATCAAAATATACATAATGGTCAAAGGCACATTATTGATCACATTGACCAAAACAAAGATACGCACATTTGTGCCATTCCAGAAAACAGTTCCTGTTCAACTGTAGAAACAAGTGAACAATACCTCGCATCTCCAATGTGTCTGCTGTTTCTTTTGCCATTCACTGAAGAAGAAAAAAAAACTACCCCAACATCAGTAGTCAGTGATGGAACTTATTTTACCATGATCATGTAGAATATCAGTCCAATGTAGTTGAAATGAATGCTGATGGTACAGCAATCTCAGAGAAAAACAGTCTGAAGACACTCTTGAAAGTTTGTGGTGCAGGTATCTGATCACTGTAGTAACAAAAAAAAAGGCAAACAACTGTCAGCATAATATCAGGAGCAACTGTATTAGTACATTAGAAATCACTAATAGCCTCCTAATATTGCCCACAAATAACACACAAAAAAACAGTCATAGACAGTCATATTTGTAGTTTTGGCACACATATGCTCTGTTTGCATTATTATACAGCACAACAATGACATTTTACATTTTATATTACTCGGCACTCGAAGTGGCATACGGCAACATACATACGGCAACCAGCTTATTGGTGGAGAGGAGACAGAGTGATTAAGCCAATTAGTATATATGGGGATGGTTAGCAGGCCATGATGGACAGAGGCCACTGAGCAAATTACAGTAGTACCTACTCTTTCGAAGTACATCCTGAGATTTTTAATGAACACAGAGAGTCAGGACCTCGGTTTAAAGTCTCATCCGAATGGCATTCATCATGTTACAAATGTTATAAACATGTTATAAACAATATTAATTTTATATTTGTGGTGAGCAGGACGAGGCCGAGGGGTAGAGCGCAGTCTTGTAGGTACCCCCCGGCCTGCGAGGGGTTGATGGGGGAATGTGGTGAGCAGAACGAGGGCCGTGAGAGAGCGGCACGAGGCAGGTAGCGTGATTACTGATGAGTGCCACCTCCGCGGTCTCGTATCTCTCATGGAGGAGCGGAAGCATAAAAGGAGGAGCGACGACAGTGGAGATACGAGACCGGTGCGTCGCGCAGGTGGCACTCATCAGTAATCACGCCACCGGCCTCGTGCCGCTCTCTCACGGCCCTCTGCCTCGTTCTGCTCGCCACATTTATTAGCATAAAAATATCCTTGTGTCATACAACATGCAATGAAATGTTGCCTATATTTTTCATATTTCAACAGGTCTCACACGGTTTCACACATTTTTGTCTGGCAATATAGTCCAAATAGTAAAATGTGTACAAGTTTATGGAAAACACGTTAACTAATGTAAAAGAATGAATGACTTACTTGTCAGTGAATGATATCCTCTGCTTCTTCTGAGGTAAATTCAAGGCTTATTTCTCATAGTGCGTCTTCTTCCAAAAACGATGAAAAGTAGAGTAACCTGACGTAGCTTGATGCTTTGATTTTGTGATAAAATGGACAGAATTTGAAAGCTAAGACTTTTATTATTATCAGAAGTAACAGAGTTCAATGCTCTGGGATCATTGGATGGATATGTGCGCTACAAATAATATTTCCTGCTAATGTTTGCAGACCTGGCAACCCTGGCTTGAACTACGGGTGATTCATAGGGTCAAATAGAGACTGCTTTAAAAGGATAGTTAACCTAAAAATGAAAATTCGGTCTTCATTTACTCACCCTCAAGTTCATACAGGTTTGAAACAACTTGAGGGTGAGGAAATGATGACAAAATTGTAATTTTTTGGGTGAAATATGACTTTAACGTCGCTATTTTCTTTACTGTTTGAGTTATTGTCATGTTAACAGCCTTAAATTCAACACTAGATACATTTTATTCACACACAGTATGAGAGGGAGTCTGACAGGTTTTTCTGTCCCCTTTTGATTGACAGAATATAATTGGCCCTAATAATCGGCTTTTTTTAAACAATCAGCTGTGAGACAATAGTGAAAATAATCGCTTTTATCAGCTGAAACCAATTACTGTCCGACACATCGGTGCATCCCTACTAGGGAAGCACGATATATCGGCCACCATATCGGTATCGGCTGATATATGTTAATTTTTAATTATATCGTTATTGACCCGATAATTTGGCTGATATGGTGAAAATATGGTGAAGAAAATTTGGCCGATATATTAAAGACAATAAATAATTGAATTATTTCCTTCAGCTGAGACACTGTTCACCATGATGGTTTTGAATTCCTTGAAATATGATTGTTATCACTTAAAACATTTAAAATACAGTTGATTGCAACATGTGCAGCGTAAGTGTGTCATATAGGCTACATAAAATTATAATGAAAACACTACTGTAAAATAATGTTGTGACTTCTTTGTACGCCCGTGTTTTTGAGCGTTGTTACATGTAGAGCGCATCCACAACAGAGTAACACCTTCATGACTAGCACAATCAAGATCACTTGTGCATTCGCAGCCTTTTGTTTTGTGCAATTGTAAGTTGTGTAATATTATGTTTATTTTGTATATATATATATATATATATATATATATATATATATATATATATATATATATATATATATATATATATATATATATATATATATATATATATATACTACCGGTCAAAAGTTTTAGATCGGTAAGATTTTTTATGTTTTTAAATGAAGTCTCTTCTGCTCACCAAGGCTGCAATTATTTGATAATTAAAAATACAACAAAAAAAACAGTAATATTGTGAAATATTATTACAATTTAAAATGACTGTTTTCTATTTTAATATATTTTAAGATGTAAATTGAAAGCTGAATTTTCAACATCATTACTCCAGTTTTCAGTGTCACATGATCCTTCAGAAATCATTCTAATAAGCTGATTTTATGCTCAAAAAACATAAATTATTATTTTCAATGTTGAAAACAGTCATGTACCATTTTTCCCCCCCAAAATTCTATGATGAATAGAAAGTTCAAAAGAACCGCATTTATTTAAAATATAATCTTTTCTAACATTATAAATGTCTTTACTGTAACTTTTGATCGATTTAACTCATCCTTGATGAATAAAAGTATTTCTTAATAATTTCTTAATATAATTTCTTTCCCCCAAAAATAAAAAATAAATTCTTACTGACCCCAAACTTTTGAATGGTAGTGATTAATGTTACAAAAGCTTTCCATTTCAGATCAATTCTGTTCTTTTGAACTTTCTATTCATCAAAGAATCCTGAAATAAAAATGTAAAAAACTGTTTTCAACATGGATAATAATCATAAATGTTTATTGAGCATCATATTATAGTGATTTCTGAAGGATCATGTGACACTGAAGACTGGAGTAATGATGCTGTAAATTTAGCTTTGATCACAGGAATAAATTACACTTCACTATATATTCACATAGATAACCGCTGTTTTAAATTATAATAATATTTCACAATAATGTAATAATATTAAAAAATATGTAATAATAATAATATTGTAATAATATTTTCATATTTTGTATTTTTTATCAAATAATTGCAGCCTTGATGAGCAGAAGAGACTTCTTTTAAAAACATAAAAAATCTTACCGATTTAAAACTTTTGACCGGTAGTGTGTGTGTGTGTGTGTGTGTATATATATATATATAATATATATATATATATATATATATATATATATATATATATATATATATATATATATATATATATATATATATATATATATACATATAAAATTTATCTCATATAGGATGTGTTTGGTTAAGAATTAATGTGGTAGTAAAGAGCTTACAGGTGATCATCTTTAGCTTCAGCACATACAGCTCAAACAGCAATGTACAACATTAATAACTGTGATTGGGACATATTACATAACATATTATAATAAAACGTTGTGAATTTTTGGGGTTTAGTTGCTGTATTTCAGCACGTTGTTACAGGAAGAGAGCATCCATATAGGTTGAGTTTGGTTGAGTTAATTAACCCGCTAACAAAGTGCCTCAGTTTACTCATTACTCATTTACTCAGAGTTCATTAACTCTTCAGCTTCAGCGCACGCAGCTCAAACAGCAATGCTGTTATATGAAACAGTAATATTCGTTTTAGATGTTTCTTTTTCAAAAATACTGATGCATTATTAATAATAACTAGTTATTAATTAATAACACATCCTATATGAGCACTTTTGTTTAATTTTCATCAACATTATGGTTTAATTAAAATCATTTCATTATTGTCCGTGCCTAGTCTATTCCATTTTATTTATCCATGGCACATGCATTTTGATTCTTTGTACGCAAGTAATGTTGTCCCTCTGACTTGTTTGCAATAGATTTTAGAAAGCGGACCATAGAAGTGTAAAATTAATTTTAAAGCTTACACTAGTTTAAATTAGGCTACTGTACTGTATATGTTTAATTTATGTGTAAGTGAGTGGGACATGGATTTTAATGGTGAGACTTTTGTTTTTGTAATCAGGCTCTCAAAAATGATATAAAATTTGGATTAGAATAGGCCAATCAGTTATTGGCTTTCCGATACATATAATTGTCAGTATTGGCCAAAATATTCATATGGGTGCAACCCTAAACCCTACATATTATAAATAAATTAGGGCTGTTTTCAACTAAGGATTTTCATAGTCGAATCTGATTCGTTAGATTTTGCCATAGTCGACTGACTGATAGTCGAATCTTTTTTCTTTTTTTTTTTAGATAGCAGCTAGATTTTTTCCATTTCAAACAAAAGAGCTAAAATGAAAAGAAAAACATGGTGTGCAACAAATACCTTTTATTCATTTAAAGCCAGATGAACAAAACATATCACACATAGGTAGGGTCACCAGACGTCCCGTTTTTCCCGGGACATATTTCAACTCTAATTCTAGTGTCCCGACTTAGGCTATTATGAAAAAAATCATGATTTGTCCCGTATTTCATCGTTAACATGTATTTTTATATATTATAGGTTTCGTTGAATACGCGCAAGACAGAGGGAGGGAGAGAACGCGAGAGACCTTGCGTGTGTGTGCTAGAGTAGGCTACTCATTAATACGCACGCGTCTTCCCCCAAAATTATAATAATAATATAGGGTTTATGTCTGTATTGACAAAAGAGTGGTAGAACTGTTTGTTTGTTTTTTGTTTGTAAAGTTAACAAGCCTTACCCGTTTCAAATGAGCCATGTTGGTTGTCGTCGTGTGATATGAAAGAAGCTGCTGGCACAACTTGCAATTAACTTTCTTTGGGTCATCTTTAACCTTCTCGAAATACTCCCACACTTTTGATGATTTTTAGAAGCCATTGTGAGTCAATAAATCCGTAAATGCTAACAAATGTGGTCCAGACGTTACCGGCATGTAGTGTGTTGCTGCTCATTCGTTGCATACCGCGCGCCTATTTTGAAATAACGAACTTGAGCGCGCAAAAGACGCGCTATGTGAACAGACCCCCTACTACTATGAGGTTCATAGTCGAATCAGACCTCTCCGAATCGAATCGTCAAATCCTCGACTATTAGAAGTCAGCCCTAAAATAAATCTAAATAATTATTCTGCAGTCATAGCCCCATTCATTAAGGAATGTGTACTGTTGGTGTTAAATTAGTTGAGGGTGGTCAGACTCAGATGGCATTACCTGTGCAGTGGTGATCTGCCCAGGGGTGGTGCTGGTGGGGGCAGCAGGGCGGGCGGCCTGAGACTGGGCCTGCATCTGTGCCAACATCTGCTGAGGGATCATCAGCAACTGACCACTGTCACTACGCACCAACACCATACCTGGAAACACAAACAGACACATATAGAAAGGCTGACATCATTTCCCATGTAAATTGTTATTCATTAGTGAGCTTTTCCTATTGATCTAACTGGAGTCAAGTCTGGCAACCGTGCCCTGCTTAGAGGCATGAAGAATAAAGCGCACAGTTGGTGGCCTATATTTGCACAGCACACTGAGAACCCTACACACTCCATCTCCTGTTACCGTGTGAACCAACGGATGTGTTCTGAACTGAAACTGTTGGTCGGAGAATCCAGATGGCCTCTTGTAGAAAACCCTATCAAGTATTCCGTCCAGCGAGACAACAGGCTTGTCAGAATGACCAGAGCATACAGTCAAAAGGAAAATCATTAGAAAGAGAATAACCAGATTTGCATTTTCTGAAGGAAATACCAGTGCTTGTGAGGAAGTAAAAGAAAAGTGAGAAAAGGGACGGTCACACTAAACTTTATACACTTTGAATTCCATTCATATGCATGCGAATGGGTAAGAGCTGTAACGCAAGCTCATACAATGAAGTTTTGCATTTTGCTAGTTTGGTGAACTCTGATCAGTGAATTCGTAATACATGAAAACATTGTGACCAATAGCTTCATCACAGCATGAGCTCTTGAATTAAAAGAACACAAACTTTAAAACTGCGGGTTTGCAGCATTGCAGGAAGGTGGAGTAGATTGTGTATTTGTACATTTTGGATTTATTACATGTTGAATTTATATTTTTTTAAAGATGCACATAACATCACATAATTATCATTGCAGTGTCCAAAAAAATGTTGTGTGCTCAAAGTCAAGCGTAACCACCTCTTAAAAGACAAGGTAGAGGAATGAGAGACAGAGAGAATGTAAACCAGTATATATTAGCACATTAACATTAACCAGAACCTTGGCTGAATGAGGTTACTCGTGGCTTAAGGCGTGTAGAAAAGCAGAGCGTAGGTGGAAGCAGGACAAATTACAAATATCATATGATATACTACGTGAGTCTTTAACTGCCTATCAGAATGCAGTTAAAGCAGAACTTGGTAACTTTTTTAACTTAATAAAGCTGTCTAGAAATCATTTGGATGGTTAAACAACCTGTTCTGGTGATATTGGTGATTTTCCTAGCTCCCCCCAGCGTTCCCAGGTGGAAAACCAACCTTGCAACATGGGGACTACCGTCCCGGCAAAATGAAAATAGGAAGTCTCGTGAGAAGCGAGACGAGAACGAGAACGAGCGAGAAACACGAACTGCTTTACGGGTTGATAACAGAATACAAAATGTACATGTCAATGTTCTATGATAATGTGTATGATGTATTACCCACCTCGGTAGACATAGCTCCGCAAGTAAAGTTGGCCGGCTCTGATAATAACAAATGCACGTGAGCAGCGGTAGAACGGGGGAGAAGGGTGAATAAAAAAAGTGAGGTTTTTTTTACGATAGTGTTGTGAAATATACGGCCCACAG
The DNA here is from genome assembly GCA_036326025.1 of Chrosomus eos. Taxonomy (NCBI): domain Eukaryota; kingdom Metazoa; phylum Chordata; class Actinopteri; order Cypriniformes; family Leuciscidae; genus Chrosomus; species Chrosomus eos. The sequence goes on along the minus strand of CM070839.1, from coordinate 16,572,337 downwards.
CTGTAGGGGGAGCTCGTGGGGAAAACATGCGACAAAAAAAGGGAAAATCATGCGAAGAAGACTAGATGTTGCCGAATTCTGCTTTAAGTCATCTAATAGAAATTACTTTGCTGATCTAATTTTAAGGTACCGCAATACTACTAATATTTTATTTAATACTATCAATTCAGTGCTAAATCCTACTACTACATGTCCTGTTTTGTCCACCATCACATGTGAGGATCTGCTTAAATTCTTTGTGCAGAAAATTGATGATATTAGAACACAAGTTGTACCTGGTTCATATGATCTCCCAGTTCCTTGTTTCACCTCTGCTGTGTTTAATCAATTTTCACCTATTTCTTTTGTTTCTTTGACTGAGGTAGTTGGGCAGTTAAAACCTACAAATTGTGGCCATGATGTTATTCCATCAAGATTAGTTAAGCATGCTTTTGATATTATTGGTCCTAGTATATTGATTTTAATTAATAGAAGTTTTGAAACAGCAGTAGTTTCATTGGATTTTAAGCATGCTGTTGTACAGCCTCTTTTGAAAAAAACTAATCTGGATCCAAAATGTCTTATCTAATTATAGGCCTATTTCAAACTTCTGGAAAAAGTCGCTTTAAACCAACTACTGCAGACTTTTCTAGTCCAAAATTTTCAGTCGGGATTTAGATCGAACCATAGTACAGAGACAGCCTAAAATATCAGTTCTAAATGATATTTTCATTGCAATTGATTCTGGCAGCTCAGTGGTTTTAGTTTTGCTGGATATTAGTGCGGCATTTGATACTATTAATCACAATATCCTAGTCTCCCGTCTGGAAAAAAACGTGGGAATTCGGGGCATGGCACTTAATTGGGTCAGATCCTTTCTTTCTAATAGGACGTTTTCAGTTAACTTTGGTCAACATCAATCAAAAGTGGCCCCACTGTCTAGTGGGGTTCCACAAGGATCCATTCTGGGCCCAATTTTGTTTTTGTTATATATGCTACCCTTAGGTTTTATTTTTCTTAAACATGGTGTATCCTTTCACTGTTACGCGGATGACACTCAGGTGTATTTACCGTTGCGGAAACAGGACAAAAAGAATTTTGAGTCACTATTGAGATGTTTACAAGAAGTTACTAAATCTTGGGATGTCAGAAAATGTTCTGCATTTGAATGAAAATAAAACTGAAATAATTTGGTTTGGGACCCCTGATACTAAAAATTATTTTGATCTTGGTGAGTTAACTCCTTTTTGTAAATCTGTAGTGAAGAACCTTGGTGTACAATTTGATAGTTCTTTAAAATTTGACAAACAGATCTTTTTTTGACAAACAGATCATGTTTTTTTCCATTTAAGATCAATAGCAAAGGTGAAACCGTTTTTGTCCCCAAGTGAGTTTGAGAGGATTATTCATGCTTTTATTTCTGTACGACTGGATTATTGTAATTCGCTATATGTAGGTGTCAGCCAAGTACTATTGAATCGCCTTCAATTGGTTATGAATGCGTCTGCTAGACTTTTAACAGGGACTCGTAAAAAGCAGCATGTGACACTGATTTTAGCCTCACTTAAAGGGTTAGTTCACCCAAAAATGAAAATTCTGTCAGTAATTAGTACTCACCCTCATGTCATTCCAACCTCGTAAGACTTTTATTTATTTATTTATTTTTTTACTTATTTTTGTTTGTTTTTTTGCGCACAAAAAATATTCTCGTCGCTTGATAAAATTAAGATCTAGCCACTGTAGTCAGTTGGACTATTTTAACGATTTCTTTAATAACTTTTCGGGGCTGTCAAGTTTCAATCCCTTAGAAGCCTATGGAGGAGTGATCCAGCTCTCAGATTTAATCAAAAATATCTTAATTTGTGTTCCGAAGATGAACGAAGGTCTTACGGGGTTGGAACGACATGAGGGTGAGTAATTACTGACAGAATTTTCATTTTTGGGTGAACTAACCCATTAATTGGTTGCCTGTGCAGTTCAGAATTGATTTTAAATTACTGATTTTTGTATACAAAGCGTTGCATAATTTAGCTCCACCATATCTAGTGCATATCCTTCATATACATAAACCTTCTATGTCTCTTAGATCAGCAAATCAGATGATCATAGACATTCCAAGGACTAAATTAAAATTGCTGTGGCAGCTCCAAAGCGCTGGAATAATCTACCTTTACATCTTAGTCTTGCTCCCTCTTTAAGTTATTTTAAAAGAAATTTAAAATTGCATTTGTTAGAATTGGCGTTTGGATCAGTAAGTTAATTGGTAAGAAGCTCGTAACAGATATTTGTTAGTCTTTGTATTGTCTGAAACATTTTATTATGTAATTTTATTATGTGTTTGTACAGCACATTGGTCAACATCACGTTGTTTTAAATGTGCTTTATAAATAAAATAAATGAAAAATGAACATTAGTATGAAATCAGGGTAACACTTGCGGTTCATTAGTTAACAACCTAGTTAACATGAACTAAGAATAAACATTACTTCTTCAGCGTTTTATTAATCTTAGTTATTATTAATTTCAACACTTTATACATTATACATAATACATTATTAAAATCAAATGTTGTATTTGTTAAAATTACTTAATGCACTGTGAACTAACATGATCAGCTGTATAACTAATATTAACAAATATTAATAAATACTGTAACAAATGTGTTGCTCATTGTTAGTTAATACTACATTAACTAATGTTAACTAATGATCCTTATTGTAAAGTGTTACCGAGATCAGTTAGATTTCAAAACCTTTAGCACTGAAAGAGAATGGTAGAATCTAAATTTCAACCTCAAATTGAAAGGAAAGGAAAACTCAATTATATTATAATTTGGCAATGACATCAACATGCACGGTTAAACTTTATAATAAATACATACAATTCTGCCATCATATACTCATCCTCGTGTTGGTCCAAACCTGTAAGACTTTCTTCTGAACACGAAAGGAGATGTACAGTAAAGCAGAAAGCTTCTCTTTTTTCCCATACAATGAAAGTCGAGGTTGACTGAAGCAGTCATTCTGCCTGTGACATCTCCTTTTATATTGTGCACAAAAATTAAAGTTATGCACATTTCAAATTCTAGGGTTAACTACACTTTACATAATCTTCAGAAACTATAATCGCTTTACTGCTGTTGTATGCACTATGCACTTACTTTACAGTTTAGGGAGCGCATCACAACACGCGCGCGCAAACTTCGCACGAGATCACAGATAAGTGTTAAAACAATCTCTTCAATTTCCTATATTACACAGATTCACATAACTACACACACATTTAAGAGTTAATGTGATTGACGGTACCTGGAGGTAGCTGAATGTTCTGTATGTTCTGGCCCGGGTTGCTCTGAGGGAGTCGGGGCGCTAACACCTGTGGCGCGATGGCCCTGATGGCAGGGCTGGATGGTCCAACAGTTGCCGGAGCTGCTGTTCTCGCAACCCCCTGCAAAACAGCCCCCTTGACCACTCCAGGACCGAAAGTCATGCCGCCGGCGGACTGGATAATAGTTTTAGGGGACTCGGACTTGATCGCAGAGACAGAGGCAGGAGTCTGGTTCATTAAAAGAGGTGTCGTTGTAGTAGTAGAAGTTGTAGAAGTAGTAGTTATTCCCGGGATCGCTACATTGGTTACAGTCGTATTATTATTACTCCCGTTAATAGTTAAACCTGTTCCAGCAGTTTGCATAGATGGCCTGACAACCGTCACCGAGGGTCCTGCACTGGATGCTGCGGATGCTGGAGGATTCCCGTAAGAAGACTGTATCACTGTGTTTGGGCTTGGGGCGACAGTGATGTTCCCGTGTCCTTTCGCCACCCCGGGCCCGTTATTAACAACTGGTACCGAAGTTGAAGCCTCGTCCGATGGTGATGATGATGATGGGCCACTGGACACTGGAGTGCCGCTTTCAGTGTGCGAATCCATTGCATTGCCTCCGTTCAAAGTTTGCACTGTGGACGTCCCGATCAAAGTAGTTACCATAGCATTAAGAAACACTTGATCGCCTTAGCTGTCTTCCATCTGTGCCTCTGGCACATTAGTTCAGGAAGTTTGGGTTTTCATCCGCTTTTCCCTCCAGTTGCTTTTCGAAGGAACAAGCGTGAGTGAAGGGGAGTCTCGTGTCACAATGTCAATAAGGATTTGACAAGTGCCCGTGTCACCTCAAGTCCACTAGTAACAATGCTCTTGGGAGAAATAATCATCTAACACACTTGAAGAGCAGCTACTTTCACTATGTTCATATGTACAAGAGCTCGCGGAATGTCAACATTAGCTAGTTGAATTGCCTCTTTTCCCGGAGTCAGCGGGGTGATTTTCCGGCTGCCTGGGCGCTTACCTCAAACTTATTGTGACAAGATGTGGAAACTTCTAGACTAACACAACCTGAAGTATCGGTAAAAAAGTTTCTTTCCCACTCTTTTAATACAGAAATCCTTATATAGCAGGTCAAAGCCTGCCGCCATCTTCGATGTGAACAGTGAGGAGCTTTGGACAAAATGACAATGCGCATGCGCGCAGAAGCGGAAACGTCATTACGCTAGAGTTTTGCGGAATCCTCATTGGTTGTCTTCCTACGTGGAGGCGGGACATGATAAACGTCAGTTGATTCTGGCGGAGCGCGGTCAGAGTCGGTCTGTCATCGAGAAAAGGGCCTTGTGAAGTTGAAAAACAACCGTTGATTTATACGCTCATTGCTCTTGGGTATATCTAGAGGCACTCTTAGCTGTTATGTGTTGATTATAAAGCGTGTTGCGGCTATTCTGTGAACTTCACAGCGGGCTGTCTTCCCCCAAGATGGCCCCGTGTTTTGAAGCGTCTGTGTTTGGTTGAAAGCGTGAAAAGGCGCCACACCTCTGCCAGCATGACTGGCCATAGAGGGCACGCTTGCTACTGCATCCCATTGACTTACAGTATCCTCCTACAGTCTGTATCCTCACGTTTACGTCGTTCAGTTACATGATATAGTTCTTCTGATATCGAGCTTAATTCTTTATTGCAAAAACGTTACCGCAGGGTAAAAACAATTTACAAGAACAGTATGTTTGATTCAATAAAAAAGACACAAAGGAAACTCCATACAATATATGTAAATAAATGAAGGGATGACATTGAACCAATTTATTTTTTTCTTCACCATGTCTTAGTGGTCATAGTATAGTGTGGTATTTTATCTTCTGGCATAAAAGGCTGTGCAGTACATTTGTCCTCAAAAGTTTTCCCCAAACTTTTGTTTGTAATTAAGGAAAAACAAATAAATGTAAACCAAGGGAAAACAAGACTTGGTGGCAACAGGCACTGAGGTTTCATCTTGCACAGGAAGGCGTGTATGCATGTTTCTTCGTGCTATAACTTGTATTAAAGAGGGGAAAGACTTGCGCTCCACGCTGTTACTTCAACTGAGGCGCTACAGTGATCTGTAGCATCACATTTAACACCATTTAGTGTTTGAATTTCGTAGTAAAATGAACAGAAATTTAAAACTAAGACTTTCTTATCAGAAGTAACAAAGCACAAAGCCCTTTTAGCGATTATTGGATGGGAAGAGCACTACCAACAATGTTTGGTGTATGGAAAAAATGCAGACATGGCAACCCGGGCTTGAACTTGATTCATAAAATCAAATAGAACCTAATTTAACATAGCTATTTTCTGTTAACTGTTAACTTAGACAGCCCTAAATTCAACTCGAGACCTTTTCTTCACACACAGAGTTGCAGTCTGACACATTTTCCGATTGACAGGATATAATCAGCCCTGATCATCATAGTGAAAATTGGTCAATACATTGATGCATCCTATTTGGGACAGCTTTTAGACAGCAGAAAAACAACTAAAATTCTAAAGTTTTAAAGCATTGTCATACTTACACCGGTTTGTAGCACAAATAGTTTTACTGTTTACTGCACTTTTACTGCAGTTGACTTATACCTATATATAGCAGCTAATGAATTGGAAGTCTTGCACAATTATGGAAAATAGCTTGGATATAAGCTGGATAAATGCCCTTGTTTTTCCCTGTACTCCTTCAATCACAGTTGTGCTTTGACAAGTTGTTTCTAAAAGAGATTTAAATTATTTTATTTGCATCACAGGTGTAGCTCTACTGCTGCATGTGCAGCTCCATGAGTTCCAGATTCAGATTTCAAACATGCATAACTTCATTATTGTTCCTCACTGCTTTGTAATGCACTGAGTGTTAATAATTACACAATAATTGTATGTAGCCTACCTTACAAGGAAGGGCTCAATGTTAAAAAAAATTCTTATCTTCTTTTGTGCTCTTCATTTGAACATAAAAAGCCATTTGAAGAGCTCCTGGCATTTGATGGATTATACTTTATAGACTTTATACTATGAGGTGACTAGAAATCAAATGAAACTTTCGTTCTCTGGTTTTTGTCTTATGCAACAAATGAAAAAATAAATAAATAAATGAAAAATGTTTTTATGGCAATGTACTTTAGGTCAGGCTACTTCATATCTGTTGCTACCTGACAATCGAAGCAACTCAGGCAGGTTCCCTGTCCCTGTGCAAACAACAGCCAAAGTGTTTGAGTTGGCTATGACAACATCAAGACCTTCCAGGGCACATAAAGCATTATTTTTCCATCACTCTAATAGCTATCATTATATACTTTCATTAGCTAATAAAATTTTATAAATGTCAGTAAATGCTGCTTTCAGAGGTACTGTAGTCCTCAGTAGTCATCAGTTTTTCTGCTGTTGGTACTTGCTGTGTACAAACATCAGTAGGTAGGTACGTGAAGTTAGGCCCTTTCCTTAAATAAAGAGGTTTTTCTGGAAACTTTACAGAAAACTTTTCAGATTGCATTGGCTGAAAAAAAGAGTAATTTTGGAGGTTGATGATGGTCTTGGATATTAGACCCTTAAGATATATATAAAACCCTGGAACTGGAAAGAGGAAAATGCAGAACCTGTATTGTCTGAGTGTGTAGTTTCAACAAACAATTATTGTTCTAGATTTCACATATGGTAACATTTCCTGAAAAAAAAAAAACATTTTAAAAGTTCTTAAAGGGTTAGTTCACCCAAAAATGAAAATTCTGTCAGTAATTACTCACTCTCATGTTATTCCAACCCCATAAGACTTCCGTGCATCTTCAGAACACAAAGTAAGATATTTTTGATGAACTCTGAGGTGGCTCACTCCTAGGCTGCTGGTAATTGCATCTGCCAGCCCAGAAAAGAAGAAAAAAAGAAGCCTTAGTAAAAGCAACTATTATATAATAGATAGACTGAAGATGGATGAATGACGCAGATGGGTCACGATGTAGTGTTTAAAATGGTTCTAGTGTGCATTTCCTGGATATCCGAATCGTGAGAAACCAACGAGAAAACTTAAAAGTGCCCTACCAATGCCGCAAAATGAATGGCTTACTTTTCAAACTTTCCCATCAAATGATCGTGTTTTAATGACGTCTATAGGCTACTAATTTTTCTGGGCTGGCAGATGCAATTACATAGCAGCCTACACAGCAAAATATCCAGTGTAGTTTAGAGTTGTTTTTATGGTGTTAAATTATCAGAGTTAAAAAGTGTTGATTCTGGTGTTAATTTGAATGGCATCAACACTTGCAGAGTAAATCAGTGGTCGGAGTCAGCGTAATTACAGCGAGTTGACATAATTGACACTGGTGATGAGTTGATCCAGTTTCCGGTTCTTGCACATTTTCTTTTTTGATTAATGGCGGACGACCACGAGGAGAGGAGTGTTCAAACAGGTATAATATGTTTTAACCACTTGATTTTTTTAACCAATTTTCATGTTTAGTTAACATTTATCACCATTTAGAATAATATTAGTACATTTGTCGACATTGCTTGAGTGCTAACATAATTTTCTTTTAGATAACAGGCCACCGATCCGACCGCGAGGAGGACGTGTTGTTAGATCCCTGGCAAATTGAGGTAATACTTGCATATTTTATCTTAGTTAGTAGTTTTAAGCTTATGTTTTCTTATATTTTAGAATCTGGGATAGATAACAGCATAATTTCTGTGATTTGTTTAACGTTAACTGTTTAATTACCGCAAATAACGTAGCATCCACATTCCCCTTTCTTGGGGCTCACGTTAACTTATTTGTTTTGCCAAAATAAGGCATTGCAAATTTGTAAAGCATTTTTATCTCCAATATTTTAGTGTAACTGCACTTGTTCCACAAATAATCTCTGACTGCATGTTTAAGTGTGCAGCAGTAACGCGCGAATCTTTTTATTTATTTATTTTTTGCGCGAACCTTGAACGCGCCGCGTGGTCTGGTATTGTATGTTACAGCGTTTAGTCTTATTTACAAGGTAAAAGGCAAAGGAGATAAATTACCCAGCTCTAAGCGTTTTGCCTAGCTTTCTGCCAGTACATGAACTGTTTGCTCATCATATGAGAGACGTGTTCGACGTGCACGCTTCATCTGCAATCGTATGCATTCCATGATAGTAGATTACGAATTAATTTTCTGCAACTTCACTTGTGGGGTGACAAACGGAGCTTCTTACAACAGCAGCTCGTAGGAACTTTAATATTAACTTTATAATCGGCATTTTTCTTGACCAACAGCTTTCATCATGCTGGTTAAAGTTCAGTATCAAGGTGTAAAGAAATTTGTGAAACTGCTCAGCGATCGTACGTTCCAAGATTTTCTCAATGAAGGTAAGTGAAGAAGCTTGTGCTACTTAGAAATGTAATAAGTCATATAGCAATATTGTATAAGCCCACTCAAGTCCACAGGGCTTGTGCATGTTAACACTTTACAATAAGGTCTCATTTGTCAACAGAAATGTGCTAACTAACTTTAGGATTAGTTAATAAAAGAACTGCTTGTATTTTAGTACAATTTTAGTTGCATTCATGTTAAAAGAGACAACTTTTGATTTTTATAATGTATTCGGAAATGTTGATTAACATTAACAAATGCTGTAGAAGTATTGTTCATTCTTAGTCCATGTTAACTAATGAAACTTTTTTTATATATATATATATATATATATATATATATATATATATATATATATATGAGGGTGATTTTCTTAGTCTATAAAAACATGCGCAACCAAGTAACCTCTTAGCAATCTTGTAATAGGCTATGCTTTGTCATTTGATAAATCAGGACTTTGCTCTGCTGTTCAATGCTGGAACATCCAACAAGTTTCTTAAGAGGTGGGAGACGGCATTCAAGCAAAAGATCATCAACGAAGCCACGTCTCTTACTTCAACAGCAGAAATGTGGTGTCTTCTCAATGCAGCAGGTGGACAAGGATCTGAAAATGGTTGGTATGATTTGTGAAGATGTCAATTTCATATTTGCTCTGGTTTCTTGTTGTGAGCATTAATTCTTTTTCAATTTTTTTTTTCTTAACATCTACTTATTCATATTGGGACAGTGACATGTCCTGCTGCATCTCCTGCCGCCTCCTCCAGGGAGGAAGAAGACTAAGATCAGTCCAACAGAGGCTGTTGACAGACTTGTGCATTTCCATAAGGTAAAACTTACAATACTGTTTCAAAGTCATTGTGAACATTTCAATTAAGATTTGGGTTGTAAACCGTAAAATACAGTGGTTTTCATTCATGGTCCTTGGGATTGAATCCTCTGCACATTTTGTCTCTCTGACCTGACGAGCATAAAGAGAGTTCACCCAAAAATTTCACCCTCAGGTTTTTCCAAACCTGTTTATATTTCTTTGTACTGCTAAGCACAAAGTAAGATATTTTGAAGAAAGTTTGTCCCCAAAGCAGCCTGTTTACAAACTTTCTTCAAAATATCATTCTTTGTGTTCAGCAATACAAAAAAATGAATACAGGCTTGGAAAAACCTGAGTGTGTGTAATGACAGAATTTTCATTTTTGGGTGAACTAACCCTTTAGTTTTGTTCATGGAGCTCTTACCTAATGAGGTGAAGATCTAAAACAGGTTTGTTGAGTTAGGGGGACATACAATGTGTAGAGCCGTTGACCCACGGGACTAGGTTTGAAAATCGCTGGCATTATGTGATTGTGACTTGTCTAATTGTACCTTTTAGAATCTCTAATTGCAGGGATGCAAACAGCGCGCTTTTAGGCGCCTCGCGCTTTTTTCACGTCAGTTTGGGTGACTTGTGTGAATCGTGCAGATTCGAAGAGTTTTTGTTCTTGGGGGGGGGGGGGGGGGGGTGATTTCACCAACAGTAATTCTGGATTGCATCCACCAAAAAAGTAAATAGGAAATAAGCAAATCAAAACACTGCGCGCCAAAACAGCAGGCCTATCATATGCGCGCAAGCGTGAGCCACTAGCGTTTCTTCTTGCTGCGTAACTGTCACTACAACAAATTTCTCCCTGAGGACCAGAGTTCGGCGCCGCGTATTCCCGTCTTACTGGCATTTGACTTTTTTTATTTATAATGTTATATAATCTACTAGTCATGTAATTTATTAAACATTTCAACAATGCCTATTTCAATTGGGTAGGTAGTTGTGTGTGTGTGTGTGTGTTGTGTAATCTACATATATATCATTACGTTTTAGCTAACGTTACATCAAGTTCACATGTAAAAGACCTAACGTTAGTGCTTGCTAGCAGATCAAATTATGGATACCTGTAGCTACATTGAAAAAGTTGTTTGACTATAATCATGTTCGTTTGCACGTTATGCATTTTAATATTAAATTCCTGACTTGGCTAACGTTACTATCGCCTATCTTGTACAGTAATATTAAACCCTACGTTACCGATTTTCCAATGTTGTTGTTAATGCTAGATTAGGGGTAATGCTAGATAAATGCTGCATGCATGCCCATGGATTTACTATGGTTAATGTGTAAGGAATAATTGACGACAGGCCGTTGAATTATTATAAAAAAAATAATGCACAGCCGAGGTGGTAATGCGGTCATTGTTTTTTTTTTTTAGAGTTAGTAACGGAGGTTTGAGCCACTGATAGCAGACTAATGATAGGGACACACTTACGACTTGCTGAAACATTTGAAGACTGACGGTTTTCATCGACTGCAGCAGGTCTTAACAGGTCATCCAAACTGTGAATCACATGAAATGCGCTGAAAGCGTTTGGGCTTTATCAGTCATAAGTATAAATTCATTATAACTGGCTAGAGTAAGTGTGTCCCGGCTTTTATGCAGTTATTAAGAAGTTATGTGAGAGGAGAGAGAGAGAGAGAGAGAGAGAGAGGAGAGAGAGGAGAGAGAGAGAGAGAGAGAGAGAGGAGAGAGAGAGAGAGAGAGAGAGGAGAGAGAGAGAGAGAGAGAGAGAGGAGAGAGAGAGAGAGAGAGGAGAGAGAGAGAGAGAGAGAGAGAGAGAGGAGAGAGAGAGAGAAGAGAGAGAGAGAGAGAGAGAGAGAGAGAGAGAGAGAGAGAGAGAGAGAGGAGAGAGGAGAGAGAGAGAGAGAGAGAGAGAGAGAGAGAGAGAGAGAGAGAGAAGAGAGAGAAGCGAAAAGCATGTCCGTCAATATTATTATTTATGTATTAATTTAATTCGTTCATTCTTTTTTTCTATTATTGACAGTAGATAACCTAATAAATGAAACACACAAAGCCCTTTTAAGAAGTAGGCCTATCAATAATTATTTATTTGTTATATTATCTGGAATAATTACAAAAACCCGTGCAGCAGGACTATTAATTTATTTATATATTCAGTTTAATTTTCTATTTATTATAGATAGGACTATATACTTTATTTATTTAAATTAAACTATTAAACTTGACTTTGCTTACTGTTGGTTATAGCTAGCAACATTGCGTCAAACATTACTTCTCATAACTTTTTTTCTCCATATCCGTGTCCTTGATTTTTTCATAGTAACGTTTTGTTTACGCGATCCTACTAAAAAATAGTTTTGCTATTTTTAACCTTTTATAAATCCTGCTAAATTTGCCTAAAACGCCTAAAAAAGGCCTAGCCAAATTAAATTGCATGCTGTTCTTGAACCATTTGGAGTATATACATGCTTTTGGTCTCTTTTGAAAGGTGACACTCGGAGGTTTGTTCCTAAACCATCAGAATGAATTACTGTAAGTCTGACTGGTATTGAGTAATATAACTTTGAACACACTGAAAAATGACCAGAAAAAAATCCGCCTACATTTTTTTTGTAAACAGATGCCTGCAGATAACTACAGCTGGGAGCTATTAGCTGGAAAACACAATGGGGTCACAGCATGAAGCCTTACCAAAACACAGTTTCAAATTTGATTATAATATCTTAGAAAATGAGTGTTTTACACATGTTTATCTAAGTGTATGTCTAGGCACTTCCCAAAAAAAGCCACTTGGAGACTCCAAATGACCCTTTGTGACCATAGACACACAAAATGCTGCCATTCTTGAATGCTTTACTCTACAGTCATAAAAGCAAGAAGAAGAAGTGCTAGATAGTTAAATAAGAGTTTATTGTTCAGAATTAAAAAATGAAATTGAAATTCCAAATTCGTCTCGGTGTATTTGATTTTCAGTATTTCATTATACTCTATGTGCCTATAGGGGTGGGCCGGGGATGGCAGGGGTTGGTGGCAATGTAAGTATCTGGGTATTTTCCGCAGGGCGAGGGCTTCGATTACCTCTCTCTTTTTTGACCATACATGTGTTTGCATCCCTGTAATTGCATGCATTCAGTTGCATTCTATTGACCTACAGCTCTCGGATTTTCATGTACAACTCTTAGTTCTAATGAATCAAGTCAGTCACATAGCTTGGTTTGGCTGAGGGTGTATCAGCAAATGTTTGTTTGTTTTCTGGTGGTGGTGGTTGGAGGATGGGGATTCCTTTAATGGTTATCCTTTTGTTTGTAATGCACAAAGCATGATACCAACTGGTTTTGTCAGGCACAAATTGGGTTAAGGTGTGTCATATAGGTGTTTTTTTTTATTGGTTCATTTGAATGTGAGCAAGTTACCAGTACCAAGTTTAAAGGGATAGTTCACCCAAAAATGAAAATTCTGTCAGTAATTACTCACCCTCATGTCGTTCCAACCCCGTAAGACTTTCGTTCATCTTCGGAACACAAATTAAGATAACTTTTGATTAAATCTGAGAGCTGGATCACTCCTCCATAGGCTTCTAAGGGATTGAAACTTGACAGCCCCGAAAAGTTATTAAAGAAATCGTTAAGAGTCCAAATGACTACAGTGGCTGGATCTTAAGTTTATAAAACGACGAGAATACTTTTTGTGTGCGAAAAAACACAAAAATAACTACTTTATTTAACCATCTCTCCTCTTCCGTGTCTTTCTCCTAAGCTGTTGACGTAGTGTAACAGCGCAGCGCTTCTGTGTTATACGTCACACGTAGGCTCACTATTGGCCGACGCTGGTCATGTGTGTGACGTTCAACCAGAAGCGTTGCGCAATAACACTACGTGAAATCTCCAGGCCCAAAGAGAATACTTGAATAAAGTCGCTTTTTTTTTTTTTTTTGCGCTCAAAGTATTCTCGTAGCGCGATAAACTTAAGATTGAGTCACTGTAGTCACTTGGACTATTTTAACGATTTCTTTAAAAAGGTTTCGGGGCTGTCAAGTTTCAATCCCTTAGAAGCCTATGGAGGAGTGATCCAGCTCTCAGATTTAATCAAAAATATCTTAATTTGTGTTCTGAAGATAAACGAAGGTCTTACGGGGTTGGAACGACATGAGGGAGAGTAATTACTGACAGAATTTTCATTTTTGGGTGAACTATCCGTTTAATGCATTAGTCATTTAACATGTAATTAATTTTTTTCCTGTATGTTTAATCTCTTTTTTTTTCTCAGTGGGAGGGAGGACCACCAGCCATTTCTTCTGGGATCATGAAGGATCCAGGGCAGGATTGACCACTTTTACATCGCTGTAGACAAGCGTCTTATCCCTTGCTCTGGAACCAGCTCCTTAAGTGCCTTTGAACTTTCAAAGTTCACTATGTCTTCAACTTATCCTACGAGGAAGCCCTGGTCAACTTTACCTTCCTGCAGACCACAGTTTTCAACATAGATGTTGGTCTTTCAAGTGAGTCTCCCAGAGTCTGTGTATTTTATTGTCGACAAACTTTTCACAGAACATTTTCAGAACATAATCATGCATTTAAATCATGCAGAGATACTGTGAGTTGAATGAACTTTTAAAAGCCAACAGCTCGAAGTTATACATGCCTTTTGATCTGCAGTGTTTATATCAGATGATGAATTTTGTATCTTTTGTGTTGGTGTAATTGTTGCATCTGTGTTGAAAATAAAATTTCAAACTGATACAGCGTTTTGACTGATTTAACTGAATGCACACATGCATTTTTTCACAATTACCTTAATCAGTATTTGTATGAAAACTATATTAGTGCTGAAATCTCTTGGTGTTAAGATATTGACACACCTAGTGTGGTTTCAGCACTAACTTAGTGTAAAATGGGAGGGGGAACTATATTAGTGCTGAAATAAATCTCTTGGTGTTAAGATATTGACACACCTAGTGTCGTTTCAACACTAACTTAGTGTAAATGGGAGGGGGAACACTAATGGTGTTAAAGATGAACACTAACAGTGATGTTTTTACACTAAGCAAGTGTAAAAAAAATAACACTATTTAAAGTGTAAGTTTAACTCTATTTAGTGTGGACCTATATAAACCCCGAAAAAGTGTTAATTTTCACACTGTGTGTGTTAATTTAACACTTTCAAATTTGCTGTGTATGAAGGAGTGAGCCAGCTCTCAGATTTCATCAAAAATATCTTATTTTGTGTTCCGAAGATGAACGAAAGCTTACGGGGTTGGAACAACATGAGGGCGAGTACTGACAGAATTTTATGTGAACTAACCCTTTAAGTATTTACCTGTACTGAATGAAGGCTCAAAGATGCATTAGTCCTCAACACCCAAGAGACATGCCAATGAAAAACAAGACACAGTTGATTAGAAATTTTTATTTCTAAAATTGAAATAAAACTGAACACCTCAATATTGCAATAAATCAAGGTCGACATAACAGCCTTTTAAACGTCTACAAGCACTCAAGTCTCAGTTAAGCTCAAGTGCTCAAAAAGGGCACAAGTAAACCAATATCAAAAAGTAACTTCAAAAGTTAAACCAATAACTTCAAAAAGGTCTCTTCAATATAACGGATAAATAAAATAATGTTAAGAAAATTAAATAGTCAAAGACTAGACTGATTTCAGCCTCATCCCCCGCTGCAGTCGTGTCCTCATCTCATATAAGGAACATTCTGCTTCCTGCTAATGCACTTGCATTCACATAAAGTAGCCTTGTTGACAAGTTTGGGTGAGTAAGGGCAAAAAAAGCACAAGATATAGTACCTTCAATGCCCTGTAGATAGCAATATAATTTATTTTGTAGCAAAAATAAACTGCTGCAGAAAAAGCTAGGCGGCACATAAAATGTAACAAGTAATTGTATTACTTATTAGAAATGTATTGGAGTAAAGAGTACATATGATACTTCATAAACTAAATAAAAAAATGTAGTCAAGTAGAGAGATACTCAGTACAAAGTAACCAATACATTTACATTACATTTACTCAAATACGTTACAACACTGATTAACAATATGCATCATATGTACCTAAATGATTTATTTTTTGTGATAAAAGTTTTTGCAATATAAAATGCAAGATCTTCCAGATTGTGTGGTAATTATACCCACATTGATTAGTATTTATATGATAGTTATATAGTACTGATATTCATTAAATATGAATATTGCATTTCAATTTGGACATTAAAAACTGAAATGTTACATGTTACATTAAGAGCACCTAAAAAGATGTAAACATACAAACTTCTCATTAAAAATAAAATACACAAAAAATTAAACTGGAATGCAATTAATTCAAACAAAGGGATTAAAAGTATATACATTAAAATGTTAAGCTCTTAAGTTAATATTACTTACTATGTTAAGTTATAAACTATAGTGCTACATACTGTTATGATTATGTTAAACATTTTTTACAACCTAGTAGTGAATTTATTTGAGATTACAAATATATTTGTATCAGCCACGCCTCTCGTACCGTAACGTTCTCCTCTGTGACACTCCAAGTAAGGACCCCAGTCCTCTCTGGGTGAACAGGCTGCTTTGATACGCTGTACGACAAAATAGATCAAAATTAATATTGCATGACAAAAGAATACAATGCACCCCTGATATACAATGCATGTTAATATCTTAATGCCAACAGATAAAAATGTGAACATTCTGCTTTACCTGCCAGGGGCCTCCGCTACCTTTGTACACGTTCCAGGTTGCAAGAATAGGGATCCAAATGAGGCAAAATGCAGTCATACACCAGCCCAGAGAAATGCCCCAATCTGGGTATTCAACTGAGCCATATGTGGGGGACGTAAAAGTATACAAGGACCATACAAGAATAATCTGCATTAAAAACAACAAAACGTTATTTCAAAAACAACATCATCATTGAGTACAATTTATATATAGATTTGTGTAGTGTGTGTTTAAAAAATATGAATATAAACATATGTATATGTTTAAAAATCATGTACATACTGAAAGAACCACTGGGGTGATAAAGAACCAGCAAGCTCTCCACCAAAACCAGAAGAGGGAGCTCTTGGTCCCAATCATCATCTCGATGTCCTTGATGAAACGATTACCTCCTGAAAATGTACCTCATGAATTTTAGAAAAGGGCGGAACAATAATTGAAGAATAATATAACATTACTAAAATATACTTACCGTAAAGGATGGATAAACCCAAGACCTCCAGTAATCCAGCAACCAGGAGAATCCATCCAGCACAAAATGTGTCAATTAAATTCACCCAGTATATTCCTGCCTTTCAAAACATAGATTTTAAAAGTACAATTGGGTTCATTTTGTAATAGTGAGTTGGAAAGACTCTCTGAACCTTCCACCTAATCAGTGCTGTTCAGAACAGTTTGCCTACCCCAGTGACGCACGGCAAGCCAAGCAGAAAAAGAACAATGCAGACCGTTGTCGTAACAAGTCCCCGTTTGGACTTCAGAACTTTGGGATAGGCATCTTGAAAGCAAGTGGTGATAACCTCTGTAGACAGATCAGGATTCTAATCAAATATTTAAAAAATAATAATAATAAAGATTTATTATAAATCTATTCTTTACCTATTCCTGCAAACTGGGAGTCCAAGCCAAGGGTAATAAGCATGATGAAGAACAAGATTGACCACAGGGGTGATATGGGCAGCTTAGAGAGGGCATCAGGGTATGCAATGAAGGCCAATCCAAAACCTAAAACACAAATTGCAACTTAGCGTCTTGCTAAAAACTGTTTTAATTGTTCATTCAAAAATGATAAAGAACCTTTGGAAGCTTGTTTCCGCCACTGAATAAAAACAAAACAAAAAGCTACTTTTTAGCTATGAATAATTTTTTTCTTGCAATTCTCACGTTTTTCAGAATTGCAAGATATAAATGCGCAATTGCGAGTCATAAAGTCAGAATTCGCAGCAGTGAGTTTTCATCTTGCAATGCTGATAAAAATCTGAATTACGAGATATAAATTCGCAATCATGAGAAAATATCAGAATTGTAAGCTGACTTTTTTTTCTCAGAATTGGATTTTATAACTCACAATTGCAAGTTTATAGCTCACAATTCTTACTTTATAACTCACAATTGTGCGTTTATATCTCACAATTTTGACTTTTTTTATATGCCAGTATATTCAGTTTTTCAAGTTCAAATCCTCCCATGTTAATCTACTATCTCTCCTGACTGCTTGATCCGACAAAATGGCGGATGGCGAAGTATGATTGGTCAGAACACCTGTCAATCAAGCTCCACGCGAAGGGTCAATTGTGAGAAAAAAAGTCAGAATTGTGAGATAAAAAGTCGCAATTACATTTTGTATTTTTTTATTCCGTGGCGAATACCATACCTTTCAGTCAATTTCATTTTTAAGAGTGAATAGTGTTATTTGTTTATTTTTTGGTTAAACTATGGATTTCATGACAAATTACTCATTTTATTATTTGCTTTCTATTCAAAATTGTTCTGCAAATACACACTTTTGATTATTGTTTTTGACTTAAAATTAAAAACAACTCTACATTTACATTTCTGATCTTACCTGCATTTGCAACTTCTGACACTGGTTTCTGATAGACATGCGCCATGTGCCCAAGGATAGAAAAGATGGCGAAGCCAGCAAAGATGCTGGTGCCACAGTTTGTAACACACACAATAATGGAGTCTTGGTAGCAGTTGTTGTGAAACTTATTGTAAGAGGACAGAGCCATCAAACCACCCCAAGCAATGGAGGAGAGAAAAGAAGATCTGAGTAGCTGCATCCTTCCAAACCTGCGATCAAAACAGCCAACGTTAACTGTATGATTTGCAGTATGTGTATTCCGGTCCGGTTAAACCAATGTGTTTCGATCTTTACACACCTCAGCATCAGCCAGTTTGGTGAGATTGGACTTTGAACCGATGTAGAACTCGATGCCGTCTTTCGCTCCCTCCAGAGTTGCACCACGAATTAACAAGATTAAAAGGACGAGGTAAGGGAAAGTAGCTGTGAAATACACCACCTGAAACATACCATTTATGTTCAATTGAATCCAATTGCCGTCTTATTGTACAGATACAACTTAATGTTTCTGGGGTAAAACACTAACCTTCCCAGAGGACTTGATGCCTTTGAAGAGAGCTGCTCCGACTAGTATCCAGGAGAGCAGCAAGCAGAGGGCCAGTTGCCACACCACTGGCCCCGTCTCATTCATACTGCTAGTGCGCTGAAGAGCCACCTCACTGAGGACAAATAAAATGTTCAATGCAAAGACACGAAAGGAAAACACACAAACATAACAAAAAAGAATGCAGAGAATATCAGTTGCATACAATGCATGACTGCATGTACTGTGTGTTGTACTCAGGTTGTGTGAACAAGGGTATTTATTAGATTATAACAGGGTATCAAACATGTAACATCTGCAAGTTTGCCCTCGTGACAAGGACCCATTGACTCTATCAATCAAGACTAATGATTAAAACATGCTGAGGTTTAGATAATTAAAAAAATAAGTAGAGATATATATTTGAATTATTTCAATGTTAGTTATTAGACATCTTTAGTTTTTTAAAAGAATGCTCATGCTCACCAAGGATGCATTTATTTGATAAAAAATACAGCAAAAACAGTAGCATTGTGAAATATTTTTCAAAAATGTTTTTCAGCAGCTGTTACTCCAGTCTTTACATGATCCTTCAGAAATAATTCTGATTTGGTGCTCAGGAAACATTTCTTATTATTATTATCAATGTTATCAAAACAGTTGATGTTTTTTGTGGAAACCATGGTATATATTTTTTTCAGGCTTCTTTAAAGAAAATAGATGTATCTAAATCTTCAGCCCATTCTCACCCCAAGGCGTCATCTAACTGACGCCTTGGGAATCAGTTTGACCATGCTTCAATATTCGACGCTAAAGACACCCTTTAGCGTCAGTTAGTTGACGCGATCCCAGGGCGTCATCTAACTGACGCGTTACCCTTAGCGTCAGTTAGATGACGCCCTCCTACCCAGACCTAAACCTACCCGCGTCATCTAACTGACGCTAAAGGTAACGCATCAGTTAGATGACGCCCTGGGATCGCGTCAACTAACTGACGCTAAAGGGTGCCTTTAGCGTCGAATATTGAAGCATGGTCAAAATTGTCAGTTAGATGACGCCTTGGGGTGAGAATGCGTTGAAATCTTTCGTAAAATTATAAATGTCTTGCTGAATGAAAGTATTACTATCTTTAACTTTTTAACAGTATAGTTACCGTTACCATTAACATTATACAATTATTAAAATATTAGAAATTATTCTAAAATCAGATAAATTTGTTGGGTGGTGTTAGGTTTTACACTTTTTACACTTACTGTACACTTTTGTGTCTGAGGCTTCCATCTTACAATTACTGCCTTGTAAACATCAAAAGGCAAGATAAACCACAAAAACTTCCTGTTTCAACAGGAAATACTTCAGAACAGGAGAGAAAATACACTCCGCAAGTCTTTAGTGCTGTGCCAACCGAACTGACACAACCCAAAACATTAAGTTAGTCACAAATGTAGGATCTTTTTTGAGATATTAAACATGTCTGTGTTTTATCCAAGAACTTGGGAAGAAATGAAAACCGTGCCAACAAACTCTGGTTTCACTGACAAGCAGGTATTGTAAAACAAATGTCAACTTACTCCCAGTATTTCTCGCTGAGGCTCTGGCCTGCGGAGGATTCATCCTGGCAGGTTTGATTCTCAGCAGTCACATTCAGTGCTGCAGCAGAAACGTTGGAGGTTGTTGAAATACAACATAAGGTATAAACAATTTACTGCCCTATTATTCGATTGTCCAGTATCTTGATAAATAAATACCTTGAACATGCGAGACAGTTAGATCTAAACTAGTTATGGTTATAAACTCTTATCTTTAAGCACAGAGCTGTAGGGAAGTTCCCATCAGAGAAATCTGTCACAGGGTTAAGTGCGAAAAGCCCATATCCCTTAAAAAGCCAGTTCATCTGGAAAAATCCAAATACTTTCATTATCTAAGCAAAAAGTAATGGTATGTCTGACACATCAACATTGGCCTCTTTAAAATAGAAGCAGTATAACAAACCTGTTGAGCTGCAGTTCTTCACACTCCAGGGGAGAGGATCTTGAAAAGATGCAAACAGGTAGTAGATACTGTATGCAATGATCACATTATAGTAGATTGCCACAAAAGTGCTAACCAGCATCATTGTGATGCCAACACCTACAAAAGATCACATGAAAAGATATGTTTAAATGACACACTTGAATCCATTTGTTTAAATAAGCATGAACTTAATTTGCACATGTTGGGGTTTTCAGTGTCTGCAAACCTCCTTAAACATTAATGTAAAAGTCCTGAGGGCATATGTAAGTGTGCAATCTGCATGTTAACTGTGTCAGCAAAGTATTTGTCCTTAGTATGTCTCAAGGTTGGTTTAATGTACAAATTAGCCCTGAGGCATTTACCACATTAGTGGACCTCAAAATATGGTAAAAGTCCATCTAAATCCTTGGTGCATATCTAAGAAATCACCTCTGCAGCTTCTAGATCGACCAACATTAAAGGGATAGTTCAACCAAAAATGAAAGTTCTGTCATAATTTAGAAGATATTTTGAAGAATATGGGTAACCAAACAGTTGATGGGCCCCATTGACCTCCATAGCATGGAGGGAAAAAAATAGTACGTAGGCATATGTAGCACTAAATCCCAAATGATCCCACACAGTAGACCGAAACGATACTGTCGGTGCCTCCTCTAAAAACTCTGAGTGGCTTGCCATTTCTGCAGTTGACCTGCTGCACTGTTGCACTCGACATTCCTAACATTCGCCTACGTGCCAAATGATTAAAAAAAAAAAACGTTACGCTGCGCGGACCCGAACAATACACACGTGTCTTGAACTGTGACAAGTGAATTGAACGGTTCGTATTTTTTTCATGAACCGTTCCACCCCTTTTGATTATTGATGTATATATTTTCTACCGGATTTTCAAAATACGTAGTTTTGTGTTTTATATTGTGTAGGTCTTCAGCTAACCGGCTAACTCCTGTTTTTACTGTCTTACTGAAATAGTTCTGCTAAGCAGCTGTGGGCCACTATTACCTAAAATGGTGTATTTTAATGCAGATAGTCTGTTGTTCTTACAACTTTGAGTAAAGATAAAGGATGGAGCAAGATTTGTTTTACAAACTTTAATGTTACATCAATCATTTACGTTGTGCTTGGCGAACATACAGTATGCACCGTTATTGATACAGTCCCCACATGTTCACCGCAATAAATTATAAATATACACATTGGTTTGTTGATGAACATTTACTTGTTAATGCTGATGGTGAGGAATTACTGTCCTGCTCAAGTCGTCCTTGCGATAGAGGTTTGAGTTGAATGACTAGTTCTTCCAATGTTTCAAATCGGACTCACGCTCAGATTGTACTGTATGGTAAAATCGACGCTATCGTTACTGTCTTTACAGTGTATACAATCTCTATGGGCTGAGGAAGCCTCCGTGGCTAAAGTTCAGTTATGGTAATGTGTGTTTTGTTTAGGACACGTGCTGTACGCTGTAGACCAATCACAACAGACTGGACCATCTGGCCAATCAGAGCAGAATAGGCTCTCGGAAAGGAGGGATTTAGAGAGACTGACAAGTCGTTTGAGAATCATTGTAAAATGGCGTGACGTACAATGTATATTATGAGAAAATTACAGTGTTTTTTGACCTTTGATGCATGTAAACCTGTTGTAGGAGACCTCCAAAACAAAATTAGGAACCTTTAAAGTAGCATAATAGGGGCACTTTAAGTGCTCAAATGTTACCTTGCAGTATAGGCACAGCTTTCCACACATTGATTGGGCCTTGGCTGCAGAACTGTCCAAAAGAGCTCTCCATAAAGAACAAGGGAAGCCCAGCAAAAGCTAACATGATAGTGTAGGGGATGAGGAAAGCCCCTAGAAATGTAAAGGAGATGCAGTATTGAAAAACAGAGAGAAATATAAGAGACATTTGTGTCTGTCTGTCTGTCTATCTATTGAAAAATCTATTTTTTTAACTCACTCAACTAAAACATCAAACTATTTAAATCTTCCAACCTGTAAACTTCAAACCTTAAAACTTAAAGCTGTTAAAACTACTTCAAATTTGCTAGTCTAGCTTTCTCAAGCCAACTTTAAAGATTGTTTACAAACTTTACTCATCTAGTTTAATTTATCATGCAATGATTGTGGAAATTCTTTTAAAAAGTTACTTACCTCCCCCATGTTTGTAAGCCAAATAGGGAAATCTCCACACATTTCCAAGACCAACTGCATAGCCGATCATAGAGAGCATGTACTCTCGTTTGCTACTCCAGTTTCCCCTGTCAGTGTTCTCATCTTCCTGCCCAACATGAGGATCTGGGTTGTTGGACCCATCTTTATCCTGCAATAAATAAAAAATATAATTATATATTTACTATATATTCATTACTATATATATACTCATTACTATATATAAACTCATTGCTAAATCACATCACAAAAAATTCTTCATTTGTTCTTGCTTTACAATTTCAAACACATTTGCTATCATCATTATCAAAACATTCCAATAGAAACATACCTTCTCAACTGCAACTGAGTTTTTGAAAAGTACTCCTGTGATGTTGTTCAAGTCGTATTTCCTCATTCTTCATCAGTCTCAAGAGCGGCAGCTAAAGTGATAGATACACCTGACCGACTGAACTTGAGGAAAAACTGTACCTACATGGTAGTCTTATATAGGTCACATACACCCCTCCCCACTTCCTTTTAACATGACAAAACATCACACGTGGTGTGTTCATCACAGTTTAGCACACATTACTGATTATAATCTCGTCTGATGGAAATATTGAACTTTAAATCAATAGTTTACATTTTATCAGGATTTATTAATAAAGTTGTTTGGAAGAGTTAAATATTATTGTGTGTAAATATATAGTATATGTAGAATATTATACAGTGTGTAAGTACAGATTCTTTGCTCTTTTTTTACATAAGAACTGGGCTAATTTAGTCACATATAGAGTCAAGTAAGAGTTAGAATAAGTTACTAATGACTGTAAACCAAGGCCCCTGATAAACTACACTTACTTCCTCAGAAAGAGGGATTCAGTCATCCTGTCATAACAACATGAACGTCAACAGTTCATGATTCAACAAGAAAAAAAGCATGAGGTTTAGATATGTATGACATACTCATTATTTTTCAGTGAGATTACTTCCATAAAATTTTGGCAAGGCTGAGCTATTCAGGGAATGTCAGGGAAGCAAGATTGGCATTATTAATATATGTTTTGGTGTGGTTTTACAGAGCAATACACTGTAAAAAATGATATCATCAATAAGTTATTATATGTTTTTATATTTCTTTAACTCATCAAAATAAGTCAAACAATTTTCAAAAAAAATTATAAGTTATACAAGATTCAACTTTTTTTTAAGTCAGTTCAATGTGATTTAAGTTGAAATTACTTAAATATCCAAGTTGGTTGTACTTAAAAAATAAAGACAGCTACTTTTATTTCATATAGGCTAAATAAACTTTGTGTTTGATGGTTTTGTTTTGATTGTGGAAGAAAATGTATCATAAAGCACAAGAAAAGATTCCGGGAATTAAACGAATCCACTTCCCTGTTTTTTTTTTTTTTTTTAAACCATGTTCAAGTGCAGATTCCAAAAGCATTATTGACATTCCACAGACCCTCAATGACTGGACACTGAGCGATGGAGAGCAAACATAAGATCTTTGTATCAAGCCTGAAAAGAGAACGCAACCCTGATATAATCAGGCAACTTATTAACTCAACACCCTCAACATACAGGTTTGAACATCGCACCTGTATTTAAGCCTTATAACTCACTGTCATTTTGTTAAGTGTCAGATTATAGTATGGGTTGCTGATTTGTGAGCCATTTGTGAGATAGGTCATGCGTTGTCTGCCACAGCATGATGTTATTGCCCAGAAGTGTTTTGACTGTCATTAAAGTGCTTATCAGGTATTACAGTTAAAAGAAACAAACACCCCCCTTAAAAGACAGTGCCTGTTTCAGAGGATCATATTCTACGACTTAAAATAGTCACTGCAATGAGAGTGAGCACCTAAAAAAGTGCCTGTGGTCAGAAGGGCATTAATATATATTAGTTTTACAAATCAGTTCATTTGTCAAATGTGCTGTAATGTCAAGTGATCAGGGAGCTGTGCAAGGTAATCTCATGTTACGTCTTTTAAACTTTTTAGTTTACTATCTCTAACAAGTCATTGATTGTCAAAGTTAGACAGTATCTTGCTGTTGGGTTTCCAATCTGCAGTGATTTTGATAAAAAGAAAGATAGCAATAATCTAAAAATAGGTTTTTTTTTTAAGGTTTTAGGATTATGGAAGTATAAATATAACGGTACAAACGAAGACTGTTAGTCACCTGAATACATCACATTCGAACTGGTGAGGTGTGTGGGATTGCATACTCCCTATTACACAATATGATGTCATTGTCCTATTGTCACAAACACATGGTTACTCAAACAAAACAACATCATTAAGCTCACTACATTCTCAAATATATGTAATGTGACAATAATTCCCAATGACCTGCAGGCAAGTAACACATGACTTGCAAATTGAATTACATTAATATGTGACTAATTCATGACATAAAGCACAAAAGCCACATTCTCCTGTCAGTTTTCATTGAAGGTTAACTTCCATGATTCGGGCCTAATTTTGTCTAAATGTTCTGCATCAAAGATTTGTCAATATAATTAAGATTAATAGCAATAAATTGATATTTAGAAATGAATAAGAAAAAAAAATCGTATTAAGGGTAATGTGTGTTATAGTCTATGACATCAGTATCAGACAAAGTAAATTAGCAGTTTGTGAGCTGCAATTTATTCAACAGAAATATTAGGCCAATTTAGATATTAAAATATGAAAGTTGGTACAGTGAACTGGTGAAATATGATTTGTTTGCACATGTATTAAACTCACATCAAAGCATTTAAAACATCATAATATGTTTTATTGAGCCACACGAAAGGTCTGAAAGCACCAGGACCTCAGTCATTTTTTAACTTTCACATGCAATATATTTGCTCTTAAAACAACAATTAAAAGTTTTTTCTTTCCCCTCTTTCAGATGTGAATAGTGGAGAGATTACTGATTAAAAGGTTTTTCTTTACTTTTCTTATGATGATATCATATCAGATAACACATTATAGAACAAGTCAGATAGATGTAGTCAAGTAATATGTTTCTGTTCTCAGATCTGTTCTTCTGTCTCACGTGTAGAATAAATACTCACAGCATTGTTCAAACTCCTTTCCTGAAGAGACATGAATCCAGGTTGCACAAACATAAAAATGTGCATCAAGCAAAATAGCAAACTGTAATGTTGATTTTAGCGCTGCCAATAGTGGCATCTATAACCAACAGAAAAGCATATTAGAATGGCAATGTGGCTTTTGATTGGCTTCACATACCTTAACAAAGGATCTCCACTTACTATCTAAATCTCTCAATTTCCATTTTTCCCCCATTTCTGTGTTTGTACCTCTCTCTAAAGTCCACAGGAAATTAGATTCCTCTCATACAAAATCCCAAGGCACTCTAACTTTCCCTACTATAAAAATGTACATCAGTGCTATGTTATGCCACTTTGAAATAATAATGTTGGAGGGGAAACAAAAGAGCCCCCTGCTGATTGGTCAGTGCCATTACACAGCGATATCAGAGGCCAGACGAAGGCACAGGGCAGCTTCAGAGGGCATTTCTCCAGGACTGATCTCATTTCCTTCCAGCCTTAAGACTCTCAGCTTGGAGAAGTTCATAACATCCACCACACTGCAGAAACTGCCCAATGAGAACTCTGAAACGAAAGAAAAACACTCAAGTTTTATGTAAAATTTTAACATTTCTGTCATGGGAACAGGCATTAGAAAATAGATTACACTGTTACATGGCAAGGAACAATTTTCTTAATCAGTGTTTTTTTGTTTTATTAAAATCAAAGTCTAGCCTTAAAAAATATCTAAAATCCTTAAATAGCCTAAGATAAATTTGCACAAGAAAAATAACTAATTTCAGAGAATATATAATTTTAAGTCATTACTTAATTATTTATTGTATTTTTTTTATTCATAAAATTGCCCTATAAATATAGGATATAAAACTCGCTAAAAAAGTTGTGAAAATGACTTAAACTGCTGTATTCTGCTGCCAGGCCATTAGATGGCGATGAAACACTATAGACTGAACACGTAATACGCATGTGCATGACATCATCGTCCTCAGACCGTTTTCAAAAACTTTGAAACCCGTTTTTTTTTACTTTTCATTTTCAGGCATCCAAAATGTCTTTGTTGTGTAAACGAATGGCCAAAACGCTTAAAAAGTTTTACGCTTTTAGTTAAAAATTATGTTTTAGTTAAAAAACAGCCCCTCAGTCATAGTTTTCATGTGTTTCATATAGGTTTCATTGTCTATTTTAATAGTTCTAGTCATCTATTGTCATGGTTTCTAATTAGTCCTCACCTGTTCCCTGTTCTGTTAATCATCATCCTCTGCGTATTTAAAGGGTTAGTTCAACCAAAAATTACAATTTTGTCAGTAATTACTCACCCTCATGTCATTCCAACCCCGTAAGACCTTTGTTCATCTTCAGAACACAAATTAAGATATTTTTGATTAAATCTGAGAGCTGGATCACTCCTCCATAGGCTTCTGAAGGATTGAAAGTTGACAGCCCCGAAAAGTTATTAAAGAAATCGTTAAAATAGTCCAAGTGACTACAGTGGCTAGATCTTAAGTTTATCGAGCTACGAGAATACTTTTTGAGCGCAAAAAAACAAACAAAAATAGCGACTTTATTCAAGTATTCTCTTTGGGTCTGGAGATTTCACGTAGTGTTATTGCGCAACGCTTCTGGTTGAACGTCACACGCATCACACACATGACCAGCGTCGGCCAATAGTGAGCCTACGTGTGACGTATAACACAGAAGCGCTGCGCTGTTACACTACGTCAACAGCTAAGGAGAATGACATGGAAGAGAAGAGATGGTTGAATAAAGTCGTTATTTTTCTTTTTTTTGCGCGCAAAAAAATATTCTCATCGCCTGATAATCTTAAGATCTAGCCACTGTAGTCACTTGGACTATTTTAACGATTTCTTTAATAACTTTTTGGGGCTGTCAAGTTTCAATGCCTCAGAAGCCTATGGAGGAGTGATCCAGCTCTCAGATTTAATAAAAAAATCTTAATTTGTGTTCCGAAGAAGTGTTCCGGGGTTGGAATGACATGAGGGTGAGTAATTACTGACAGAATTTTCATTTTTGGGTGAACTAACCCTTTAAGGGTTAAAAGTTTTTAACCCTTAACTGAGTAAGACAGAAATCTTAGGGTGCGTCTCAATCAGCTCACAAGCTCGTGAATAAAATCCGGGCGCTGGTAAAGACCCAGGTTCACTACACATTGGGACAGTGATTACTCAATTTCCAGCGACATGACTACATACAACGTTGTAGACCGCTACCGCTGGTATTAATCAACAACAGGCTGGACTGTTTTTTTATGCTGTTTAAAACACATTGTTCTGTTACATATCCTTGTTACATTTAAGCTGAATATTAAATTATAAATATTAACTAGACTGTTCACTACCTAACGTGTGCTTTTTGTTTCGCACTTCAGAAATGTGACGTAATTTCTGGTCTCGGCGGTGCATTGTGGGTTTTTTTAGGGAGCGAACGTTCCAGTGCACTGAAAGGATTTTGTGATTGAGACAGCCCTTATAGCTGACTCCCTGATAAGTGCCTTGACTACTTATTGATGGAGCTGATTGAAACGCACCCTAAGATTTCTGTCTTACTCAGTTCTTGTTAAGAGGGTCTTTAGTTAATGTTACATGGATTGTAGTGTTTTAGTTCCCAGAGTTTATTAAAAAATGATGTCTCACGCATTGTCTTTGAATTATCTATACAAGCCACTCCTGACAAAAGGTTTGTCCAGTCATGATATATGATCCAATTATATTTAATTAAAAAAAAGAAAACAACAGTAATTCTAACAAATAAGGCTTTGATCTGACCTTTGATCTGATTGGCCTGAAGATAGAGATGTTGCAGACTGGTACTAACAACCGGAATGCTCTCCAACTTGTTGAAGGACAAATCCAGCTCCACCAGGCCGCTGTTGTTAAAGGTGTTTTGGGGGATGCCTTTGTTTGTGAGCTCATTGTGAGAAATACGGACATACTGCAAGTTGGTGAACTGGCTGAGGAAGTTCACTGGAACTGCTTCGATAGAGTTGGACTCTAGGTAGAGCTGGTGGAGCATCTCAGGAAGACCATTTGGAACCTTCTTGAGCTGGTTACTGCTCACATCCAGCAGAGTTAACGACTTCAGATCTTTCAGGCCACCACCAATATCCTGGAGGCCATTGTTATGGAGCAAATAGTATGGTCAAATTCTCCATGCCTCAAAAGCGTTGGGGGGCAACTTGCCAATTTTATTGTGATTAAGACGAAGGTCACGTAGTGAGCGAGGTAAGTTGGACGGCACCTCGGTTAGGTTGTTGCTGTTCAGGTACAGGCGATCCAAGTTCACCAGTTTAGCAAACGCTTGCTTGCCCACTGAGTTAATATGGTTCTCATGCAACATAACCCACACAAGGTTGGTGGCATTTCCAAAACCATTATCTGGGACAGAGGTGATCTGATTGTGCTGTAGGTACACATACTTCATACGGGATGGGATGTAGGGCATTTGTTTAATGTTGCGGTTGTCGCAGTACATTGCAATTGGGAAGGTTGGAGGACAGTCGCACTCCTCGGGACATTCTCCCCCGGTGTTGTCGGCCTGCAGAGAGGCGTAACCACGGCTGTGCAGAGAAGAAAGCCATTGGAAGGGATCTCTGTCATGAGCCAACGTGAACTTCAGGAGTCCCAACAGCAAGAGAGCGACTAGCCGCATTGTCACAGAAACAAGAGACTCGACAGCTGCAGAGAGAAAGAACATTTTAATATTTGTAGGATTCAATAAAATCATTACATACGTAATAGCTGGCAACCCCACTGTGAAACCAGCCTTAGATGGATTGCTGGTCTTTGCTGGTTTAAGGCCTCCCAGCCCAGATGAGCTGATAGTCAGCTGGTTTAGCTGGGTGCTCTGCTGAAGAAAAAAAAGTTATAGCTGGTCTTCCAGCATATACCCTGGCTAGTTTAAAAGGAGTTTTGGGCATTGTTTAAAGCAGCACTACGCAGGATTTACGTTTTTGTCAAACAGTGACCCCTACAGTCACTGTGGGATACTTGTACTGTCGTAAATATCACGCACGCAGAGATGTCTCTGCACTCACGGCCTGATCCCCTCCCCCTGTACACCGGTACCTATTCAGTAGGATGGAAGCTGTAACGAGTGGAAATAAGGTGTGGCCCCTTTAAGAGCTGTGCGCGCCCTGATGAACTGTCGGCAGTCTGTTTTGTATGTGCGCCTCGAACACGGCGCCGGCGACGACCACCATTCAACACGAAATCAGTAATATAAACATTACAATGACTCCAAAGCTGTTCGGTTAAGGTAAAAAAGTTACTTAGTTCATCTTTAAGCTCACGCCAGCGAGCAAACACTGGACCAATATTGATTCTTGTCCGGCCTCTTGCTTTATCACTCAGCCTTTTCCTCTTCCGAGTCTTCTCAGACAAAACCTTTGTCTTAGTTGTTTTTACCGCTTCGGCCATAACGAAAGCAATATCAAACGAAAACACACGCTGGCTGTTCACTCACGTCCGAATTGGAGGAACTGGTGGGGGGAAGTGATTTTTGTGCACGGGTGCCGACCCGAAACCCGAAGTTACTTAGTGCCAGTAAAAGTGATACAGACCCTGTCAGGCTATGGCAGACGAGTCATTTAACTTATTTTAAGTCGATGTACCATTACAAGGGTCTTGGAAATATATTATGAAGGTTGAAAAACTACATAGTGTTACTTTAACCAGCAAATAGACCAGATTGGCCATAAACTGCTGAATACCAGGACAGGATCAGAGACCAGTTTAAAACAGCTAAGGCCATCTTAGATTAATTTAAACAGTTATTTTCAGCAGGGTGACTAGCTTGGCTTCCGGATTGTCTAGCTGACAAGTGCTGAAAATCTAAAACTAAAAACAAAACAAAAAGTTTAGGCTCAATGACCGAAACCGAAAAGCAGAAAATTTGTTTAGGCTTCTTTAAAACGGTTTTGCAGCAGGAAAAAATGTTGAGATAAAAAAAAAAGAAAATTTGGTTTAGATTAGGGAACAATTATCACTATTAACTACAACTTTTGCCTCAATAAACTCCTAAATACTGTTTATTAATAGTTAGTAAGGTAGTTGTTAAATTTAGGTAGGGGATGTATAATATGGTCATGCAGAATAAAGCAATAATATGTGCTTTATAAGTGATAATAAACAGCCAATATCATTTTAACATGCATGCTTAGCAACTAGATAATAGTGAGAATCAAAAACTTATCTAAAGTGTTAACGAAAATGTAGATGAAAAGAAGATACAGAAATGATTGCACCCCAGACAAAAATGGTTCATTGTGCATGATAAACCTGAAGAATAGTGGCTATACTATACAAAATGTGACAAAATAGGAGGTCAGTTGTGAAGGAGAAAAATGAAAATACAACAAACATTTGAACCTTTTCTGCAAAGAACACGCTCAAGAACAAACAGCAAAACACACAACCTGAATTCAGCTACTGTGAGCTTATTCCACTCAGTGCCAAATCCAAAGAGGAACATTTCAACAAGTTTCCATTGATGCAGAGATGCAAAATAAGACCAAAAAATAAATAAATAAATAAATAAATAAATAAATAAATAAATAAATAAATCTTTCACTATCATGTTGACAATAGCAAACAGCATCACACCTACCTGATCAACAAAGGCACTGCCTTCTCTTTGTCTCACTGTGAGTCCCTGTAGCAATATGGAGTGACTTTGGCAAAGACTGCAAATACCCCTTCTCCCCTACAAGCTTTTTTGCCTCCACCCTCCGAAGCCCCCTCTCAAACCCTGTCCAATTACAAAAGACTTGCATTTCTCCATCCCAAGTCCATTTTTTTTTCACCAATTTTGAGTGGCTGGTCTCGATCACTCCCAGCTGTGGAACATGTTAGGGACATCTGCTTCTGCATACATCAAGCTTTTCTCATTAAGGAGAATGCGGCCCTCACGGCGAGACTGACCAAACTATCAACAGTGCATGAGGGAGCTGTATACAACTCTTCAGACTCTTTACCTCTGAGCCGCCCAAGAGGCACAACATACATTTTCACTTCAGATTAAAAAAAGAAACATGTTCATCACATTTTCCTCAGATGCAGACTTACTG
Organism: Chrosomus eos; assembly: GCA_036326025.1. NCBI lineage: Eukaryota > Metazoa > Chordata > Actinopteri > Cypriniformes > Leuciscidae > Chrosomus > Chrosomus eos. Next base: position 16,540,423 of record CM070839.1, on the reverse strand, counting down.
ACTCAAGTTATTTACCAGAAAAGAAGTGGCCATGCATTGCGGCCAATATTAAACATTCATCTGCCATTCGATCTCTTGTGTTTCATATCTTTTTGTGTTTCATATCTCCAGGCACTCATCCTGAGGAATGTCAGGTCCCCCATCTCTTGAGAGGCCTCTCTTTTTGTGGTCTTTGATGGCTGGTTGCAGCCAGCTGGTTTTGGGTAAGTAAGTAGATCTGTGGCGTGCTAGAGGTGCTGTGCTTTGGTCTCAATGCAAGACACAAAGCCAGACAGCTTCAGGCCTGAATATACCATCACAGCCACAGGTCTTGAGGGATTCTCAATGATTTACTGTTTGAAGGGATGGAGATGTGAAAAAACATAGGTGTGGAAAGGTAGATAGAATTGTAAATGTTTTGGGTAGTTCTCGTATAGCTAGTTTGGTTTAATGTACCAATGAGTCAAAAACATTTTCTAAATCATTGTCAACCTCCGAAAATTCACAAAATGTGACGTCATTCGCAATCTCGTCTACTTGGGCTTACATCCATACGGCAGCCATTAGTAAGCAGCGGCAATCGCCAGCAGTAGTGTTTCAAATGGACTCTGTGGATGGAAAGTAGCAACCAGACTCCAGTACAATCCAGACACCCTCGTAAATAAAAAAAATTTGCTTAACTTTCGTTTGTTTAGTAAGTAGCTCAGCGAGGTAATCACCTAAAACAACTTTAGCTAGCCAGTTTTAGCATGCATTGTGCATGAAATTTATCCGAAAATTGAAGATCTAATGAAACAGCATAGGATTCTTCACCCCCCAGTATCCCTTCAGTCTAAATATTATTCGGATGCATGTACAGATGATTCAATCACTATAGCCCTGTCAAATATTATTCATACTTTAGCTGCAAGTAGCCTGACTGTCTCTATAAAGTCCAAAAACTATAATACACAGGGTCTGATCCCAGAGGGAGGTGAACTCAGCATCAGGAAGCACTTTACATTCCTGCCATCCCTGTCCCTGCTCCTGCTGATCTCTCTCCAGCCGTGACTTAGCCTCTTTGAACTTTAGGCTGATATGTGATTTGTGTTTCAGCACACAGAGGTCAGACTACAGAGGTGACCTGAATCTCTCTCAGACGTGCTTACTTACATTATCTTGAGTGATGACCTCTGTGTGTAAATTAAGACTGAAACTATGGTCACACTTTAGTTTGGAAAACACATATTCACTATTAACTACGACTTTTGCCTCAATAAACTCCAAATTTACATATTAATAGTTAGTGAGTTGTTAAGTTTAGGTATTGGCTAGGATTAAGGGATGTAGAATATGGTCATGCAGAAGAAGGCAATAATGTGCTGTATAAGTATTAATAAACAGTCAATATGCTAGTAATATGCAAGCTAATAAGCAACTAGTGAGAATTGTTCCTCAAACTGAAGTGTTACTGAAACTATTAGTGATCATCTAGTATAGAAAGTTATTCCACTAGAATTTTGACTATATACTGTATAGATGTCTGATTCCAATGTCTACAGCTAAAAAAATGAATATTGTGTCATCATTTAGTCACACATTTTTTGTCCAAAAACTGTATGACATACCTTCCGTTGAACATAAAGATGTTAGAACATAAGTATTTGAAGAAAATGTCTCAATGTGCATGTTTTTTTTGTTTTTGTCTTTGTCCAGAGTTAAACTGTCATAATTTACTCGCCCTCATGTTGTTCCAAACCTGTGTGAATTGCAAACAAATTGCAACACGTAATATTTTTACAGCATTTGTTTTTAAACAAAAAATATTGACATGAATAAATACTTAAGTATTATTTCACTCACTCTCTGTTTAGATTATTGTAGTTAAAAAATAAGGTCACACTTTATTTTAAGGTGTCATTGTTACAGTGTAATTATATATTTAAGTACTGAGTAATAATAGTTAACTACATGTACTTAGGGTTAGGGTAGGATTAGGGTTTGGTTGAGGTTTAAGCCTGTTTTATGCTTCTGCGTCGAATCGACGGCGTACCCCCGCAGACCCATCTGCGTCGCCGCGAACCCCTCTCCGACCCCTACGCCGTAGCTTGACGTGCACCTCCAAAAAATTGTAACTACGCGTCGAGGCGACGCAGACCGCAAGGGCTGTGATTGGTCAGATGCACCGCGATGCAACGCAACCTGACGCAGAACCATAAAACGGCAACGACGCCGTAGGAGTGACGACGTAGCTACGCCGTGGGGTTGACGCAGAAGCATAATGAGGCCTTAAGTTGCATGTAATCATGCATAATTTACTGTTATTACTACAGTAAGTACATGTAACATATGTAACAAGGACACCGTAAAATAAAGTGTTACCAAAAATAATAATATATAGTACAATACAAAAAGAAAAAGACTACACTCTATGGCAACACTTTATTTTAGGGTCCAATTCTCACTATTAAGTTGTTTATCAACATGCATATTACTAGGATATTGGCTGTTTATTCTACTTATAAAGCACATATAAATGCTTAAAGGGTACCTATCATGGAATTTTGAAAATTACCTTTCATGTAGTGTGTAACATAGATCTAAGTGAACAAAAACATCCTGCAAAGTTTTAAATATGAAAGTTCACCGTATACAAAGTTATTGTCTCTCAAAAGTAAGAGTCGACTCTGAGTCGCTGATATGAATCGATAGACAAACGATGCATTTTCTCTAGCTTTCGTACGTCACTTGTACAAGTTATTTGAATTCGACACGCCCACTCAGTGCGCGCGCCGAGCAGACAGAGAAACCTGACAGCATCATGTCCGAGACTCTGTTCTGAAGTGCGAATCAAAAGCAAACTTTTTTTTCACTGCCCAGGGACAAGCATGTGAAGACTCAGTGGCTAGAGTTTATTATTTACAACTATACCACACAAGTATAGCCACCTTGAGCTGTGTTCGCGTTATTTTAATGACGATCGCTTCACAAACACAAATGCTTTCAAGTGTTGATTCGCGAGTCGGCTGATATAGGAAGGTTCAGTACCAAGTTTATTTGGATCGGCTTCCTCCTCCGAATCACAACCTGTAAGTACTATTAATAATTGTTGCTTTTATGTGTGTGTGTGTGTGTGTGTGTGTGTGTGTGTGCGTGCGTGCGTGCGTGCGTGCGTGCGTGCGTGCGTGCGTGTGTGTGTGTGTGTGTGTGTGTGTGTGTGTGTGTGTGTGTGTGTGTGTGTGTGTGTGTGTGTGTGTGTGTGTGTGTGTGTGTGTGTGTGTGTGTGTGTGTGTGTGTGTGTGTGTGTGTGTGTGAGTGAGAGTTATGCTCAGCAGCTCTCCAATGTTATTTTTTTTGTTTTTGAAATATGTGAAATTATGTGAAGCGTATATTGTAGTACTGCAGTGCTTTATCAATATGTTTAAGCTTTGGGCTAACGCAAAATATAACTGACTGCGTCATCTGACCAATCACCGCCGATTAGCGTCACGCAAAGGAGGTGTTTGGACAAATGAGTCGTCAAACAAATCATTAGGGAGTCGGTGAGCAAATCAGGTAAAAATAAATGCATATTATAAGACAACAAAAGTGTTTTTTGTCATTGCATGCATGTAAAACTGTTGTTGGGGACTCCCAGAACAACATTAGGAACATTTTAAATGCCATAATAGGTACCCTTTAATTCTGCATGACCATATTCTACACCCTTTAACTAAACAACTACTAACTATCAATAAGCAATTAGGAGTTTATTGAGGCAAAAGTCGTAATTAATAGTAAATAATTAGTATAGTAAATGTTAAACAATTTCAATGTCATACAAAAAGAAAATAGTTACCTGTTACCTTTAAAACAAATCAACATAAAAGTTCCTTTACTTGTGTTGTTTCATATTTTGATAAATGTATTATTCTAGTAGCTAGAATTTAGCAGATAATAAAATTAGCATACCAAAGTAGACTTTAGTAAACATTAAGCGTACTCAGTTATTGGTCAAACCATTATCAGAACTCACAATTCATTATTAATTTCTAACAATTTTAAAAAATGTCCTTTGTGTGATGATGTGTAGTTCGAGATATAGCACCCTCTAGGCATCAGTTTAGGCAAAAGCATGCGATTCTGGAGCCAACACATGAGTCATATTCACAGGCAAATAATCTCAATAGGAAATAACTTATCATATTCATTCATATAGACTGGAATTAATCAACAGGCTTGATCAAAGCTTTCAATGTAACATATGAATTATAGATCAACGAAACAAGGATTTGAGAGAAATGAAAAACACAAGCTTCTTTACCACAGGCCTGTAAATAGCTTGTCAGGCATTTGTGCTTGAATGCATTAGGCAACAGAAATATCTTGTCCTGTGAACTTATTGTCATATCCTCTCTGTAACATCTCCAGCTTGCCTGTCTTGTGCCCATGGCTTGGCATGATTTTGCCTCAGCAGTCTGCTAACCACACAACAGTTTCAAAGACCTCAGTCATCACGTGCCAAGAGAAAAACAGCACACACGACTGGAGCAAACTCATGAAAATGCAAACACGGACCGCAATGTACACATGTAAGCAGTGTTTTGACTGGATGTACAAAGAATTTTGCTGACTGGAAGTTGTAATTAAACATAGAGAATGGTGAGGAAGTACTAGAGATGATGGAGAACATGAGAGTTAGAAATTATGGATGTATACCATAAATATGAGATCAATGCATTGATGAATTTAACCCTACATAATTTAGCAAAAGTTTTTGCTTCTTTCCAAACACTGCAGTTGTGCTAATAAAGTCTATCCCTCTACTACAAGAAATGGTATAGGAAAACTGTTTTGCTATATCATGAATGCGAAGAATTTTTTTTTTTTTTTTGTGGTCAGGCTGCATTGCCTTTTGGGTAACAAGGTACAATTCCAAAAAGCACTGGAAGGTTCTTCATTTCCTTCTGTTTAAATGGAAAAGAAATTTGGCAGCCACTGGCGGACTACAGTAAAGGGACAGAATAACATAAAGGCCCCCTTCAAAAACACTCCAGCTTAGAGCAATACTTACACAGTTCAGTCAGTGTTTTTCAAAAACTACCTGTCTAGCTTTTAAAGAGAGTTCAAAAGACTTCAAATGTGTCAAACTTAAAGTATAAAATTGAGTTATGCCTAAATTAAAAAAGTACCATTCAAAGGGGTTCTAATATGTACCATTTAATATTTTGTAACCAATATGTAAACTTTTGGTACCAATATGAACCTTTGAGGGACTAATATGCACTCTTTAGGAATATGTACCATTTAGGTACTAATATGAACACTTTTGGTCACACAATTTACCTTTCAGGGACTAATATGCATTCTTTAGGTACAAAGGTGTATCTTATGAAAAGGTACCACCGCAGTGACAGCTTTTGTACCTTTTTTTCTGAGAGTGGTAGGCCAACATAAACTTTTCAGTCTTGTAACAAATCAGCCAAGTATGCAAAGAAGTTTGCAGAGGGCAAAATAAGTTATATTAAGCATTTTATTCTATTTATTTATTTTTGCTCTTTCAATAAAAAAGTGAGCTTTAAAACAGTTATTAAAATGTTAAAATATTGGTCTGACTTACTGCCGGACGAATGTTGGACTCGTGCAGGGCTGCCCTTTGTCACCGGTTCTGTTCATAATTTTTATGGACAGAATTTCTAGACGCAGCCAGGGGCCGGAGGGTGTCAGGTTTGGGGACCACACAATTTCATCTCTGCTTTTTGCGGATGAAGTTGTCGTGCTGGCCCCATCGGACCAGGACCTTCAGCATGCACTGGGACGGTTTACAGCCGAGTGTGAACCAGCTGGGATGAGAATCAGCACCTCCAAATGGCCATGGTTTGCAGTCGGAAAAGGGTGGCTTGCCCACTTCAGGTTGGTGGAGAGTTCCTGCCTCAAGTGGAGGAGTTCAAGTATATTGGGGTCTTGCTCACGAGTGAGGGAAGGATGGAACAGGAGATTGACAGACGGATCGGTGCAGCTTCTGCAGTAACGCGGTCGATGTACCGGTCTGTCGTGGTGAAGAAGGAACTGAGCTGAAAGCTCTCAATTTACCAGTCAATCTATGTTCCTACTCTCACCTATATTAATGAGCTGTGGGTCATGACCGAAAGGACAAGATACCGGATACAGGCGGCCGAAATGAGCTTTCTCCGCAGGGTGGCTGGGCGATCCCTTAGAGATAGGGTGAGGAGCTCGGTCACTCGGGAGAAGCTCAGAATAAAGCCGCTGCTCCTCCACATCGAGAGGGGCCAGCTGAGGTGGCTCGGGCATCTGTTCCGGATGCCTCCTGGACGCCTTCCTGTCCCCCGGATGGTCTGGGAACGTCTCGGTGTCCCCCCTGAAGAGCTGGAGGAAGTGTCTGGGGAGAGGGAAGTCTGGGCATCTCTGCTGCCCCCGCGACCCGGCCCAGGATAAGCGGAAGAAGATGATTTTGGTGATTTATGTTTGAAATTAAAATTATATTTGAAATAATGCAGATTAATAATAATATAATCTAATTAAAATATTAAACAAATAAACATTTTGCGAAGTTTCAGAACAAACAAAACTATTACTGTTGTCAGTATAACATTTTTGGTATTAAATAAAGCGATTTAATATATATTTTTTACTCATTTTAAAATATTCCACAGAATGTAAATTGTATTTGTTATATTGTGCTTTTAATGTTTATGTTTTTGATCTTTCAATAAAAAGAAGGCTTTTAAAAATGTATTAAACAATGATAAATGTTAACTTATGGGGGGGGGGGTAAAATTATATTTCAAAACCATACAGAACAATCATAATATGATGTTATTTAAATTTTAATTTAAAACAATAAGTAAATTAACAATAATAATACGTATAAATATAAAATAGTTATATTTCATAATAGTTTCTAATCTAAAAATCTTCCACTATATTTCTAACAATATTTCTATAGGACAGGAGGTCATGCAGAACCTTGCTTTTGTGATTGTTATGGTTGATTTGAGTGCTAGGGGGCACTCTTACTTTTCAGACGTTCATAGACCAAAACATTGTCTCATCGTCCCTCTGGAAGGCCTTTGAAGTGTAGGACTAAAAAGCTTTTTTTTTTTTTTTTTTTTTTCTCCTGCTCTCTCATAGACGAACAGGGTCTGTTTGGCTCCCCAGGCCCCCTCCAGCTGTCTGACTGTAACCATTGCTGTCTGTGCTAGATGTTCCAAAGAGAGAATATACTGCCTTCAAACATACTCCTCTTTCTCACAGGCTCAATGACGTGATGTTACAGTTCATCAGTCAGCGGGCTGCAGGCTGTTTATGTAACAGTATATGGTTTGCATAAGCATTGACATATGATTCAACATCAGTTGTGCATAATACATTATCAAGCTTTGAAGAAACACATCACAATAAATCAAAAACAGGATTTCTATCCACATAATGTGATGCGTTTTAATTCCAAAAGATCTTAAATCACAACAGCATTGTCTGTAAAGATTGTCCTTTCTGTGTTGCCAGCACACATGTTTCTAACAAATGTTGTGCAGTGGTTAGACTCCAACCATAGGCTTCCGAGACAGGTTGGAAAAAAAAGGAGTGAGAATAAGCTGTATGGAAGAAAAGGCCATTGCTGAGTGAAGAACGTTCCAGTAGCTGGGTAAAACTCTTCAGGTTGCCATTCAGTGTCCACCGTAAACATCTACAGGGATAGTCTCGACAAATCTACCTTTTCAGAGGCTTTCCTAACTAAAATTGGCCGCGGAAGAGAGGCAAAAGGTATGCACATTCCTCTCACATATGTAGATGATGCATGTGAAGGAAAGAGAATGGAAAAAGTGTATTGGGGAAGTAGCAGTTTTAACCAGTTTAGCCACTTGCGTATTCATTGACGCTCTTGAAAGTAGTTGAACTGTAGCTGATAATAAAATAGAGATTATATCGATGTTGAGTTATATTCAACATATTATTATTAAGCATGAATGCAAAAGCTTTGCTGGGAATTGCTGCTGTAACTTACACAAAAAAGCTATTTTCTCTAAACAGTATATGTGTGTAAGCTTTTATTTATTGCTGCAAGAAGAAAAGAAGCTTCCTGATTAGTTTGAATAATAAACTCCATTAAGGGATTTTATAGGCTGTTTGTGTTTCATTTAGGCAGGCGGACAAATGGATATCAGATCAATTTTTTTGTTACTCTCTGTGTGTGGGCCGACTTGGGCCTTCACATTGGACTTGGACTATGGAGGTGTACCACTCTGGATCAACCGTTTTTTGGGAGAGCCGAGTGTTTTGACTTTGAAGGATCGGATGGATCCGGGCTGGTTTCGTGCTGTGAACGCACAAAGTTGTCCCTTGGAGTGTGACTGCCCGATCCAGTGGCCAACGGCCCTTTATTGTGACCACAGGGGCCTTAACCAGCTTCCCTCTGGCCTTCCGTCCCGCATACAATACCTGTTCCTCCAAGGGAATAATATTACTTTCCTTGGATCCGGGGCATTTGCCAATGCCACCAACTTGCGTTGGTTGATCTTGGATCACAATCAACTACTGAGTGAGCAACTCGATAATGTGTTGTTCTCCAATCTGACCCGCTTGGTAAATCTTTTCATAAACAATAATAACCTGACAAAGGTGCCAGCCAGACTGCCTAGCGGACTCAAGCAACTGCGACTCGCATATAATCACATCGAAAAGATTTCTGCAAGTGCATTCCAAAATCTGGCCAATTTAACGGTACTTCTGTTACAAGGCAACCGTCTGAAGATTATTGAAGGGAGCGACTTAAAAGGTATTTATTGGTATTTATATATTTGAACACATCTTTCAAATGCTTAATGTAGATATGCACTGTTTAGCTAGTATAAATAAGCTGATATTTATTTTAATGTTATGGCTGATCACCGATAAATAGCCGATATATTAAAATTATATCCAATTTGTCTAAACTTTTTTAAAAATTTTATTAAGCACTAAAATCTATTTATTATTATAAATGCAACAAGTGAATGTAGGCATCACAACATAAATGTACATTCTGAGATTGGCTAAAGATTATATTTAACACCGTTAATAAATTATTAGTTTTAAAGCTGCAGCCCGTAACTTTTTTGAGATAAAAATTATCCAAAATAAATTTTTGAGCAAGTACATAACCAGCCAGTGTTCAAAACTATCTGCTTGCCGTAGCTCGATTTTAAAACAGTAAGCTTGTAATAATATTTTTAATTCCAGTGGTACTGGTGGATTTCAGCGGGAAATTCGAGCATGTCTTTGAGTCATTACGTCACATCTGTACACATAAAGGTGTCTCGGCTAGTAGGCTATACTTCGTGTGAGGATGTTGGAGGTGGAGATGTATAGCCTTTTCTCAAAGCACTTGATACAATTTAAATTTGATGGTGGATCCAAAAAGGTTCAAACGACAATCACCAGTGACAACTGGCGATTTACCCGTTGTATGCAAAAGACTTCGGACTTCGGAGTGGCTACAGAAACAAAGAGACTGCAACCGGGCCGATGCGAAAAAACAAGGATAAATATCTGAAGGGCATTAAATGTAGTCACGTAATGCTGTTGTTGTTGACATTAACAATTTGAGAACAATTTATAATTTGCACTGTTTAAGTGATCGTTAATCAGCGCGATTTACTGCAATGCTTTTTTCCCTTATTTGGTCAGAACAAAAGTGGATGTTACTTACTTGTTCAGATGACATTTTCCGGTGAAAATTCTTATGTTGGTCATACTTCCAAAAAGTATAATCTGTGATTCCGAATGACAGTATCCACACCGGCGTGGCGACTGACAGCCGCACATTCTCCTCAAAACATTGGATTCATTCGCGCTGCGCCGTGCCGAGGCACAACCCGCGTAAAGTTGATAATTCCGCGAATAACTGCAATTGCAGATTTCGAACAGAGATGGCGACAAAGAGGAAAAACTACGGACTGCAGATTTAAAGATTAACTTCAAATGTTTGATGCAAATGTAATCTAAATGTAAAAAATAACTAATAAAAATGTATTAAATATCCAACAACAGATACTGATAAAAGAATAATTAATTAATCAAAAAATAAATCTCTAATATCTGATAACTGATATAAGACCAATATATTGTGCATCTCTACATCTAGGAAATCATCAGGAAACTTTTCTATTAAAGTTGATCATTCTGTAAACTCAGCGTTAACTATCTTTCGTGTACTTCACCAGGTCTTGGAGGCCTCAACCTCTTGGATCTCAGTCACAACCTCCTGGATACTTTCCCCAAACATCTGCCTTCATCTGTCCAGCAGCTTTATCTCTCCAACAACTCTCTCACAGGCCTGACCGAGAACAGCCTTCATGGTTTTAATGGACTCCGTTACCTACGGATCAGACACAACAAATTGAGGAATGAAGGCCTTGACCCTGGAGCCTTTAACCTCACATCTCTGGTAGAGCTGGACCTTTCATATAACCAGCTGACAGAAATCCCAATCGTTCCCACCACCCTTCAGTACCTCTACCTTGAGGTTAACCAAATCCAAGGTGAGTTGATGTAAGACTCTTGTTTTACACAAACAAAAACACGGAGGTTTATTCTTTAGCACTGCATTGAAAAGAATCAAACAACTAGGTCAATAGCAGGCAAAGAGTTAAATATCAGCCAAGTGCAGAAGTGATTCTAAGCACAAATCTGTAAGCTTGACTGAGAACTGCTCAAATGTTTGTCCTGTCTTACGGTATGAGGCTATGTTCTCAGGCCCGATGAAATAATCTCTGGCACCAGAGAATCAACATTCAGAATCGGACGGGCCATGGGAAAATTACTGAAAATGTGACAGAATTTTATATACAAATAACAAACTTTCCCTCCTCTCTTGGTTTCCTTTCCCCCCTTTCTCATTATCTAATGTGTTTGTCACAACGTGTCTGCAGACAGAAACATCCTGGAGAGACACAAGGTGACTATAAAAAGTAGGTTAGCTGAAAGAGAAGGAGGGAGAAAGGAAAGAAGGAAGGTTTGTTAGGGAACATCTGTGAATACTCCAAAAGGAATCCACATGTGCTAAAAGCACGCTCTGTTCTCTCCCCCTCCTCCTCAGCAGCACGCCGAGCTCAGTTACAAGAGCTGTGCCACTGGTCAACTGCAAAGACTTCAGCAGACATTCTTTTTTTTCAGGCAGTGGTCATGATTCACTGTTTTGAACCATATAACAGAATCTCTTGACATTAGCAGTGGTTTACCAGCTCAAAGTAAAGTATAATATTCTAATTATTAACAAGCCACTGTAGAAAATAGCCAATTGCTATATTAAAACCTAGAAGGAAAAGGTTAAACAACCTGTCAGATTTATTCTTTAGAAAACAAATGGAAAGAATGTATTGACTAATAGTGATATTAATAATGGTTTACCAGCTCAAAGTGAGGTATAATAATCGAATGTTTAACAAGCCACTACTGAAAAAGACAAAAGAGACGATTGGTAGGCTATACTAAAACCTAGAGGCAGACGTTATAAAAGATTAAACGGCATTTCAAACTCAGATCTACCTTTAGAAAACAAATGGAAAGAATGTAATAGAAAATGTATTGACAAGCCCTATTCAAAGGCTCCAGTCTGAGGATGGAGACACTGTGTGCCTGTTTTGCACAGTTTTCCAGAAAATATGACAATAATATTATTATTGCTGGATTGCAGACTAGAGGACTGGAAAAACAGTTACACACCGTAAGTGCTTTGTAAACGGATATCAATTCTCTGTTCTGGGAATAGTCAATGCCACCAGACATACTGTACCTCATGGTCTTTCAGTTCTTGGATTCTTCCTTAGCATTAGCATCTAGAGCTTAGATAACCTGACTCCGCCAGATGGATTTGCTCCGCATATCCATCTGGAAACCTTCCGTTGAAGTAGTTTTGGTAAGGGGCGAAAATACTGGTTAGCTGATTGGCCTATGTTGGTGATAGACGGGCCAAATCAACCAATCAGATCAACGAAGCATATGAGAGCGACGACGAAAACACAACCACAAGCCAGGCTACTCTTGCTGCTGCAGGTAAAGGCTCGTTAGCTCTGTAATTCCGTAATAACTCTGTAATTCCGATAAAACTTGCTCGATAGCCACACTGATGCTAGTTTCATCCGCTGAAGCCGCCATGTTCTTAAGACTGAACTGTCGCGCTTCTCGTTGCGTCACACCTCAACCCGCCTCAAAGCCAACGCTGATTGGACGTTCGTTTGGTGAACTGCTCCCAAATTTTCTTTAACGGAAAGTATCCAGACTGATCTGCGAGTGAAACCTTGAAAGCTCGCGAGATCAGGATGGTCTCACGAGGCTAGAGCTTAGATACATGAGATTTGTATTCTACTATCACAATAAGTATCTAAAACCAGGTTGAAACAGATCACTGAAAAGGTGCCAATGCCAGCGCACCTGTAACTTATTTACACGGTATTGGGAAGCAGCTCCTGTTTACGAGGGCTGTAGTTTGACTGTTGTGTGTGATCTAGTGACTGACTGATGTCTGCTTGCAAATCTCTGAAACGGCACGTCACATTAATCGCCAAACAGATACAGATTAAAACAGCCTGCTAGATAAAGTAGCTTACAATGAAAGTTAAGACAAATGTGAAAATATGTACAAATAAATAAATCAATAAATACCCTTCTTTTAGTATTGATAACGCTACTAATGATAGCACTACTACTGCCATGGTTAACCATAAGATAATATCAGACAAATATATTTATGTTTAATCATGTGACATGAACATTAAATTACACAAATTACAACAATCAATCTGTTCTGCTTTAACTTTCCTGTTGTGTTGTCCAGCGTTCAACGTGAGCAGTCTCTGCAGGACAGTAGGACCCACATCATATTCACGTATGAAGATCCTGAGGCTGGATGGTAATAAACTGGAATACTACAAGCTGCCTCCTGATTGGGTGTTCTGCCTACGAGTCCTCCATAACATTTATATTTGATCTAATAAAAGCAGGCATTGCCTCGAGTAGCTCTACATTTTCATGTTTTTAATAGGCTTTAAAATGGCATGCAATAATATATTATATTATATTATATTATATAACATAATATGTATATTTTGTCTGCATTAGAAAGCATGACAGCAGAATGAACTGCTCAGTATTCAAGGTGCTAGTGTTTTGGATAAGCATGTTGTAAATTATCTTATAATATTTTAATATGATTTTACTCTGGATTTACTATATATGGGCAGCCATACTTTGTTTTGATGTACAGTGCAAGTCTTGTGCCTTCTCCTAGTCTTCACTTCAAATGTTTTAAGGACATAATGAGAACTGTTAAACATGTGAAAATAAACTTGCGTGCAAAAGTTTGGGGTCAGGACGTTTTTTTCAATACTTTTATTTAGCAAGGAATAGGATGCATTGCATTGATCAAAAGTGAGTTTTTCACAGTTTTCACGTTGTTACAGAAAAAAAATATTTAAAATATATACTCTGTTCTTTTTATCGTTTTATTCATCACATAAATCTGAAAAAAAAAAATATTTTTTTTTCTCAAAAATATTAAGCAGCGCAACTGTTCAACACTGATAATAATAAATGTTTCTTGAGCTTGAAATCAGCATACGTATTACACTGTAAAAAGTGAACAGTTGGATCAACCTAAAAAAATTACTTCAATTGGTAACACCTAAAAAAATTAAGTTTTCTCAACTTAAATTATCACATTAAAATGTGATAATTTAAGTTGAGAAAACTTAATTTTTTTAGGTGTTACCAATTGAAGTAATTTTTTTAAGTTGATCCAACTGTTCACTTTTTACAGTGTAGAATGATTTCTGAAGAATGTGACACTGAAGACTGGAGTAATGATGCTGAAAAGTCGCCTTTTCCATCAAAGGAATAAATAAAAAATATGTAAAACTTTAAATTGTAATAATATTTCTATTTTCTATTCTATTATTTTTAAATGCAGCCTTATGAGCATAAGAGACTCCGTTCAAAATCATTACAAAATCTTACCAACCTAAAACTATTGAAGGCTTTTGCTGTGGCACCTCTCTGTAAGATTATAATGCATTTCCCTCTAAACACATGGTGACAAGCAATACATTTCTTCCACATGTATCCTATTTCTGTCCTACTCTATTTTTAAATTGCTCACTGTAAACCCACTAAACTAAAAACTTGTTCAAACCTAAGAGACTGATATATGACGACAAATCACTCGACTTCGACAAGGAAAACCACAAAAAGCATGCTATCTGTAGAAGCGTAGCAGCTATACAAGTTAAGGGTTTTTCAATGTGCTTTGCAAGTTCAAGAGAATGCAAACAAATCCACTTTTATGTTTGGGTGTATTGAGGCAGCATTTTTGCTTTCAATGTGGACAGACCAAAGACTAAAGACATGGTAGACCACAGCATATACAAGAGAAGAGCTCATTCTCACCAGTCCAATTGAGTGAAGAGTAAATAACACATCATGCTTGAACTGAACTCTCATTTAGCACAATAGCCCAGTCCCATTAGATCAAAAGCATTTCCCCAAAAAACTAATGTTGAATCAATAAGTCCAAAGAAATGACTCCATATTCCATATTGATGTGAGTTATGGACTCACTCTCTCTGGGATCTCACTTTTTTCTTTCTTTTTTTTCTCGCAACTGCAGAGCAGACTGCTTTGGACTTCACATTCCACATTAGCAGAGCCATTACAACAGAAAGAACCTGAAAATCTTATTTCTTAAATAAAAGATGCGATGAGCCATGAAGGACTACAGTCAGATAATGTTTATTAACCTCAAACCAAACCCATTACCAAATTTGGTAATTATAAAATGTACAGCATTTCTCACATAGCTGGATGGTTGAGAAAATACATAAACCAGCCTAAAAAAAAGTGAGAGTTTTCTTTAGAGAATAATGGAATAATATATAGCTGTGTTGTGGTAAAGCCATTAGTGAGGTAAAAGACAGATTGATATCACCTCTGAAGGAAGAGGTGGTCCCACAACAGACCTCAGAAACAGTACAGTAAATTGTACTGAGTGCTATATAGGCCTGTTAAAAATGCTTTCTTTAGTTACCCAATAAACAAGACATCCACTTACTAAACAAGACATTAATATAGCAAATATACTTTATATACAAATATATACAAATAAACCACTGTGTATAAATGTCAATCTGTAAGGGCGTGGCCAAGAACAGGCAGGACAGGTAATGAACCAACGAGAAGATTTATTTCTTCCAAAGAAAAATTAACATACAGGTGCAAATATAATGAAAGTAATTTCCAAAA
This sequence comes from Chrosomus eos, assembly GCA_036326025.1. NCBI lineage: Eukaryota > Metazoa > Chordata > Actinopteri > Cypriniformes > Leuciscidae > Chrosomus > Chrosomus eos. The sequence goes on along the minus strand of CM070839.1, from coordinate 16,525,192 downwards.
ATAAAGTCTCAAAATGAAAATAAACTGAAACTAACAAAAAATTAAACCAGCAACAAAAACAAAACACTAAGGTCAGCAGACCATGATGTTAAACTGGCCAAATTCTGACTGCCATTCACACATTCACTCTGATCAATATACCCCTTAGCCTCTACCAAACAAAAAAAAAAAGGTAAATATCAAAATAAAACTTTCCCCAATTAACAACAAATATTTAACTAAAAATATACACGATCATAACAATCATAATTTAATCATCTACTTGAAGCACAATAAAAAACTACTTCAAACAAACAAAATAGAATTAAACTGGATGAAATGATAAGAAGGAATCCTCCTCCGCATCGGACAGGATGGTGCAGTCCAATTTCCTCTGGAACAGCCTAAATGTGGAGGCTGAAGCCCCGCCTCTTCCTTTGTTGGCCGTCACATGAAATGCGGCCGTTCACTCCATGGACCAGAGGAATCCAGGACTCAGGTAAAGTCAAACAGTAAAGAGAGAATATAAGTACACCCTTCCATACATTCAAACTTTAATCAACTGTTTAACTTGTTATCTTGTCCTGTGTTTATTTATAATGCTAAGGGGTTTTAAATAAAGTAACAAACCATGCTAAATTAAACTTCAAAATAAACAAATTAAATCATGATAGAATGAACATGTGAGGTGAGCTACGCACCCGTCACACTCTCCCCCACCTCCGGTTCCTCGCCCACGTGGCGGGAAAGAAAGTCAGCAGTCAGGTTCTCTCTTCCTGGCCGGTGGAGAACTGTAAATAGATACGGTTGCAGAGACAAGTACCAACGGGTTATCCTGGCATTAGTGTCCTTGATGTTGTTTAACCATTGGAGTGCTCTATGGTCAGTCTCTAAAGTGAAATGCCTGCCCAAGAGATAATATCTTAAGGAGTCCAAGGCCCATTTCACTGCCAAGCATTCCTTCTCAATAGTGGAATAACGCATTTCCCTAGGAAACAGTTTTCGGCTAATGTAGGCCACAGGGTGATAGTTTCCTACTTCTCCTTGAAGTAGCACTGCTCCTAGTCCAACTCCTGATGCATCCATCTGTAAAACAAAGGGTTGATCGAACCTAGGACTGTGCAACACTGGACTTTCCTGTAGAGCTCCTTGAATATCCTGGAAAGCTCCCTGGGCCTGCTCAGACCACTGAATCTGGTTTGGTCCATTCTTCATAATCAGATCTGTTAGGGCTGCTGCTCTAGAAGAAAAATTGGGCACATATGGACGATACCATCCAACTAATCCGAGAAAAGACCTCACCTGTTTCTTGGTCTTAGGTAGTGTACAGGACTTAATAGCTTGCACCTTACCCACTTGTGGCCGGATGACCCCATTTCCCAGGACATACCCAAGGTATTCAGTCTCTTTCTTTGCCAGGGCACATTTACCAGGATTGATGGTCAGACCCGCTTCTTGGATGCGTCTTAAAACCATCTGCAAGTGCTTCAGATGCTCTTCCCACGTTTGACTGAAAATCACAATGTCGTCAAGGTAGGCTGAAGTGAAATCAGACAAGCCATGCCTGATCCATCAGTCTTTGGAAAGTGGGAGGAGCCCCATGCAGGCCAAAAGGCATAGTCTTAAAATTATGTAGGCCCCAAGGAGTACGGAAAGCAGTCAATTCCTTGGATCTGGAACTCAAAGGCACTTGCCAGTAACCTTTACATAGATCAACAGTGCTCAGATATTTTGCGTTTCCCAGGCGTTCAATCAATTCCTCAATACGAGGTATGGGGTATGAATCAAATTTCGAAACTGAATTCAAATATCGGAAGTCAATGCAAAATCTTGTAGTTCCATCCTTTTTTGGTACTAAGACCACAGGACTGCACCATTCGCTTTTGGAAGGTTCAATCACCCCCAAAGAAATCATCAAGTCCAACTCCTTTTTAAGAGCTGGAAGTAATCTTTCAGGTATACGATAACTCAGTCTCTTTGGAACTGCATCTTCTTTCAAAACAATGTCATGCTCTACCAGCGTTGTTCGACCGGGCTTCGCCTGGAACAATTCAGGATGACACAGAGACTGAAGTTGCTGCTGCTGGGACTCAGACAGATGATCCACCTTGAGCCCTGCAGAATTCAGACCAGGAAAATACTGCTCTTCCACCTCTTCCTCATCTTCCACAGATCGAATCAGCAGACATTCCTCCCGCAGGGACCATTCTTTCAACAGGTTTATATGCAGAATTCTCTTGGAACGGGCTCGTCCTGGGGTTGATATCTCATAGGTTGTAGGTCCCAGTTTCTGAAGAATTTTAAAAGGCCCTTGCCACTTGGCTAACAACTTACTGGACACGTGGGCAACATCACCAGCACTTGCTGACCTGGAACAAATGAACGAGTTCTTGCAGACTTATCATACCAGGATTTTTGTTTCTGCTGAGCCTCTGCCATATGCTCTTGAGCCAAATTTGTCATTCTTTGCAATTTTTCATGCATTGCCACGACAAAGGATGCAACATCTGGTTCTTCTCCCTCTTCCTTCTCACCGGCCCAGGTCTCTTTCAACAGTGATAGTGGTCCCCTCACATCATGGCCATATAACAATTCAAAGGGTGAAAAACCTGTTGAGGCCTGAGGTACCTCACGATATGCAAAGAGCAAATAGGGCATCCATTGATTCCAATCTGAACCAGTCTCATTGATTAATTTACGGAGCATATTTTTGATGGTTTGGTTAAATCTCTCTACTAACCCATCAGTTTGAGGATGGAAGGGTGTAGTTTTCAAACCCTTTATGCTCAATAGCTGGTAGACTTGCTTTAAGAGGTTTGAGGTGAAATTGGTCCCACAATCAGTCAATATCTCTCTAGGAAATCCTACCCGAGAAAACAACTGAATCAAACAGGTAGCTACTTGCTTAGCTCCAATAGTCCTCAAAGGAAACACCTCTGGATACTTAGCATAATCACTCACCACTAGCATAAACCTATGCCCTGCTCTACTTTTTTCTACCGGACCAACTATGTCCATTGCAAGCCGTTCAAATGGGATTCCCATAACTGGAAGAGGATGAAGGGGAGCTTTAGAGGGGAGTCTATTAGAGGTCAATTGACACTCTGGACAGGTTTTACAGAATTTTACAACATCAGCTCTTAGGCCAGGCCAATAAAAGTGTCTCCTAATTCAAGCCAGCGTTTTTTGTCTACCCAGGTGACCTGCCCAAGGAATGGAGTGACCCAAAGACAGGACTATATTTTGTACTGCCTTAGGTACCACCATCTGTAAACCATCTCCCTGTTGTCGATACAGCACCTTCTCTTGAAGAACGAACCTCTCTACTACTCTATCCTCCACAGAATTCCCACCTTCTCCCTGACTTGTCAAAATAGCTTGTTGATACAGTAAAGACAAAACAGGATCAGCTTGTTGCAATTCCGCCATATTACTGGGAATCTTATACTAGGGGTCGACCGATATGTGATTTTCAGGGCCGATGCCGATACCGATTATTACAGATCAAATAGACCGATAACCGATATTTTGAACCGATATATATATATATATATATATATATATATATATATATATATATATATATATATATATATATATATATATATATATATTATAGCCTATATGTCTGGTGTAAAACTGTAAATTAATGTCAAAATTAAGAATGTCAAAGGGTTTTGACAAATACTTTCTTTAAATGATTTTAAACATATATTTGAATCTGAGAACTGTTATTATTAATAATAATAATAACTTGTAAAAAGTGCAGGGAGCACCCAGCAGCATTCTGTAAACATTCTGTAAACACCCTGTAGACTCTATTTTAATGTTTAAATAAAATTTTAGTAATCAAAAAGCATTTCTAATTAATTAAAATCATCAAATGTATTCAATGTATTTAAAGTTTAACAAAAATTAAATTTTTAGGGCCCTATGAAAAACCGAACTTTTATTTTGACGGGTTGCCGTTGAGATCTGAGATGTGTTTATGATATGACCCTATGGATACGACGATAACTTTTCTCAGTTGAAACATTAAAAAGCTCATGAAGTGACTAAGCGGCTCTGGAGATGATGTTTATGCAATCATGTCCTCATATAATGATGCGGCTGAGGCTGAAAACAGCGCAAGCGTCACGCGTGCTCCAGTATGTGTGTGTGTGTGTGTGTGTGTGTGTGTGTGGTAATGATCACGCGTCTGCGGCATTCATTTAGAGACACGCAGCCAGGATTCATATTTAAATAGTCTTTTTGCGGTTTGATTTGTACTGACCTGCTTTTTATTAATTCGTCAAAAAGTTGACAAATTCCGTGATATTCCGCTTTATACAGTAAACTCGTTTTTATGGCTGGATTCCGCGATTCCGTCTGTTTTCTGCATCGCGGAAATCACAGGGCTCTATTATATTGAGGTATTTAGCAACTTCAGTGTAGTAATCTATTGCTTCTTCAGCAAAGTCTGCTACTGCCTTAACTTTGAGAGACAACTGATGCGTGTAACTGATCAGTGAAGCAGCTCCAGTCAGCGTGCGAGTGCTCTCGGTGTGAGAGTGCAACACTTTCAGTGCCTCAGCTTTCGCGCTGACTGGCCGGACTCCTGACTCCCAACAAATCAGATGTGCGGGAACATAAGTCTAGTCTACAGAGTGGTGAGTTCCGACAGAGGTGGCTGCGTTAGAGCCAAATATAGCACATTTCAAAATAAAATTATTTTATCGGCAAATCGGTTTTGAAAATGGCCGATACCGATAACCATAAAAATGCTCAATATCGGCGCCGATAATCGGCCATGCCGATAATCAATCGACCCCTATCTTATACCCAAGCAATTTATCCAGCTAACCACTCTGTTCCTGAACATCAGCTTCCACATATTTATACTTCTCTTGCCTTCTAGATTTCATTACTTTAACTGGTCCAGCTTCCAGCTCAGCATCAAAGAATGGAAAACTTTTCAAGGTCTCAGACTCATCCATAGACTGCATAACCTGAGCTCGGGTCATCACCATACTACAAGCAGAGTTAAAAGGCAAGAGGTTAAACAGCAGAGGAAAATCTTGCCCCAAAATCACAGGATACGGCAATCTTTCTACTACTCCCACTTTCAACAAATAGGGTTGCTCTTGTACCACTACCTGTACTTCCACTGTAGGGTAGATCTGCTCCTCTCCATGTACGCATCTAATGACAACATTACCATTTTTCTCTTCGGGATGCTTTGGAACCAACTGACTTTCCACTAACGTCTGCATACTACCAGTGTCTATTAAGGCATTCACCCTTTTCCCATTCACTTCTACAGGAACAGTCGGGGTTTGAGGTAAAGTCAACTTTTCTGTTGGTGCAGAACATATTTGGGAACTCTTCACCGATAACTTAGGACACATAGGCTTTTTATGCCCTTCCTGTCCACAATAATAACAAATGGGCACCTGACTTAGGTGGAGGCCTAGAGAACTGACCATTTATACCTTTAGACTTCTTACTACAGGAATTAAATTTACCTTCACCTCGAACAAATATTGGCAAACTCCTATTGTCCCTATTTCCCCTTTGAGCAGCACCCCAAACTTGGAAACGAGAGTGAGCAGCTACAAAAACATCAGCCAAGGAAGCCGCCTCAACAGCTGTACTAGGGTTGTGTTCTCTTACCCATACCTGCAAATCTGGTGAAAGCATTCTCAAATACTTCTCTAAAATAATTACCTCTGCTACAGCCTCTACAGTCTTCCCTTTGGGTTGCACCTATTTTTCAGAAATTTCTCGAAGTCGTACATGAAGTTCTTTTTGCGTTTCATCAGGCTTAATCTCTAGCGAGCGGAATCTTTGACGGTTAGTTTCAGGATTAATGGCATACTTGCTTAATATGGCAGATTTTACTTGGTCATAGTCTTATGTCTCTTCAATGTCCATGTGCACATAGGCACTCCAAGCCTTACCCGTCAATAAAGGAACTAATCGCAGGGCCCACTCACTTCTTCCCCACTTACAGGCCAGAGCAATTCGTTCAAAAGTGGTGAGAAAATGTTCAATGTCATCTGCATCATTCAATTTCTGCAACTTTGGCTCAATCATACCACGCACAGGATCTGGAGAATCTCAGAAGGAAGATCAGGGCCTAATAAGCCTCCCGGATCAGGGTTAGTGCGAATATCTACTTCCTCCCTGAGAAGGTTAAACTGATGCTGCAACGTTTTCCAGCGTTGTTCCTGCCGAGCTGCCTCCCGCTCCATTTGGGTCGCCTGTCGTTGTTGGAATTCCATATTTTTACGAAACACCTCTGCCAGGTCCTGCAGAGTCAGCTGTCCCGAAACATCAGCCATCTGAGGAACTCCTTCAACTGCCTCTGGCTCCTCCACCAACTCCTCCACCGAATTTGTCATGCATTGCCACGACAAAGGATGCAACATCTGGTTCTTCTCCCTCTTCCTTCTCACCGGCCCAGGTCTCTTTCAACAGTGATAGTGGTCCCCTCACATCATGGCCATATAACAATTCAAAGGGTGAAAAACCTGTTGAGGCCTGAGGTACCTCACGATATGCAAAGAGCAAATAGGGCATCCATTGATTCCAATCAGAACCAGTCTCATTGATGCATATTTTTGATGGTTTGGTTAAATCTCTCTACTAACCCATCAGTTTGAGGATGGAAGGGTGTAGTTTTCAAACCCTTTATGCTCAATAGCTGGTAGACTTGCTTTAAGAGGTTTGAGGTGAAATTGGTCCCACAATCAGTCAATATCTCTCTAGGAAATCCTACCTGAGAAAACAACTGAATCAAACAGGTAGCTACTTGCTTAGCTCCAATAGTCCTCAAAGGAAACACCTCTGGATACTTAGTAGCATAATCACTTACCACTAGCATAAACCTATGCCCTGCTCTACTTTTTTCTACTGGACCAACTATGTCCATTGCAAGCCGTTCAAATGGGATTCCCATAACTGGAAGAGGATGAAGGGGAGCTTTAGAGGGGAGTCTATTAGAGGTCAATTGACACTCTGGACAGGTTTTACAAAACTACTTCAAACTAACAAAATTAAGAGAATTAAACTGGATGAAATAATAAGGAATCCCCCTCCGCATCGGACAGGATGGTGCAGTTCAATTTCCTCTGGAACAGCCTAAATGTGGAGGCTGAAGCCCCGCCTCTTCCTTTGTTGGCCGTCACATGGAATGCGGCCGTTCACTCCATGGACCAGAGGAATCCAGGACTCAGGTAAAGTCAAACAGTAAAGAGAGAATATAAGTAGTGTGCACCCTTCCATACATTCAAACTTTAGTAAACTGTTTAACTTGTTATCTTGTCCTGTGTTTATTTATAATGCTAAGGGGTTTTAAATAAAGTAACAAACCATGCTAAATTAAACTTCAAAATAAACAAATTAAATCATGATAGAATGAACATGTGAGGTAAGCTACGCACCCGTCACACAATCACAATGTATTAAAATAAATGTGTCACAAATATCCATTAAGTCGATATAAAGTTAATCTGGCTCAAAAAATGTCAAGAAAAGGATACATCAACAAAATTAGCAACGACACGCCGTGTCGTTAGTGTAAGTGCTTTTACACTGCCTCAGAAACCTGGAGTGGAAAAGCGAATAAGAAAAAGCAGACCGTTTTAAAACCTTTAGCCCTGTTTAGGCACGAGTGTTTTAAATTTTCCAATGCAAATCTTCGGAATTCCATTGTCGTACATGGAGAATGTTGGACGTTGCATGTAAAAAGAAAGAGTAGGTCCGAATGAAGACTATAATATACAAGGTCGCAGTGTTAAACAATGATAGATCGTTATGAAATGAGATTCGCTATGAATGACATGTAATACATTTATTCAATATTCAATTAACCCAACAAACAAACACAGACCAGAGTTTCAAATGAACTATTCATAATGTTTGGATGTGCTTGTTTGGTTGTTAGAGAGTTGGCACAAACACAGTTGTAGGCAATGCATTCACAACACTTAGAGATATTGAAGTATCCTTCAATATTCAAGGGAAATAAGTCCCAGGACTAAACTTATAACAAAACAAAAAGCCACAGCTCAAGATATCCCTTTCCCTTTTAGCTTTGCTTGCTCATTGTTTTCCACCTAGATTCATTTTGTTTAACTGATTGATATAATATTCACACCAGCAGCACAATTACAAGTGTTTTTCTATTTTATGCAACAGTTCAATAAACAAGTAAATAGAGTAACTTACATTTAAGAAACACTATTTTGTCTGTTTTTGTTCTGCAAAGAAAATGGTTCCAAACAAAGCCACAGACTCAAATGCTGGATGTTTCCAAGCAAGATATGGTACGAATCGGTTGAGTGAATAACTCAATGGCTCTTTCATTAAGACAGTCACATGTTTTGTTGCTGAATACATCAGTATTTGAAAAAAAAAAAAAACAATGAAGTGCATTATTCCTTGGCTCACTCATCAGCATTTCATTCTTGTATGAATTAATGGGTGATTCTCAATCAGAAGATTGTGTCATATAAGGCTGCATATCTTGACTGCCATGTCATTGAGCTCCATCAAATGATGTCTCAATTTAAAGGATCCTTCATTCAGCCTGTTTTGAAGGATGCATAAATCCCCCACAAACCTTTGCACACATTCCAAATCACAAAAATTTGGAATGTTTTCCTTTTCTTTCATTATGTTTTCTTTTGTTTTGTCACATAATGCTAAACTGTGCGTAATGTAAACCACTGGGAGACCACAGATGGTTGTCATTACCTGTAGCCTACTGCATTAATAAACTAATAAATAAAAGCTGTTAATATAAAGGTTTGCAGTATTACGTTTTTTTTTTTTTTTTTTTTTTTTTTAATTATTTTTACATTGTGACCATGGGGGTTGAAAGATTTATGATGTAGCTATGCACACTTACACTCGCTTCTTTCTTGCGTTTAATGCTGAGGAGGACTCCAGCCTACAAGCCCCTTAAGGACTGGACTAGGAAGGACACAGCCTTCCGTTTGAGAAGCATCCAATGTGTCTGAACGAATCAGTTAAATTAATGATTCAGTGACTCACTCATAAACTGTTTTGGTGCCACCTACTGATACAATGATATAACTTACAGAAAGAGTCACTGAGATACAGTACAAACATAGATAATCTTTAAAATTAATCTTTATTATTATTATAAAAGAGCCAGACTTTCTGCCTTACAGGGGCAGATCATATGTATGCCAGTCTGTTGCAATATTATGTATAATAGGTGTGAACAAAATGGCGGCGCGCAAAGACGCAGCGGCTCGGTGATCTCCTTTTCGGTGCTTTGTTTTTTTTTTTATGTATGTATTGTTACTAGTCCTGACAACTCAGGACTCGTTATTTGTTCTGCTGGGCAAATAACATCTATAGCCAGCACGATCTTATAAAGATAGGACTACGCAGTGAGCGGACTGTTACAGCCGAGTTTTTCTGCTTCCATGAGATCCCGGTGAATATAGCAAGACGTCCGGGCTCTCCGTGGATTATTATCCCAGCAGGCAGGAGACAGAGGCCGCAAATACAGGAAGCAAAAGCGAGGCTGCAGGGCCGGCGTTCTTGCGAGGCTACGGCGGAGCGCACACAAGCCGCCGCTTCCTAGTATTTTTCTTACCAACGCAAGGTCCCTCATAAACAAGATGGATGAACTGAAGCTACAGGTTGAAATGAACAAGGACATTAAAGACTGTTGCATTATGTTGATCAAAGAGATGTGGCTTCATTCAATTATCCCGGATTCAGCTATCGCGCTACCAGGCCGTATATTTCACCGACATGACAGGACCAGAGATTCCGGTAAGAGCAAAGGAGGGGGGTTATGCTTGTTTGTCAACAACAGTTGGTGTACTAACACTAAGACCGTAGACAGCCATTGCTCCCCGGATCTGGAGTTTATGACTGTTAAATGCAGGCCCATATATCTTCCCCGGGAGTTTAATGTGGTTATGATAACTGCTGTGTATATTCCACCGGATGCCAATGCTAACTCGGCTCTTGGACATTTATATAACATCATTAGCAGGCAACAGAGCATGTATCCTGAGGCTGTTCACATCATAGCGGGAGACTTTAATCATGCTGATTTAAAAGTGGTACTCCCTAAACTACACCAGCACATAAGGTGTGCTACTAGAGGAATAAACACACTGGACAAGCTCTACTCCAATATCAAACAGGGGTTCAGGGCTAAAGTACTACCACATCTGGGCCAGTCTGACCATATTTCCCTGCTTTTAATTCCGGCATACACCTCACGCAGGAAAAGTGCTCTTACCACATCAAAAACTATTAAAACATGGCCTGAAGGTGCCTCTCATCAGCTGCAGGACTGTTTTGCAAGAACAAACTGGGACATTTTCGAGCACAGGACCTGGAGGAATACACAGCAACTGTACTGGGCTATATCAAACATTGCATGGACACTGTCACTGTGGACAAGTGTATCCGGGTATATCCCAACCAGAAACCCCGGATGACGAAAGAGGTTCGGTGCCTGCTCAGGGACAGAAACACTGCTTTCAAGTCTGGTGATAGGACTCAATATAGCACTGCCAGAGCCAATTTGAAAAAAGGCATCAGGAAGGCCAAGGCTGCTTATAAACAGAGGATTGAGGACTACTTCAACACTAACAACACAAGGCAGGGGTGGCAGGGGGTCCAGCACATCACCAGCTACAAAACAGGAAACTGCTCAGTTGCAGTCGGAGATGCTTCGCTGGCGGAGGAGTTGAACCACTTCTTTGCCCGCTTAGAGGTGGAGAAACTGGAAACAACCACATTACACCCACCAGTTCAAAGCAGCCACATTTCACTGTGGAGGAGCAGGAGGTGAGGCGCACACTGAGGGCGGTGAATTCGAGGAAAGCGGCGGGACCCGATGCCATCGCAGGAAAGGTGCTGAAGGACTGTGCAGACCAGCTCGCTGGGGTCTTTACCAAGATCTTCAACCGGTCACTATCCCAGTCAACCATCCCACCTTGCCTGAAGTCATCTACCATAATTCCACTGCCAAAAAAGACCAGGAGCCTGAATGACTATCGTCCAGTGGCACTAACTCCCATCATAATGAAGTGTTTTGAGAAACTGGTGCGGATTTACATAATCTCTAACCTCCCACCCACGCTTGATATACACCAGTTTGCTTACAGATCAAATAGGTCTACTGAGGACGCTATAGCCACAACTCTCCACAATACTCTGACTCATTTAGAGCAGCGGGGGAGGTAAGCTAGGCTGTTGTTCTTGGACTTTACCTCTGCTTTTAATACCATACTTCCTCACAGACTGTTTACTAAACTGGTAAATCTAGGTCTCTCTCACTCAATGTGCCGCTGGATTATGGACTTCTTGACAGATCGCTCCCAGAGGGTAAAAGTAGGCCCCCACATCTCATCAGCTCTCAGTATAAGCACTGGAGCACCACAGGGCTGTGTGCTGAGCCCCCTACTCTACACACTGTACACGCACGACTGCACCCCTACCCACTCCAGCAATAGCATCATCAAATTTGCGGATGACACCACCGTAGTGGGGCTCATCTCTGGGGGGGATGAGTCCGCTTATCGGGACGAGGTTGAGCAGCTGTCTGTGTGGTGTATGGAAAATAACCTGGTCCTCAATACCACAAAAACTAAGGAGTTAATGATAGATTTCAGGAAGAATAAAGTCGATACTCCGCCCCTTTTCATCTGGGGGGAATGTGTGGAAAGGGTCACGGATTTCCGGTTCTTGGGCGTGCACATAGAGGAGAACCTAACCTGGAGCACCAACACCACAGTACTGGTTAAGAAGGCACAGCAAAGACTCTACTTACTGAGGATTCTTAAGAAGCACCATCTCAATCAAGAGGTGCTGTTGTCCTTCTACCGCTGCTCCATTCAGAGCATACTGACTTACTGTATCTGTGTGTGGTTCACAAGCTGCACAGAGACCGAGAGGAAAGCGCTTCAGAGGGTCGTTACCACCTCCCAGAAGATTATTGGCTGCACTCTCTCCCTTCCCTGAAGGATCTTTATAGTTCCCGCTGTCTCAAAAAAGCACAGAATATAATTAAAGATCCATCACACCCCGGACATCCCCTGTTTGAACTGCTGCCCTCGGGTAGACGGTACAGGACAATGAAGACGCGAACAAACAGATTAAAAAATAGTTTTTATCCAAAAGCAATAGCAGCACTAAACACGATTTGAATACAGTATTATGATGATGTATTGTGCATTGAACTGTTGTGTATGTGTGACTTGATGTGTTTTATTACTTTTATCTTTTTAGAAATTTTTAGTTTATTTATCATAAATTATTTATAAATATTTGTATTTGTTGCACTGATTAGATTGCAGCTAATTTCGTTGTACAGAACATGTATAATGACAATAAAGATTCTATTCTATTCTATAATACATGTTAGGAAGACTTACCAAAAAAAAAGCTGCTTCTCATTACAAACTGCTTTGACTAAACAAATGCTGCATAATAACATTCAATTTCCCCTTTATAGCATGCGCCAAAACTACATGCATTGACCCTGCTGCGTTTTCACACATTCTGCTATAAATGAAGTAGGTAGTGAGCTCTAGCTTTATTTACTTGGACCACTTCCCAGAAAAAAAATTATATTTCTCTGATATTTTGCTGAGTTCACATACCCTTAGGGTTTGGCAAGTTGTGGTGGTTATGTTAGATCCTCTGGGTGGGAGAAACAGCTTGGTAAGCAAAGATCTTAATGAATCTCAGTCTGATTACATCAACCAGACCTCCACCATAGACTTAATCAAGATGCTTATGTTAACCACAACTGCATTACAAGTCTGGAGCTTCATTAATTCAAACACAGAGGGAAAGATGTGTGGTGAAAATGACACAAGCATCTGCTTTTGATCCAAAACTCACAATTTTGTTCTCGGTGCCAGAATTACAAGTTCCCTATCAAGGGAACATCGAGCTGCATTTAGAACGCGGTGGGAACGCTCTGCGTGATTGCGTCGTGAAGCTCCTGTACAATCAGTCCAATGAGAGAGCAGGACGTCATATGACGTCATAGACCAGGAAACTATATAGCACCCTTGAAACAGACCGCGACAGCTTCTGTTGTCTTCAGCAAGCGATCTCTGTACTCTGTCCCTGTCTATTTATTGTTGTCCGTCAAAAAAGCACACTATATCCATACACATATATATATATATATATATATATATATATATAATATTATATATATATATATATATATTATGGCGAACCAGGATTTCAAGCGTTGTGTTGTTCCTTGCCCTCGTTTCATCACGGGTGGGGACACACATCAGCTTTATGTGGCTTGTTTGGGAGTGGAGCACGCTCAGTCGGTTCTCGAGGGAGCCGAATGTGAGCATTGTGTAAAGTTATCTATGAGAACGCTCCACTCCGGCCGGGCATTCTTTGAGAAGGACGGTTCGGTTCGCGCTCCCCGAGGTTCGGGTCCCGCTGTCGCCAAGGCACAGCGTCGACTTTCGTCCTGGGGTTCACAAATAGATCTAGTAGCGGGGTTTGAGACGGGCTCCGCCCTTTCTCAGCCCTTACCTGCTGGGTCCGGTGCCTCTTCCCAGGAAGGAGCCCGCTCTGCGGCTTCTCCTTCTCAGGTCGAGGCACCAATGCTAACACTGTCCAGTTCTGAGGAATTGGATGTTGTCAGTGTTGATATGGGGGATTATGAGTCTTCGCCAGCTCATACCTCTGGTGATGAGGAGCTTTTAGAGGTTCTATCTTGTGCTGTAGCTAAATTAAACATCGATTGGCCAGCTGATGAATCTGAGAGTGTTTCTAAGAGAAGTTTGCTTGATGAAAGATTTTTATCTTCTAGAACACCACCTCTACGTCGGGGTTTACCGTTCTTTCCCGATCTCCACACTGAGGTGTCGAGATCGTGGATCAAACCAGCTTCATTCAGAGTGTTTAATCCCCTTACATCTAACTATAGTAATGTGTTAGGTGCTGCTGATTACGGTTATGTTACGGTGCCTCGGGCTGAAGAGACGCTTGTGAGCTATCTCTCCCCCGAGTCATCTTCATCATTAAAAGCCCCGACGTTACCCACCAGACCATTAAAATCTACATCTTCGCTGGTGGGTAAAGCGTACTCGGCAGCAGGTCAGGCTGCGTCATGTTTGCACACTATGTCCATTCTGCAGGCATACCAGGCTGACCTGCTAAAGGAAATAGATGATCATGAGGAAATAAATGTAGACGTTATTCGAGAATTACGTCGTGCAACAGATCTTTCGCTCCGTGCCACTAAGGAGACGGCCAAGTCAGTGGGCCGTTCTATGGCAGCCCTAGTGGCCACGGAGCGCCACCTGTGGTTGAATTTATCTGACATAAAAGAAAAAGATAGGACTGTTTTGTTTGATGCACCGCTGTCACCCTCAAGTTTGTTCGGCGACGCTATTAACTGTGTCGTCGACAGGTTTCAAGATTCAAAAAAGCAGTCGGCTGCATTTCACAAGTTTCTTCCTCGACGTTTTAATGTTCCTGAGGCTGCTGGGCGTAGAACTTTTATTAAGACCGAGCTGGATGCGATGGTGCAGGTGTGGCCGAGACTACACCTGTATGCATTTCCCCCGATATCAATGCTCCCGGGAGTTCTGGAAAGGGTTCGTCAGGAAGGGGCTCATCTGTTATTAATAGCCCCGCACTGGCCGACCAGAATATGGTTTGCGGACCTAGTGTCCCTTGGACGGCTCTCCGATGGAGATTCCGGTCAGGAGGGACCTGCTTTCCCAGGCGGGGGGTACAATATTTCACCCTCGCCCCGAGCTGTGGAAACTTTGGGCTCTGCCTCTGAGGGGGCCCAGCTCGTAAGCTCTGGTCTCTCGACTGAGGTCGTGGAGACCATCCTTCAATCCAGAGCTCCCATCACAAGAAAACTGTATTATTTAAAATGGAAATTGTTCTCTTCATGGTGTGGAGAACGTGCTTTTAATCCTATTAACTGCCCAGTTGGTACAGTTCTCGATTTCCTGCAAGACCGTTTCTCGGCTGGATTATCTCCCTCCACCTTGAAGGTGTATGTTGCGGCTATATCTGCCTTTAGATCCCCTGTGGGGGCTTCTTCTCTTGGGAGAGATCCTCTAATAACTCATTTTCTCCGTGGAACATTGAGGCTGAGGCCTGCCTTGCACTCCAGAGCACCGGCTTGGGACCTGGCCATTGTACTCGAGGGTCTGGCTGTTGCTCCCTTCGAGCCTTTCGAAGAGGTTTCAGAAAAGTTCCTCACTTTAAAGACTTTGTTTCTTCTCGCTATTTCTTCTATTAAGAGAATTGGAGATCTGCAAGCTCTGTCGGTTGCTCCTTCATGTTTGGAATTTGCACCTGGTATGGTTAAAGCATTTTTATACCCTAGGCCGGGTTATATTCCTAAGGTCCCCACTAATGTGGTGGGTCCTATTGTGCTGCAGGCCTTCTGTCCTCCACCTTTTAATACCCCAGATCAGGAAAGTCTCAATCTGTTATGTCCAGTTAGGGCATTGGATGCCTACGTTCACAGAGCTGCCCTGTGGCGTAACTCAGAGCAATTGTTTGTCTGCTTTGGTTCAACTAAGAGAGGTTGCCCGGCATCTAGACAAGTAATGAGTAAATGGATAGTTGAGGCTATCTTTATTGCTTATAAGGCGGCCGGACGTCCCTCACCTATGGATGTCCGCGCCCATTCTACGAGAAGTATGGCTGCCTCTAAGGCTTTAATTTCGGGTGTTTCCCTTCAGGACGTTTGTAATGCGGCAGGTTGGTCCTCACCGCATACGTTTGTCAGATTTTATGACTTAGACCTCTCCACTCCCGGGGCTAGGTTGCTCGCGTCTTAGTGTGCACTTGGACTTCACACAGAACGGGCATTTCTCAGCATGGCGTAGTGGGTATGGGGTTCCCACCGCGTTCTAAACGCAGCTCGATGTTCCCTTGATAGGGAACGTCTCAGGTTACGTATGTAACCCTGGTTCCCTGAGAGGGAACGAGAGCTGCGTTCGCCTGCCATACTTCTGCTCTCTCATTGGACTGATTGTACAGGAGCTTCACGACGCAATCACGCAGAGTGTTCCCACCGCGTTCTAAACGCAGCTCTTGTTCCCTCTCAGGGAACCAGGGTTACATACGTAATCTGAGATGTTTTAAGGCTTGATGGTTTGTTGAGCATGATGTAATAGAATTATTAATTCTATGCAAATTTAATGTCAATACAGGGAGCATAAACTGCACTCCAATGGTTGTGATGTTCACACATGTGCGTCTGAAAATGCACATCTGTCAATCATTTGTGTCTGTCTGTGGATGTGTGTGAGCAAACAATAAAATCAGCCCATATGGCAAGACTGCACACATCAGACACACAATCATCTGTTAAGCACATGCCGAAAGAAATCCATCACACCTTAGCAATACTAGAAGAACAATGCTCACGGTCAGTTCAACCCTATTTTTTCAAGATTGAAATGAAAAGTAGAGTCCCTTGGATCTCGCATCATACATAAGTGATCTTCCTAAAAACAGAACTGGACCAGCACCAAAAACACTTCTTCACATGCCACAGATTATCAACAATGTGGACAAAGAAAACCACAAAATCAAAGAAAGCCAATGTCAGGGTTGCGTGCAGGTAGCCGAAGACGAGGACAAGGGAGGTTCAATATAGTTGATTTATTTAACAAAACTCAACTTCAGGAACATACAGGAACAAAGGAACAGACTCCAGGACTTCAGTAAAAACACAACCATACATTGACGACGACCAACAAACACTGAGGGAAAACACAGGGCTTAAATGAACTGAACCAAACGA
Organism: Chrosomus eos; assembly: GCA_036326025.1. Lineage (NCBI taxonomy): Eukaryota > Metazoa > Chordata > Actinopteri > Cypriniformes > Leuciscidae > Chrosomus > Chrosomus eos. The sequence goes on along the minus strand of CM070839.1, from coordinate 16,508,412 downwards.
GATAATTAACTGAAAACAGGTGAAGAAACTGAACACAAACGAGGAGCGGGAAAACTAACAGGACTAAACCAAAATCACAAAGAAAGGGGGAAACAAGATCTCAAAACATAACAGAACACATCAAAACGTGACAGTACCTCCCCCCTCCCCGAATGCGCGTCCTCGCGCCGTATAACATCCAAAGGGGTGGGAGGGGTGGGCGCCCTGGAGGCTGACGAGGGCATGGTGCAGGTCCAGGAAGCCTCCAGGGTGGAGCAGGCTGTGGGCGTGGCCATGGCGGAGCAGGCTGTGGGCGTGGCCAGGGCGGAGCTGTGGGACCCTCGGGCGTCCAAGGCGGAGCTGTGGGACCTTCGGGCATCCAGGGCGGAGCTGTCGGACCCTCGTGCGTCCAGGGCGGAGCTGTGGGACCCTCAGGCATCCAAGGCGGAGCTGTGGGACCCTCGGGCGTCCAAGGCGGAGCTGTGGGACCTTCGGGCATCCAGGGCGGAGCTGTCGGACCCTCGTGCGACCAGGGCGGAGCTGTGGGACCCTCGGGCATCCAAGGCGGAGCTGTGGGACCCTCGGGCATCCAAGGCGGAGCTGTGGGACCCTCGGGCGTCCAGGGCGGAGCTGTCGGACCCTCGGGCGTCCAGGGCGGAGCTGTCGGACCCTCGGGCGTCCAGGGCGGAGCTGTCGGACCCTCGGGCGTCCAGGGCGGAGCTGTGGGGCCCTCGGGCGTCCAGGGCGGAGCTGACCCTTCGGGTGGCCATGGCGGTGAGGACCCTTCGGGTGGCCATGGCGGTGAGGACCCTTCGGGTGGGCCCCCCCCCCTCACCCCCCTACCCCCCCCCCCTCCCCCCCCCCCCCCCCCCCCCCCCCCCAAAATTTTAATGGGGAAATTGACAGGAAAGGGGGGATCCGGCAGCAACGAGGGTCTTGGGCTGGGCAGGACCAGCGGTGAAGAATCAGTGGGCTCTGGTGCAAGATCAGTGGGCTCTGGTACATCTGGTGCAGGATCAGTGGGCTCTGGTGTAGGATCAGTGGGCTCTGGTGCATCTGGTGCAGGATCAGTGGGCTCTGGCGCAGGATCAACGGGCTCTGGCACATCATGGGACTCGGAACTGGACGGGGCCAGCACATCATGGGACTCGGAACTGGACGGGGCCAGCACATCATGGGACTCGAAACTGGACGGGGCCAGCACATCAGGGGACTCGGAACTGGACGGGGCCAGCACATCAGGGGACTCGGAACTGGACGGGGCCAGCACATCAGGGGACTTGGAACTGGACGGAACCAGCACTTCAGGGAGCTTGGGGCTGGACTCATGCTCTGGCGGGCAGGCGACGGTCTCTGGCTGGACGGTCTCTGGCTGGACGGTCTCTGGCTGAAGAAGCTCAGGAAGGTCGTCAAAAGGGTCAGACTCAGGCTCTGGTGGGCAGGCGATGGTCTCTGGCTGGACGTCTCTGGCGGAATAAGCTCAGGAAGGTCGTCAAAAGGCTCAGACTCAGGCTCTGGTGGGCGGATGAAAGGTTCAGTGCCAGACGGGAACCTCGGCGATGGCCTTGTGTTGGATGGAATCAGCGGCAGATGGAACTCAGGGTCCGAGAGGGACTGAAGTGGAGAGTGATGCCTGGATTCACCTCGATCACCTCCTCTACTGCGGCCTCCACGGGTCCCGCGAAATATGGCCAGACGGGTTCCCACGAAACGCTGACTCATCTTCGTTCTTTTTTCAGGTTGGTTGTTCTGTCAGGGTTGCGTGCAGGTAGCCGAAGACGAGGACAAGGGAGGTTCAATATAGTTGATTTATTTAACAAAACTCAACTTCAGGAACATACAGGAACAAAGGAACAGACTCCAGGACTTCAGTAAAAACACAACCATACATTGACGACGACCAACAAACACTGAGGGAAAACACAGGGCTTAAATGAACTGAACCAAACGAGATAATTAACTGAAAACAGGTGAAGAAACTGAACACAAACGAGGAGCGGGAAAACTAACAGGACTAAACCAAAATCACAAAGACAGGGGGAAACAAGATCTCAAAACATAACAGAACACATCAAAACGTGACAGCCAATGCAAAGACAAACCATTTGCAAATTCATAAGTCAACGCCATTGCTGAGTATTTTCTCCTTAAAACTGCAGCTTACGTCACAAACTACCTTGTAACTAATCACATCAAAGTGCGGGCGGGCTTTAGCATATCATTACTGCTGTGAAGCAGGGGAGACTCAAGAGAAGTCAGGTTATCGTGGTATATTTTAATATGAAAAATTGGGTGCATTTAGCAATATAGCAGGTGAATTATGTATATGATGTATATTACAGTTATGATGAACTACAGTACATGAAAGTTATGATGAACTACAGTACATGACTTTCTCCACTGACGTTCTAAGTGGTTCAAAGTGTTTCTAATGATAATGATGGTAACACTTTACTTGAAGGGGTGTGCATAAGACTGACATCACACCTTTATAATCATGACATGACACATGTCATGAATATAAAGAAGGTTTATGCATGTTTATGATAACTTTCATTAAGTGTCATTCACTCAATTTTAATGCAAATATGAAATTGTTTGAGATCTTTGTCACCTTGACATAAACCAATACATCATAACCTGTCAGTGTCTTTGTCATGACAACTTGACATTACTAAGACGTCATAAACATGACATAGCAGATTAATTATCAAACTTAAGAAACCACTTGGCTTTATTGGTTAACATTACATTAAACTGTCAGGTGGTTGGTTTTGACATTGGCTGTCATGAAGCCATTATAACTTTTTAATGACAAATTAAATTTTTACCACTGTAGTTGAGGTCAAGAAAAATATTAATGACACAGTTATAATGGCCTCATGACAGCCAATGTCAAAACCAACCACATGACAGTTTAAAAAAGATTTGTTCATTTTGAACGAGTCTTTTTTTGAGTCATTTTGTTCATTCAACGAACGAAATGACTCGAAAAAAGATTTGTTCATTTTGATGAACGAGTTCGAACAGGCGAATCACGAATGTGCATCCCAGGACAGAACAAGGCGAGCATTTGTGCTAATAAAACTTTAACTGTTTTATTTATTTTCTAAATGGCGCATCGTTTCGCTAGATAAGACCCTTATTCATCGTCTGGTATGGTTTAAAGTCATTTGAAGCTGCACTGAAACTCATTTGGACCTTGAACCGTTTTGGCTACTATTGAAGTCCATTATATGGAGAAAAATCTTGGAATGTTTTCATCAAAAACCTTAATTTCTTTTCGACTGAAGAAAGAAAGACATGGACATCTTGGATGACATGGGGGTGAGTAAATTATCAGCAAAAGTTTTTTAAAAAGTGAACTAATCCTTTAACGAAAGGTCTAAGGCACATCTGCCTGTGTAAGGTCCTTGAAGGAGCTATGTTGCATACGTGGAGTGGGTGCTGGTTCAATGTGACTCCCTGTCACGGCTGAAGACAACTCTGGACCCAGAGCCCAGACAGCTTTCAGCCATGCCTGCTACTGTTCAGAAGCCAGAGCCCACAGCTTACTCAGAGCCCAAGCCCAAGAGTGTTTGCCAGAGGCCAATTTCATCCCACAGCACGAGCAAATGGCAGAGACTGACCAGGTGCATGAGCCGGTAGCAGCATCTGCTGTCCATAGAGGGAATATTAGTGGAGTTTGATGGGATGGACTGGAGCTGCACCCACACTCCTGTCACTGAGGTGCGTGCAATGAGCTGGGTGCCAAAATAATTATTATTTGATGAACTGAATGATGAAACCTTTCAAGATCTCCAGACTCGTTTGATCCTCATTTGATATCCGTATTCCTTCCCACTGGTCCCAAGTCACCTTCTTCACCGCTGGTTCAGTCCAGTTCCAAGTTATCTTTGTCTTTGCTGGTTCAGTCCAGTTCCAATTAGTCTTGCACGTTGCTGGTTCAGTCCAGCTCCAAGTCATCTTCCTTGCCACTGGTTCTGTCTAGTCAAAAGTCGTCTTCCTTGCCGCTGGTTCAGTCCAGTTTCAAGTCACCTTTGTCTCTGCTTGTTTAGCCCAGTCCCAAGTTGTCTGCCTCGCTGCTGGTTCAGCTCAGTTCCAAGTTGTCTTCAACGACACTGGTTCAGCCCAGCAACAAGTCTCCTTCATTGTCCAGCACCAAGTCTCCTTCATTCTCCAGCTCCAAGTCTCATTCGTCATCCAGCACCAAATCTCCCTCACACCATTGGCTCTACCCAGCTCTAAGTCTCCATCACTTATGGTCCCACCGAGCCTTTCTCTCCGCCCTCCTCTGCTAAAGCTATCCAGTTCCTCGGCTTTGTCTCTGCGGTCTCCCTTCAGCCCCTCAGCTTCTCCTTCAGTGGTTCTGCCCAGCTGCTTGGATCCACCTTGGTCCTAGGATCCCCTAGCTCCACCTTGGTCAACACTCCCTCTGCTCCACCATGGTCTGTTGACCTCCCTCGTCCATCTGGCTCTGGCTTGGACTTCCGTATCTCCAGCTGCGTTTCATGATTTCAATTAATTACACATGTTTTTGATTACTAAAATTTTATTTAACCATTAAAATGGGAGTCCAGAAAAATGAAAACAAAATAAAACTGAATTTGGAATGTGGGGAAAAATAAAACAGATTTCATAGGGCTCTGCAAACCAGCTTTTTGGTGCATTACTATCACCTTCTGCTCCGTATGGTGTGACATCATGTACCAATATCATTACTTGAGCTGACATGTGAGAAATGTACTTTATGGAAAAAGATGCACACACTCTTGTTATAGTTTTATAGTTATGTTTTTATTTTTATTTTATTTTTTGTGCCAAATTGGTTTGGAACAGTTGTTTAATAAACAATGAACTGACAAATTATGCCTGTCTATATGTTTGATTGACAGTTTTATTGATCCCTGAGATAGCATTAGCCGGGTTTCCACTGCCGGGCTAGGGCCGGGCCAGGGCTAACAGCGAGCCGAGCCAGTGGCCTCGGGCCTTAAGCACCGGGCTTGCGTTTCCACTGCCGAGCCAGTAGCCCCGCAGCGCTGCCCTAAACCCCGCCCCTAACACTCCTTTCTGAATCAAACGTCATACAACCCAACCCATTTCGAATTATGAATTTATTTATTTTTTAAGTTAGGAAGATAGCATGTATATTAACTCACCGGCCGTGGTTGCAAAAGTGTCCCGATTGTCTCGCGAGTCGTCACTAACCCAGCACACCGTCCCATCAAGTCGAACCATGGAAAGTTCCTTCTCTGAGCTCCGCTTTCTCCATTGTGCGTTTTAATCGCCTTGTACAATACTGCACCCGCAACTTTTTTATTTTTTCCTGAACTTGAAGCGTTGCTCGCTGGATGCTTAGCTTAGAAAGTTCAGCATCTATGTATTTTATAACGTCCTCGTTTCTTCAAACGCCGTCAAATTGACGCTGTAAGTTACCCTTTCTTCTGCCCAAATGCTCAGGAGAGCTTTGGTATCTTCGACAGACCAGTACAGGCGATTCTCCATTTCAAGCAGCGATTATTTTGCGCGACATAAAAAGTGAAATGTGCATCTTGCTTCAGATCATAACGTTCCATAACACCGATAAACTCCGCCTTTTACCTCGAGCATGCCTCTAGCCCGAGCTGGCCCGCTTTGGCCCAAGGTATTCGACGGGCCAGGAATCCTGGCCGTTGGCCCCGAGTAAGCCCCGATCAAGCCCCGGAAGTGACAGTGGAAACGCGACTGGCCCTGGCACGCACTAGCACGGCTCGGCCCTGGCCCGGCAGTGGAAACGCGGCTAATGACTTGGAATGAAGTTGGTTCAATATAAAAATTAAATTTGAAAAAAATAGCTTAGATGTAGCAAACGACTTTTGCCATATCGCTGTAGCTTAGCTTGCTACATTTCCCAGGGTGATACCTTCAGTGTAGTGAAGCTACATTTAATGTAGAGTAACTGCTAGCTTAGCTCACTACATTTTCTAAGAAGCTTGTCCAACACTGTATATATGCTTCCTCTCGTGCTGATGGGTAGACATGGTAATTGTCTGATGACAAGTTGATTGGAATGATTGTTTGAACGTGCTCCTCCAGAACTTTGTTTATAAAACCTCATAAAGTGACTTTGTATTTCACAACTGCATCTTTGTTTCTTATAACTGCGACAAATATGGCTATCTTTTGAGATTGCAACTTTGAATTGAAATTATAATTAGTGGTGCTTCCCAAAGGCAAGGCACTCACTATTGTTATTGCTCAAACTTTTTCCACTTTTTTTTCGGTGCGCTACTCCTCCCGCAGTTTTTGTCACAAAACCATGAATGAGGTGTCAAAACATGCAGCCTATTTAGGAGGTGTGCTATGACTTTTATAAGCGATTGAGGGTACGATGTTTGCCCCGTGGGTGAAAAACGGGCCAAAAAAAACGCATAGACTTAACATTGCGAAAAACTTTGACGAGTCATAGCTCAGAGCAAGGATTTCGCAGAAACATGTAATTTACCACATTTGAAGAGGCTGACAGGCTCTGTTAGAAAATACCTCACAAAGGGGTAAAAGTTGCACCCCTGGGGGGCAGGAGCTGCCCGAAGTTTTCCCATAGATATTTTCTTTCTAGTAACACTATCTAACTATTCCGGACAAAAGTTTGGCGCGCTACTCCTCCTGCAGCTTTTGTCACAGACCCATGAATGAGGCATGAAATCGTGCGGATTTTTAAGGAGAGGTGTGCTATGACTTTTTTAAGCGATCAGGGGTACGATGTTCATGTGAAAAAGCGGCCAAAAATATCCCATAGACTTTGCATTGCTACGAACTTTGAGGAGTCATAGCTCATAGCGAGGATTTCACAGAAACATGTAATTTTGCTACCACATTTGAAGAGGCTGACAGGCTCTGTAAGAACATACCCCCAATGGGATAAAAGTTGCATCCCTGGGGGGCAGGAGCTGCCCAAAGTTGCCCCATTGACTTACTATGGTGTAATGAAATACTACGGCCCATGAAATGCATGCGTTTCTCCTACTATGGTTAATTGCATAGGGATTTCGTATTGAACATAACTCTGGATCACAATGTAATAGAGACAAGGGAGCGGGCTCATTTTACTCAGACTACCAATCAGCCTTCAGGATCATTGTGAAGCTATCAAGCCACGCCCTAGCAACCACTTAGAGCACCATATCTGCAAGTTCCATAGGCGTCCAAGATCAAAGGGATATCTTTGTAAAGTGTCATAGAAACATGAGGCTGGTCTCGTTTGACTCGGGGGAGCAAACAGCCAATCATGAATCACCTCAACACTTCCTAGCCCCACCCTACCAACCATTATCGAGCAGCTTAGCAACCAAAATACAAAGAGGAATATCTTCCATTCTGAATGTCACAGAGGCATGGCGGTTGGTTTATATCATTCATACTATATCACTCATATATTAAATTAATCATTTCATCATTTAAAAGCCATATGTCAGCTCCACATATCATACAGGCATGGTTGTTGGCTCTTATGCAGTCATGTACAACATTGTAGCATCTATCCTAGCAACCGAGCGAGTTTTGCCACTGCAAGCATCCACTCACATTTTCTTCAGGAAATGTACATTCTAGTTATAATTATATTATATATTATATTATACAGGTATTTATGTTGGGTTGTGATGAGCCAGTATATGTCCTAGGCTGATTTACAACTCCAATATATCCCTGAATGAGGCTGACCACAATTACGTCCCACAATTGCATGATTCTCATTTAGCACAAATGTGCAAATCTAGGACATCGCCAGAGATCTCAGAGGAAGACAACACTGAACAGTCCCTTTAAAACATGCAACTGGCTAAATGTTGGATCTCTTCAGACTTACAATTCTAAAACACCATATATCACAGATGTTGTTACTCCAGATGTTGAAGTTCTCTCGGGTTTATAATATAAGGGTGGGTCTGACTTTGTGGTATGAATGAGCAAATGTGTGTGAGGATAGAGGAAGAAACAGGTTTCTCTGGGATTAAGAACTTTGCAGCTGCAGCTCACTGCACTCATGGGTCAAAGCACAGGAAAGAGAGAAAAAAAAGTGTGAGAGAAATTACCTAAAAACCTAAAGCACTTAAAGTCATACAATCCCAAATAAGTGAGCTCACACAATAATTTTTTAACTTAAAAAAAAAGAAAAGATTAAGAAGCTGTCAAGTACTCTGTTGTTCTAAATTGAATAAAAAGAATATGATTTTGATGAAGTATCCCAAGGATCCGCGTCACCAGGCAGAAGATGGTGCTGGAAAGAATGTTGACCCCACGCTCTCTGCATCGATCTCCACCCTGTCCCACCGGCCCTGTAGTCCTTGATAAACACTCATTCGCATCAAGTGTGTACAGCAGGGTAGAACAGATCCTGGTGTTAAGGGATGGACGTTTTGATTTAATCTGAGGCACTTTCCCAGAAGGCGGGGCAGGGAGACAGAATTGTTGACCTTCAGAAGGAAAAGAGAGAATGACCCAATAGGAAGCCTGCTTAGCAGAGGAGAACAGGGGAAGTACGGAGGAAAGAGGGGGAAAGAAACTGAGTGAGAGAGGGGGAGAAAGCTAGGTGGGAGAGCAAAACTCTGTGAGAGTGAAGTGACAGCTCGAGGATTCATCAAACGAGGGCAGGAACCAGCAACAGGTAAGAAATGCTTTTTTTCAAAATAGCCATAAGTCAGTCTCAAAGGAGACAAGCAACATACTTATAAGAAAATCTGTGTATACTGGCAAGAAATGGAAAAATAATGTAGACATTCATTTAGTCCTAAAGTTTATTTAGCCAAGTAGAATTTTTTTCCTTAAAGATGATATAATGGCATGATTACTTTGGCTGTTCATTCACTACCTTTCAGTAGTCTTGCAAATATTTCTTAGGGCGTATTTAATGTCCAGATTTTTTGCATTAACACCTCTGAGTACAATGCTAAAACAGGTAGATGTTTCCTATAGCAAGCTTTTTGTTCTCAATGTTTATACTTCTTAAATGTTAAAGTTTCCTTGACTGTAATATGTAGTATATACATAATATAATACAATATAAGACAATATATTACATATAAAACAAGATAATAAAACACATAGAAATATAATTTAGCCTATTTTTTTTAAAGTCATATATAATATATATGTTTCAGTATAAACATATTTTTATACAAATATATATATTTTATATATTCCATTTTATATATTCCAACAAATATACATGGTTCAGCTGTCTTTTGACCTGTCCATGTCTATCCTTCACCTGATCTTGTTACTGTTTTTTTTTAAGTGTCAAACAAGTCAAAATGATAAAAAATACCCAACAGTATAAAGCAGATTCTAGCTATAGTGAACCCATTAGCATCCGTTACATCCATCAAACATCAAAATCTATCCTATGATATGTCAGGGGAAGCTTTTTCATTGATTTATTCCTACATTTTCATTAATCATATTAACTGCTTAGGAAGCAGACCTGTAATGCTTTTAGTTTGATCCATTTCTAGGCAAAACTATTATTCTCTTGATTCAGAAATGATGTATCCAAGAGACCTCTTTTGTCTTTTTTGACCTCTAACCAAATTTAAAACAAATCAGTTCCCTCCCATTTTGAGTCCTGCCAGCACTGACTCATAACATGTTTTTGTTATTATGTGTTTGTGTTAAGCCTAGTAATGACCCAAATCTCCTTATATGGTCACAAATATTATTTTGCTTTTCAACATTTTCCCTCAAAGGCCAGATAGAAGGGCAATCTCATTTGCACCCCACCTAAAACAGGCATGCAGAAGAGAACTAAACAAATCAGAATTTTTTTTAGGTTTTCTTTCTACCAAGGCCCAAGCCCTGCTGCCTGGTCTCCATGACCCTGCAGCTGACACCCAGCCAGACACTTTAAGCCAAACATCTGATTGCGATCATCCATCAGACCCGCTGCACTGCTCCTTGTTTTGTGCCTGTATGGTGTGTCTCTGCATAGGATTTATAAAACATTAATTTCTCTAGTGAAACGATTCCTATAGGCTAAACAATGGAGTTGAACTGACATGTTTTTAGGGCTTGACTGATCTGATCGACTCAAATGTAATATTAGATAATAGCCCAGTTTAGAATTTTTTTATAATGTTTAACTATTTTAATGGGTTTATAACCCAATTATCGACACTGCTCAATATAATTTCACGTATTTTTACCATTAAGTTTTTCCCAAGAGCAGTATAAAAGAACTATCAAAGAAAATTCCTGAAGGGAGCTTTTTTCCACTGAACCGTAGTAGGAACAATAATCTTCAACTTTAGATCACTTCCCAGCAGCCAATCAGCCAAAATATTTCTATGAGTGGTTTCAAATCATTTATAAAATCACAAGGACCCTAAAAAAAACATCCAAATGTCTGAACTGCAACTAAAACTTGAACATTCTGCTTTGTATCAGAACATTCCTAAAGAGAACATCTGGACACTTCTCTAAAAATGGAAGCTGAAGCACAGTTAGGTAACACAGCAAGATAGTGATCTAAAAGACACGCCACTTCACAGTTAAAAGACCAAAAAAGCTAAATTAACATATTTTGATGTTGTCAAAGTTCAGACATAACCCCAAAAGAGATGTGGCCTAAAATGAGCAGTTCTTGCTTTAAAACATGTTTCAAAGGGGATAGGGTTAAAGGTCCTGCAAAGTTAAAGTCCAGCAAAGACTGATATTGAATTATTGAAGCTTTGGTAGCAGTCATTTTATAGGAGTTAAGAAGCAGATGAAGAATTCTCGATAAGAGAGTTTGGCCTGATGAAGGTGCTTTATTTATATATATAATATAAATATAATATAATTTAATTGATTTATTTATTATTTATATTAAATTACATAAGCATAAAATGTTGTTTATCTTGACCTAATTTTGAATTTTGGCATCCATATGTTATGCAATTATTAAAATTCACAATCATAATTATTATTTTTTTTACTGTTTTATTCCATTAAAAATAGTCTTTCATATTATGTGAAAAACATTTTTGTAACATTGCTCATCGTCTCTATGCTCTGTTTTGCCTGTGAACTCCAAATTAATTATAAACTAAAGACAAACATCTTGAAAAACACTTTTGGTGGAGTAGAGTGGGTTGGCTCTGTTAGATCTAGATTTATTTTAATCCTCCAAGAAATTATGTCATGTTTTTTGGTGTTCCACCAATCAACAATTCAACTCTAAGTGGTGAAGATAGCATAGCAACACTATGACTGCTCTAGTATTGGTTTCCTCCAAGCTCCCCGGGGTGTTTAGTCTGTTTCCCTCATTAAGACTCACTCTTTCCTAGGTCTTGGATTGCACAATAGAGTCTTTATCGCAGCCCTGTGCAGAAAACCTGTAAATCCAGAGTGGGTTTGAAGTCTGTAGAAGTCATAATAATCCAGCCAAACTGGAAGGTTTACATGACTGAATGCTTTGTCAAAGACGACAGCAAAAAAAAAAAAAAAACCTTTACAGTCTGTGGCTGAGTAATGCCAGACCCTGATCAAGATGCCACGAAAAAACACAAAATATGTATCTTTAATATTTCAGTTAATATTCTCATCTTCTTTTGTTTCCTTACCAAAAAAGACCCCAAAGATCCCAGAAACCTCACACGAGTCTCTTAATATCAGCGTTTCAAACTTTGTTCTTGATTTTCTAAGATAGCAAAGTATGCAATCAAGTGAAGTCATTTTCAATATTTACATGTTTTTTAAATTAATTTAATTTTAAATATTATCTTCTTGTGCTCTTCAGTTGACAATAAATGACAATGTTACTTTAAATCCTTATTTTTGAAAGAATTAATATTATTGCCCTAATCAGCACAAATAAATCAAAATGCCAATTTTTCCTTGCTGCTTCTCTGTTCAGGACCATGAAAGCTGGGCTTGCATACTGCTCTCTTCTTGTCCTTCTTCTAATCACGGATGTCTGTGGGCAACGAAAACCAAAACCAAAGCCTGTCCGCCCACCTACCACCAAGAAACCTCCTGCCCCCAAGAAACCATTCTCTCCTGGCCCAAAATCAGAGTCCGAACCCCAGGAACCCACAGATTTCCCCCCTCCGATCCTAGGCCCTCCCTCTGAATTCTCAGACTGCCCCAGAGAGTGTTTTTGCCCACCATCTCACCCAAATGCACTGTACTGTGAAAACCGCAATCTCCGAAAGGTCCCGATCATCCCATTCCGAACCCATTACCTGTACCTACAGAACAACTACATTAATCAAGTAAACGCAGACTCCTTTAACAACTGCACTGAGCTTAAGTGGATCAATCTGGGAAACAACCGCATCCGTTCGGTGGACAAACAAGTGTTTGAGAAGCTGCCAAACCTCCTTTACCTTTATATGCAGAGGAACGAGCTAAAGGAGGTGCCTGACGACCTGCCCGTCGGCTTGGAGCAGCTTCGACTCAGCCACAACCAGATCTCAAAGATCCCTCCTGGAGCGTTCAGCAAGATGAAACATCTTGCGCTTCTAGATCTGCATCACAATAGGATCAGTGACAGCAGCTTGGGCAAGAACATCTTCAAAGATCTGAAGAACTTGATTCAGCTCAATTTGGCCCACAACATCCTACGGAAGATGCCTGCAATATACCCAACAGCCTCCTCCAACTATTCTTGGACAGAAATAACATCGAGGAGATTCCACAGGACTACTTCAAGGATTTTGCACACCTGGCCTTTGTGAGACTTAACTACAACCAGCTTAGTGACAAAGGTCTACCAAAGATGGTGTTCAACATGAGCTCACTGTTGGATTTGCATTTGGCCCATAACAAGCTGACCACTGTTCCCCTGTTCAACTCCGAACTGGAGCAACTTCACCTCAACAACAATGCCATTGAGAGTATGTGCTTCATTTTTAAAAAAAAAGTGTATTGTGTCACAGAACATTTTCAACAAAATAACACCTTTACTTGTCTTTGCAGGTATAAATGGCACCGAGATCTGCCCCACTAACTCTCACAACATGCACGATGAAAACGGAGCACCAAAACTGAGATACCTGCGACTGGATGGCAATCACTTGAGTCCCCCTGTGCCCTTTGATGTCATAATGTGCTTCACACACCTTCATGCTATAGAAATATAGGATGTCATGAGTGATGAACAGATTTATGCATGCCTGCGCACAACCAGGCCTTCCTGTCTACTTGACAGTACTGATTGAATCAAACAGTACCAGAGACAAAAGTAAGTAATTAAGAACAAATGGCAATGCTTTTTTTAATGTTCAGGAATGTTTCAGTGTGTAACCTAAAAACCTTCAATGCATCATATTTATTGAACTTTCTGTCTTGAATACAAACGAGCATGAGTATTCTGCATTAAACGTTTCTATGTGATTATACAGAGCAGAAGCAGCAGCGATGGCTGTCAGTGGAATTAATTTAACCCTAAAAATAAAGGTACATTAACTGACGTAGGCTACTGTGCTACAGACAACAAGTGTAGTTACAATGAACTGGAAGTATATTGTCTATAGGGGTAGACTAGAGATAATGAAAAGAATGATAAACAGGGGAATAATGTAACTACTGTGTAGTTGAAGATGTCCTTAATGTGCCTGTGTTTTTAAAGTACTGTGTGTAGTCCTGACTTCATCTTGTCAATATATCTATATAAATAAATATGTATACAATTTTTTTCCCATTTGAACATACTTGTTTTAAAAAAGAGAAAAGAAACAACAACATAATATTGTAGACCCAAAAGGATTTGTCAAAGGATTTCAATAAGGGTTTTTCAAAAAATAATAATAGGCTAATTGAATCATTCCATATGTTTTTTATATTGGTCATATGCACAATAGTTTGACATAAGCTATCTGAAAATAGACTCTGTCACGGCAAATGTATAATGCACCCACTATATTCCACAATTCACATAACATAAAAATACAATATAACAATAATAAATGGCACAATTCCAACAGAAACCTTGCACCATCTGTGCTTGGACCCTAATAAAAGCAGACAAGACAGATTTAGTGAATAAGTTAGGTCACATTCAAAAACTTTTCCAAAGCCAAATGTACCAAGCACAAAAGAAAATTGTGTCTATAGCGACATCTTGTGGGATCTGCATGTACAGCACATTATATTGAGTAAATTAATCTCTAAATGCTTTTGTGATAACTATTACCATCTCTAGAAATTAACTTTTTCGTTTTCACAACATTATGAATACTTGCTAACTGTTTTCAAATATGATATGGAATGTTTTCAGACTTTATTGTTTAATCATGTTATAGAATATTGGTCAAAAGTGATGTCTGGAGGGGATTTGTGTTTTTTATTACCCTATAAGTTTGTTTAAATCATCAAAATTGATCACAATCAAAATATAAAAATTTTCCATATATTTTTGAGAAGAAAACACTAAACTTAGATAAAGACTTCCATTAGTAAAAAATAAAGTCTTTACTGTTGGTTATTTGTCTATGTTTTTAATATGCTTTCAGAGATGTTCTCCTTAAAACTGCTGCAGTGAAAAAAGAAAATCGCCGTTTGAAATCGCCGGTGTTTCTTATGTCACAAACTACCTTGTAACCAATCACATCAAAGAGCAGGTGGGCTTTAGCATGTCCTTAACTAGTTGTAAAGCTGGTGAGTCTCAAGAGAAGATCCTGGTTCTGTTGATATGAAAAATTGTGCACTTTTAGCAATAAACATCAGGTGAATTATGTATATGATGCATATGATAAACTATGCCTTTCTCCACTGACGTTCTAAGTGGTTCAAAGTGTTTCTAAGGATACATACCGGTTTATAATAATGAAGAATGAATGAATGAATGAATGAATGAGGCATTCATATGTACTACTGTACACCCAAAGCACTTTACAATCATATCAGGGGTTCTCTTCTCAACCAGCACCAGTGTGCAGCATCCACTTGGATGATGCGACGGCAGCCACGGTACAACGGCGCCAGTGCGCTCACCACACACCAGCTATAGGTGGAGAGGAGAGAGAGTGATAGAGCCAATTCAGTGGATGGGGATTATTAGGAGGCCATGATGGACAGAGGCCAATGGGTGGAATGTGGCCAGGACACCGGGTTTACACCCCTACTCTTTACGAGAAGTGCCATGGGATTTTTAATGACCACAGAGAGTCAGGGCCTCGGTTTAACGTCTCATCCGAAGGACGGATATTAATTACCGTTATGTGTCCGACGTTGTAAAGAACCATACATAAAATGCATTACCATTCAGGCTTCGACTTGTTAGCCTGACTACGTCAGACTTCGTACTTCCGCTCAATTTCATTTCGCTTCTGTACTCAGTCTGAGATAGCCATAGACATAACGGCCTATCTCAGTTTTACTCATAGACAGTAAAAGAAATGGACAGAGTGACCCCATAGATTTCAACGGAGAAAACTGAAGCCCTTTAGAAGCACTCACTTCCTGATAGCCAAGCGTACTGCGCATGCTCAAACTGAGCTTGACGACGGAGATGTGACGAGAGCAACCTACACTGAAAAAATATTTTCATTCAACCAATTAAAAAATTTTAGGGTAATGGTTCACATCTATATTTTATTACTTGATCCAATGAAAAATAAATAACTTACCCTAACCAATATTTTCTATGTCTATGAAAACTATTTTATATAACTTGGTACAAAGTAAATTTTTCATGTTGAGGAAAGTCAATTAATTTAAATTCCTTTTTTGATCTAAACAAAAATATATAGATTTAATCAAAACAAAACTTCTCATTTAAGAAATATGTATTAGAAATTATTTGTTTTCTCCAATCAAATATATATAGATTTAATTAAACAATTATGTATCATTTTTAAAAATAAAGGTTAATATAAATTATTAATTTTAAACAAACAAAAAGATATGGATTTAATAAAACATGTTTCCCATCCAGGAACATTGCTTAATATTTGATCTGATCCAAAATCTAATAAATAAAAAAGACAAATAATTTACATTGCATAAAGATTTATTAACTTATTTCCACACATTCACAATTTCAGTGCTCAAGTGTCATAGTTTAACTTCAAGGGCTGGCAAACTTAACCGAGAACTATGCAGTGAATTAGGGAAATGCAAGAATTTCTCAACACTACCAAATGCAGGTAAATGCAGCTGTGATAAGTATTTCACTATCTCTGCTACAAATGATATCCAACTAAAAAAAACAACAACACATTGTTGAAAAGTCAGACATTGGAATGGAAGTACAGAGTTGTTGCTATATACACCGTGAATTTCTGGATATATTCAAATGTCAGTTTCAATGTCTTGGGATATTCCAGATTGAATGAAGGCATAAAGAAGGCTCAGGAGAATGGTACCAGCATTTGCGACAGAGGGCAAGCCGCTCAGAACCTCTTGTCCCTTTAGATTACAATGATGCCAATGTTTGTAGGTACACCTTGTGCATATCTGATGATAAAGATTGCCATGGCTTCTTGCTGAAGAAATTGTTCATCCTCTTTCTTTTCTGATACCTGGAAAAGAATTTAGGAAGAAAGAAAGAATAAGGAATCGATACAGGTTGGGTTTCCCGCAGATTAAAGGTTAACAACAGAGCCCAAACTATTAGACGACATTCAGATGGTACTTTTTATTTGGACAACAAAAAATAACTTAAACCAAATTGAATGCAAACACAAATGCACAACATTGTATAATTAGCATCTACTTCTAACTAATTATAAAATTATGTTTTTGCTCCAATTCGTTTTTGAAATAGAAATATAACAGTCATTACAATCATAAACTTACCAAGGCATGGGACTCTGGTTCTAGTGGAAAGGTATTGTATCTCTATTTGAACTTTGCTTACAGACTGTTTTCAGACATATATATGAACATAGTCTGATGGCTAATTTTGAAGTTGACAGCCTTAGCTAGAATTTTCGCATCGCTAAATTAATCTTGTCTTACCAGGAAATCCTTGACGAGGTCCTCCACTGCTTCTCCCATGTAGAAAATAAGACTTTTTAGTGCAATCTCCCTCTTTACAGCAATGTCGGTATCCTGCATCAAGATAGTAAAAAATATCAAATGAAATTGGTTAAGTCGATCAAGGTTTGTTAAATGTGCTCTAAGTGATGTTGGGTGACGGCTTATTCTTATTCTAAACTATGGGTAAATTGTCCGCCATTAGACGTGTCTCCAAGCGCCATTACAAGGCCATAGGGCCATAACGGTACATTTTTTTAAATCTCAGCCTAACGTAGGGTTTTGACACTTAAGTACAAGTAATCTACATTAACAGACAAAGTTAAAATATTAAGCATTTATATTAATTATCAACTGAATTCGGAAGTATTTTACTAACCTTGAAAAACGTATTAATGACTGACTGTTGCGTCGTGGCTTTACTGCCCCCCTGTGTCCTCTGACTTTTTTTTAAACCAACCGACATCGCCCGCCCGAATTTAAAATATAAAAAAAGTTTGCCAATGGAGCAATATTATACACAAATAAACGTTGTATTTCGTCAGTCATAACTGCGTTAGCCATACATTAAGCCAGTCCCTTAACATGTAACGTTAGCTTATTCACTTAAGTTAACTGTGTTAGTTGATCAGGTTAACTGTTTTAACGGTTTTAACGTCATGGCTGACTCGAGATAACGTTCGGTTCGATGCTTAAACGTTCAAGTTAATTAACGTTACCAAAAAGGCACAGGTTTTCTTTTAACATATGTTCCCTTTTGAAATCGGTCAGGAATTAATAACGTCGACATATTGTGTAAACTCAGCTAGCTAACACCAAGTTAACATTTTCAAATGAACGTACATAGGCCTGCTACTTATCTAACGTTACCAGATAAAGTCAGTCAGTGCGCCATGTCTGGCATAAAATTAACATACAACAGCACATTTAAATGGTTGTTTGTTTCACTTACCAGAGTTTTTCTGCGATGTAACTTGAGTCTGGTCTGGTGCAGAAAAGTAAAGTATTGTGATCCATCCACGGAGCGACCGTCGAGGCGCTGACTTGAAGAGCGGTCTGGTGACTGTCGAGATTTGTGTTTAATGCGCATGCGCTGGCCTGTGTATAACCTTGAAATTGTAACTTCGTCGAAACAATTTTTTTTAATTTAAGATCTTAATGAAAAATATTTATATTTAACAATGTTTTGAACTAATAAAATATAACTTAAAAAATAAAACAAATAATAGTAAACTGAATTGAAAGAAAAATTATTAATTGAATGAAGTACTGCTTGAAAACCTTTTTTCAGTGTAGCTGCGCCAGACGAAATCTGAATCATTCCCTTCCGAATCTTGCAGAGCCGGAGATCGTGAGTATTAGCTGTTCATGAGCTCGCAGCAGGAGCAACTTTATGACTATGGGCTTCTCCCTTGACTGTATGCCTCCACATCCCCCCGGGAGCTTCTACTTCTGTCTATACGGTCATTGATCGTGTGTGCGCCAGAGAGTCGCGGGGTTATGACGCAGTCGTTAGCCTATATTTACAAAAAACGGCTTCTAAATCGGCCATAACGTAAGATACACAGTAATGGAGCCTTTTATACATTGTCGTGTTTCTTTAGAAATAAATAATGGACAAATTGAGTCTTTGGACGTCTCCGATGTAAATTTATTCGCTTATTGGCGTCAAAGTGACGCCAAAATGAATGGGAGTCAATGGAATGCTAACAGCAGGTGATAGCCAGCTACAATGGCGGCGCCCGGAGAGGCTTCAGTTTCCGGTTGATGGATTACCCCCTTGGTTTTACTCCGGCCTGAAAACAGCCGGGCCAATCAACGAACAGAGGGCGGGCTGAAAGCCGTGACGTAGTCAGTAAGCGCCGAGTTTAAGATTAGGTCTGGTAAATCTAAAACGACCGCGGATATGGAGACGCGGTTGCAATTCGCTCTGTTGTGGAGAATATTCCCGGCATTAGCAAACTGAAGCCCGAACAAGAAGAGTGTGTATTAAACATTTTGAATGGAGGTGATGTTGTGGCCCTACTCCCTTTAGGAAAAGTTTAATTTATCAACGATCGTCAGCGAGAAACTGGGGAGCCTTTTGACAGGTCAGTGTCTCCTTTCTTTTCCAGGTCTTAAATACCGTAAAACTTCAAATAATAGCCCAGGCTTTTATTTGACCAAATCGTCGAACTGCACCGGCTTGTATTTGAGACAGGGGTCTATATGAGACAGGCCTTTATAATTTAGTGTTGAGATGTTGTTCATTGAGATGTTGTTCCTAGAGTCTCTAATCTCTAAAAATCTCCAAATGCTCCACGTGAAACCGCGGTCTTCCGAGTTCCGACCTTTTACTATCTTGTTGATTGATTTTGATTAATATGCGCGAGGGAGAGAGAGCAAGACAGCGCTCGTCGTGTTGTTTGAAGACGAAAGAGTGCGCGCGCGCGGCCGGGGCTCGCTCTCTCTCTCTCTCTCTCTCTGCTCATTTGCGCCCTGTCAAGCGCAACAGTCATTCTATTACATCACTCACCGATCAAAAAAGTCGTTTACAGCCATGTTCACTCCGGTATTTCACTCGCATCATCAAGTGTTTACAGCAGGTTTACAGTGGAAGTTCGATCATAGATTTGAGTTCGATGCATGATGTCCAGTGTTGCCAACTATTTTCAAAGGAAAGTAGCTAACGCCTTCCCTAAAAGTCGCTAAATGTCGCTAATTAGCATATTCATGAGAAAGAGAGTGACGGCAGGGAGAAAGCAAGACCTCACGCTTGCTGGACAGTACTGACAACATTTGGAGGTTACTGAGGTTTGTCTAAAAAGTCGCTAAATTTGTCGCTAGTCGCTTTTTTGAAAAAATGTCGCTAAAGGGGTCTGAAAAGTCGCTAAAAATAGCAACAAAGGCGCTAAGTTGGCAACACTGATGATGTCTGTGGTTCGATTGGGCTGTGTCGGCGCATAACATACGTCATAAATAAACTTATCTGATTGGCTTACGGGTAACCAATGATTTTAAACTTCAGACAAGCGCCCCCTAGCGAGAGAGAAAACACTTTTCTATTATGCTATTCCAGACTCTGTCTACGAAGCAAAGTGAAGTAGCAGAGTCTGGTATTACCAGGCTATCGACTTGTAGCCGAGCCTGTATAATTCACTCTTCTACTTTTTATTATCTACTTATTATTATTATTGAATACGTACGTATGGCTGAATTAAACCAGTATTTCCTCTTCCCATTGTGCAGTGTTTACTACAATAAAGTTGACGAATGGATCTATAAGCTGGTGTGAGTGGAGGCGGGGCTAATTTCCATATTCATTATCCACGTATAAATGAAGATCCTGCTACAGCTACAGGGTTTATTTTACTATGCAAAGAAAATCCATAGAAAATCAAAAAGCGCACGGAAAAAAAAACATTATTATAAATTGTCAATTGCCCTTTTACAGCACATTTTTTACATAGGCCTAGTTGCGACCTGAATATGATTTTCATTTACAATAATGAATTCTAAAATTTGGTATTAGTAACTTACCAGCCGCACGCACATTCAAGCTCCGAGGATCCCGTTCTTTGCTCATTTTTAATCAAACTTTTATCAATTCACGAAATTCAAAGATTTGAATAAGTGAAAATGTTGACAGATGCAATTGGATAGATCCAATTCACAAATTAATTGTTCAGTCAGTGTGATTTGCTAGCCAATATAGCAGGTTCATTAAAAAGAATAAGCTCGTTCACGAATCGGTGGAGTGGGTGACTATTTTTTTCAGTTCAAAATAACAAGGAATGACATGTTTTTATTAAATGTTGTGGAGTAAACTGTATGCTATTATGCTTTGGAATGTAGTGAAGTGAAAAGTAAGATTTTACCAAAGTGGAAACATGTGGAACTCAAAATATTCCTCTGAGGCCTGAGGTGTTTTTGAGGCCCTGGAGTTGTTTTGACTGACATTTGTGCTTTTGTCAGTTGCTTATAAACATATTAATGGCAAAAGTGTCGTTACACTGTATTCAGCGTGAACTGGGCTACGATAATATGTGAGCAACATGTACTTATTTTTGAGATAATAACATTTCTACCAGAACGACTCGGGAGAATAAATATTGTAACAATAAATACATTTATTGATAGCCCAGCAAGCAATAAAGTTCTTTGGCATAGCTCGCAATCCGAGGGTCTGGACTCTGCATTTCCTGCCTGAAGACGAAGGCAGGGGCACAGCCGACCCCCTGGGAGGTATAGGAAGGGACCATCCTGGTGGTGGTGGGGAGGATGGAGGGGAATGAAAGCGTCAGCATCTGCAAACTCAGACATGTAAGTACTGGTCTTTTATACAGCATTTTATATTAGACACGATTGAATAGATGAGAAGGTAATAAGTGACGTAGCAATTGGGTCTTCCTGGCAGAACTTAACGCTAAAGCTTCCATTTATGCATGGTTATTGAAAACATAAAAAAAATTAAGTCACTGAAATAAGACCACAAAACACATACTAAATATGTGTCCACAAGACTTTTGTGTATTGGATGTTGTAGTCTATGTTTTTGCTTCAAAACGATGTGAAAATCATCCTGCCCACTCACTCACATAAAGAAAATACATTGATTTAAATTTTGTAAGACACTTTTTGTTTACAAAGACCATATGCAAAGAGGAGTGAATGATCATGAATAATGCTGTGATTCGCACCTGTGACCCGCATAATGAGCCTTTCAGTCTACAGGTAGGCCTATGGGAGAGAGAACTACAAGAAAGAATGTGAGGACAAAATAAATATTTTTATAGTTTACGTAGAATATAGTTAACAAAAAATGAGAGTCAAAGGCAATTTTTTTAAATAACCTGTGATATGTTTTTCAGGACTCTTTGATGAATACGTAATGGCTGATGAAAATTCAATTCTGCATCATAGAAATAAATGATATTTTACAGTATATTAAAACAGAAAATCATTATTTAAAATTTGAATAATATTTTACAATATTGCTCCATTTGTTGTGTATTTTTGATCAAATAAATGCAGGCTTGATGAGCATAAGAGACTTCCTTCAAAAACATTCATTTAAACAGTAATGTGTCCAAACTGTATTAAGCATGATAAAAAAGTCAATATGTGTAGGAAACCGTGTGTCTGCGCAATTCATTCACATAGAGACATGTACATACAGGATTCATATTCTTCCAGCATTATTCCTCACCGTGTCTCAGAACGATGTAAAGTACATTAATCTGATTAAACTGATGCGTTTTTTTTTAGTTGATGCAGGCATTTCCATGGATTGCCTCACAATTTGCCTTTGAATGCTTTGTGCTTTCCGTGGGCAGAACGGATTTCATTAAGAGAGAGACGGCAGATTGCGCATCATGTTTGTTTTATTTTGCGAAAAGCAAAACATTTTGTTTTTATTGTGAGTGTACGTGAACCACTGACATCATGTTTCAGGTTCCCACATGTTAGTGATGAGTGAAAAAGTTCCTGGTTGTATTATTGCAATTAGTACAAATGTTTTGGTTCTCTTCCTGCTGACTGATTGCAAATCATTTAGTGTTTCAACATCTTCATATTTTAAACAATGAATTAAACAAGTATTTCAGGTATTCATTTCCTTGCTGTGCAAAGAACGGATATGACAGACAGGTTACCTGTATTTCACAGACAGGTTTGATTAGCAAACCCTTAAAGAAAAGTACAAAAATAAAACAAACTGCTTGCAGCATCAGGAAACAGAGCAAGGAAGATCTGAACTTATTTCCTAACAATGCCACCTAACAGTGCCAGAAATGATTGAATGATTAAGAAAGTTTTTTTCTAGGCCATGGGGTGTATACTTTCAAGTAGGGAGGCAATGCTGGTCACTTGATTATGAAATTATCAGTAAAAAAAACATTGTCATATAACACAACAATGTCAGGAAGAAATTTGCTGTCCCGTTCAAAAAACCAAATAAAAAAGAAAGAAAGAATACTACCGTAATAATTAAGGTCACAAGAGAATATTTGGTTTAAAATAAGCTGCGCTTGATTTTTTTTTATTTTTTTTAAAGACAGATGATTGGAAAGGAAACTGACGCTTCTGTCAGCTTTTATAAGATGAAATGAGCATGCAAGGATGTAGAGATAAAGGCATAGTGACAATTATGTTAGCCCCTAATACCCAAGAGGGACTGTCCCAGTGGCAAGTGTACAGTAAGCTCAGCTGCCTTAACATATCTGCTAAAAAAGAATAACCAAATGAGGGGATAAAAGTAGTTTGGTCTTTCTTCCTCATTAGTAATGAAATAGTTTATAATTCATAAATGTATATAAATAGAGGGTCATGTGACGCTGAAGACTGGCTGAAAATTCAGCTTTGCCATTACAAACTGTAAGCTTTGCCATCACAATACTGTATTTTTGATCAAAAATAAATACAGCCTTGGTGAGCATTAGTAAACCTTTTTCCAAAATTAAATCTTACCAACCCCAACATTACCAAGATACATAATTGCTAAACTACATAGTATAACATGCTACTACAGTACAGGTATTATAACATTATGCATGTCAGTAATTGTTTGAACTGAAGTCCTTCATCCTTTCATGTCAATTCCCATAGTGATGAATTAAAAAATGTTGCAAAGACATTCACTTCCTCTTACTGTAATGGGAGGTAGACGATAATCAAGGAATACCTGTCGAAATTCCCCTCTTGTCCCACTATAAGAGCACCTGCCATCACCATGAAGAGGTGCAGATCATTCTATGAAGAAAACACTCCTCGGACATCACTAGGTAACAAAACATAACATGTAGCATATATTTTATCCTAGAACAGACTGATAAAGCTCATACAAGTATAATTTTATGTAACATATACAAGATTGTGTTTGACTGTCTTTTCTTGATTTCCCAGGCTGAATTGTCAGAAGCATAATGAAGGACTTGTTTAAATATATAGTGTGTTTGTATGCATCGTGCTGTGTGGTCTATGGGACTCAGCCCAGGGTCGGAGGCTTCACTTGGGCAGTTGTAAAGTCAACATTCACACCCACGAACTCAGGCACCACTTCCAGCACATTCGTCAAGGCATGGTAAGCACGCTTACAGTCTTAAGCTTAGTCATGTGTTAGTTTTCAGCATTTCCTTCTGTTAAAATAGCTGGTAGCAGTTTGATGCATTCTAAACATGTATAAATAGCGCCATGTCAATTTCCCTCCACAACAATGACGTCACTGGTGATGTCAATGGGCTTTCTCGACAGGTTTGACATGTCAACCAACAGGTTATTGATTTATTTGAGCTATTTCATTCTTCTTGACTCTGCATGTCTAAATCAAAAGAACAGCATGTGACATGCTTTTTTGTTTCAGTTCTGAGTTTAACATGCCAATAACTTTTAAGCATGACAAAGAAAAAATGAACAAAAGGAATACCTCAGTGGAAACTCCTGCCAAATTGTTCAGCACTTAATCAGGGTGACGAATCATATCCCTGGAAAAACAGCGCAAAACAATGTACATGCAAGCAACATCAAACAAAGTTGTTTTTAAAGTGGCCTCATTTTTATTGCGTCTGTGGTTTGAGGTTATGTAGTGATTACAATGTAACGCAATCTGAAAATATCTTTTGTTTTGACAGATTTCTGGAGATGATCACAAGGGAATCAGATTACTTAGAAAAGATGTAATGAACAGTGTACAGGTAACATTTTTAAAAGTTTTTTTTTTTTTTGCAGCGCCTGTAGCATAATAACCTTTGTAGAATCAACTGATCACTTAAAATGTGCCATATATTTCTAAGACTGTCAAAAAATCTGTGAATTATGTGTCTTCCCCGTTATAAGGCTACAGAAAGCTGCTGTTTCCTCAGGCAGCTCTTAGACTTTTACATGGATAAGGTCTTTATCAGCCTCACCAGCAGTCATTCCCTACATCGCAGGACCACTAGCGTCCTGGCCAACTCCTTCCTCAGTATCACCAAGGACCTGAAAGTTTGTGTAAGTACAAGATACTAGACACCGCTTGAGGTTAAAATATGTTTTTCAAACTGTAGCAATTGTAAGACTGGAAAAAAATGGGAAAAGTCCCACATACTGTCGTAATTCGTAAATATTTTTACAAAGGTCAAGGTCAAATACATTCTTTTGGGCATTTGAATGGCATTGGAAATCCCAAAATAATGTCTTTGACTAAAACATTGCTTAGTATTAAAAACTACAATATGTTGTGAGACCTATTTTTTTCCCTTGTACCGACTGTGACCTACATACCTGTCTGCAAAAGTGCAGTGGTGTAGAATATTGGTGGGGCAGCTGTAAGCACAAAAATACAGATAGAGATTTTCTTGGAAAGTTTTTAGCAGATTAATTAACCATTTGATGTTTTCTGTCTATCCAAAAGCATGCTAATGCACACTGTGAGTGCAGTGTAGATGCCAGACTAAAATTCACAGGCATTCAAACCACGTATGACAAGGTAAGAGACATTATACACCAACAGGAGACATAATAACTAGGCCTGCAAACACAGACAATAAAAAGCTTCACAGATTTCTTCAGACTTTTAACACTCTTTAATTAAGATTATAAAATATTTTTGTTAGTCTGACAATAATTCTACTAACTTTTCCCCCACAATCAGCACACAAAATGAAACTTTATTTTTGTCTCTCAGCTTGATCAGGCAGCAGGAGCATTGAAGGCTATCGGAGAGCTGATTCACTATTTGAATGGCTAGAAAGTTTTCAACACAACTGACCAAGACCAAACTTAAGTGAAGCTCAATATTTATTATATTTCTAAAGCAAAAACAGCTGCATAGATTCAAGAATAAAGAATCTTTACTACTGTACTTGATTTTTAAAAACATGGATTTCCATTCTGGAAAAGACATGCCTTGGAATAACGGAATTACTTTTCAGTATTTATTTATGGGCCATATTTCTACGCATATTTGCATGGTGTATAAATGTCATGCTGCAAAGTAGACCTTTAAGGTCAGTTTGTGATCTGCATTTTGATTGTATTTGTTTTTGATTTGTTTTTATTGTATTTATGTCTTTATAAAAAATAATGTATAAAATAAAGATATATTTAAACTATTGTGCATCTCCTGTTATACCACAAAATCTATTCAGATTAATTGAGACACATTATAAGAAATTGCTCAAAAACTTTCATATGTGGAGTTTCACCACGTCAGAGTAAACACAAGTAACCATAATCTTCGCATGTTTATGCTAAAAACGCTGCAGACTAAAGTTTGAGCACATCATCACTTTCCGACAGACCTCTTTAGCAGGTGTGTGCAAAACACAAACAGCATTTATCACTGACTTTCAATTTAGCTACCAGGTTCACAACTACTCATATCAGATGAAGATATTAAGGTCATACCACGTCATATTCTGACTTTATTCTTAATAGAGAGTCCTCACAGCACAAACAGTACAAGAAAGGGGGGAAAAGTGAATCACACAACACTTCTGTTAAATGTTTCTGTATGGCTGAATTCAGAATAGCATTTGACCATAATTAGAAATAGCAGAAGAAAATAATAGGGTACGGCTATTATGCTAATGTGCTTACTATTAGGGATATGGCCGAATAATAAAAAAGTGTGAATAAAAAAATGGATTTCCATTCTGGAAAAAATATGCCTTGCAATAAAGGAATTACTTTTCAGGATTTGTTTATGGGCCATATTTCTAAGCATATTTGCATGAAATGTCATGCTGCAAAGTAGACCTTTAAGGTCAGTTTGTGATCTGCATTTTGAATATATTTATTTTTATTGTATTTATGTCTTTATAAAAAATAGTGTATAATATAAAGATATATTTAAACTATTGTGCATCTCCTATTATACCTCAGAATCTATTCAGATCAATTGAGACACATTATAAGAAATCGCTCAAAAACTTGTTTCATATGTGGAGTTTCACCACGTCAGAGTAAACACAAGTAACCATAATCTTGTCATGTTTATGCTAAAAACGCTGCAGACTAAAGTTTGAGCACATCATCACTCAGTGTTTTCCGACAGACTCAGTGTTTTCTAACCCTAACCCTAATCCTCTTTAGCAGGTGTCTACAAAACACAAACAGCATTTATTATCACTGACTTTCAATTTAGCTACCTAGCTACCAATATAGCTAGCTAGTAGTTGGTTCACAACTACTCATATCAGACGAAGATATTAAGGTCATACCACGTCAAATTCTGACTTAATTCTTAATAGAGAGTCCTCACAGCACAAAGAGTACAAGAAAGGAGGAAAAAAAGTGAATCACACAACACTTCTGTTAAATGTTGCTGTATGGCTAAATTCAGAATAGCATTCGACCATATTATTATGCTAGTGTGCTTACTATTAGGGATATGGCCGAATAATAAAAAAGCGTGAATAAACAAATAACGAATTCTACAAAATAATAGGAAAAATATTCTGCAGACACAGACACAGGGCTGGTCTAACTGGGAGGCCTCATGAGAGGCCACGACCGCCTCAGGAGGTCGAGTACTCATAGTGACCCTCGATGAGGGGAGCACATGGCCTGCCTGGTGGGCAAACCAGGCTGTAGGCTTTATAAAAAAGAGGTTCCGGGAGGGAACCAGTAGCAGAAAGTGAACACTTTAGTCGTGCTAGGGCGCAAGCCCGCCTTCAGAAGCTGCCTTCCAAGGCCAGCTGAACTGATAGTAAGCGACAACTAGTTGACAGAACCAAGTATCGCTGGGAAAGCACTTAGAAGGAGGCTTGGTGAAGACTACTATCTAGCCTAATATCTGATAATCAGTAGGCTGGCTACCTAGTGCCCATACTTGGGAACTCACCTTCAGGGAGGCCTGGTGAGGCCTATTACCTAATAGCCAGTCAGGCTAGCTGTCCAGTTGCCCATGGGAACTTGCCTTCAGGGAGGCCTGGAGAGGCCTACTACCTGATAGCAAGCTAGAAAACTGGTTGCTATGAACCCCGATTCAGGGTGTCAGTCCCAGAGTGGCCTGCTACGGCCAGCTGCCCAGTCCTGAGGCTCAGTCTCAAGCGGCCTGTTAAGGCCGGCCGCCTGAAAGTTTTCTTAGGTAAGAAACTGACTGCCATGGACCAGTAAGGTTAGGGACTAAGCTTCATGGTAGCCTGATAAGGCCAACCACCTGACAGTGGTCTTGCTAGCTGGCAAAAATTACCCACGCTGTTGGGGGTTTGCCTACAGTGGCAAATCTCATTTGGCTGATTATGATCGGGGCTCGCCTCCAGAGAGGCCCACTGACTGATTGGCCAGTGAATTTAACAGCCAAGCACCTATGTTGGGGCTCAGGGTCAGGGAGGCCTGCTAAGGCCAGTGCCTGACCATCAACACTGCTGGCTGTGACCCTTTTCTCTTCCAAGAGAAGAGATTCTCTTTTCTCTTCCAAGGAGGCCTGTTAAGACCTACTGCCCGTCAGTGAGTCTACTGCCCAAACTACTAAAGCCAACCACCTGAGGCAAGCTGGCCTAAAGAGCCCTTTTTGGGGTCTGCCCATCAAGGAGGCCTGCTGAGGCCTACTACTTGAAAAGCTGTTTACACAGTACATTATCCTGGTACCTAACCACATTGCCCATGGCAGTGTACTCAGAAAAAACACAACACCTTTTAAGCAAGGGGAGGAGAACATACGCCACCCTGCCTCAATGGAGGCCCCATATTCAGGGGCCTACCATGGCGATGCTTTGGGTTCAAGGGAGCGAACTTCGAAAACCAAAATGAAGTGAAGGTTAGAACTTTACGCTCAAGCCATAGTGGTGTGAGGTAGAATGATACAGAGCTGAAAGTGGAGTACTCATAACTACCTTGTATCGACAGGGGAGTACTAACCACCTGCCCCTGAGAATTTTAACAGAGTGCAGGCCTGCCAGTGGCTCTAGAGGTGACAGGAATTTTCCTGTGCCCAGCCTAGGGGAGTGGGGCTTCCATGCAAGCCAACCACTTTCAACCCATCGCTTTATCAGTAGCTCAGCGAGCTGAGTGGAGCCTACTCTGGAGTCCCAAGTCCATATGCAAGCTCTGCACAGCGGGGTCTGGCAAACAAAAAACAATCTCTTCGCAGAACGAAAGACGGCCTAACCCTGCCCAAAAATACCTATTGTACTGGGGAGGCCTTATTGAAGGCCTAACCCTAGGTCTTTATCAATCATGCCTCTGCACCAGCCCGTATTACTCTTCTCACGCCTGAATGCAGAGAAGGGGGCGGGCCTTGGTCGAGCGACTCCCTACCATGGGAGGAGGCTGTCACATAGGAATGCTAAAAAGCCTACATTCACATTATGAAGGGTCAGAGGCAGAAAATGCTATAGCAGAACGCCTTCACGATCTTTAGTACAGCCTAGGCCAGCTACCGAGGCAGCCCTGGTGAGGGCCAGCCTATAAGCATAGATCTACCTGAATGCTCGGAGTAGCTAGCAACAGCCTTTTTTTCATATGAGAGGCTGCAAAAACGCTCAGACTGTATGAAAAAACAAACAGAGCAAAAGGGAGAGATGTTCTCAGGACAAGAAAAGTCAGATGGCCCCGTGGGCCAGACATAAAATCTATCTGAAGCTGCTGAAAGGAGACGCTAATAGCCCAAGGGCTAAAGCAGGTGTGCTTAGAAATGAAACCAAACGACAGCATACAAAATTTCCAATCTTTTTTTAGAATGATGTTCTGCCACTTAGTGCTTCGCTAATTCTTAGTAGGAATGAGCGGTGACCTCAAAATGCTCTCATAATGAGAGGAAGCCTAAGCTGTTAACATAGTTAACACCTACAATGAGCGGTGGCGCACCCATGATTTTTGACTCACACATGAAGCCCATATAACTGGTGCTTCTCTCTATCATCCTAGCCACCTAACAGGGAAACTTTAGGGCCCTTAATAATACCAACCTTACCTTACCTAATAACAGTGACATAATCCCATAACTCTACACAGGGAACGAGGATCTGTAGAGAAATACAATTTAGTGTTAGTTGCACACAAAAATTAAAAATAAGACCCACTCAGCTCACCTGCGGCGTGCAAAGTGAAGACTCAATACAGTTCTTTTATGAACATGGGGTCTACCACCCTTATATGCCTGAAAGAGGCACTCTCACTAACCAAGCCAAGGTGGGCCGTCAGAATATCGTATTCCACTCATCATGGGCCCAGCCTCAGGCCTGATGTAAGAAACGCCTGGGGAGTCGTGGAAGAGAGGAGAGGGCTAAGATATATTAAGCCCTCAGGGGAGGTGATCCATCACCAACGCTGTTTGCACGAGAGGCAACTGGGCCTGTCAGGCCAGACCCTCCCGCCTGTCTGGGTCACACCGCCATGGTGTGCAGGGCAACACTGGCCTGACCCGCTGACGTGTATGCTCTGCCATTCAAACATGACGTTGTCTTCAGTGGTTTGGATGGCAGGGTTGGAGCTCTCAGTGTCGATGCCCGCCTAGATGCAAGATATAGTTCGCAAACCAGTGTTAATTTCGTTAACGAAAACAATGATGAAATATGTTCGTTGACAACTTTTTTTCCCCTGACTAAGACAAGACGATGAGAGACAACACCCACGTCATTAAACGATATCCGTGACTATATCAACACATGCAATACTGTTGACGAAAAAAGACGAGACTGAAATGTGTTAAAAAATACCCGGCCTTATCAATAGTATCTGGCAACCATGTGCCTGCGGCTGCGAACTCTCTACACTGCTGAAGAAGTGCGGATGATCTGAACACACAGACAAGTGAGCTGGAGTTCAGTTATCTTCATTTCAGATATTCTACTTAAATTAAAGTGTCATTCCGTCTGTCTTTTTTCTGTCACAAGCTGCTTGCTCTGTTTGTGCAACTAAATCTGCGAACAAAATGCAGGCTGATATGCAGTGTTTTTAATGTTGATCATATTAGGCTATACGAGCAAGAATGCAATGTTTCCCGAATATCCACATGATTTCAAATGTGACATTGATTTTATAAAACAGTTCAAAAAAACAAAAGGGTAACATTAAGTGATGTACTATATTTAACCCTTGTGCATCCTTATGGACATTTTTGTCCTTTTCAGTTTTGTTTTTTTGATAACTTTGGCTGTGTTAATGCTAACTGCATAGAATTTGCCACCGGTGTGTATTTTTATTGGAATTTTAATATTTCACCTTCATTTACTTAATCCCAGTGCCATTCAACTATAAAATGATGCAATCTTTCTTAAAGGAGTAGTTCACTTTTAAAATGAAAATTCTGTCATCATATACTCACCCTCATGTTGTTTCAAACCTGTTT
Source organism: Chrosomus eos (assembly GCA_036326025.1). Taxonomy (NCBI): domain Eukaryota; kingdom Metazoa; phylum Chordata; class Actinopteri; order Cypriniformes; family Leuciscidae; genus Chrosomus; species Chrosomus eos. The sequence goes on along the minus strand of CM070839.1, from coordinate 16,477,247 downwards.
GAATTTCTTTCTTCTGCTGAACAGAAAGGAAGATATTTAGAAGAATGTCAGTAACCAGGCAGTTTTACAACAACTGTTTTGTAACATCAAAAGTCAACCTTCTCAGGTATACGGTTTAATCATAAGTACATTTTTAGATTATTTTTTCACAACTCAAAAATGTGCAAAATGAATAAAAATAAATTACTACCTCACACATGTTGTGAGGTATCTAGAGCCGCATCTGGGACGCTTCTGAAGCGCGCCGCGTCGCGGCTGGTGTAAACACAAGCATTAACTAGAATGGCCGCGATCAACTCCGGTAGCCGCGTCGCAGCCGTAACCACCGCAGACGCGTGCAGTGTAAATAAAGCCCCGTTCACACTACACGCGACCAAGCGACGCGATACCATTCATTTCAATGGTGAAGCGGGCGACTTCCGGCGACACGCGCGACAGCGACCGTTGGCGACTAGATGGGGCGTGTCTGTCGCGCGACAAAGTTGAGAAATGTTTAACTTTATGCAAATGAAGAGCGATTTTCGCGAGCGACAACCAATAGGAGTGAAGTCAGTGGAGCGCGTCACTCTTCAGTGCTGAGTCTGACCGAGGCAAGTTGAACGAGAAGCTCATTTTAGCAGTCAGAAACTGTCCTATAATGTATGATATATCTCCGTGTACATACAGTGGTATTCACCGTAGCTATTCTGACTCCGTGCCTGGATGGTTTCGGGACCCAGATAGACCGGTATTTGCCCGTTTGCTGCAGTTAAATAGCCGCGATGGCAAAGAACACTCACTGTTTCTCTGTCATCTTTAATATTATGCATTTTATGTACTGATTCCATTTATATTTAGACTTTTCCTTCCAAAATGTGTGTTTGTAGCGGCAAGAAAACGTATTTGTTGTCTAACATAGAGTAACATCCGGGAATGTCACTCACAAACATTACTAGGCAACCAGTAGTGGGAACGCCCTCCATCGCAGCCACTGGCGACCTGCAGCGATAAAGTCGCGTGTAGTGTGAACGGGGAGGTAAATAAGGGGGTATGCGCCGCAGACGTGTGCAATGTAACCCTCATTTACACTGCATACGTGTGCGGCGCGTTACGGCTGCGGACACGGCTACCGGAGCTGATCGTGCCCATTCTAGTCAAAGCGTGTGTTTACACCGGCCGCGAAGCGGCGCGTTTCAGAAGCTTCCCAGAAGCGGCTCTCCGCGCCGCTTCGCTAAATATAGGCGCCTAGTCTATTTTTGACGGACGCGCGTCCAAGTCGCACCGTAAATACAAAATAAAAGTACGAATATCCTGTCAATTTCAAAATAAACACCCTGTGCACACACATAATGGTAATGTACACCAATATATCCTTGGTAGAAACATAGACTGCAAGGTAGAAACCCAAAAATCAAGAAACACCAGGTCAGACAGGCAAATCACGTGGTCTCGCGCATCCTGTCGCCTCGCTTCTGAAACGCTCCTGGTGTGAGTTGATACGGCGTGGAGGACGGAATAAAACCTTGTCGGAGCCGTAATGCGCGCACACGTATGCAGTGTAAATGAGGGGTAACGCCGGTTTCACACTGCACACGTCTGCGGCGCGTTACGGCTGCGACGCGGCTACCGGAGTTGATCGCGGCCATTTTAGTCAATGCTTGTGTTTACACCAGCCGCGACACGGCGTGTTTCAGAAGCGTCCCAGATGCGGCTCTCCGCGTTTTATTATTATAATAATAAAATAATAATAATAATAATAGAGCACCGGCACCTCTTTTGGGCCACTTAAAGCACTGACGTCACATCAAAATTCCACCTACTGTTTTACTGTTAAAAGCCCGATGTGACACATATGTCACCACAACATTTGCAAAACTTGTTTTATATCAATTTGTACAAGAAACGTTTTAAAATCAAGTCAAGTGTAATCTATGATATGTTATTAAAACATTAGAATTGTTGCATGGGTTGAAACATACCTTTAGTAACAAAAATAAGCGTCTTTAAAAAGTGCTGACACTGCAACATGTGCACACCAGAGAGGCCACCATTTTGGAAACGTTACCATGGCAACAAAAATGCACATATATCACATGACTGAACCTGGATGTTCCTTATATGTCCCTTAGGGACTTCCTGGTTTGAAAGTGAGGTATAATCGTTTAAAAAAACCTTTTCCGATGATCATTAGTGTTTGTGAGTGACACCCACGTCCATCGGGTTCTTAAAGGGATACTCCCACTTTTTTTGGAAATAGGCTCATTTTACAACTCCCCCAGAGTTAAACAGTTGAGTTTTACCGTTTTCGAATCCTTTCAGCCGATTTTCTGATATTTAGAAGAATATCAGTTTCTGGTCTCATTGACTTCCATAGTAGGAAAAAAAATATACTATGGAAGTCAATGAGACCAGAAACTGTCTGGTAACTGATATTCTTCTAAATATCAGAAAATCGGCTGAATGGATTCGAAAACGGTAAAACTCAACTGTTTAACTCTGGGGGAGTTGTAAAATGAGCCTATTTCCGAAAAAAGTGGAGTATCCCTTTAAGGGTTTATAAATCCTGTGAAAGTCATTTGCTGCCTGCGCTTGGGTTCATCCTCCACCTTCATGACACTCACAGCCAAACCTATAAATATGTGATGCTTGAGGGCGTTGTCATTTCATTGTTTGCAAGATGAAGAGACGTTTCACAGCAAGGGAAGCTCTGGATCTAGTTGTGCCCACCAACAGTGAGCACCCGGTTACATGTGAAAGTGAGGATGAACAGTTGACTTCAGAGGATGAAGTCGAGTATGCATTGGAGTCTGACTCTGATAGCTCTTGTTCCTTTGATGACAGCAATGAGAGTGGCGATACAGAGGAGACTGCAGATCCTCAGTGGAATTCAAAAAATGGGCAGATTCTCTGGTCTTCCACTCACACTGAGACGCTGCGCTACAATCCTGCTAAGGGTATGACCCCGGGTCCACACACACTACGCCACTGCCCGCATCACAACTTTGCAGTCCTGCTTCGACCTCTTCATCACCGAAGAAATCATTCAGCTTCTTCTGGAGAACACCAATTTACAGGGGAGGCGTTTTGTGACAGATTGGATTGATTTCGATTCCACTGATATTCAGGCATACATCGGTCTGCTGATTCTGGCCGGCGTGTACAGGTCCCGAAATGAATCGACACGAAGCCTGTGGGATGTGGAAAACGGACGTTCCATTTTCCGAGCCACCATGTCCCACCATAAATTCAGCCTCCTAAGCTCCACCCTGAGGTTTGATGACAGAATGACACGGCCTGCACGTTACATGCACGACAAGCTGGCTGAATTTCGGACCATCTGGGAGAAGTGGACACATCGCCTTCCCCTGCTGTTCAACCCAGGCCAGGATGTCTGTGTGGATGAGCAGCTCTTCCCTTTCAAAGGCCGATGTGGATTTCGCCAGTACATGCCCAGCAAGCCTGCCAAGTATGGCATAAAGATTTGGGTCACCTGTGACGTCACCACATCCTATGCATGGAAGTTGCAAATTTACACAGGGAAGTCTCCTGGAAGTCCTGCGGAGGTGAACCAAGGAAAAAGGGTCGTTCTGGAAATGACGGAGGGGCTCCAGGGGAACACCGTCACCTGCGACAATTTTTTCACCTCCTATGGACTGGCTGAGGAGCTTCTAAAGAGGAAGATGGCCCTAGTCGGTACAATTCGCAGGAACAAGCCAGAGCTTCCCCCAAACCTGCTGCAGATAAGGCATAGAGCACTCCTATCCTCCCTCTTTGCTTTTACTAAGACGCACACACTGGTGTCTTATGTACCCAAACGAGGGAAGAATGTGCTGCTCCTTAGCAACAAGCACCGCGAGCCAGTGATCATCAGACTACAACCGCTGCAAAGGAGGTGTCAACAACCTGGACAAGGTATGTTTCATTATGCATCAGTTACACACACATTTATTCTTACTGCATAATGCTTTAATTATTCAGTATTTCTTGTATCTATATACTCAGTGTTTTAGTTTTGTGAATGATGAGGAGAAGAACATTTATTTTATTTTTATTCTTACTGCAGTTCCTTTTATAATTTAGTTTTTCTTGCAATTCTATAGACAAAGCTATATTTTTGTGAATGATGAGAAGAATATTTAGTTTATTTTTTCTTTTGCAGGTTGTCGGCACCTACAGCTGTAGGAGAAGAACATGTAGGTGGCCAGTGGTTCTCTTCTATAACCTTGTAGATGTGTCTTCCTTCAACTCCTTTGTTCTGTGGTCAGCCGTGGATCCCTCCTGGAACCAGGGCAAAACATTGAGACGGAGGCTGTTTTTGGAGGAACTGGGGAAAACGCTTGTGAGGCCGCAAATGTCACGAAGACAGCGCATCCCCCGCACACCATCTACATCCACCATTACCCCTTTTCGACCCACAAGAACCGGGTGCTGGTTCAGAGCCAGAGCCAGAGCTGGTTCGGAGTTGGTTCGACTGACAAGCTTACTAAGAACCGGTTTGCCTTTCCACCGGCTAGAGAGCCACAACAGAGCCAGATCTTACGTCACTGCATACGTCTCATTTTGCCCAGCAACGCTAGTGCGGTAGCGCCAAACACAAACACGCTAGGCTTGTTAGAGATGCATCGGCTTCACGCAGATCTATCGCCGCATGACATCAAAGCACTGCGAAAGCGATCCAAAAGCACAAGGAGTCGTATGATCTCCAAACACTCCCGCAGCTCCGATCGGTCCGCGCCGCTCCGATGCATCTCGAACAAGCCATCAACAATAACGGACGTTGCGTTACTATGGATGCTCATGGGTTTGCAAAAATACATCGGAATCCAACGCGTTTGTGCAGCTCGCCGTAACTTACATAGACGGATATAATAATCAAGCTGCTATTAGCTCGACTAGCTGCTATTTAAAAATGGCGGTCACAAGTTTCTTGTTGGTCACGGTAACCCCGCCCCCAGCCCCTGACGCAATCGGTTCTTACTTGGCTCCGTTCTAGACCAGCAATGATTTGGTTCTACTTAAGAACCACTTTTCCTGGTTCGGAGCTGGTGCTTTGCGTGTGGAAAAACAAAGAACCGAATTGAAACTAGGCTCTGGCTCCGAACCAGCACCAGCTCTGCCTTGGTGGAAAAGGGGTACATGATGGAGGATCAACAGCAGGGAGACCCAAAAACCAAAAAGAGGAAGTTATGCATGTCCTGCACTGACAAAAAGAAAAAAAGTGCTACCACCTGCAACAAGTGTGGCAAGCATATCTGCAAAGTCCACACAGTCACACACTGCAGCTGCTGTGAGTGAATTCCCTCATAGTAGGCAAATGCTTACTATTTCTGTCCTGAGTGTTCTTGAGTTTTGAACAATAAATCTTGTTCTTGTTCAAAGTGATCTTGTACTTTTGCTTTATTTCTAGAGCAATATATGGTATATTCTAAACTTTGGAGGATAATAGGAGTAATAAAACAATGATTTGACTTGGACATTTTTGTCCTTTATGGGCCTGAGTGGTAGTTTTTTTTTTTTTTTTTTAAATCTGATACTGCATAAAAAAATGAATGCATCAAAATTAATGTTGTTGTTAACCATTGATATATCCAAGGCTGTTATATTTAAAGAGAAAAAACTACTACTTAGCATTTAGTATATGGAATATTTGTATTATATTTTTTTATAAAAACAAGTCAGTGAAAGTGGAAAAGTGGAAAAACTTTTTTGACATTTTTGTCCTTTATGGGCCTGAATGGTAGTTTAAAAAAAAAAAATCTGATACTGCATAAAAATATGATTGCATCAAAATTAATATTATTAAGCATTGAATATTTAAAGAAAAAAAATTCTGCTTAGAATTTAGTATATAGAATATTATTATTATAATTTGTATAAACATCAACAGTGGCATTATGTAAAGAAACCAGCATTTAAAGGGTTAAAATTCTGAAAATAAATGAATGTTTGGTAATTATGATTAGAACTGATGCTAGTAAATAATCTAAGTCAGTGAAAGTGGAAAAAAATATTAATCTATAATATTTTTATGACACTTTTTTGACATGGACATTTTTGTCCTTTATGGACCTGGGGTCTATTCCAGAAAGCAGGTTATGTGACATACCCGGGTATGTTTAAGAGTAAGTAAGCGGATAACCTCAACTTTCGGTTCCAAAAACGGAGGTAACTTTCAGGGTATGTTAGTAGTCACAGCAACTCACTCTCTGAACTAAACCTGCTCCGGAGCAGGTTATGTTCCAGGGTTAGCTTGTTTCAGAGAGGTGACAGAGCATGGAGTGCCCTGACCATTTTAGTTACATAGCACTACTTAATCTATCCATACTTACAATAATAATTACAATAATTTTAAATGTTTCTAATTATATAACTTTCAATTTCAGGGTTCCCAAATGTGATTGGGTGCATTGATGGAACCCACATTCCCATTAAAGCTCCTTCAGTCAATGAAGGAGACTATGTTAATAGGAAGTCAATCCATAGCATCAATGTGCAGGTGACAATAGATTTTTTGGGTGCTAAATGTTTGGGTGTTTAAACCATTAAATCACCCTCATTACTGGTCCCCACTAACCAGGCAATATGTGGCCAAGAGGAACCCTCAGTAAACCCAGTAGACCAAGAGATGCAGGGTGGTACCATAGACAGTATAAGAAATGGACAGAGTCATCTCATTGGAACTTCGTTGAGACAGTTGAAGCCCACTTTTAGCGATTTTCTAGCACTTCCGTTCCTGACGCGCAGACTCAAACCGACTCAAACTAAGCTTGATGACGTGAGCAACCCGTCTGACAGACGTACATCTAGTAGCTGTGCGTGAAAACTGCCAACGTTAATCTTGCAGAGACTGCGAGCTTGAGCAAAGAGTTCTTTGGTGTGAGTGAGCAGGACTAAGTATTTTTTATAGTTTTTATTTTAAAATGTAACGCCAGTACGCCATATTAAGTTAATGCACTGATTGCCTGCGAGCTTCTCCTCCTATCTTTACGGTCGCGCGACAGAGAGTCGAGTGGTTATGACGCAGTCGTTAGCCTATTTTTACAAAAACTGTTTCTACGGGGCCATAATGTAACATAGAAGGTAATGGAGCCCTTTATATGTTGTCGTGTGTCTTTAGAAATAAATAATGGACAAATTGAGTCTTTAAACGCCTCAGATGTAAAGTTATTTGCTGTCAAAGTGACGCCAAAATGAATGGGAGTCAATGGGAATGCTAACGCAAGTGAAGTTCTGCTACAAGATGGCGGCTCCCGCGAGGCTTCAACTTCCGGTCGATGGATTACCCCCTTGGGTGGTACGAGACATGATTTGCCAAAATCACTTTAATTAAAACCAGTTGACAGTCAAGTATTGTTCATTGTTTCTTTATTTCCTGTAAAAAAGACATTTGTATTTATTGCTTTAGATTTCATTCAACAACAAATGACAGATTAATGTTCACATACTGTTTCCCACCTTAAGCTAGTGCAGTGCTCCAGCAATTCAATTTCAAGTCTGGCCTTTTTTAGGTTAAGCCTTTTCTCCTCCATTTGAAGCTGTATAAGGTCCATCTCCATGTCACTTTTTCTGATTTGCTTATGGAGGTAGACCTTATACAGCTTTTTGGCAGGCAACTAGAAAGACTGAAAAAGCCAGTAATACAAACACAGACCAAATATTTAAATGAGGAAGGAGAACTGCAGAACATTTCTTACACTGCTAAGATTATGTGTGGAGGTAGATGGACCCTCATCTGTATTAAAATCTCCTGCCATATTCTGTAAAATGACAATGACAATTTATTTATTCTCTTATGTAAAAAGGGGGGAGTGCATTCTATGCATCATACCTCTATGGGCCTCCCCACATTTTCTGTTTCTGTCACAGCAGAAGTGGTCTCTTCATCGTCATCTACAGTGAAAATAAGGAAGGATGCTTGGTCTAGCTAGCAAACAGAAACCTAAAGACAATAATCACTTACACCTTTGACAGAGTGTGGTGTTGCAGGAGGATCCAATAATACAATGTGGCCATCAGCAACTGCAAGATAATTAAACCAAGATAATCATGCATATTCAAAACTCAATGTATATTCTTAAACAAATACAACTAATAAATAAGGACATTAGGAACATCTAAGTACTAGTAATAAGATTACAGTATACAGCATATGCAGTCAAAGCAGCATACATACTGCACAAGTGAATCAATGACTGTAAAATGCATTTAAAATGCATTTTTAAAATGGTGACAGTGTTGATGATTTTCTTTATTAAAATACTGACAAAAACAGTGAAAACATCAATAAACATATGAATATGGTACACCTATATTTTACTAAGCCACCTGTCTTGGTAGCTGAGTCTGGAATCCCATCGACCACAGGTCGCCCTTTATTAAGGGACTGTGCCAGCTCCTCAGCTGGGGTGAGGGAAGGTGGAGGTGCACCCCCACCTGTTTTACTGGCCTCAGCCTTCTTTCTATTCTATTGGCTACATAAAAAAATTAAATTACATTTAATACTAAATTACATGGCATCAGAAACAAGTTTAGAAAATATTACCTAGCTGGAGAATGTTTTTGTGTTTCATTTTGACTTGGCTCACACTTCTTCTGGCTCCAGAAGGATTACACCTGATAAAACGTCTCTGGTTACTTGCGTAACCTATGTTCTCTGAATAGGGAACGAGACGCTGCGGAAAGCGCAGTGGGATATTCTCTGAATGTGCCGATTGTCTGAAGCCTTATAGAATCACGCCAATTCATTGGCTGATGGCGTCCGCGCAATATGGCTCCGCCCCGACGCTCTTACATCGCATCATACGTATTCCCGCGCGCGCCATCTGCTCCTCAGATTTCTCTGCCGAAAAGAAACTTGGCCGCTAACGCAGCGTCTCGTTCCCTATTCAGAGAACATAGGTTACGCAAGTAACCAGAGACGTTCTCTTTCATAGGTTCTCTCAACGCTGCGGAAAGCGCAGTGGGAACGGACTACCAAACTCGCCAAGCTAGAGCGCTTTTATGACTGGTAGATAAAAGAGACAACGACCGAAACGAGTTCAAACAGAAAGAACCTGGGAACCCGGGGTCATGTCAAGATCCAAGCTATAGAACCTTACAAAAGTATGCGGAGAGGACCAGCCTGCCGCAACACAAATATCCTCCAAAAGTGCTCCTCTGAAAAGAGCTTGAGAAGATGCTACACTTCTGGTGGAATGTGCTCTAATGTTAAGAGGTGAAGGCAAGCCACGCACCCCATAAGCCAACGAGATAGCCTCTGTAACCCAGTGAGAAATCCTCTGCTTCGATGCAGCAAGCCCACGGCGGCTAGCACCGAAGCAAACCAGAAGCTGGTTAGATTTCCTCCAACCGCCTGAGCGGTCTACATATATCTTAAGAGAACGAACTGGGCAGAGCAAGTTAAGCTCCCTATCTTCCTCAGATGAAAATGGAGGAGGGTGGAAAGCATTAAGGTTAACTACCTGAGAGCGGAAACTTGAGGAAAGAACCTTGGGGACATACCCTGGTCTCGGCCTCAAGGAAACTTTGACCAGGCCAGGGGAAAAGTCCAAGCAGGACTCGCTAACAGAAAGAGCTTGTAAGTCTCCCACCCGCTTTAATGAGGACAAAGCTAACAAAAGAGAAACCTTAAGAGTCAGAATCCTATCCGGAGCTGTCTCCAAGGGCTCAAAGGGGGCTTTCGTCAAACCCTCTAGGACAACAGAAAGATCCCATGAGGGGACTCTAGGGGAGCGAGCCGGTTTCAGGCGCTTCACCCCACGCATAAAGGCAGAAACTAACCTTAATTTGCCTAGGGAATCTCATCCGATTCCCTATGCGCTGCAATAGCCGCGACATAAACTCTGAGAGTGGTAGCGGCTGCTCCAGCCGCAAACTTCTCCTGCAGGAATTCCAGTACTGAACCAGCAGGGCAGTTAACTGGGCTCCTATCATGTGCTAAACACCAAGTCTCAAAAACCTTCCATTTGGAAGAATATAATCTCCTTGTAGAAGGAGCTCTAGCACTCGCAATAGTCTCCTGAACGTCAGTTGGGAGACCAGAGCTTAATGCTAACGGCCTCTGATCGGCCAAACATACAGCTTCCACATGTCTGGGCGAGGATGCCATATCCTGCCCTGTAGCTGGGACAGCAGATCTTCCCTGACCGGGATCCTCCAGGGGGGAGACTCCAGTAGAGGAAACTAACCATGGCTGAGATGGCCAGAACGGAGCTACCAGGAGGAGGCGGACTCCGCTCTCTCTCACTCTGGCCAAGACCGCCGGGATCAGTTTGATGGGCGGGAAGGCATAGAGTTTCTGCGTTGGCCAAGGGTAAGCGAACGCATCTATCCCCAATGGGGCCAAGGGAACTCAGGGAGAACCAAAGAGGGCATTGGGATGACTCTTGAGATGCAAAGAGGTCCACCTCCGCCTCTCCAAAAACCTTCCAGATTAGAGCCATCGTCTGGCGGTTCAACATCCATTCTCCCGATCGGAGTTTCTGTCTCGACAGAAAATCTGCTGCGAGGTTCAGAACCCCTGGGACATGAACCGCTCTTAGAGATAGGAATCTGCTCTGAGACCACAGGAGAAGGGACGCGCATGCCTGTCTAGGGTGCGCGACCGAGAACCTCCCTGCCGGTTCACATGAGACACCACTGCCATATTGTCCGTTCTGACAATGACATGGTGACCCTCCAGAAGAGGGAGGAAATGAAGCAGAGCCAGAAAAACGGCCCTTAACTCCAGGCAGTTTATGTGCCAGGAGAGAGCCTCTCCGGTCAAGACCCCACATCGCTGGTCTGCCCTCGAAAACCGCTCCCCAGCCGGTGAGAGAGGCATCCGTCGTAATCATCTGGCGACGAGATACCGCACCCATGCTGACCCCTTTCCGAAGAAAAAGAGGGTCCCGCCAAACTGACAGGGCTCGAAAGCAACTGCGCGATACCTTCAGTAGGCGAAGGGTTGACCCGGAGGGTCGAACCCCTGAGAGTTTCACCCACCACATGAAGGGTCTCATGTGGAGTAGGCCCAGCGGTAGCACGGAGGAGGCCGCAGCCATAAGGCCCAGCATCCTGCGGCAGGTGCCCACAGGCACATGATGGCCTAGTGAAAAACGAGCCAAGCATGTCGTCAGGCTGGAAATCCGTGCAGGGGCCAAACGGGCCTGCATGAGAACGGAATCCATGTTCACCCCCAAGAAAACGGTGCTTTGAGCCGGAGCAAGAACACTCTTCTCCGAGTTCAACCTCAAACCGAGAGACTGGATATGACTCAGAACGACGTCTCTGTGGTGGGCCACTAGCTCCCTGGATTGGGCTAAAATGAGCCAATCGTCCAGGTAATTTAGAACACGGATGCCCTGGAGCCGCAATGGGGCCAGAGCTGCATCCATGCACTTTGTGAATGTCCTTGGAGCTAGAGATAGGCCGAAGGGAAGGACCCTGTACTGGAACGCCCTTTCTCCAACGGCGAACCTGAGGAATTGCCTGTGTCGCTGTACAACCTGGATGTGAAAATAAGCATCCTTTAGGTCTATCGTCACGAACCAATCCCCTGGCCGAATCTGAGATATGATAGCTTTCAGCGTCAACATCTTGAATTTCCCTTTGTAAAGGGCGAAGTTCAGCCGGCGGAGGTCCAGTATGGGACGCAAACCGCCGCCCTTCTTCGGGACCAGGAAGTAACGGCTGTAAAAGCCCCGCTCGGTTTCCCCTGGAGTAATCTCCTCTATTGCTCCTTTGAGAAGGAGGGAAGAGATTTCCTGCTGCAGTACAGAAGCCTGAGCGGCGCTGTCTACTACAGTAGGAAACACCCCGTTGAAACAGGGGGGATTGCGGCAAAACTGAAGAGTGTAGCCGAACCGAATTGTGCGAAGAACCCAGGACGATACCCCTGGTAAGCGTTCCCACTCTGGAAGGAAATGTGACAGAGGAGGAGGGATGTTGTAATGCAGACGACATACCTGAGTAAGGGTGCCGTGTTGACGCTCCTGGGGTAAAGAGGTTGACTGTGCAGGAGGGCCATCGGCGTCCTGGCACGTGATGGGAGGCATCGAGATTGGGGTCATGGTGACCAGGTCCGCCTGCTTCGGAGGAAAACGGAAAGTGTCTCCGAGGATGCGGCCGGTAGTTATAGAGAGTGTGGGGGGTGAGGGGAGAAAGCCGAAAGCGTCTCCTTCCTCCCGCACCAGACTGAGTAGAGAAGGTGAAATATGGCCTGCACTTCGAGACACTCTGAGTGGCGAAGGTGACAGGGCAAGGAAAGGAGAGCTGGGAGGTGGGCAGAAACGCTTGCGCGGTCTGACCCAACCCTGAGGAACCAGAGGAGCTCTCCTTTTTCTGACCGGAGGGTCAGGAACGGCTCTGCGCCGCCGGAGCAGTCGGTTTGTCGGACCGCTTCAACTGGAGGCGCTTGTGAGGCCGTTGACGGGGAAACGGGCGACCGCGGGCTCCCCAAACCGTGGCAGGTGGGGGATGCCCTGGTTCGCTTCTTCTGGAAGAGAACTCCGGTCTATGAGAGGGACGTTCTCTGGGTCGCACCGGGGGGGGGAGCAGAAGGTTCCCTAGCCCTCCTGGGCATGAACTGTCTGAACGCGGCCGATTGGGATTTGGAGGAGTGGAATTTCTCAACCACTGTGTTGACCGCCTCACCAAACAACCCTGTTTGAGAAATGGGGGCGTCCAAGAGGAAAACCTTCTCTTTATCACGGATCTCCGTGAGATTAAGCCACAAGTGGCGCTCCACCGCAACAGAACCAGCCATAGAGCGACCTATAGCACGTGCGGTATGCTTGGTGGCTCTTAAGGCTAAATCCGTAGCCTTACGAAGCTCCTTGACCGCTTCAGGGGTCACACCGTCACCCTCGTCCATTTCCTTCAGGACGTCCGCCTGGTAGGCCTGAAGAATGGCCATAGTGTGCAGGGTCATGCCTGCCTGCCCAGCCGCCATGTAGGATTTCCCAATGAGAGAGGAAGTAGTCCTACATGCTTTAGAAGGGAAAAGGGGGCGCGACTTCCAGGACGGCGCAGACGACGGAGCAAGATGGTCGGCTAAAGTTTCCTCAATCGCCGGAATGGCGGAATAGCCCTGTTCCACAGAACCTACCAGGTTGGTGAAATCAGCAGCAGCCGCATTAGTGAGGCGCGAAGAGAAAGGCTGCTTCCAGGATCTGGAGATCTCATGATGCAGATCACTGAAAAATGGCAGCTTCCTCCGTTGAGGCCTAGAATTAGGGCCACCGAGAAGCCTTTCGTCGAGTTTCGACGACTGAGACTCACGTGGCTTGTCGGGCCAATCAATAGTGAGCTTCTCCGTAGCGCGCGAAAGCACGTCAACGAGCTCCGCGTAGGCCGCAGTAGGCCGCGCTTCCTGGCCGCTCGGCGGAATAACCTCGTCGGCGAGAGTAGGCCCGAAATTCTCGGAGTCGGAAGCCTCGGTAAAAAGTATATCCTCCAGCCCGAAAGAAACCGCGTCGCGTGCTCCCAGGCTGGGGCGCAAATAATCGTGTGAAAATTCGACTGGCATGTCTCGCGCGTGCCGAGGGGAGGGAGGGAGAGAAAGAGCGGGGCTCGTCTGCTCGAACTCCGCATCCTCAAGCTCTACATCCGAACCCCAGGTCGCGGATCCTCGAGAGGCCTCGGGAGCGCGACAGGGGGAGACGAATGATTCCCTCTCAAAGACCACGAGCCGCAATTTGAGGGTTTTGAGCAACAAATTTTCACAGAATTTGCATTTAGACGATCCTATAACTGCCTCACGCGCATGTGAAAAACCCAAACATTTAACGCACTTACTGTGTGGGTCGTCGTTAGCGATGTAACGAGCACATGGCGGAGTACAGCGTCTGTAATCCATGGCAGCTTCACCGTAAGGAGAAACAGAGTTCCGCTTGAACAGTCGCAGAAGCGCCGAGAATAATCCTAGATGTAATTGTAGCTCAGAAAAATCACGAGCGAAGGGCAAACGTGACCGCTTCGTTCTGAAGGCAGAGAAATCTGAGGAGCAGATGGCGCGCGCGCGAATACGTATGATGCGACGTAAGAGCGTCGGGGCGGAGCCATATTGCGCGGACGCCATCAGCCAATGAATTGGCGTGATTCTATAAGGCTTCAGACAATCGGCACATTCAGAGAATATCCCACTGCGCTTTCCGCAGCGTTGAGAGAACCTATGAAAGAGAACAAGAAGCCAACATATAACTAGCCAAATTGTGCATTACTACTGTAATATTAAGAAATGTATGGAGGCCAACAAGTAAATACTTGTCTATTTTTACTACATGCCCCAAAGAATGTTTGCATCACAAATTATAAATGGGGTATTTTCCCCTTTCATTGACTCACAATGAAAGGGGAAAATACCCCATTTATAATTTTTTTAACTTGTCCGTTATTATTTGCCAAGCCAACTTTCTTTTGCTGATGCAGCAGTAGGCCTATTGATTTTTTTTAAGTTATAATGGGCTTATAGTCTTCATAAGCAAGCATTAAAACCTCCAACTCAGTTTCACCGAAGTATCCTATGTAGCTCGCTTTTTTTCTCCTTAGTTTCCATGGTGACTCCTGAAATCGGCGATCCATTGAAAATGTCTTTATGTACTCGCCGTGCGCGCGCATTACCTCTGGGTTACCAATAGGAAGTTGATTAAACTAACTCCTCATAGGTGTTTTGGAACCGACATACCCAGAGTAAGCAAGTTTGGGGTTAATCAACCAAGAGTTCAAGGTTTATCTGACGGTAAGTTAACCTTGCTTTCTGGAATACACCCAGAGTGGTAGCTTTTTTTTTAAATCTGATACTGCATAAAAAATATTAATGCATCAAAATTAATATTGTTGTTAATCATTGACATACCCAAGGCTGTAATAATCAAAGAAAAAAAAATCTGCTTAGAATTTAGTAAATTGAAAATAATTACTATTTTTCTTTTTTTCATAAAAAACAAAACAAAAGTGGCATTATGTAAACAAACCAGCATTTCAAAGTTATAATTCTGAAAATCAATGAATGTTTGGTCATTATGATTAGAGCTGATGCTGGTTGAAAAAAATATAAATCTATAATGTTTTTATGACAGTTTTTGGACACGGACATTTTTGTCCTCTATTTACCTATGTGTAACTTTTTTTAATTGATGCACAAGGGTTAATACAGTATTGTCAGTAGGCTTATTGCTCTATTTTGCAATTAAAAAGCCACAGCAGAACTGTAGCACACAGCAGTGAATCTGTGGCTTTGAACGAATCGTGAGATTCAATGATCCGCTCATAAATACAGCAATTTGCTTCGTTACTAAATGAATGAATGACTCGATGACTCACTCATAAAGACAGTGAGTTACTGCTGCCTACTGGCGATTTTAATATAATATTTCTACTAATATTAAACGTTTTTTATCACCATTGCATATTTATTGAACGTTGTTTTATTTAAAGCATTATTTATTTTTTAAAGGTATTTATAAAGGTAAAAAATTAACTGGAAAAATCTATTAAATGGGGCAAATATTGTCCCTTAATGCAAAAGGTGTGACTGCAGTCTAAGTGGAAGAGAGGGGACAGAAGGACGTTGAATGCTTCAGGGGTTCGGCACTCTAAAATATTGGAGAACCACTGAACTAAGGAAAAGGGATATGTAGAATTGCACAGGTGCTACTGCTAAAGAGTGCAATGTCAATACAGCCTGTTATAGGGTGACCATATTTTGTCCTGAAAAAACAGGACACTTGGCCCGGCAAACAGATAGGCCTACTCAAATGATACTCGAAGTTTACTCAAAGAAATCTTATTAATTTCAATACATTTAAAGTAGGTTATGCCTCCTCTGTATGGATAGAAATTTGTTATATTGTTATATGAAAACAGGACATGTCCTGGGAAAACAGGACAGTTGGTCACCCTAGCCTGTTAACTTGATTCAAATTTCTCATAACCTTAATTGAATTGGCCTAGAGAGAATAATAATGACATTTTCTGTATAAATACTACATATAAAATAGCTACCAAAATTAAAGTCGGTAACTGCAGTTTGACTAAAAGTAATGTCTAAAAGTTGAAAAAAAACCTGCAAAGACCTTTTGTCAACTAAAACTAGACTAAACCTATGAAAGACAAAATTACTCAAATGTGACTATGGCTACGTTCACACTGCAGGCTGAAACGACCCAATTCCGATTTTTTTGCCCCTATGCGACCTGTATCTGATCTTTTCATGACAGTCTGAACGACACAGATCCGATCTTTTCAAATGCGACCAAGAGCACTTGGTATGTGGTCCAAATTCCGATACGTATCCGATCTTTTGAAATGCGACCTCAATTGAACGCCAGGTCACATGCCGACCCCACTGCCATTGATATGCGACAAACGTCATAATTCTGCGTTCAGTAGGTGGAATGAGAAGAATAAACAAGTTAGCTATCGTACGATAGCACGCACCTGTAGCTAGCCATACACCCAACGCGTTGCACTGTTATGGTCCGCCGCAGACGTGTCTCTTCCCGTAACAGAGTTAATCGAAGGCGCTCAAACGCTCTCCTCCTTCTTAATTTTCTTCTTAAAACGAGAAGATTGTAATTGTGCAGGCTCTGTTGGGAAAATAACTTTAATATTGCTAAACGAGCTCCACTGTTGACATTCATCATGTTTAGCTACTTCCGCAAACAGCAAGTGACATCGTTGACCGTTGAGTACTCTTCTGCGCATGCGGGTCACTTCTGGGTCATTTCACGTTCACACAGGAGATCACAAAAGGTCGCATTTAATTGGAAATGTGAACGGCCTTGCAAAAAAATCAAATTTTTTCAAAAAATCAGAATTGAGCATTAAGCCCCTGCAGTGTGAACGAGGCCTAAGACCAATAAATTAACAAAGTTGCAAACGTATCGTCAATGGGCGGCATCGACACATCGTTCTCCTATCCCCTCAACACCAGCGAAACTAGCCCGCTGATGTCGGTGGATACGGGCAGAATATGGGTTCTTCCATGTCCTTTCGATCTCAGTATGGAGACCGGGAAGAAATGGAAGGCTCACCTGAGTTGGTGGTTTATGACCGGGGAGAAACCGATCGTCAAGTCTACCGCAAGCAATCTCTCCCCCAACCTGCTGCCACGGCAGCTGCAGCCTGCCCCCGGCACGTTCCAAATAACACCAACCAGCTCAGCATACACGGGGAAGGGTGGCTGAGAGGATTCAGGATCTATCCGATTATCACCAGCCTCATCAGCCATCTCCTGCTCGTCCGGAAGAGCACTTGCTGCCGGACTAGGAGAAGAAAAATCATCCCCCTGCAGCTCACCCCGTCAGCCGCCGAATCTTCTGAGAGGATTACAACCCTCTCAAGGCGATCGGTGAGCTCCATCTGAGAACCCCATGACGCACGTCGCCACTCTGCCTCAGCACAAGCGGGACCTGCTCACAATTTGCACAGACAGCTCCCTCGAGAACTGCCTGTGCGTACTCTTCCCCAGACAGAAAACGCACAATTTGTGTGTCACCCGGCGTCAGATATCTAGAGCACGGGTCTGCACACTTCTGAAAGCACTCAACCTTCTTAGTGCATTTCATAATTACCTGATTTTCAAGCGCTTACAGACAGAACAGTCCTTACATACTTACATACTTCCAGGTCGCACGTTAATGATTCATGGGTCATGGGGTCAATAGGATTGTCGTGATTTGATTGTTTCAGACACCTGTCACGCCTGAGGCGTTCCACAATGCGTCAATTGACGCAGTGCGACTTCCCTTTCGAAAGGGAACTCACAGTCAATTGGAGTTTTTACATCCATCTGGTGGAGGTCAAGATCATATTGTGCTGCCATTTGCATTAAGGCACGTACTGAAGTGATATTTGCTGTTGGTGACAAAGTCTCTTTGTAATCTACACCCATCACTTGACTAAAGCCTTTTGCAAGCTTAGTCTCATCTGCATTGTTTTTAACAGCATAGACCCATCTACCCCCCACTGCATGTTTACCTTCAGGTAGTGTAGTTAGAGTGAATGTGCAAAATAATCCATTTTATCTTTCATGGCCCAAGCACATATCTGTGACTCACTTGAACTCATAGCATCCTTGAATGTTTGTGGTACGTCACAAACTCTGTAAAAGAAGTCCACATTGGTCAGAATATGGTCATCACATTCAACATCAGAAACATAATCAGACAAATATTGAGGAGCTCTCCTGTTTCTCTTAGGGTAACGCATACTGTGATCAACTACCTCTGTCTGAGCAACACCCTGATTTGTAGTCTCATTTTAGGGTTTATTAGTCTCTTCTGAGGTCTGATCAGTCACATTTTCTTTTGACTGGGAGGATACACATCTTTCCCCATGGAAATCATCATCTGACATTGAAATGTCAGTCTGTGTCTGGTGTTCAGTAACACACTTTGTTAAAAATCTCAAAAGCCTGTGCTTGAGAACTTTTACTGTCTGAATAATAGACAAGGTATGCAGGGCTGTTTTTGTCATACCCTAAAGATTCCATTTTCACATTGTGCAACTAATTTCTTTTTGTCCTATATGTATGCGTAACATACTAAACCAAAAACTCTCCCTGTCAGTGCATAGTATGGGGTTTCCCATATTCTGCCATTGTAGCTCCTGTTGCGAAGTACTTCAGCAGTCATTACAGCATACAGTCCACAACATCTTGGGTAGATTGCTCTCTAAGAGCATTCATCTTGCCATTTCAAATAGCGGTCTCCAATTTCTCTTAGCAGTCCCATTTTGATGGGGTGAATATTGTGCTGAGGTCTCATGTCGAATACAGTTCTTGCTTCATAGAGACTGAAACTCTTTTGCCGTAAATTCTGTGCCGTCGTCTGATCTAACACACTTTATAGTCCCATAAGGGGCTGTATCAGCTAGGAACTTTTCAGTAGCTTTCACAGTGTCACTCTTAGCTTTTAGAAAACACACAAACACTGCATCTGAGTAGTCATCAGTAAATGCCAGCACATTCTTGAAACCGTCTATAGCTACTGTATATATAGAGCTATATATAGCTATAGCTATATGTGTGCAGTTCAAGTGCAGCCTTA
The DNA here is from genome assembly GCA_036326025.1 of Chrosomus eos. Classification (NCBI taxonomy): domain Eukaryota; kingdom Metazoa; phylum Chordata; class Actinopteri; order Cypriniformes; family Leuciscidae; genus Chrosomus; species Chrosomus eos. Next base: position 16,458,237 of record CM070839.1, on the reverse strand, counting down.
GTGCAGCTCGTGTGTCAGGTTCCCTGTTTCTATGAAGAAATTTACCTTGTCCGCAAACCTCACAGTTTAGGTTAGATTTATCAAACTTTTTCTTTCCCTTGATTTTCATTCCCTCATTTACATCTTGCAATTTGGAAACATCATCATAATTGCAGTGGCCGAGGATCTCATGCCAGGTTTGAATGTCATAACATCTGTTACAACTATCATTGTCCTCGTTGACAGTGTTCAGATAGTACAGTCTGTTGTAGAATGAGAAATTTAGTACAGCCCTTGTGAATGAGTTCATCACGTCCTTGTTGAAATTTGATCGAAGCTCCATTCGTCGTTGCAGCTTTAACAGAGAATATGTCCTGCGTGTAAGATGGGATGTACAATGCGCATCTCCTCTTTTCAGCGCCACTTTGCTCGTTCTGGTCCCGTCAGCCAACCTTCTTAATTTTTCAATGTCCGTAATAATGTGCGATGTCGCACCAGTGTCAACCATTAGTCCCTTTCGTTGCACATAGAATTGGCAGTCACTCGCTCTAAAGACAAATGTGTGTTCGTCGTTGCCTTCTTTATCAGCGGCTTGCTTAACATTGTCTCTCTTTTTGCCTCTGGAATTTTTTTTTGTGCGTCAAGCTTTTACAGTAATTATACCACAGTAATTATACCACAGTCTTTTGGGTCGGAAGATAAGGGAATACGAATGAAAATTAGGCCGTGTTGGCTAAATCTGGAACATTTGACATATTATGTATTATTAATGTGTATTTTCTCTGATTAAATAAATAAAATTAAAATAAATAAAATATTTAAAGAAATGTTACAATTATAATAAGGATTATTATAATTATTATATTGAGTTATACAAGGCATTTCAAATAAACTATGAAGTAGTTTATGAACTTCCAATTAACTTTTTTAAACTTCCAGGGCGCACTTCCATTTTTATCCGAATACAAATAGAGATATGAATAATTTTGAGATTGTAACAGATACAGATATTAACTCCGCTGTACACCCCTACTATTCCTAATTCAGTCTAGCATTTTAAATACTTTCGACAAGCCTCATTAGTGACCTCTATTGGCCAATGATGGTGTTAAAGTTTCCAAAACTGGAGCAGGAGTTTTGCTGGTATAGGATATGAGATATTTAGATTAATGAACATCTTTACATGAGAGGATGAGGATGGAGAAAAGCCAATTTAATATAGCACTTCTATATTTACTTGTGCAAATTGCGTACTAATTATAATAATAAAATATTCCACCAAAATGTGAAGTGATAAATCACAAATCAAAATTCTGCTTTAAAACGAAAAGGCGTTACAACTTATATACAACAATACTGAATAAATTAAATATTTAAATAAATGTTTGATTAATCTAACAGGAAGTGCCAATAAGGTCTGTAGACTTCTTTGTGACCTTCAGATATGAAATGTAATTTTTAGAATAGTATATCTGTGTAACAAACACTAAAACTAAACAACCAAAAAGTGGTTTAGTAGCTATAAAGTCAATAACTTTTCACTGTACTATGATTTGGTAGATTTACTATTCACAGAGCAACATTAAAAAATAAATACCTCATTCATAACCTGTTAATGTTACTTTAATCTCCTATGCTAAGGTATACAATGTTAGGGTAAATGATACAAAGTCTTGCCAAATTAAGAGATGTGCTTTGTAGTAGAGGAGGCATCTTAACGTCATGGAGAAACATTAATACATGCACAACATTTAAATCATTCAAAGCCTTCCAGTGACAGTGAAAACAGATGAATGATTCCATTCTGATGATGGTGCTAGAAACGTGCCATACATAGCTGACTTGGCTTGAATTTCATGATTCACTTTCATAACAGCTAAAAAAAACGAATTAGTGAATTTACTGAAACCAGCTCAGCATAACAGGAAATTTCTTGCGTTTTAGTTCTTGCTGATCAATTAACACGTAAAATTAAAAAAAAAAAAAAAAAAAAGGCAAAGAACTGCAGACAGTATGACCAGCATGCCATTGACAGTATTGAAAACAGCCAGGGTCATCCAAATTATGGTTTAAATTGTTTAAAAATTCTACAGTTTCAAAACATCTGTTTTGCATGGTCAAAACTAAATGTTCAATACTGTAGGTCACTCTTAACCAAATGGGAAAGAACATACGCAGTACACTTCCTCTAAAACTTCCCAGGACTACGAGCAAAATCGCACACTAAGCACCTGCAGCTCACAATTGTACTGCAGCAATAAATCTAATGACCTTTCAAACCCAGATTAGTACACACTCTCTGCTATATTTGTCAATGAGATTTATGTCAGCTATTATACCAGCAACTTTACACATTATATGGCGCAAGTCTGATGCTTTATTATACCACTTCCTTAAAATCAAGCTCATGAGGGATAGCTGTTATGAAAAAATTGACACTACAGTTATGAACACAACTCAAACTAGCAGAGCAGCTGTTGAGCCATTCACTGTTTTACATATTAATGTATACATATTTACATAATGAAATGTACAGGGTGCACAACTGTGTGTTTATTTTAATAAACCTTCTTCAGGACCCATATTTTTACATAAGACTTCAAACTGCAACACAACAGCACCAAAATCTTGATCCTGCCCCTTCCTTTTTGCCTAAAATATGTTACTAAACATTTTTTTTATATAAATCATATTCTCAACTCTAAAATAAATATATTAAAGGTCCAATATGTAAGAATTTTGTAATAAAATATTCAAAAATCACTTGCACAGTGTGATATATTTCCTGCAGTTGTGTACTTACAATATCCCAAAAGTCTCCAATTTTAAATAAGTGGCCGTCCCGGAAACAAATGTCGCCTGTCAATGACGCAATATCCGCGCTATTCTCGGTTTCCGCTCGAATATCCATTACGTAACCATGGCGACAGATGTGGACAACTGCAGTGCGTAACATTTAGCGGCACGCAGTTCTTGTTTCGTTCAAACATTATAGACCATGGCAAGCAGACTTTGGGACAAACATGGAGAATTGAAATAAGGATCAATATCAGCGTGGCGTTTTTGAGATGCCGAGAGCTCCACGTCCGCGACTAACTTGGCCTTGACAGAGCTTCATGAGTCACGACTTGACAGCTTTATTAGACAGGTGAGCAAATGTACATAAAACGAATCAATGATATATAACGTTAGCTCAACATGATGAAATGTTAGAATATGGGTCAGTATGTTATTCTAATGTTGATCTAGCTTAACGTTAACGTTACTGCTAGTTTCGTATAGCAAACGAACTAACACAAGAGACAATTTATATAAGAGACATGTCACTTCCTCAATCCTCAATAGAACTATATAGGGAAAACCTGTAACGCCAAAGATGGCGGTTGTATGCACATGTCCCGCCCCTCCCGCTAGACAGCCAATCGTCTGCTTTTAACAGTCAAGCCGGGAAACATTTGAGCCTATCGTCTGGTTCCTCTGACGCATGCGCACAGTTGAGGTTTGCGACAGTGGAGAATACGTTACTGTTTGAAAAGGCGGCAGATTTGAAATGTACTATATGTGTGCGTTGTGTAAATATCAGACATCCCAAGTCTCCCGCATATTGATAGCGGCTCCCTGATGCCCGCAAATTAGCTAAAATCTCCCCGAATCTAGAGCGAGTGTGTGCTTCAAACCGTGCAGCGCGCGCACGACGGCAGAGAGGGAGAGAGAGCGAGAGACCTTGCGTGTTGGTGTCGTGAACTCTTGCGCATGCGCAGTAAAAGTATAACCGGTGGGGGAAAAGGCGTTTTAAACCTTATTTTGGGGCAAAGTCGTCCAACTTTTTCAGCGATTTTTTTCATATTTTACTGCTGTTTCTATAAATGCAGTTTTTATGTCCCGGTGACCAGTGAAACTGCAGTTCTGACTCTCTGCCCATTCATTTAGATAGGAGCCTGGTCTTGTTGCAGAAATAGCTGCCCGGAGGCGTTGCCAAGATGGCAGCCTAGTGGCAGGACTTGCCTAAAAGGACTTTGCTAACACGCAGAATAACATAACAACTTTCAACACACATTTAAATGCCGTTTAGTGTGATAGTGTAACGTTAGACCAAGTGAAGCAGCGCAACATTACCTCACAAGTTTCATTCGTCTAATAAACTGACCTGACCTGTGTGAGTAATCCAGCACTTGCGGGTAACGTTAGTTCGGTAGAATGAAATTTCTTAGTCCTTTTTCCTTTATATCCGCGGGACTCGTGTGTGATATCATTTATATCTGCGTGACTCGCGTGTGATATCATTTATATCCGCGGGACTCGCGTGTGATATCATTTATATCCGCAGGACTCGCGTGTGATATACTTTATATCCGGGACTCCCGTACGTGTGATATCATTTATATCCGCGGGACTCGTGTGTGATATCATTTATATCCGCGGGACTCGCGTGTGATATCATTTATATCCGCGGGACTTGCATTTGATATCATTTATATCTGCGTGACTCGCGTGTGATATCATTTATATCCGCGGGACTCGCGTGTGATATCATTTATATCCGCAGGACTCGCGTGTGATATACTTTATATCCACGGGACTCGCGTGTGATATCTGTCTCTTTAGCAATCGCGACCTGCTTCATACCACTATAATGTTAAAAAACGTGAATGTTTGCACTCATCCATAAACATTATTAGATCCATCAGCTTGACAGCAAGTCCCATCATTCAGCTCGTCACTGCGTCATAAACATACGCCTTTGTTATTGTTGGATTTTTTACATATTGTGTAGGCCTAACCCTTAATTCAGGTTCTTGTATATTTTAAACATTACTTTGTAAATAAATAAATCCAATACATTTTTCCATGTTCGTAGCAATTGGAATCTTTCCTTACAGTATTTATAACCCTACTCTGTTTAATGTTCTGCTGTTTTGTTACTGTATATATGTATATGTGTATTTACTATGTGATGCATACATATTTATGCATACATATACACAGCTTGATGCTGTGTTTTTATCTGTTTTCTTCATCTCTTCGATCACACTTTTAAATAGACTAGAAAACTATGTTGGCATTAGTGGAATTGCACTACTTACTTACTACTTACGCCTACCGCCCAACTTTGGGCATAGGCCATGAAAAAGGGCTCTCCAGTCGTCCCGGTCCTGGGCCAACTTCTCTAACTGTCCCCATGTGTGGCCAGACCTCTTCACATCTGCATCCAGGTTGCGGTGCCTGCTGTTCTTTGGCCTGCCTCTCTTCCTTTTCCCTTGTGGGTTCCAAAACTGTGCTTGATGCAGGCTTGCGTAGGGTATGGCCAACCCATCTCCAACGTCTTTGGAGGATCTCTTCCTCAATAGGCTGCTGTCGTGTTCGCTGCCACATCTCCAGGTTACTGATGGTGTTCGGCCAGCGTACCCTTAGGATTCATCTGAGACAGGTGTTTTTATAAAGGACTGGATTTTCTTCATGGTAGTGACTGTGTTTCTCCAGGTCTCTGCACCGTACAGTAGAACAGGCTTTATCATGGAGTTAAAGATCTTGATCTTGGTGTTCCTAGGCAGCTCAGAGGATCCCCAGACTTTCTTCAGCTGATGGAAAGCTGCCCTTGCCTGTCCAATCCGTACCTTCACATCCGCCTCTGTCCCTCCCCACTTGTCGACTAACCTGCCAAGATAGGTGAAGATTTCCACTTCCTCTAGTACTTCTCCTTCTAGCCTGATGGGAGCCATGTTGTTATTGTTAACTTTGAGGATCTTTTTTTTTTTTTTTTTATTAATGCTTAGCAGATACCGGCTTTAACAGTTTACCCGAGATCCTATCGTGATCTGCGGCAGCTCAGAGCTAGGAATATGGGATAAGTGACATTAAGCATCAGAAATGGCAGTTTTTTTGCTAAGAAGATGTTTGTTTAGTCTCTTCTTGAAGGCCTGAACATTTTTTGAGGTGATTTCACCTACTACAGTACAGGGGAGGCAGTTCCAAATTGTTACAGCCGAATGAAGAAAGCTCCTCCCCAAGCATTTGGGACTTTAGACCAAGGTTATTATAGTTTTGCATTTTTCATTAGTTTTTATTTTTATTTCGTTTTTAATTTTTGTTTTCAAATTCAGTTTAGTTTTAATTAGTTTTTAAAGTGGGTTTGCTAGTTTAGTTTAGTTTTTATTTTTTGAAAATGCTTAGTTTTAGTTTAGTTTTTATTAGTTTTAGTGTTAGTTTTAGTCTTTTTTTGGATTTTGGGTTATTTGTCAGGGGCAAGATTCAAAAAGGTCAAAAAAAGAATTGTGTAATAATAACTCAACAAAAACATCCTACAATTTTAGAAATATCTATTCAACAATAAAACCAGTACATAAAATGTACATATGGCACAAATATGTAAACAGTCTACACAAGACTCTGCAGTAAAGTGCAAAATGTGTAAGTGGCGTGTGCCAGGAAAAAAAACTAAATGGCAAATAGACTAAAGACGACATACACAATATTTCTTACTTATTTAGAAATGCAGTTTATTGCTAGGTCTTGCTAGTCTTTGTCCTATTTAAAGTAGGCTAATACTGAACGTGAAACAAAATCTGGAACAAAAAAGTGGATTAACAGTTTTCTAGCAATATTAATAATTAAAATGAATCAAAAAAAGAGTTCATACCCAAACAGAGTATTAAAAACCTCCTTGCAAGGTAAGTATTGCTAGTCTTTGTCCGATTTAAAGTAATACTGAATATGAAAATAAAAATGAAAAAAATCTGGAACAAAAAAGTAGATTAAAAAAGTATTAACACAAAAATAATACTCTGAGTATTAAAAATCTCAAAATACATGAAAAAAATCATTGAGCAAATACAGGCTATTTCTCATTAAAGAGCAGTGAATTCTTTTCTCTTTTTATTTTGTTGTTTGATTAATATTAAGTGCACAGATGGCATTAGGTTTATTATGCACTGTCACTTTAAGACCGAGTGCAGATCCATTTGCACTGATGCACATCCGATATTCTCACAACTGTATGTTCTGTAAAGACATAACTGACTGTGTTTACGTGAATACTCTCCAAAACGGACATTTAGACATAATGTTGTGTATTTGTCCATTCAGACGCGAAAGAGAGCTCAATTCAGTCCTCGCGCGCTGTATAGCTGTCTATCATTCGTCATATAGTAATAACACCTTGTTTTATTTTATTTTTTATAAGTTATGAGCTATAAATAATTAAAGTGTGATATTTTAATTACGCAATTGAAAGTGCGCAGCTCTGAATGCACGAGCTCTGCGTAGCACACAAACTGACAGCTTTACCGCTTGTTTCGCTATTTGTTGCACTTAGCAAGTTAATGGTAACTGTTACATTTCGGAGATATCAAGTAGCTAATTGACCCACGGATTATCCAAAGCGTCCGACTCCGCGGTAGTAAACATATAGGCTACATATAGGCCTAAGTCACACTGTCTAATATTCGCACAACCTTTGAACTAAAAATAAAATAAAAAGTGCTCTTTTTATGATCTTTTGCATGACGCGGGCCAAAAAATTAATGCCGGGCCGGCTACTCATCTGTATTGAAGCAGCAAACATTCAGTGTAAGAGTAAAATAATGATATAACATTATTTAATATTTGAATCACATTCACAGCTTATATATTTGACATAGACAACCCAAGTGCATTTTACCTCAGATTTGCGAATAGTTAACTTTCTAAAGAAGGCGCAATCGCTTCTCGGGTCGACATTAACACACTGACAATAATGTCATCAGAATTTAAAATATGTTTACACCACTTTTTAATGTGTGATTGTGTAAAGGTGTTCACGAGATACCAACCTTTCGCGAACTTGCTTTCGACGTCGAACCCTCGTTTTCATGGAGACGCGGAGTGCACGGAGGGGAGGGGCTGTGTGTGCGTGTGTGTGTGTGTGTGTGTGTGTGTGTGTGTGTGCGCGCGCGTGCATGTGACAGAAAGACAGAGGGAGAGCAGGGAAAGGAAATGCAGCTGAACGAATACACTGCGTGTTTTGAATAGCGTTAACAAATTAAAGACATTGACAAAGACGAAAACTAAAGACATTTACTCTATAATTTTATTTTATTTTAGTTAGTTTTGCCAAACACACATTACAGTTTTAGTTAGTTATCGTTTTTTTGTAATGCCTCGTTTTTATTTTTATTTCAGTTAACGACAATGTTTTTTCCCACCTAGTTTTCGTTTTTTCGTTCGTTTTCGTTAACGATTATAACCTTGCTTTAGACTTGGGGAGTTTTAGGGCGTGACTTGGTCGTGCTCTTCGAGTGGTTCGGCAAAAGAGATCAGGTGGAGGTAGCAGAGCTTTGAGATCTTCTGGACAGTTTTCAGTGTGCATTTTAAAAAGCACTGTTGTTGCTGCAACAGCTCTACGATGGCTTAGCTGACTGATTGCATATTTCCTTAGGGCAGTGTCCCATCCTCCCCAATGATTTTCAATGCCTTTTTCTGGATGTTGTCAAGCTGCCCAAGGGTGGTCTGTGATGCGTTCATCCAGGCAAGGCATGAGTACTCCATGGTACTCCTGACTTGTGCTTTATAGACATTGGCCAACCTGCGCAGAGCTCCAAGACACTGTCCAGCACGCTTGCCGAGGAAATTATTAGTCATCCTTTTTTTTATATCAGTTATGCATTCCATTAATTTTGTGAATTGGTAAGTTTCGTTAGGTTTTGAGGAAATATAAAATAAAAAAATATAAAATATAAAATAAATATTTAAAATATAAAATAAAATATAAATTAAATAAAATATAAAATAAAATATAAAATAAAAAAAGGGAATCTTACTCTTCCCTTTACTCTTTACAAAGGGAAGAGTAAGGATTTGCACTAGCATGGTTTAAATCATACTTATCTGACCGTTATCAGTTTGTAGCAGTAAATGAAGAGATGTCTTTCTGTCAAAAGTTCAGTATGGTGTACCACAAGGCTCAGTACTAGGACCGCTGCTGTTCACTCTGTACATGCTACCATTAGGAGATAGCATTAGGAAACATGGAATTAGCTTTCACTGTTATGCCGATGATACTCAGCTGTATATTTCCTCAAAACCTAACGAAACTTACCAATTCACAAAATTAATGGAATGCATAGCTGATATAAAAAAAAAGGATGACTAATAATTTCCTACTACTAAATTCTGAAAAAAAAAAACAGAGATTCTAATTATTGGACAAAAAACTTCTGCTCTGTTAAGTCTTCGTCGTCGGTTACGAACCTGGGTGTGCTCTTTGATACCAATCTTTCATTTCAAAAGAAACATGTCTAGTATCTGTAAAAGCGCATTTTTCCATCTTAAAAATATATCTAAATTACGTAATTTGCTCTCACTGACAAATGCGGAACAATTAGTTCATGCGTTCATGACCTCAAGGCTAGATTATTGTAATGCTCTACTGGGTGGTTGCCTTGCACGCTTAATAAACAAACTACAGCTAGTTCGTACAGGAAGTATGACCATATTAGCCCGGTTCTGTCAACACTGCATTTCTCCATTCTGTCACCTGATGGAGTTTTGGTTCCTTGCCACTGTCGCCTTTATCGCCTTTCTTCGCCATTGGCTTTTGGTTTGCTTAGTTGAGGACATTTAATTTTGAATTTAACAATACTATTACAACATTATTTTCCTGTTATCTTTGTAAAGCTGCTTTGAAACAATTTGTATTGTAAAAAGCAAATGTCAAGCTACACCTATGATGAACCATTATTGAGAGTTTAGTTTCTAAAGGCCTCTATTTTAATGGTTTCCTGTATTCCGCAGCCACCAATTGGCCTCACAAAGCTCTTTGTGAATAGACAAACCCATCCACAAATAAGTATCCTCATTGGGACTGTATTTAATGTAATCTGGGTCATCATTTTTTTCCTACCCATTACAATTGCCTTTTTATCCCAACAGATGAATTTGGGCCAAAATTGTAGTTCTACCAGAAAGACTCGTGAGAGAAGATACTGTACAATTATGCATTTTATTAACAGCCCAGCAAGCAATATATGCAATAAAGTTCCACCCCACCAATTGGGGTATTGGAAGGGACCATCCTGGTGGTGGTGGGGAGGATGGAGGGAAGTGGAAGCGTCAGCATCTGCGACGCTTTTTCTTTCTTTGGAAAGAAATTAATACTTATTTCTTAACATTTGTTTTTTTATGTATTTTTGATCCAATAAAACCATATTGATCATAAGAGACTTCTTTCAAAAACATTTGAAAAGATCTTACCAAAACCAAACTTAAACGGTGATGTATGTGGTTTGCATTTAACACCTTTTTTCCATTTTGAAGAACAAACATGCGACCAAGCATACTTATATTTCATGATGTTGGACCTTGAAAACCACTTATGCTCACAGTGTTCCAGCGACAGGAAGGGAGGAGCTTTTATGCAGCAAAACATCCATAGGTACGCTTCAGCAGATGCTGTTTTGAAACCAAGCCTGTCATGTGGGTACCAGAGCCCGCAAAGGCACGAGCCACAACAGCTTCATCCAACAAGCTGCCGCCTCGCTCTCACATGCGTCACTTGAGAACGCCCATGAGAACAGCGGCTTTGACACCTTAACTTAAACACTTAAACTAAAGAAAAAATTGTGAAACTGAAACCGCTGCAGGATGATGTGGTGAGCCTTACTGTTTGAGAAAAGGATTTCCTCTAAAGACAAGACGCTGCGTTCGGTCTTAGTGGGGCAAGGGTTTGGCAGTGACCCCCTGCGAACAAAGAACTACTTCACACAAGTTTTATTTGCAACCATTCTGACCTGTTCAAAAACAGATTAAAACTTGGTCTAAAATAGATATTTGTAGTAACGAAATGGCCAGAGACAGAAATGATTCATGTTTTCATGATGCAAGATGGCTGATTAATAAGGAAGTAGGAATCAGTACATCAGCACAATCGTATGATCAATAAAATCATGTCTTCATAACTTCCCAATATTACAAGTCCATGGAATGGTCAATGAGTCAATATATGGTGCGAGATTTTAGCTGAATTGGGCTCAGACAGCGATGACCACATAAACTGCCAATTGCTTAACAGAAACTCTCTTTAGCCATGCAATTTGGGACTTAAAAGGAAATCAAAAGGAAATGCTACATTTACCTTATGTAAAACTTATGTAAATAATGTAAAATATATATGGAACTGAAAGAAAAGGTTCAATAATACGTCAGGCGATGTATGTCTTAATAACCTTTAGATTTTGAAAAAAAAAATTCTTTCCATATGCAAATATATTCAACTGTGAAAAATGAAAAGAAGAAATAACACATGTATGAATAATATATGTTCCCAATGAGGGACATTTTTGGATGTTTACCTCACAAGTCTCTTTTTAACTTTTTCAGTTTATAACCTCAGCCCCCAGTTCATCACCAATTCAAACATGTAGAACTTTCAGAGTTCTTGGAAAAGTAATAATGTATGCAGCCAGATCTTCAACTCCCTGTTTCTCTGACTTTCCCGTAAAAATGTTTTTAAAAGAGCCCATCAATAAATATAAAAAAGAAAATCGGAGGTGGGCTATTTGAAAAATATCTACCTTGAAACATACATCGTAAACATTATAATCTGTGATTGTTATCAGTCTACTAAAACAGCATTCATTCAGCTGTTAATTCCTGAAGGGATAGTTCACCCAAAAAAAAAAATCCATAACTGTAATTATTTTCTTTTCTGCAGAACAAAAAAGATTATATTTTGAAAAACATGTGAACAAAAAAAAATGTTGGTAACCTACCTAACATTTTTGGTGACCATTGACAAAAAACAATGAAATTTTTTTTTGTTCCACAGAAAAAAATAAAGTAAATGACAAAATATGAATGTAACTATCCCTTTAATAATGTTTTCTTTTTTTCTTTATGCAATATAGCTGCATTTAGCCTAATTAAAAAGTCAGTTCTTGGTTCCTCATAATGTTGGTCAAAACCAGTACACAAACACACACAAAAATCTATAAGAATATGTGATCTGAGGTCATGATGGTCAAATATCACAGGTTTTCAGGCTTTCCTCAAGATTTCCACAAGTTTCACTGTTCAAATGTGTACAAGCAGCACATTATATGTTCCTTTGTATTTTTAGGTAAAGGCCCTCCATTACGTTCACTAACGTTCAGTAATCTGTGCCTATCTGTTACACGCAGAGAGAAAAAAACCACCAGTTTTGCATCATGGGTTTGGTTTACCCCAGTAGTCTTCACTCTAAAGCATGATGTGAGGTACATCCAGAAATGCTTGCATAGACGGTACAATGGCAAGTCATGGAAAAGGTTAGCTTAATCATGCTTACATTACTCAGTTAATGACCTAACTAATGAAATTCCATAGTTCTTACTTGTTTCTTGTAATAACCAGCACAGAAGTAAAATTCAACAAAGGAAGTCAATGTAAAGAAGCATTTTTCATCATTACAATTACTGTTGTATTGCATTAGAAAAATAAGAAGCAGCTTTTAATAGGCCTGGTTCACTGCAATGGTTCAAACTGCTTTAACGAAGAATACAAAGATGGAGAAATATTTATAACCTTTAAACAGAATTTAGTCCACTGTTTGAGCTGTTTAGTGGCATGTTAAAAAACAACCCCAAAAACGTCTTTATACTAAAAATATTGCTAATTGCCCTTGAGATTTCATATAATTGGATTACATCAAATATGTCTTTATATATTTTTTTAATATTAAAGCCTTTGTAGACCTCATATTGTATATATCAATTGGAAAAAATTGATTGCGCAATGTCTAAGAAACGTCTCTGGTTACTTACGTAACCTATGTTCTCTGAATAGGGAACGAGACGCTGCGGAAAGCGCAGTGGGATATTCTCTGAATGTGCCGATTGTCTGAAGCCTTATAGAATCACGCCAATTCATTGGCTGATGGCGTCCGCGCAATATGGCTCCGCCCCGACGCTCTTACGTCGCATCATACGTATTCGCGCGCGCGCCATCTGCTCCTCAGATTTCTCTGCCGAAAAGAAACTGTCAGCAGCGCGAGGAGCTTGGCCGCTAACGCAGCGTCTCGTTCCCTATTCAGAGAACATAGGTTACGTAAGTAACCAGAGACGTTCTCTTTCATAGGTTCTCTCAACGCTGCGGAAAGCGCAGTGGGAACGGACTACCAAACTCGCCAAGCTAGAGCGCTTTTATGACTGGTAGATAAAAGAGACAACGACCGAAACGAGTTCAAACAGAAAGAACCTGGGAACCCGGGGTCATGTCAAGATCCAAGCTATAGAACCTTACAAAAGTATGCGGAGAGGACCAGCCTGCCGCAACACAAATATCCTCCAAAAGTGCTCCTCTGAAAAGAGCTTGAGAAGATGCTACACTTCTGGTGGAATGTGCTCTAATGTTAAGAGGTGAAGGCAAGCCACGCACCCCATAAGCCAACGAGATAGCCTCTGTGACCCAGTGAGAAATCCTCTGCTTCGATGCAGCAAGCCCACGGCGGCTAGCACCGAAACAAACCAGAAGCTGGTTAGATTTCCTCCAACCGCCTGAGCGGTCTACATATATCTTAAGAGAACGAACTGGGCAGAGCAAGTTAAGCTCCCTATCTTCCTCAGATGAAAATGGAGGAGGGTGGAAAGCATTAAGGTTAACTACCTGAGAGCGGAAACTTGAGGAAAGAACCTTGGGGACATACCCTGGTCTCGGCCTCAAGGAAACTTTGACCAGGCCAGGGGCAAAGTCCAAGCAGGACTCGCTAACAGAAAGAGCTTGTAAGTCTCCCACCCGCTTTAACGAGGACAAAGCTAACAAAAGAGAAACCTTAAGAGTCAGAATCCTATCCGGAGCTGACTCCAAGGGCTCAAAGGGGGCTTTCGTCAAACCCTCTAGGACAACAGAAAGATCCCATGAGGGGACTCTAGGGGAGCGAGCCGGTTTCAGGCGCTTCACCCCACGCATAAAGGCAGAAACTAACCTTAACTTGCCTAGGGGAATCTCATCCGATTCCCTATGCGCTGCAATAGCCGCGACATAAACCCTGAGAGTGGTAGCGGCTGCTCCAGCCGCAAACTTCTCCTGCAGGAATTCCAGTACTGAACCAGCAGGGCAGTTAACTGGGCTCTTATCATGTGCTAAACACCAAGTCTCAAAAACCTTCCATTTGGAAGAATATAATCTCCTTGTAGAAGGAGCTCTAGCACTCGCAATAGTCTCCTGAACGTCAGTTGGGAGACCGGAGCTTAATGCTAACGGCCTCTGATCGGCCAAACATACAGCTTCCACATGTCTGGGCGAGGATGCCATATCCTGCCCTGTAGCTGGGACAGCAGATCTTCCCTGACCGGGATCCTCCAGGGGGGAGACTCCAGTAGAGGAACTAGCTCCGAAAACCATGGCTGAGATGGCCAGAACGGAGCTACCAGGAGGAGGCGGACTCCGCTCTCTCTCACTCTGGCCAAGACCGCCGGGATCAGTTTGATGGGCGGGAAGGCATAGAGTTTCTGCGTTGGCCAAGGGTAAGCGAACGCATCTATCCCCAATGGGGCCGGGGGACTCAGGGAGAACCAAAGAGGGCATTGGGATGACTCTTGAGATGCAAAGAGGTCCACCTCCGCCTCTCCAAAAACCTTCCAGATTAGAGCCATCGTCTGGCGGTTCAACATCCATTCTCCCGATCGGAGTTTCTGTCTCGACAGAAAATCTGCTGCGAGGTTCAGAACCCCTGGGACATGAACCGCTCTTAGAGATAGGAATCTGCTCTGAGACCACAGGAGAAGGTGACGCGCATGCCTGTCTAGGGTGCGCGACCGAGAACCTCCCTGCCGGTTCACATGAGACACCACTGCCATATTGTCCGTTCTGACAATGACATGGTGACCCTCCAGAAGAGGGAGGAAATGAAGCAGAGCCAGAAAAACGGCCCTTAACTCCAGGCAGTTTATGTGCCAGGAGAGAGCCTCTCCGGTCCAGACCCCACACGCTGGTCTGCCCTCGAAAAACCGCTCCCCAGCCGGTGAGAGAGGCATCCGTCGTAATCATCTGGCGACGAGATACCGCACCCATGCTGACCCCTTTCCGAAGAAAAAGAGGGTCCCGCCAAACTGACAGGGCTCGAAAGCAACTGCGCGATACCTTCAGTAGGCGAAGGGTTGACCCGGAGGGTCGAACCCCTGAGAGTTTCACCCACCACATGAAGGGTCTCATGTGGAGTAGGCCCAGCGGTAGCACGGAGGAGGCCGCAGCCATAAGGCCCAGCATCCTGCGGCAGGTGCCCACAGACACATGATGGCCTAGTGAAAAACGAGCCAAGCATGTCGTCAAGCTGGAAATCCGTGCAGGGGCCAAACGGGCCTGCATGAGAACGGAATCCATGTTCACCCCCAAGAAAACGGTGCTTTGAGCCGGAGCAAGAACACTCTTCTCCGAGTTCAACCTCAAACCGAGAGACTGGATATGACTCAGAACGACGTCTCTGTGGTGGGCCACTAGCTCCCTGGATTGGGCTAAAATGAGCCAATCGTCCAGGTAATTTAGAACACGGATGCCCTGGAGCCGCAATGGGGCCAGAGCTGCATCCATGCACTTTGTGAATGTCCTTGGAGCTAGAGATAGGCCGAAGGGAAGGACCCTGTACTGGAACGCCCTTTCTCCAACGGCGAACCTGAGGAATTGCCTGTGTCGCTGTACAACCTGGATGTGAAAATAAGCATCCTTTAGGTCTATCGTCACGAACCAATCCCCTGGCCGAATCTGAGATATGATAGCTTTCAGCGTCAACATCTTGAATTTCCCTTTGTAAAGGGCGAAGTTCAGCCGGCGGAGGTCCAGTATGGGACGCAAACCGCCGCCCTTCTTCGGGACCAGGAAGTAACGGCTGTAAAAGCCCCGCTCGGTTTCCCCTGGAGTAATCTCCTCTATTGCTCCTTTGAGAAGGAGGGAAGAGATTTCCTGCTGCAGTACAGAAGCCTGAGCGGCGCTGTCTACTACAGTAGGAAACACCCCGTTGAAACAGGGGGGATTGCGGCAAAACTGAAGAGTGTAGCCGAACCGAATTGTGCGAAGAACCCAGGACGATACCCCTGGTAAGCGTTCCCACTCTGGAAGGAAATGTGATAGAGGAGGAGGGATGTTGTAATGCAGACGACATACCTGAGTAAGGGTGCCGTGTTGACGCTCCTGGGGTAAAGAGGTTGACTGTGCAGGAGGGCCATCGGCGTCCTGGCACGTGATGGGAGGCATCGTCATGGTGACCAGGTCCGCCTGCTTCGGAGGAAAACGGAAAGTGCCTCCGAGGATGCGGCCGGTAGTTATAGAGAGCGTGGGGGTGGAGGGAGAAAGCCGAAAGCGTCTCCTTCCTCCCGCACCAGACTGAGTAGAGAAGGTGAAATATGGCCTGCACTTCGAGACACTCTGAGTGGCGAAGGTGACAGGGCAAGGAAAGGAGAGCTGGGAGGTGGGCAGAAACGCTTGCGCGGTCTGACCCAACCCTGAGGAACCAGAGGAGCTCTCCTTTTTCTGACCGGAGGGTCAGGAACGGCTCTGCGCCGCCGGAGCAGTCGGTTTGTCGGACCGCTTCAACTGGAGGCGCTTGTGAGGCCGTTGACGGGGAAACGGGCGACCGCGGGCTCCCCAAACCGTGGCAGGTGGGGGATGCCCTGGTTCGCTTCTTCTGGAAGAGAACTCCGGTCTATGAGAGGGACGTTCTCTGGGTCGCACCGGGGGGGGAGCAGAAGGTTCCCTAGCCCTCCTGGGCATGAACTGTCTGAACGCGGCCGATTGGGATTTGGAGGAGCGGAATTTCTCAACCACTGTGTTGACCGCCTCACCAAACAACCCTGTTTGAGAAATGGGGGGCGTCCAAGAGGAAAACCTTCTCTTTATCACGGATCTCCGTGAGATTAAGCCACAAGTGGCGCTCCACCGCAACAGAACCAGCCATAGAGCGACCTATAGCACGTGCGGTATGCTTGGTGGCTCTTAAGGCTAAATCCGTAGCCTTACGAAGCTCCTTGACCGCTTCAGGGGTCACACCGTCACCCTCGTCCATTTCCTTCAGGACGTCCGCCTGGTAGGCCTGATCTTTTAGAATGGCCATAGTGTGCAGGGTCATGCCTGCCTGCCCAGCCGCCATGTAGGATTTCCCAATCAGAGAGGAAGTAGTCCTACATGCTTTAGAAGGGAGAAGGGGCGCGACTTCCAGGACGGCGCAGACGACGGAGCAAGATGGTCGGCTAAAGTTTCCTCAATCGCCGGAATGGCGGAATAGCCCTGTTCCACAGAACCTACCAGGTTGGTGAAATCAGCAGCAGCCGCATTAGTGAGGCGCGAAGAGAAAGGCTGCTTCCAGGATCTGGAGATCTCATGATGCAGATCACTGAAAAATGGCAGCTTCCTCCGTTGAGGCCTAGAATTAGGGCCACTGAGAAGCCTTTCGTCGAGTTTCGACGACTGAGACTCACGTGGCTCGTCGGGCCAATCAATAGTGAGCTTCTCCGTAGCGCGCGAAAGCACGTCAACGAGCTCCGCGTAGGCCGCAGTAGGCCGCGCTTCCTGGCCGCTCGGCGGAATAACCTCGTCGGCGAGAGTAGGCCCGAAATCCTCGGAGTCGGAAGCCTCGGTAAAAAGTATATCCTCCAGCCCGAAAGAAACCGCGTCGCGTGCTCCCGGGCTGGGGCGCAAATAATCGTGTGAAAATTCGACTGGCATGTCTCGCGCGTGCCGAGGGGAGGGAGGGAGAGAAAGAGCGGGGCTCGTCTGCTCGAACTCCGCATCCTCAAGCTCTACATCCGAACCCCAGGTCGCGGATCCTCGAGAGGCCTCGGGAGCGCGACAGGGGGAGACGAATGATTCCCTCTCAAAGACCGCGAGCCGCAATTTGAGGGTTTTGAGCAACAAATTTTCACAGAATTTGCATTTAGACGATCCTATAACTGCCTCACGCGCATGTGAAAAACCCAAACATTTAACGCACTTACTGTGTGGGTCGTCGTTAGCGATGTAACGAGCACATGGCGGAGTACAGCGTCTGTAATCCATGGCAGCTTCACCGTAAGGAGAAACAGAGTTCCGCTTGAACAGTCGCAGAAGCGCCGAGAATAATCCAAATGTAATTGTAGCTCAGAAAAATCACGAGCGAAGGGCAAACGTGACCGCTTCGTTCTGAAGGCAGAGAAATCTGAGGAGCAGATGGCGCGCGCGCGAATACGTATGATGCGACGTAAGAGCGTCGGGGCGGAGCCATATTGCGCGGACGCCATCAGCCAATGAATTGGCGTGATTCTATAAGGCTTCAGACAATCGGCACATTCAGAGAATATCCCACTGCGCTTTCCGCAGCGTTGAGAGAACCTATGAAAGAGAACAAGCTCAAAATGTAGTTTCAATGATTGTGGGTGTTTGCAACATTTTCATCTTAATGTGGCCAGCCTGTGGTCAGCTGTGAAAGATTTTGGTGAAAGAAAAAAGTATTTTGTTTAAATAACTTTTAAGTGCCACTTAATTTCATGAGATCTGTTTCAGGGACGAAGCAGCTTGACCTAATATAGCATTTATATGCCAAAAATATAGCATATAGAAAATTGGCCCAAAATATAGCATATAGAAAATGTGTCCCCGGTCTTTAAAGTACTTGCTTAGTCAGCTTGATTTTGATTGAAAATATATAATATTGCAGCAAATATTGACTTTCACACTTGGCTTTTACAAATTGTGCACATCATATCACCATATTTAAAGAGAATGTGGCTACATCCTATGTTTTGGAGGGTCCCCCTCGGTTAAAAGCACTTTCTGGTGGGAACCGCAATATTACCGAAAGGACTTTTTACTATTAGCGTACATCCCTAATCATGGATAAAACAGCACAATGAATCTGTTATTTACATAATTTATTAATGTGGTGGTGATGGAGCAGTGGATAAGAGACATGCCTTTGGTGTGAGAGACCCGGGTTCGAATCCACTGTGAGACACCAATGTGTCCCTGAGCAAGACACTTAACCCCTAATTGCTCCAGAGGCGTGCGACCTCTGAAATATAGCAATTGTAAGTCGCTTTGGATAAAAGCGTCAGCTAAATGACTAAAAATGTAAAAATGTAAATTAACTCACAATCTACTCCGCTCAAAACGCCAGAGATTTGTTGAGACTACATTGCTCAATGCTGCAAAAACACGTTGTAAATAGAAGCTTTTTATGTTCTCCAGAGCGCAAACACAGATAAGCACCGGATTGTTTGCCAAATATAGGCAGCTTTTCCCTCTAAAAGCAATCAGGAGCAGCAGACATTGTTTTGAGTGAGAAAATTCCAAGCAATTCTCAAGTCCGTGAACAGGGGAGCGCTTGCCCAGCCGTGCACACACTCTGTCTACGATTGTTGCAGTGTTTGTCTTGTTGATGGGCCGATTACTCAGCGAAAGTTTAAGATATTATACAGGTAAGATTAGCCTGGATGCCAGCCCGAACCCCGCCCACAACATTTTTTGGTCAGGAAGTTTAGTTCAGTCTGGACTCGATCCATTGAGGAGTAATTATGATCGGTTCAGAAATCGTCGGCCCAATAAAATTGCCAGGGCGGGCTTTATACGCTGATGGACAGATGATCTGCAGTTACATAATCATCACGTCATCAAACGTATTTCTATCAAAAATGCTTTTCGTGTTTGTAAGTACTCTGCGAATCCTTAAATTATTTTTGCAACACCGGCAAAGTTCATTAACACTCATTATTTTTTAGATACTTTTTCCAGAGTGCGTGCAGTTGAGTTCTGTTGACAACTATGCATCGCTCAACATGCTTAACTTACTGCGTTGCTCTGATTGGTTGTAGGTCTATCCAATTGAGTGCAGAAGTTTTGTTTTTTCCTGGTTCGGTTAAGACACACCTCATAATCAAAGCCCTATGGAGCAGTATCAGACTCACATTCTGACCAGAATATGAGTATGACGAAATCAGGCTAAGGTAAGATAATAATTGCAACTCAAATCAATATTTCATATTTATTATTCGCTATGTAACAGGAACAATACTGTACCCAAAAGAGGTGTCTGTTTTCATAGTAGTTGTAGGCAAACAACCTGAGTTGAGTTTCAGGAAAAAGGCTTGCATGCATTATTGTAGAATTAATGGAGCCAGGGGTAAATGTGAAAGATTTCTGTGGTTTAGAACATAAAGTAGTTATTTGCCACCTAGAAACCACACAGGACCCCTTACAGTCATCTCTGTATGTGTGAGTTTACGTTCACCTGTGAGAGTTGGCTCAATGCAGATATAGCGATTCCACCATCTGCGTAAAAAGAAATGTCAGAAATGAGACGTCTATTCAGTTCACTGCTTTTATCCGAGAAGCTTACAGAAGATTCCCGCAACTGCTGGGAAAAAAAGGATAAGGTTAAAACATATAAGGCCGATTAAAAATGTTTAAAAAAAATCCCATTATTAATTACACAGATTAACTAGAAATGTATCCATTGTTTTATATATTTAGGCAGATAGAATGATAGAACGATAGATAGTATAATAGAACGATAGATAGAATAATCTAAATTGTGGTTAGAAAACTCAATGATATGTATCCATTTTTTAAAATATTTAGGTAGATAGAATGATAGAACGATAGAGAGAATGATAGAACAACAGATCAATAGACTAAATGATATAACAATAGACAGATATAACAATAAGACTGACAGAACAGAACGATAGATAGAACGATAGATAGACGATAGATAGAAGATAGATAGAAGATAGATAGATACGATAGATAGATAGATAGATAGATAGATAGATAGATAGATAGATAGATAGATAGATAGATAGATAGATAGATAGATAGATAGATAGATAGATAGATAGATAGATAGATAGATAGATAGATAGATAGATAGAACGATAGATAGAACGATAGATAGATAGATAGATAGATAGATAGATAGATAGATAGATAGATAGATAGATAGATAGATAGATAGATAGATAGATAGATAGATAGATAGATAGATAGATCTAAATTGTGGTTAGAAAACTCTTGATAATGAGAAAACAAGTTTCTAGTACAACATATGAAAAAACATATGACTTCCATCAAAGTTCAATTTCCTATATAACTTCTTTCAATCCAAAAACAGAAAAAGTTTCTATGTGTACAAGGTGATGACAAAGAGAAATATGATTGCCAGTAAATAGAGTCGAGTCAAGTCACCCCCCCCCCCCCCCCCCCCACCACCACCACCACAGGAAGCTAGGTAGGACTTTTCGGGTATAAAATAACGGCACCCCAAAGCGTATCTGTACATCTCCTCTCTTTTTGGCTGAATATCAAGAAAGTGTCAAAAACAAAGAAAGAGAACTGAAGAATGATTTTCTCTGGAGTCATCTATTCTGCTCTGGTCATGCTTCTTCTTTCTGAAAGTGCTCAGTGCAGAAGAGTCGACTGCAAGTCTGAGTGTTGCTCATTTGTGGAGGGCTTTCCTGTGAGGCTGAAGGAGCTCCGTTCTGCATACAGAGAAATACAGAGGTTTTATGTAAGTATATTTAAACTCATTGCATTAAATCTGAGCTTTACAAAAGCTTTACAGAGATTTGAGGCTCTCTCTAATTCATTTGTTTACATTTGTTCTGCTTAGGAGTCCAATGACGACTTAGAACCATTATTAACTGAGAACGTGCAACAGAACATCAATGTAAGTGCCAACCAAGCTCCATACATTTACTCCCACAGCACCATACTGGCAATTATTCAAATTTAGAATTAGCAACAGCAGAATCATACTGAAACTGAATGGTATGAGCAAGATGTGTGCAAATCAATGTAAAATCTCACCTAACATCTTGCATCTGCACATTGCTACGGCAGTACCAAAGTGTGATAACCGTGGCTGTCTGAAACGGCTCATAAAGGATAAACCTAATATATTTTGTCCATAGAGTCCTTATGGATGTCACGTCATGAACGAGATCCTGCGATTCTACTTGGAGACCATTCTGCCAACAGCTGTCCAGAAGAGCCACTTGCACTCCAAAACACCCATAGACTCCATTGGAAGCATATTTCAAAATCTTAAGCGGGATATGGTGAAATGTGTAAGTCTGTCTTTTGGTCATTAACATATTAAATTAGTTTAAAGGATGATAGATTTGATCTTATTGATGTATTTACTTGTACATCCAGAGTAAATCTGTCCATCCTTGTGACAAACACAGCTACAACCTCTAAAACCTTCTGGTTGACCAGCAAATCAGTTTAATTGGAAGTTGTTTTTAAGCATGGGACTCTGCTCAAGATGGTCAATACATCATTAAAATGATGTTGCTAAAGTTAGGATGTGAGCTGAGGTGAATATTAGGATGGTGACTGTTGTTTTTTGAACAACGCAGTTTAGGCATATTCAGGATGTCGTAATAGTGCACATATGAAGAAAGCATATGTGGATTTTTATTGGCATTTTTAAAGCTTGTTGCGAAATGGTATGGCAAACGAAGTGTCTTTAACATTGCAAACTATATGAAATAACACCCGTCTCTCTGTTACAGAGGAACTACTTGTCTTGCCAAAAACCCTTTGAGTTTGCCAGCATAAAGAACTCATATGAAAAGGTAAGTCTAATACTGCAATGTAATGCTAAATTGTCAAAAATAACTTATACTCTAAAATTGCTTGAAAGTATCAAATTATGTTTTTAAAAGACAACATCTTTTTGACTTTAGATGAAGGAAAAGGGCGTTTATAAAGCAATGGGAGAGCTTGATATGCTCTTTAAGTACATTGAACAGTATCTGGCATCAAAGAGAGACAAGCACTAATAGGATGTTGCTGTGGATTGGATGGTGGCCATGATGAACTGAGTCAAGTCTGAATTCTCTGAAAACAAAGAAAGGATAATGGACAGATCAACCACATACTGTAGGATATGGCACAAATGGACTTTAACTCATCGCTTGCACATCACCATTCCATCACACTACTTTCTGATGCACTGCAATGCCAGCCTCTTTACCTTCAGTTTCTGAAGTTCTGTTAAATGTCACAATGGCAAAAAGAAAATGTTTAAGTCACATTGACCAGGGTTATTTTGAATGTAATTAAAATGAAATGAGTTGAATTTTGCCAACTTGCTGAAGTAACTTGAAAGTATTGTATATATACTGATATTTATGTCTTTTTGTGAAGTTTATTTATTTTTTTATAATTTATGAGCTTAAAATTGTATTTAACTGTATTGTTCATATGTCTGATGCTTATATTTAATTTGTTACAAAAAAGTGTTATCAATAAATTATTGCAACTGAATAATGCAAACATTTCCTTTTCTGGTTAATGTGGTTTAGTTGTCTTCCTCACATTGAAATGAGTTCATACTGATCTGTTTACTTCCAAGACTATACGTCAAAAAAAAATTGTGGGGGGGGGGGGGGGGGGGGATGCAAGCAGTATCTACGTTATAAAATGACAAAGCATTAAAATAGTGCTCCGTGTAACTTATCATTTAACACTATCATTTATAGGGTGTGTCAAAATGAGCGAGTAAGGCTTAAAACATGACTGTGCTAACCTCAGAACTGACCTAAATAGAGCAGTTACCAGCAGCACAGCAGTCAGCCCTTTACTGTAATTGCAGCGATGCATCTCTCACCCTAATGAGATTAACTATGTAACAGCTAACATGAAGCTTTAAACGATCCACGCTGTGAGCTACTGAGTAAGCAAAACATTATGGGAACGAGACGAGAGTTTCGGTTGTGACAGAGCGCTAAGCAACGCTTGGGGTGGTTAGCCTGGGTGGTGTAGCAATTGAAATTGAAACAATAGAGTACATTGATACACTTGTGCATTTACCAACAGCAAACTATCATAGTCTGTGTATGAAACCTTGCAGGGTTTTTGTATGAAGGTACCTCCTAAGGAAACTGGCTGCAAAATCTTCCACAACCCCAAAACATCACGTCTTCGAATCTAGAACATATTCGTGAGATTTAGTGATAACAAAGCAAATATGTAGTGACTGCAAATGCAATGATTATTTCTCAATTATGGAATTGCAAGTTGAATAAGTCTTGTCATTGACATCTAGCTTACTTCGACATGCCTTGATCCCTTTTTACTTCTGTATACTGCAAAGTCAGAATTTTTCTGGTTTAGATGCAGTCATGCTCTCCCAATAACATGCACAACATTGCTACATCAATCAATCAATCAATCAATAATTTATTTCTAGAGCACATTTAAAAACAACACGAGTTGACCAATGTGCTTTACAGGCTCAGCATGTCAACAAAACTACACAAACACCAAAAGCACAGCAATACACTCAACACCACACATGTACCTAAGAGCAGTTAAAAGCAGCGGAGAACAAATAATTCTTCAACATAGATTTAAAACACTCAATGGAATCGCAGGATTTGATATATAAAGGGAGACTATTCCAAAGACTCTGTGCCGCCACCGCAAAGGATCGATCTCCATCAGTTTTCAAACGAGATTTTGGAACCTTCAAAAGCAGACTTTGAGAAGATCTTATGGCGCTTTTCCACTGCATGGTACGCTCGGTTCGGTTCGGTACGGTTCGATTCGGCGCGGAACGGTTCGGTTCGGCTTCGCTTTTCCACTGCGTGGTACGACTCGCTCGGTACGGCACGGTTCGGTTCGCTAGCTCGGTTGCTTTTCCACTGCAGTTAGTACCCATTCAAAGTGGGTGGGACTGATCGTTACACTGTTTGTAGGTCCGGTGATAGCCGTGTGCGGCTAGAGCTGAGCTAGCTGCTACTTCTTGGAACACTTTTTCATTCTGTTTTGCCCCATCCAGCTCTCGCTGGACCCGCTCCTAGGCAACCAACGAGAGGAACGTCTGCACCTCGACCACGATTCAGCCATTTCCTTTTTAAAGTGTTGATCTCTTCTTTTTTTTTCAAGTAAGTAAAACACAGGTGCTACCGTGTTGGCTGTTGTCTACTGGTTATATGACTCTGTATAGCGGGTTTAGTGTCTCGTGTCGCAAATCCAATGACGCTGGTAGTGACGATTCTGTCTGTCTGACCAATCAGTGATCTGCAGTGTTTCACGTCACATTTTAGTACCGGTACGGTACGCTTGGAACCTCAACAGACCAGGTACCATTTAAAGCGCGCCGAAACGCGCCGTACCGTACCGTACCATGCAGTGGAAAAGCACCACAAGTGAGCCGTACCGAACCGAACCGTACCGTACCATGCAGTGGAAAAGCGCCAAAGCGTGCCGTACCGAACCGAACCGTACCGTACCATGCAGTGGAAAAGCACCATTAGTGGTCTAGTGGCACAGTGATGTTGTAGGAGACCTGTAATGTATACATAAGTCCATGTAGGCCTTTACAGACTATTAAGAGGATCTTGAATTGCACCCTATACTCCACAGGGAGCCAGTGCAAAGAGGCTAACATCGGAGAAATACTGGATCATTTACTGGCTGCATTCTGCACTAGCTGCAAACGTGAAAGCAACTTCTTGGACAACCTCAGATATAAAGAATTGCAATAATCCAATCTGGATGACACAAATAAATGGATCACAGTTTCCATGTCTTTAAAGGACAATAAGCCTTTTAATTTGGCAATACCCCTCAATAGAAAAAAGCTACCCTTTACTACAGCATTTGTTTGTTGAATTTCAATTCGGAGTCGAAAATCACACCAAGGTTTCTCACCTGAGTCTTTAATATTACAGGCTAAAGGGCCCAAATCAGGAGAAAACTGTTTGGCTAGCTTCGATGGGCCAAAAATCACCACTTCGTATTTTTCGACTGATTCAGCTGAAGAAAACTTGATGCCATCCACTGCTGGGTGATTCTCGCGAAATTAGACTTATGAGGTGTCATGAAACATTTTGATGATAAAAGTAAATGCTATCAAAATAAGAAGGATACAGTTATAAACATCTCATCATGTACTATTTTGCACATGATTTCAAATGACATCATAAATACCAATTTTGTTGTTTTTTCCACATTTAAGGGGAAATTTGTCATTACCGCAACGTGTCCATGACTGGATTTGGGTCCTTTGAGATGGAAATATTTATAATTAAAAAATATAAAAAATAAAAAGCTTCAGTGCATGTTATACTATAAATATTTACAGTAAAGAAACATGTTGAATTTGGTGATCATTGGTAAATGTAGTGACAATAATAAGGAATATAAATGTGTCCAAGACCAATTATCTCATCCTCCGCAACAATTTTCAATCATTGTTTAAGTCCTCAAGGAACTAATATTTTCAAGGAATTTTGTTGGAAGGGACATAATTGACTGTGACACGCAAGATGGCTACCAGATAAGCAGTTCTTATTTTTTCTCTCCAGATAAAAGTAAAAATTTTGTTTGTCATAGTACCTACACGACTTTTTAGTTCTCATTACTGAAACATGAGTTTGTAAAGTTTTAAAAAATGTTGCCGTTTTAATTTTGAGATTACTATATACCCCATTATGGTCTAAATATAAAAAGAGAGGGAAAGTTTAGCTAACCCTCATTTAGCTTCCACAGTTAGCAAGAATGTTTAATGTCGCTCATCCTCCGCAACACCATTATCATTCACCGCAACAATTAAAGGCCTGTTGCGGTGGAGATACTCAATGTTTCGGTAATGAGAAACAGACTTATGAAGGAGGGACGTGCACTATAACTCTTGCTCATTTCAATATAACTTGATATTTGCCTTAAACACTTACACAGATTGCGTAAACAAAATAGCTATTACACCCCCCTCCCAAAAGGGGTCACTAATTTTTTATTTTTATGAAGTGCTTCCACAAAAAGCAGTATGAATGCAGTATAGGCCACCTACTATAAATGTAATATTATTTAATATTCAATAGTTTTACTGTGAAACAATGTATTTCTTCATGTCTTTTTTACGAAATGTTACCTTCAAGATGGCTATTGTGTATTTTGTTACAGGCAAGCATCAGTTGAAAAGAAAAGGACATCAGCGAAAGACAGGTTGACAAAGCATAGGGAAAAAATATACAGCAATCCAGAGAGACAGGGTGATAATGTGGAAATAATAGGAAAAAATATAACTTGGATTCATTGTTTTGACCGACACGCACACGCTGACATGAAAACGTGAAGGCTAATATAATTGTCAAGTTTCCTTCATTTATACAGCGCTCTTAACAATATATACTGTTTCAAAGCAGTGTTACAGTGATAATAGGAAATTAAAGAAACAGAATGTTTTGGCTTTACATCAGCTCTAGAATAAAGTTATTGTCCAGCTAAAGTTAGTTTTGATTGATTCACGTCCATCGCAACGATCATTTATTAAGTTAGGGTCCACTAACACGACACCGTTCTAATAGAAAACCTTTAATGCGATACGGCAGCTCATTTGCATAAAACAGTGCCTGGTGGCTCTGAGAATTTTTTATCGCTTCCACGTAGTCACGTGAATCGTAATTATCCCGACAACGTTTTATCAGTACAGAGGTAAAGGGAAGGAGGCCTTCACAAGGGAGAGACTAGTTGACACTTCAGGACTGCGTTGTCAACGTGTCCAGACGCAGGTCCTTCATCAGATCTGGATATGGCCTGGATTTTG
Organism: Chrosomus eos; assembly: GCA_036326025.1. NCBI lineage: Eukaryota > Metazoa > Chordata > Actinopteri > Cypriniformes > Leuciscidae > Chrosomus > Chrosomus eos. The sequence continues at coordinate 16,430,726 of CM070839.1, read as the reverse complement.
GTGCTAAATAGGAAAAGGATCTACCGCCAGCAGTTGATTTTGATATTCTAGGTATTATCAACTGGCCAGAATTTTGAGATTGCAATAGACATGAAGGACTATAATGTGTTAAGAGCTTGCTCAAGTACTGCAAATCTTTAGTGCTTTGTAAGTAATCATCAATATTTAAAAATTCTCAGAAACTCAGAAAACGGGGTAATTATTGGCCCGTTTTGGACAAGCTATAGTTTGTTTATTAAGCGTGCAGGGCAACCACCCATAATAGCATTACAATAATCTAGCCTTGATGTCATGAACGCATGAACTAATTGTTCTGCATTTTTCATTGAGAGCATATGACGTAATTTAGATATATTTTTAAGATGAAAAAATAGTTTTACAGATACTAGACACGTGACTTTCAAATGAAAGATTGGTATCAAAGAGCACACCCAGGTTCCTAACTAACGACGAAGACTTAACAGTGCAGCCATCAAGTGTTAAGCAGTATTCTAGGTTATTACGTGAGGAGGTTTTTAGTCCAATAATTAGAATCTCTTTTTTCAGAATTAAATAGTAGGAAATTACTAGTCATCCGGTTTTTTATATCAGCTATGCATTCCGTTCATTTTGTAAATTGGTAAGTTTCGTCAGGGCGTGAAGAAATATAGAGCTGAGTATCATTAGTATAACAGTGAAAATGCTTCCATGCTTCCTAATGATATCTCCTAATGGTAGCATGTACAGAGTGAACAGCAGCGGTCCTAATACTAAGCCTTGTGGTACGCCATACTGAACTTGTGATCGATAAGACATCTCTTCATTTACTGCTACAAACTGATAACGGTCAGATAAGTATGATTTAAACCATGCTAGCGCAATTCCACTAATGCCAACATAATTTTCCAGTCTATTTAAAAGAATGTTGTGGTCAATAGTGTCAAATGCAGCACTAAGATCGAGTAACACTAATAGAGAGATACAACCACGATCGGATGATAAGAGCAAATCATTTGTGACTCTAATTCATTTAACGTTTTTTTTTTCTAACGTAATTTTTAGTTGAATATTTCAGGACTTCAGTCGACCAAGATTTTCTTTGGTTGAGTACAGCCCTAAATAACAGACAGGAACTAGACACAAATAATGAAAGTCTGAACAGAACACCAGCAGAAGAAAGTTTAGACCTGACAGGGTATATATTTTGAAAACAATATTTATACTAATTGTTGTATATTTGTTAGTACTACAGTGTAGGCTACATGACATGATTCTTTATGAGCATAAGATTGTAACTTGTATACACAACACTTGTTAACACAAGGCATGGTACTGTGATGATTACGATAAATGAGAAAATGAAACACTGTTTATGAAATAAATATTCTATTAAAAATTGTATGCGTTTTAAATATGTAAAATGGGGTTAGGCATCAAACCCCTTTGTCAACAGCGAAAGTGTGAGCTAAATCTCATTTCCGAAACATTGATCCTCATTACCGAAATGGCATTTTCATTACCGCAACATGTATCTTTTTTTACAAATTAAGTAATAATTAGATAATCATATTTTGTTTTAAAATGTATATACATATTAAACAACACTACTTATTTAAGGTCTGCTACATAACAAATGTTTATGTTATCTTTTAGTAAAACAATTAAATAAAAGAAATTATAAATCATCACGTATGTTTCGGTAATGAGAGAAAATAAGGAAATTACAAAAAATAATAAATATGAAAAAGTAATCTCTCCAGAGTTTTATATAGCTTTGAGCATGAGTAATAAGAGTCTACTTCAACATTAGCCAAAAATATACATTTTTAACCATATATTTAAGGTAATGTCATGTTGCGGTAATGATAATTTTTTATGGACTTCATCTAAAAATGTTAAATAATTATATAGTAAATATTTTTGTAAATCTTCTAAAAATAATGGTTATAGTAAGTTCAGACCTTAATCTTATATGTGCAAAAAGAAAATTGACTTCAATGGCATTTTAAAAATTCTGATGTGGACACTTCTAAATCTGGATTTCGCGAGAATCACCCTGCTTTATCTCATCCAGACAATCAAGTAAAACTGACCATTTAGAGTTGTCATTAAATTTCAAAGGAAAATACAGCTGGGTGTCGTCTGCATAACAATGGTATGCCACGCCATGTTTTTGACAGATTAAACCCAGAGGGATATATATTTATATATTATAGGCGATTAAATGCAGTTTGTCCAGGAGCCACTGTGCAGAGAATAAAACAGGCGTTTAGACAAATACAACACTATTGATTGCCTACATTAAAAAAACACAATTAAAGTTAGTTGACCAATGTTCTATTGAATTTTAACAACTGAAGTTATTTTCAGCCCTAGAAAACTCTGATATGGCGTATATATGGCTGATATGGCGTAAGATTCAACATCTTACACTATACTATCATTATCTGGAAAACACTGGCAGGAAGCGCAACTAAAATAAATCTATGTGACTAAGTTCTTCTTAAGTCTTGCTATCTTCAAACTGATGCTTCTGAAAATTTTCCCAGAAACTCATGGTGAAATGGTCGAATGCTGTACTGTGATATTTTGTTTTTCATTCTGCACCACATTGTTTCTATCCGTAACATGGGAGAACCAAAACTACTGTTTCCGCAACAATCAGCCACCAAACCACAGTGTTCTCTTACTAAGTTGTTGAGGATAGGGATGGTCATGTTACCATTGAGTCATGAAGGAGAGTAAGTCCTTGTCCCCTTTGTGCAGTAGGCTACACCCAATTTTTCAGTTTGACAGTTAAAACATTCAGTCTTGAAGCAGCATTACACATTTCAAATTTTTAGAAATGCTACTTGAGGATAGAGTGCTTGAAGTGTCAAATCATACTCCACACTGTACAGTATATTCAGAGAAATGGAATGCTTTACACCAAACAGAAGAAAGTAAATAGTCTAAGAAAATGTGTAGGCTGATATTGATCTGGACAGTTTTGTGCAAGTACCAAACAGAGAAATCGTGATGGAAATCACAAACGTGTGAGACTTAAATAATATTGTGAAACAGCAGTTTGATCTTGTTTTGGTAGACAGTCATTTCCTCTCAATTGGCCATACGCCTTACTATCTGTACTCTCTGTAAGAATGTTTGACGCACATAAAAAAACATTTTGAGTTAGTTTACCAACAATGAAACTACATTTAAGACACAATGGTTTCAAATGCAGTTTGCCCAGGCTGATAACAATCGGTACTATCACCCACATCTTAAACCGTTCAACTGAAAGCAGGTACACTCTCTGTAATGGGTAGTAAGATACTCTGAAAGCAAAGCCTCTATTTTCCCCATGCTACTTGCCAAAGATTTAAAATTCACCTTTGTTAAATAAGTTTTAATATATTAAAGCTATTTTCTATACCGTATAGCCATCCTTAATCACCCAAAACTGCCAAATGGAATTGGTGGGTTAAGTCTGCGTGGTCTGTGAACAGATTGAATTGTTGTTTAATGTTAAAATATTTAAAATAAAAATATTTCATATTGTTAGTTCATGAAAGCTAATGCATTAACTAATGTTAACAAATGGTTGCTTATTGTGAAATGTTACTTATGATGACTTATTTACATGCCATGTTTCTTTTTCATGCATCAGCACTGTGTATTTTTGTAATAAAGTTCAGCACTATTTTACCTTGAGTATTATGTTTTGTATAACTATCTGTTATTTCATCAGTTATCGGCAGGTACTGCCGAATGTAATTACCGGTATTGGTAAAATTCTATATCTGTTGACCTCTAAACTGAACCAATCGATCTGGGGAGAAACCAGTGGTCTACCCAGTCAGTTATCTGTCATCGCTTACTCACCCTCGTCATCCCAAACCGGAATCTCTCTTTCTTCTGATGAACACACACAAACAATTTTTTTTTTTTGAAAAATGTTATGTTCATACAATGAATGTCCATGGGGAGATGTTTTTCAAAATTTTCATATTTTGTGTTCCACAGAAGAAAGTAGGCCTAAGTCATATGGGGTTGTAATGACATTAGGGCGAGTAAATGGTTTTATTTTTGTGTAAACTATGCCTTTTTTTTTTCAGTCATTAATTTCCTGCCTCTGTTTAGGGGGTGAACAGGGGGCGACGGGGGAGTGTGAATCAGGAAGGGTGATTACCCTTTAGTTGTAGTATACTAAGAACATGAAGATGAATAATTTCTGATGCATTGGCATGACTCAGTCTCAGATAGCTAGAATCCAAGTGGGCTTAACACGTTTCAACACTTTTACAGAATCAATATAGGAAGCATTAATGGCATGACTATTCAATAAATTTTACTCACAATAACCCACATCCGAGGTGTTGTAACATTTAGAGAGATTAAACTTTAAAGTCACGCCAAAAAACCTTTCAAGTAAATTAGTTATTTTAATTTGACCCATATGCTAAGATAAAAGCTAACATTTAAAGAAACTAGTAGTAACTCTACAGTAGTACTTTGCAAAATTGAAGCCACTCCATTTTATATTAGGGTAGAGTGGGGGAAAACGCCCCTTTCCCCCTTAAGGAAAATGTGACATTACTGTGAAACAAAACATAAATGTGACTAGAATTGCCATCCCAGTTTTGAGTGACTATGGCAGGAGTTATTATGGCACCAAATATTAAAATTGCTCAGCCTTCATAATTATTTGTTATTTTGACTGAAAATATTTTTGTACAACGGGGGCGTTTTGCCCCAACCGTGGGGTAGAACGCCCCCCAAGGTGGGGTAAAATGCCCCCTTTCTTACCAACCAGTTTGCTTCATATATCAACAGGAAAATGAACAGACTATAGTTTTTAATCTCTAAAAGGCAAGTACCGGTAATCATGTATCAACGTGTGTATTAATATTTATTTCAGGAATGTTCAAAATAGCCACATTTTTTACATGTATATTTATACATAACTAAGTCATGCAAACAAATATGTTGTAATAAATAAATAATCCCTCTTGGCTCTGATGGAATTTTGTAGAGCTTTCTCTGTATAAGCACCACAGTTACTTTTTCTCTTATATATCCGCATCTAAAAATATGTGAGGTTGAGATTTCTACACTAGGCCTGCAGACTATACATATACTTTTGCTACTTATTTCTGTTAATCTCAAACAACTCCTGAGAGAGTGGTGGATGAGGAGGATGAATAAGGCGGGAAGTGCTAAACAGTAAGGTATTGTGCTACAACTGGCTAATTGCGCGAGAAAAGGTCTCTGCCGTTTGAAGGTAGCCTATTGCCAACTGTAACGTTAACAAGCTCTGCCACTGGGTAGCCTACATTTAAAAACGAAAAAGGAGAACCAGCGAAAATTCAAAGAGCTGAGTGAAATTTAAGAGGCCACAGATAGAATAATAATTAAATATGAATAGAATATGAAGTATTAGCCTAAAAGCTCAGAAAGGACAGTGGAAGTGTGCACTTAAAGGCATTAAATTAAAAATGACAAAATTAACAAAAATGAAAATTACCCCATAATTGACTCACCCTCTAGCCATCCTAGGTGTATATGACACTATTCTTTCAGACGAATACAATCGGAGTTATATTAAAAAATGTCCTGGCTCTTTCAGCAGTGAATGGGCGTTTCTGTTTTAAAGTCCATAAAAGTGCATCTATCCATCATAAAGGTGGGGTAAATAAAGGCCTTCTGAAGGAAAGCGATGTGTTTGTGTAAGAAAAATATTCATGTTTAAAACTTTTTCAACTAAAATAACTAGCTTCTGACTGAAGGCATTGCGCATCGATTTACCGAAAGAGTAAACCTTGACCTGACACATGACGGATTGACGAATGCGGAAGTGCAGAGGATAGAGCAAAACAAAACAAAACAGCAGTCACGAATTAAAAGTCTAAAACCAGAATATTTAAAGAGAAATGGCGGAGGAGCTTGAGGTTGTTGTCCAGCCCTGTTTGCTTGAACTGCGAGAGGCGTCCAAAAGCGTATGCTACTCCTACATCCTACGTAATGAATCGTCAAGTGTTACTCTTTTGGCGTAAGTCGACTTGCGTCGAGGACCCCCTCGAAAACGAGATGTTTCATCTCAAGGGGTTATCCTCAACAATAAATTCAAAATTGTATCTGTGTATCCATCTGCCGGAAGCCAGTTATTTTAGTCAATAAAGTTTTAAATAGGCCTATGGATATTTTTCTTACACCAAAGCAACGCTTCACTTCAGAAGGCCTTTATTAACCCCCAGAGCCGTGTGGAGCACTTTTATGATGGATCCCTTTAAATTACGAGACTAGTAGAGTAAACAGCAAGACCCATTTTCAGAAAGAGCTACTTAAGATGTTGGCCTTTAGCTTTCACAACCCGGATTCAGAAGCATAGCAAGAATGCATGCCTATTGTATACTTAACTTAACATGGATGTTAATCCCCTTATATTAAAAGGATAGTTCACCCCAAAATTTAATATTTTCATTTACTTACCCTCAAGTTGTTCCAAACCTGTTTTTAATTCTTTTTTTCTGCTGAACACAAAATATATTTTGAAAAGAATATTTAACCAAACAGTTGATGGGGCCTATTGACTTCGTTGCATTTCCCCCACATACTATGGACGTCAAAAGGGCCCCGTCAACTGTTCAAATTCATACAGGTTTGAAACAACTTTAGGGTGATTAATTGATAAAAGAATTTTTATTTTGGGGTGAATATGCCTTTAAGGAAAATGCTGCATAAAAAATAAAATAAAAAAGGCCTTCTTAGGGCATTTAAAATCCCAGTAAGGCTGGAAAGGTTAACAGAGGATGAGAAAATGTGAAATCAGTTATGAATTAAGATATCTGCAATTTATTCATTGGGAGATGAGAATGATTACATGATTTGCATGATCAATTTCATAAAGTGAATGAGGGTTTTAAGAGCTAAGTTAGTATGAGAATATAAAAAAAACTAAAAAACCACAAAGACTTGTGAAAATACATATCAGACACTGTTCATACTAGGTGGTATTAACATAAATCTACATGTTTAAATGAGACACGGGCAGTTGGGTTTTTTGGTGTTTTAATCCAAAGTTGAAGCAGACCAAGACATACGTACAGAAGTCAGATACTATAAACAAGACATATATCTGCCTTTCCCTGTTAGTATAAAGTTCTGTGGGAATTCTAGTCTGTTTTTCAACTTGTCTGATACTGTAGTCTTTGCTTTGAAAAATGAATGCATGAGGGAATCAAAGTAACTGCAAACATCAAGTTTCCAGACTGACTAAACAGATGCATTATTTGCAAGAGGAGCACTGAAATCATTTGGGAGAAATCTGCTGTTTGAGAGTATACTCTGCATGTTCAACTAACATTGTGAGCAGTAAATCATATCCTTAAAAAATAGACTAAATAGGAAAAATAAAACAAGACAACCTTTCAGAGAACATCAGTCAGTGCATCTAAAATCAATCCGTTGGATGCGTAGGATTCCCTTAAATATTTCCAGAACATGAGGCCTTATGTCATAGGGGGCATTTCTTTGTTCCTTTTTAAAACATCTGATACATAAAAGCTGCACACATTCAAAACTTACTGCATGGTAGGCATGGAAAAGCACACAAAACAAAAATAAAAATGCACTGGCATAACGAAGAGTACAGTCGACGGTTATCACACATATGTTCATTCTCCAGCCAAAAGAACAACCATGTTGATCACTCACAAAGATCCCGTTTCATAATTCATTATACACTTAAAAAAATACAAACGGTCTTTGTGGTTAAGGGTGGTGGGTGAAAAAAAACTAGACTTATAAAGGTCTTCTGATTATTTTAGTAGGTATTAAATTTGTGAAATGAAATGCCAGAGTATAGGTTAACATTCTTTACAAATCTCTGAGGAAAAACTAGCTGGTAACAAATATGCATAGGATTGATTCAAGGCAAATCAAAGCAGTGTGCCATAAAAGTATTTCCGAGCATGAATTAGGCAAAGGGCTGAAAAAAATGTGCTAGACTGGCTTTCCATGGTAAGCTTGATCAAATACCAATGTAGAAGCAGAGCAATATGATTTTTTCCTCTCAATCTGATAACCAACATAAGGCTAATTGGATCTAAAGCTCAAAAAAAGATCTTGTATTTTACTAGAGAGGACCCTGAACAATACTGACAGACAATTTCACAGTAAAGAACAGAGTGTGTTTACATTCAAAGAGTCATTTCAGAAATACATTTTCATCTGGACACTGATAGTGTCTCTTGGAACTAGTCTTACTGTAAAAGAGCATTCAAGTGCAGAAATTAATGACAAACGTAATGAAGTACGAACAGGAAAGCTAACACTTACGCATAAGCTCCTCAGAACATGAGCAGTACAAAGGAAACTGATAATCACGCTTACAGGGCAACTTATTTTACAAGCGGTCCCGTAACTCACAATGGAACATCATTAAAACAAACAGTGGTAAATGCGTGTATAACTCATGAATCTCACGTACCAATGGCTTTTGATAAAAAATAAAAAAGAGAAAGGAAAAATAAAATGCAAAAGAAAGGTAACTAAATTAGCATTCTGATTACCCCACTAAACACCATGTGAAAAACAGAACTCGTGAACACTGTAAGGAGCAAATTAGTGGATGTCGGCTGATTCACAACTCCAATATGTATAGTCTTGTTTCATAATTGTACAGCCCCTCTCTTTTGGTAACAAAGTGGTGTATTAGTTACAGATGTTGAGTGATTAAAAATAAATGTATATAAAAAAAAACTTGTTTTAACTGAGTTATTGCTTCCTTAAATCAAACTTTTCAACTAATATATGAGTGTAAAATGTGTGTGTGCATATGCGACAGTGAACGTGTCCTTAGCAAGCAGGCGTCTCATTTTCAGGAGCCATATTATTAGCTTTCTTTCTCCTCTTCATCAGCAGCGGATTGGACGAGTCTTCAATCCTCTTGATTTTAACTTGCTCATAGTCGACTCTCATTGTTGCCAAGGCACTAGTCATTTCCTCCTGCGGAATACAAACATATTAACATTAATTAGAATGAAGATATGGATCTGAAGTGCAGTGATTGCAAAAATATTCAGAAAATGGTCAAATGTTCTGAAAAGCCTTTTTGTTGAGGGAGGCCTCACCTTGACATCTTCCCATGTGTCTTTCTCTTCTTTCAGAACACGGCTGGTGTGTAGGGGCGTCTGTGGCACCTCCATTGATTGCTATAGCCACGCAAAGCACCATATAACATAGTAAGCCAAATATAACATACAAAGGAAATCCATTTGTCTAAATCACAGTGTCCATAAAATAATGCTAATATTCACTCACATTGATCCAGGGGTGGTTCATGAACTCAGTGATGGTCATCCTCTGTGTTGGCTCGGTTTTCAGTAATGTTCTGATGAGCTGTTTAGCTAAAATAGGAAGACTGAGTCACTCAAATCTATAATCATTCTTAGAAAAGTGAAAAACAAATGACTTGAAGATAACAGTATTCTAGGAACGGTTTCTCAAGTCGCTTTCACAAAACAGGAACTTGACAGATACCTTCCTCTGAGACTTCCGACCACTCAGGATTTGGAAACTCATATTGTCCCATACGGATTCGTTTCTTCATACCAGGGGATATAGCCAATCCATGGTTAGAGTAGAAAGGTGGGTAACCACAGAGCCTGGAAGTTGAATAAAGTGAGAATTGCACTATATCAGACACACTTTAAAAGGTCAGGAGTCACAAAACTCATTTAAAAAGAGGCCTAGACAGAGAAAAATGGTGTATGCACAACATACAAGACAGATTCACTTACAGAATATACATGATGACACCCAAAGACCACATGTCACAGGACTTGTCATACTTTTCTGGACCAAGAACCTCTGGGGCTATAACAAGAATAGTTTGAAAAAATGGAAGGGTTTCACCAGTGGGAACAAATCTAATTATCAACATCTAAGTACTGATGATTATGATATTCTTACCAACATAATAAGGAGTATAGCAAGGGGTCGCCAGAGAGTTGTGTGTGGTCGTCTCCTTTGCAAACCCAAAGTCTGTCAGTTTGAGAAGGGCATTGGGCCTTTTAGAGGTATATAAGAGGTTCTCTGGCTGCAAAGTGGATTTACAGGCATATTCAGTTAAGAAAATGAGGAAGTCAAACAATTTTCCATCACTTCAATAGTGGTCATCATAAGACTCTTACCTTGACATCTCGGTGTGCGATGTTTATCGCATGTAAATACTGAATGGCCTCTCCTATACTCTTCATGATATCAGAAGCCTCTGAAAAGACAACAGAATAAGAAATCAGACATAATATCCAATATTGTGGAAAAGGGCCTAATCACCATTTCAGTTGTTTGTATAAACGTATATACTTTGCAAAGTAAGAGTAGACAACTTACCTCTCTCAGTGAATGCCTGGTCCCCTCTGTCCTGAATCCGACTGAACAGCTCACCCCCATCCATGCTTTAAAACATATTAAAACCAAAAATTAAACCAACATATTAAAACTTTGTTAGATTATTTTAAAAAGACAGTAAGCTATTATTTGACATTAAAGGTTCTCTAAGCGATCCTGGGTGACATCACTTCTTGTTGACGTTCGAACTATTGTCAAACAAAACGGAGGCTAGCTAGACACTCCCTCCTCCTCATCCGCGCACTAACCCCTCAAACCCCACCCCCAAACCCTTGTCGTTATTGGCTGGAACAGTTTGTTATGTTTCGTAGAGCGGGTCGCTAGAGTTTGTTTTTGTAGCCGTGTGTGGAGCCTGGGGTGTCTGCAGAGACCGCGTTTTTTTACAGTGTGTTCAGGGGACAGGCAGCTAGCGGATAGTGAGGAGATGTTTGCTGTATGTGACAAAAAAATGTTTTGGTCTTAAAAACGCGTGACATCGCTTAGAGCACCTTTAAGACATAGTTAAGTGAAAAGACCAAGATACAATTTGATTATTAGTATAATTATTATGAATGAATGAATGAATGAATGAATGAGGCATTTATATAGCGCTTGCATATGTACTACTGTACACACAAAGCGCTTTACAATCATATCAGGGGTTCTCCTCTCAACCAGCACCAGTGTGCAGCATCCACTTGGATGATGCGACGGCAGCCACGGTACAACGGCGCCAGTGCGCTCACCACACACCAGCTATAGGTGGAGAGGAGAGAGAGTGATAGAGCCAATTCAGTGGATGGGGATTATTAGGAGGCCATGATGGACAGAGGCCAATGGGTGGAATGTGGCCAGGACACCGGGTTTACACCCCTACTCTTTACGAGAAGTGCCATGGGATTTTTTTAATGACCACAGAGAGTCAGGGCCTCGGTTTAACGTCTCATCCGAAGGACGGTACTCTTTTTACAGTATAGTGTCCCCGTCACTATACTGGGGCGTTAGTACCCACACAGACCACAGGGTGAACACCCCCTGCTGGCCTCTCTAACACCTCTTCCAGCAGCAACCTGGTTTTCTCAGAAGGTCTCCCATCCAGGTACTAACCAGACTCAGCCCTGCTTAGCTTCAGTGGGCAACCAGTCTTGGGCTACAGGGTGATATGGCTGCTGTTATAGATATTATTACTACTTTATCTATATTAGATATTATAATAGATATTATTACTATTACTACTATTAACAACATATGAAAATTAAGTAGCAGTAAATAAAATAAAAAAATAAATATATATAGCTGCGAGCAGCGATTACGGTCCCAAGCCGGTGGCACCGCAACCCCGGTGTCTTTAGTTACCTAAAGTTTAGTTACGGCTTTGGCCCTTCATCGCTGCTCGCAGCTATATATATATTTTTTTTTAATTTACTGCTACTTTATTTTCATATGTTGTTAATAGTAGGTGTACATCTGACCCATGTGCAAAGTTTCAAGAGTTTGAGCACGTTAAGGGCCCCAAAAGTGCCCAAATAGTCGTAAGAAAAATAATAGAAAATGACTTTCCAAACCACCCATAATAACCGACTTCCTGTTGGGCTGACGTAAAACTTAGAGCACGAAAGTTGTTCGGCCCGATGAGATCTACAAGTGTACCGAGTTTCAGATTATTACATGCAAGCGTGTTTGATATATGGACAAGTGTTCAAACCCCATTCCAGGGGGCGCTGTCGAGCCCCCCTGCCACGCCCGGGTACCAGCTTCAGCCCGGCCCTAATGGCTGCGGGTTCTGACCCGTGTGCAAAGTTTCAAGAGTTTTAGCACATTAAGGGCCCCACAAGTGACCAAAAGGTAGTAAAATAATTATAAATATACAAAGAATAATAAATAATCCTAAGGAAAACAATAGGGCCTTCGCCTTTTCAAGGTTTGGGCCCTAAAATAGTAGCTGTTGCAATGTTTCTTCTAAAGAGCCATTTTTGATTTTAAACTGCCAGATATACAAGTGCTGACCTACCACTGAAACTCACATTACTTTGTTCAAATACATAAAACCACATGAAGGGGGGATCTTTTCACCTTTGTCCCTGTTTAATCATTGTGGTTATCATTTCCGATTACACACAAACCGCTGCTAGATGTGCAAGTCAGGTGAGCTCCATTTCTTGAAAACTTGCCAGTTGCGAGAAATCGGGTCAATGGGCTTAGAAAGACTTTCTCTCAACAGAAAAGAGAGGAAGTTAAGGGAAGAGAGATAAAAGGGATACAAAGGAGAGGGATCCGCATAAAACTGCGTGGTTATGATATTGTTAATGGGCCAATGACTTAAAAACTCATATTTAGTCTAATTGATTGGTTCTTGCACATCCATTATTGCAATAAAGCATGGTAATAAAATTGAAAGGAGTGCACACTGTGCTGATAACTGTGCATCTATGCAAATACGAAGAATCATACTGTTCTCATATCCCCACTATGGGCCACGGCGTGCAAGACAAGTTTCATTTCTACAGCTCACCTAGAACTGCAGTAAGTTTCACGTGAAATCATCAAACGCCTGACAGAGATAGAAAAACACACTATGAGTTTGACTGAGACAGCTCACTGTGAGAAGGGGCTATGAACAACCACAACACGTTTCACCACTTTCAATCTCACTAATCCCTAGACGCTTTGTGTCTCAGACAGCCGATATATACACTATAGCTGAAAGTATTTAAAAAAAAGAGAGTGTTAAGCGTTGTATATTCAAAGGCATGTGATTTATGGTACAAACCACTAAAGCCCCACTATAGGGTTGGGTTGCACCATCATTTCTGTGTGTAATTTTTCTTAGAAAAGCCATATTTGAAGCTGAACAACAGTGTTGGCATTTTCCATTTCCATCACTTGCCGCACACTCAGTTCTGATGACCTGTAGATTCAGTTTCCTGCGAGCTGAGATGCCTATAGCCTGATTTCTTGTAATCTATTCATGATCTTCTGATCATATACCTTCAGCCAGCTTATCTTAGTACGAATAAGATAGGAGTACAAAGAAGATTATGACTAACAGCAGTGATATGTTGATGATTCTATAAGATGATATCCCATGAGCCACAAATACCACACTATCACTCATGTCAGGAAGCTACTCACTCACTCATTTCTGTCATACAATCAGGGAAAGAATCAACGATTTCTAAAGAAATCCAACACTTCCCTATGAGTCTCATATCAAAATGATGTACGAAATCTTGCATCATCCATTAAACAATATTACTCTTAATAAAAAGACAAAAATAAAATAGACTGTAAAGCAGAAGCAAAGGAACATATTGATTTATTAGTGTACCTATTAAATTAGCATTTGTGGCATTTAAAGGGATAGTTCACCCAAAAATAAAAATCATTTCATCATTTACACACCCTTATGTTGTTCCAAACCTGTATGAATTTCTTTCTTCTGCTAAACACAAAAGATGATATTTTGAAGGATGGCAGTAATCAAACGGCTGACGATAGCCAATGACTTCTATGGTATTATTTTTCCTACTATGGAAGTGGCTACAATCAACTGTCTTGGTTGCCAACATTATTGGTATATAGTATACATCTAATTATCTTCTTTTTAGTTCAACAGAAGAAACAAACTCACACAGGTTTGGAACATAGTGAGTAAATGATAAAAAAATTTAAGATTTTAGGTAAACTATCCCTTTAAAGGGTCATTAGCAAGATTCCTTTGAAAAAGGAATATGAAAAAAAAACATATACATAAGATTTAGTGTGCAAAAATGTAAAGCAGGGAGATGTCAACAAAAAAACAGAACTGCCTCTCTGTTCCTTAGTGCATCTAGATGAAGAAACTTTATAAACTCAACATTTCTGGAGAACACAAGCGTGTGACCAACCTCCATACTAAGCACATAGGTGACCTTCTACAAAATGTTCCGCTAAAATTCACTCTCCGCTTAATATCTGTAACCTTTATTGCACAAAATTAGTCTTCACAATTCACATAAGAGATGCTCCATCTGTTGGTCATCAGAAGCCAGTCAGGCTGCAGTGCTCCACATCATAAAGACTCTGAACAGAAAACACTAGCTGTGTTTACATGGTTCAATCGGAATGAAATTAATCCGATTGATGAATCCGAACACGGTGTTTACATGAACGATAAATAAAGTAATCGGGTTGATGTGTGCGTTTTTAGGTCACAAGATTCAAATCGGAATTGATTTTTGACATGAGCACACTGCACGAATATGCCACTGGTCGTGCATACCTATTCTCCTCTATTGGTTCTTTATTTGTTTTAAACAACAGACTTAATATTTATCCATCTCTGGTCATGATTTGGAGACGATGAGCATGAACCATTTTGCCGTGCTGCTTATATTTATCACGCAGCAAAACCCCGTGCCCAAAAGTCATGTGTGGATGAGAATCTAAAACAAGCACTGGTGGGACGTTGTCCTGCTTCACTTCACAGACGCTGAGTGAAATGAGAATTTTTTAATAACGGAACACTCATTTATATGTCACTTTATTCAACAAGAAGAACAGCTCGTTCCGTGCATCATACGTCATTGCGCTATTTCAACGTCATTGCACATGCGCAGTCCTTTTAGTTTCGGTTTTCAATCCAATCAAGTGTTTACATGTTCTCTCGATCGGAAGGAGTAAACCACCCCTTTTAATCCGATCGAAATTCCAGTCAGATCGAGCTCAATGGGCTCCTTGCACGTAACTACTTCCTTACCGGAAATGCGGCCTCGTCTTTTCCTGCGCTATTCTACACTATGAGATGAGATGTTTACAAGAGTTGCCGAAACTTACAATAACGGACGTATATCGCCTTTGTTAGTCCTCCTCCAAATCACCTACCAGCAAATTAGAGAGAATGGCTTTAAAATGTATGCCTCTTCATATATCCACGGATATGAAGGTAAGTCTATATATCTCAAACTTTATGGCTGACGTTAGTTTGCTAGCTTACATTAGGCTAATAAACAACCCCGGGCTGACAGAATATGCGTGTTATAATGTTGTACTGTTTTCTAGTATTAGGCGGAAAATGTCTACGTTGTGTATGTACGCCTTCAAACCGGAAGAGTGCGAGCCGTATTTACCCGTTGCGGACATGACGTCAGGTTGCTATGTGCAAGTAGCCCATTGGATCGATTAAGGTGTTTACATGAAGGTCTTTTAGTCCGATTGGAGCCGTCAATCCGATTACAAGGGTCCATGTAAACGCAGCTACGGTCTCTCCAATTGAGCCCCTTTCACACAGAGATTCCGGAAAATACACGGATAATGTGACCCGGCATTTGTCCCGTGATTGTTTGTCCCTCGGCATTGGTCCTGGCTTTTGTTCACACAGCGCGCGTTCCGGGACTGATTCCGGCAATGTAACTAGGTCCTCAACCCAGCACTGATGCCTGTATCAATCCCGGTTCGTGTTTGCGTTCACACAGAAGGCGTTCTGGCAATTTCCCGGCAATTTCCCCGGATCAACGCGCTGTGTGAAAGGGGCTCAAAAGACCTCACGAATAAACCTGTAGAGTATGTATCATAAAAGGAATATTACTTACAGTATCAAATTTGAATTCTGATATTATGAATTAACAGTATATTTACATGCAAGCACCATCCGACAGACTTTTGACAGCTTTGTATTCCCGGCCACGTTCAGTAAGATGGACAGAGGGTCAAAAGTGCATAATGAGCGTAAAACACTCCTCTATAAGTTGTTGCATTGCCTCTTATTAGAAAATGACTGCTAAGAATATTGCACTCACAAAATAAGACAACCACCCATTAAAAGTCTAGCCCATCCCTATCTGCATCATCTCTGATGACTAAAACAAAATAAAATATTTCTAACCTCTTAAGAATGATTTTCCCAAGATGACAATGTTTTAACTAACAAATATCTGCTGATGAACAGTGGTGACAGGTGCAGTTTCTGACTTCCTACTACAAGACAAGAAAATGTCCTAGTCAGCACGAGTGAGACCAAGAGAACGCACAAATCAAATAAATAGAAACTGGGAGGTGTGATTTCTGATCCTCACATCATCATATCTGATACAATAAAGGTGTGCGAGTTCAAGGTCACAAGCACATCACTTTGATCTTTTCAGTGAAAGCATGCAGTTCTGCTAGCCAAATCATGTTGAAACTAGACAAAATGGTGCCATGAATTAACATACCGGTGCAAGAAAGATGATAATAATCAGCATAAAAGCAATACTAAAGAATCTAATACCAAGGAAATCTCCACCATGCAAATATTATTTATTCCGTGCAAAGTTTGTGCACATACAGTTTACATTCCAATTTTGGCCGATATGGTCATTTCATTACAAGTTACAAGGAGTAATTTAATTTCACGATGATATATATGATAAAAAGTTTGCATGATATATATGAAAAAAAACTGCATTTTACGGCAATCACATTAACTTTGTACAAACAGTATATTAAAAACATAACCGGTTGAAATTTTTAGCAGGCAATATAAAATTGAAGTCCCCATGAAATCAAAATGTTAGTATGAATATGTTAGCCTTACTATTATTTATAAGCTAGTGTTTCAAAACAACGACAAAATTTGCATTTAGAAGATATACGCATTCAAGTCTCTCATTTCTGCCAATGATTTTAATTACATCACTCTGCCTGTACTTCAGTTTCTCAATAGATTTTCTATACAATCAAGCACTCTCTAGAATCTAAAGCATCCTCCCTCTACATTATAAATTGATGCTAAAGCTGCGGCTGAAATCTGTCACTTTTTCACACATTTACTATTTTCAATATGATGAATGGCACATAATGCACTATATTGGGAATTGGGAACTATTCAGAGAGTGTAATTATGCTTTCCATTAGGGCGAATGAAGTCTGATTTCATGTTATTGTCACACAAACTGCTACAGCACACACAGTCTGCTCCGGTCCAGAGACGCGATAACACAGAGCGAATCATGTGCGCGAGTCGGCACATTCCACAAAACGTATCGGACACATTTGAATTCTGCACAGAATGCTATATTTTAAAGCGATATGGAGGAGATATGGTTAAAGATTAGGAGGAAACTGCGGCTTCACCGAGCTCAACGGCTCTGGCCGAGCTGTGACAAACTAAATGTTATTGGTTATTTTAAATAATTTTATTTAAAGGTGGGGTATGTGATTCTCTTTTTTGTCCATTTTTTCAAAATAACTTGAAATCCTATTCCTAGCCCACTTACAGCCACTGAGTTAGAAGCACTGAAATGAAAATTAAGCAATTTAATCATCTGTGGAACGGGCAGGACTCGAAAAACTCCAGCCAATCATTTCCAAGACCACCTGGCATCATTGGACGGCAAGTTCGTCATTCAAACGGTTGTCCCACACCCCCCTTCCCCCAGCGCGCGTGACCCCCTTTGTGCGCATACTTAAAGCTTGTGACGCGCATCTCGTCAGTAAAGCCGGTTCCATGATTAGTAGTAAATCGTCATTACAATTTCTCGCGCATCTGAGTTTTCGCTAGGGATGGGTACCGAAACCCGGTATTAAACGGGCCCCGGGGCTGAATATTGAAAGACCGCAGAATCGATAAGCTCGGACGTTATCGGTTCTGCTGTCGGTACTGAAGAAATTAAGAAAATACACGTAGCCTACTATTTATTGTTGCTATAAAGACGTAATCTTGAACATGTTTATCTCGCCAGCCAGTTCTATAAAAATATTAAACCATTTGTCTGTGATGCAATTCTGCTATTCGCAGTCCAGAAGAGAGAGAGAGAGATCTCTCACGCGGAGCCACAACGCGCACAACAGCCCTGGTTAATGAGTGACAATGAGGACAGAACTAAACATTCAAACGTGTTTACACTTTAGATCTGGGATATTATTCTAATTTTATTTTAGATTTCGCCTTTTAAAGATTATAAAAAGAAGATATTTGAGATGACACCATTAAAAAACTAGACGCATTCTGTCTAGAGCAACTTCCTTCCCTTCACAGCGATGCGCTGTCATTTCTACCTAAAACCCAAACGTACCGTGAGAATCAGCACAATCTGTGATTGTTGTAAAATACAGGCTCTACTGTTGCTAAATTGCGGACGCGTTTAATCA
Organism: Chrosomus eos; assembly: GCA_036326025.1. Lineage (NCBI taxonomy): Eukaryota > Metazoa > Chordata > Actinopteri > Cypriniformes > Leuciscidae > Chrosomus > Chrosomus eos. Next base: position 16,412,264 of record CM070839.1, on the reverse strand, counting down.
TTAAAATAGCTAAAAGCACAAAAATCACAAGGCGACGCGCGCTCCGAAATGGACTGCAACCAGACAAGAGAAGTAACTTTGGGCTTCATGTGCGCATCTAAACTATCAAATATACATAATATAAAAATTACCAGCTCTGAGATTCACTGAACACAGTTTACGTCTTAAATGGACGTACATAGTTGGTCAGTTAGTCAGATCTGCACTCGGTCTTAAAGAGGCAGTGATCTAATAAACCTGTGACGATTGAGCCATTAATGCGAATCAAACAACAAAAGGCAGAGAAAATACTCACAGCTCTTGGATGAATAACTTAAACTTTAATAAGCATAATCTATGTATGATAAACTATGCAGGGTAATTTTACATTTGATTACTAAATAAGATTTCTTTTCAGAAAGAAACACTTAGGCCTACCTGAAAAGTAATTTTAGTAGACCTTCCTGAAATTAAAGCACTGTGTATAATAACTTGTCTGTTTAATTGTATTCTTTGTTGACCATGCGTTTGCACTTGTTTTTGCTTATCGTGTCCTATCTCATGTATAAAACAAAAAAGCCTGTACATTGCTGCATAACAAATAGATATTTTATTTTATTTCAAAATATAAAGCAAATGTTAATTATTACCCGAATGTAAAAAAAAAAAATAAAAAAAAATTTTAAAAAAAAGAACCGATAAGAATACCGTTAAAGTACCGGACCGATAAGCAGTATCGGTAAGAGTAGTAATACCGTTAAAACCTTAACGATACCCATCCCTAGTTTTCGCTCGTGCATGATTGCGCGTCCATGTTTTTCGAATGGGTGGAGTCAGGGCCAGCGTTGGAGGAAAGAAGGTAGGACCATTTGAATTGTGTATTTTCAAAATCTGCCGGTCATTTTCCAAATCACATACCCCACCTTTAATTTTTTCAACACGTTGAATTATTCTGCGTTTTTCAAGGCACTTCAGTGACTACAGTGTTCAACCGTAAGTTTATCAAGCGACGAGAATATTTTTTGTGCACAAAAAAAACACAGAAATAATTACTTTATTCAACCATCTCTTCTCTTCCATGTCATTCTCCTAAGCTGTAGACGTAGTGTAACAGCGCAGCGCTTCTGGGTCGTACGTCATAACGTTACACTACGTGAATTCACTCAAAGGCCCACACAGAAGAAAATTAATTGTTAAAGTCATTATTTTTGTTTGTTTTTTGCGCACAAAACGTATTCTTGTCGCTTGATAAACTTAAGGTTGAGCCACTGTAGTCACTTGGACTATTTTATCGATGTCTTTACTAACTTTTATGGGCTGGCATATATCAATTACCAGCAGCCTATGAAGGAGTGAGCCAGCTCTCAGATTTCATAAAAAATATCTTAATTTGTGTTCCGAATATGAAAGAAAGTCTTACAGGGTTGGAACAACATGAGGGTGAGTAATTACTGACAGAATTTTCATTTTTGGGTGAACTAACCCTTTAAAGTTAAATTTATTAGTCTACGGTCTTAGGAATACAACTACTACCACTACTAATAATATAATACAATAATAATGATTAATATTAGCATTGTACTTGTTTGGCTTCCTAAAAGACCAGTGTGAAGGTAATGTAGACCGACACTATCACAACTAAAAATAATTTGAGTTCTATTTAAAGTCCAGGCACAAGTCAATGCAAAGACTTTTAATTGAACAGACTTATTCTGATCAATTTGGACATTGAAAATGGTTTAGAGCTCTTAATTTTGAACTGTCAAAGTGCACAAGATTTATGCATTTGGCTTTAAAATGTACAACATTTTCAACTCACAAAATACTGTGGGAAAACCTGCTCAGTTGATTGATTCAATGATGACTTAATGATAGATCTATAAATAAACAGGTCTGTATAAAAATATAATTTCTAAAACACTTTAACAGAAGTTGCCTTCTTTCCTCCCGAAACTCTTCTTAATAATCAAATCAGTAGTGCAATTTAAGTAATCTATTGCACTATTAAGTAATCTATTGCTAAATGATTATTTGCATCCATCTGACTTGCATTTTGATTGCAGCAGGGACCGTCCCAATGAAGAAATCTGGGTTCAACTGCCTTACAGAGGAGCACATGATGGTGGTTGGCCGAGAAGGTTGCTACCAGCTAGCGATAGCATACATTTAGCAAAGTGTGGGAAACACCAGCGTCTGGTTACGCAACTTAAAGTCTATAGGATGGAGAGGTCACCAACTAAGGAGGTACGTCATCAGACAAGGGAATTTTCAATTCACTCAAACATGATAGGGGCAAATAAGTGAATGAGTGTTTACCGTAAGTAACCTCCAAACACCTGCTGGTAAACTTTTTACACGGATGAGGCAACGAAACCTTGACAAAACATTACAAATGAGTTAGGGGCTGCGTAAAAAAGTAACTAAATGAATCAAGGTTTTCATGACAATGCAATTCAGGACATACAGACAATGTTCAATGCATTGCAAATGTCAAGTCATTATATTGCTCATGAAATATTTACTCAAACTGTGACTAGACAAATGGTAAAACAGCTAAATTGACGACGTTTTGTTCCCATAATAATGACTGTACTGGTATATAAAAACTCAAACATCAGTTTTACAGCCGGATGGATAAGGGCCACAACAACAAAGATTGCAGGTTTAATACCAAGTAGGGATGATCCAGGAAATAAAGACAGTGCCTGATCAAAGTGCTGATCAGCATTTACCATGGAGCAAATATTATAATCTAGGGTTGCTATATGTAAACTGTTGAATGAAGAAGTTGGAAAATTCATATTCACAGAATTTTAAATTGCTTATGAATGGAAAGTTGATCATAAAGGAAGTGAAATGTAGAAATGACCACAAAAAAAACAGGGCATTTTGATATTTATACTGAAGACAGCAGAAGATGATGATGACTCACCACTCCATTACAATAAGAAGGCACTTCCTGTTTTGGTAGAGATTCTCATAGACGTCAACAATTCTGACGATATGGGTACAGGAGGAAGCCCGCCAGTGCATCTCCACCTCTCGTCTAGCTTTGGGACAGTCATGAAGCATCTACAATAGAGGACGAAAAAGAGCATTAAAAACTAAAGTTTGTGAAAAACATTAATAATAATAAAATAAAGCACAAAATATGACATATGGGGGGAAAAAGCACAGGAATTATATATACACTACACACACTAGTGTGTGTGTGTGTGTGTGTGTGTGTGTGTGTGTGTGTGTGTGTGTGTGTGTGTGTGTGTGTGTGTGTGTGTGTGTGTGTGTGTGTGTGTGTGTGTGTGTGTTTGTTTTTGTGATATATGAGGACACAAATGTGTATAATGACATGCATATTACACTGGTATTACAACTTACACATGATATATGAGGACATTGCATGAGTCCTCATATTTCAAGTAGCTTAAAAAACAAAAATCAATGTTTTTTTAAAAATGTAAAAATGCAGCATGTCTCCTGTAAGGGTAGGTTTAGGGATAGGGGCAGTGTAGGGGGATAGAATATATAGTTTGTAAAGTATAAAAACCATTACGCCTATGGAATGTCCTCATAAATCACAAAAACAAACGTGTGTGTGTGTGTGTGTGTGTGTGTGTGTGTGTGTGTGCAGAACAACCATATGAACAGGTGTCGTTGAGAGAATTTCAGGAGTTTTGCCTCCCTCTAGAGGTAACAAAGTAATGTGCAAGTCAAGGAACTGGATCAGACAATCCTGACAAAACTCAGATTCTAGTCCACTATGTATGTGTGAGATTGTGCCGATTTCTTTAGATGATCATCCTCTAGTATCACTGCATCATTTAAATCCCATGAATTCATTTGTAACGATTTAATTTTCACATATCCTTTTTTTTTTTCAAAAATAAAGCATGTAATTTACTGTAGCCAACTAGCCCAAATGCCCTTCATATCTTTTAAAAGGTTGACCTTTTAAAATATACAGAACATTTATATGGTTGCGTAAAGTTAACAACCACTTTCACTCCCAACTCACATTTCAGAGCCCTGGAAAATTGAGCAGTGTTTTATGAATGCTAAGAGCAATGACATCATTGAAAATGTCAAATATAGACTCAATCCCAAGACCTGGCTGAAACGTCACTGACAGCAGAATGTGGTCCAGTCGTAAAGCTATCCGAGGTTAAAAATAGCCCTCTTTCAAGTCACTGAAAGAGACTTACAGACTTTTGCTTTTAGGATGATAGGTAAATTAAATTCTAAATTAATATTAGGCCTCTATCATACGAGGAACACAGGATGTTTCCTATCATAAAGGAAACTCTGGAATGATATTCATGTTAATTCAGACAAAGTATGTGATTAACATGAGTGTAAATGGAAAGCACAAAGAAAAGGACTCATGGGATACTACACCAGTTATGTATGACAAGCAGTGGAAAGAATCCCTCTGGGTGGGGGGCGGGGTGTCCCCTCTTGTCCAGATAGCTGGCTTAGAGGTCTCAGGATTCCTCTTTTTGCACACCACCAAATCACGGCTGTCAAACCGGTTAAGTCTCACACCAGCCTACAGGGGGTTAAACAGCCTATTTGGCAAAGCTTTCAGGAACTTTCATTTGCTTAATGCCAACTAAGTATAGTGATTCAGATCTGCTTGACTAATGAGAGAAGATGGGTATCAAAAGTAAACGAAGATGGAAAAATATTAAAAGATGTGCAACATGCTAACTCAATTATGAAAATGCAGACACATGTGATGTCACCCACACACTGCACAGACGACAGCAGTCACAAAGCCTCTCCCTCAATAAAGCCATCTCTTCTCAAGCACAGACAGATAGCTGCAATATTTCATTTCAAGGTGGCATTTCACTAACGCTCAGCAGATCACAAGTTTTTTGTTCATCTTGGTAGAATATTCATTAGCCTATAGAGCGAGATGGACCTGAATAACTACACTTCTACAGCAAATGCTTACTGTCATTTCAAATACCAAAATAGGGTTTGTTAAAAAATTGACATTTGATAGCATTTTAAATCACAGTTGAGATAACCAAATTTTTATATATATATACATACATAAATACACACATACACACCATACATACACACACTCACCTAAAGGATTATTAGGAACACCTGTTCAATTTCTCATTAATGCAATTATCTACCAATAGTGATCAACCAATCACATGGCAGTTGCTTCAATGCATTTAGGGGTGTGGTCCTGGTCAAGACAATCTCCTGAACTTCAAACTGAATGTCAGAATGGGAAAGAAAGGTGATTTAAGCAATTTTGAGCATGGCATGGTTGTTGGTGCCAGTATTTCACAATCTGCTCAGTTACTGGGATTTTCACGCACAACCATTTCTAGGGTTTACAAAGAATGGTGTGAAAAGGGAAAAACATCCAGTATGCGGCAGTCCTGTGGGTGAAAATGCCTTGTTGATGCGAGGTCAGAGGAGAATGGGCCGACTGATTCAAGCTGATAGAAGAGCAACTTTGGCTGAAATAACCACTTGTTACAACCGAGGTATGCAGCAAAGCATTTGTGAAGCCACAACACGCACAACCTTGAGGCTGATGGGCTACAACAGCAGAAGACGCCACCGGGTACCACTCATCTGCACTACAAATAGGAAAAAGAGGCTACAATTTGTAAGAGCTCACCAAAATTGGACAGTTGAAGACTGGAAAAATGTTGCCCGGTCTGATGAGCCTCAATTTCTGTTGAGAGATTCAGGTGGTAGAGTCAGAATTTGGCGTAAACAGAATGAGAACATGGATCCATCATGCCTTGTTACCACTGTGCAGGCTGCTGGTGGTGGTGTAATGGTGTGGGGGATGTTTTCATGGCACACTTTAGGCCCCTTAGTGCCAATTGGGCATCATTTAAATGCCACGGCCTACCTGAGCATTGTTTCTGACAATCCCTTCCATCCCTTTATGGGCACCATGTACCCATCCTCTGATGGCTACTTCCAGCAGGATAATGCACCATGCCACAAAACTCGAATCATTTCAAATTGGTTTCTTGAACATGACAATGAGTTCACTGTACTAAAATGGCCTCCACAGTCACCAGATCTCAACCCAATAGAGCATCTTTGGGATGTGGTGGAACGGGAGCTTCGTGCCCTGGATGTGCATCCCACAAATCTCCATCAACTGCAAGATGCTATCCTATCAATATGGGCCAACATTTCTAAAGAATGCTTTCAGCACCTTGTTGAATCTATGCCACGTAGAATTGAGGCAGTTCTGAAGGCGAAAGGGGGTCAAACACAGTATTAGTATGGTGTTCCTAATAATCCTTTAGGTGAGTGTATGTGTGTGTGTGTGTATATATGATATAATATATATATATATATATATATATATATATATATATATATATATATATATATATATATAATATATATTAGGGGTGTCACGATTTCGATTTTAAATCGAAATCGATCGAAATTAAGTCACAATCTCGATAATCGAATTCAAAAATGGAATCGTCGATATTGCCACGCCCCCATGTCACGTCCAGTCGGTTTGCAAAGCGGAAAAAAACAGCGTTGAAGAAGTGCTGCGAGTCCTCTACCTCAGTTACAGCCAGTCAAAAGATAGCATGGCTGCAGATGCAGGAGACCCATCGACAGGACTTCTGACCTCCTCTTTCACTAAAGTTGCCGGTGTGGGACAGTGGGAGTATTTCTGATTTCCAGTGAGTTATGTTGACAACGTTCACATTCGCGTTCAAACTTCGCGCTTAAAAAAAGCCACACTTTGCAAGCTCTGCTACTGTATGTGCGTCAGTGCGTGTACCAATCTTCCACTTTTTAAATTAAAACTTTAAATTGACAAAAACAGCAGACTCAGAACAGTATAAATCTTTATACAATAAATCTAGCATGTCACAAATAACTTGATTCTCCACCTCCAAAAATGAGACAAGTGTCGTTCATTTCCGCACCTAGTCTATTTTTGCTGCACGCGCCGAGTTAAAGTGACAGCGCACAGTTCGTGGTCAAAATGAACATGACACGAAAATGTTGTAATTTCATCATAAATGCATTTAATTAAATTCTACATTAAATACTAATATTTTTCACAGTCATGTTTGTACTTTAAGACCGAGGTAAAGCAAGGAAAACATATATGTATCTGTTAAACCTTGTTTGTTTTGTTGTGAACTTGAATGTCATCTTCTGTGAATAAGACTGCAGTTACAAAAGAGAAACTACATGGCAGGTTATTTTGCTTAAGTTTCTAATTGACAGAAGATATAAGTTATTGTAACATTATTTTGTTAATAAATGTTTTAAATTTGACAATGTAGTGTGGTACATTGCGAACAAAGGTCATTTATTATATTACATCAAAGTCTAGTCTAAAAATGGCATCGCAAACTGTGCTTAAAAAAAATAAATGTAAAAATCGAGAATCGAATCGAACCGTGACCTAAGAATCGAAAATGTAATCGATTTTGGAGAATCGTGACACCCCTTATATATATATATATATATATATATATATATATATATATAAATATTATATATATATATATATATATATATATATATATATAATATATATATATATTAGTGCTGTAGCGACGCGTCGATGACGTCGACGCTTCGACGTCAAAATTACATCGACGCCATATTTTTGCGTCGACGCTTCTTCATTTATTTATTTTTTGCACCGTTTCCGGCAGTACAGCTCGCCAACACACGTGGGAGACCGAAACATTGCAGAATGGAGGACGAAGACCACTAGAAGTGAATGTGCTCTCCATTAACTCTGGTTATCTTCGGGGTCTTTTTAACCCGCAAATGACTTTTGGTCAAATTAAAAAAAATGTTCTCTTTGTTCAAATGGTATGAAACTTTCTACAGCTCTCAACTCTTTCTAGATCTACAAAAAAAATATTAAATTGGAACGATATCTGTTATTATGTTGGCGTGAAAAAAATAGTCACACTTGTTGTCTTCGGGGTCCCTGAAGACCCCGCATAGTAAACATATAATATTCATCGTCAAAATCAGAAACAACGCAGATCACATGGACAGAAATGAAATGGCACACTTCCAACGATGTAAAAAACATCCACAATGCAAAGTTATCATGCTCGCCACACACACACACACATATACACAACCACACATACACATACACACAGGAATACATATGTGTAAGCCTATAAAAAAAAGTCTTATAATTTGTCAAATAAAATGCAGAATATAAAATTGGTACAAATATAAATACAAATATAAATTGGTGACACTGACACAACAAAAATAAACACACACACACACACACACACATTCTCACACAGGAATACATTTGTACGGCTATAAAAAAGTCTTATGATTTGTCAAATAAAGTTCAGAACCACCACAAATATAAATTGGTGACACTGACAACTAAAATGCACACACAAACACACACACACACACAATCTTTAAATCTAGTCTGATTTAATCGAAAATCTAAAGACTCCAACATATCTCTTTGTAACATCTTGTTCAGGTTTGATTCTAATCATAAAGTAACATTATTGATAAACGTTTTTCAATACAAAATATGCTAAACTTTGACAAAAAGTATATAATTCTTTTTTATAATTTTGATTTTAAAATATTTATATATGAATCCAACTCAATCCAACTGAATCCAACTTGTGGGAAGATGTATTTTGGTTAATCAAACAGCAAATAGCATATAATGGAGCATATAATGGAGCTCTATGGCCATCTAGTGGTTAAAGTGAATTTTTTTTATTTTAAAACTGCATTTTCCAAAAAAAGGGCAAAGATCTTACATTAAATCATGAACAATTATCCATTTATCCCCATAAATGAAATCTGGGTCTTTTATAAAGTGAATTTTACATAAAATTCTGTTTTTGTAAAAAAAAACTATTTATTTAAATATTTATTTATTTATTTTTAGAAATTTAAAAGATATCAAAAATCCTCCAAAAACTGCACAAATGTTGAGTAAAAACATTAATAAACAGAGTAAAATTACATTTGTAAAAAAAAAAATATTATACTGTTACAAAATGCAATGTTATTGTCTGGGGTCCCTGGAGACCCCAAAGATAACAAGTGTATACCCTAAATGAAGATAATCAGAGGGTTAAATGAATCACACACAGTAAACAAATCCTTAACAAAAAAAACCTTTGCAATTTAGACGCGCAAACTGGGTGCGGGTGCGGTGAGACGTACGGCTCCGGCAGATTCGGCTTGCAGTCGTTCATCCGCGGACGCGGCACCGCGCGCGCTGTTACAAAAGAAGCCGTGCACGCGATATGGGGTTTTGCCGGTCTTGCGCACCCAACGCGTCATATTTGCCGCACGCTCGTGCGGACGCGTCAAGTATAAACAAGGCTTTGCTCCGTGTCAGCGCGCGCTCTGATCGGTAAAGGGGAACAGACTCTCCTGAATCATCTCCAGCAGGAGCAGAAGCACCACTAACTCCGCCTCCGTTTCCCTCGTAAGCTGATATTAGTATTTAAACATTCTCTATGATAAAAAATGTTTGTACAAAATATTTTAATAACAGGGTTTTGGCGGTTATAGAGTTCTAATGACGGTGTTCAAATACATAACAGACTACGTTAGCCAGCTACAGTATCATGATTCAGTACGCTAGTTCGTATTTATTTGAGATACATTATGTTTTTTTATTAATCGAGGAGCAGAAAAATAATCTTTATATTAATCGCCCAATTAGTCATTAGATTAGTCGACTAATCGATAAAATAATCGCCCAACTAATCGTTTAGTTAATAATCGTTTACCCCAGCCCTAATATATATATATATATATATATATATATATTATATATATATATATATATATATATATATATATATATATATAATATATATATATCGAGGTCCAATTACACACTGTTGTAGAGCTGATCTGATGTGTAAAAGGGTAGACGACATGAAAAATGGAAGTAGTGCGACTAACTATAATACGTTTGAAACCATAAAAAAAGCAAAAACCTTAGTGAGCAAACTGAGCATATAACTTTTTTTGACTGGTAGCATACATTAAGACATTAGTAAACTGTAAAAGTAAATACACCAAATACATTCTCTAACCAAGTAATTAGCGATGAACATTGGATATTTTTTCCTTATGTAATGTTACGTACTGCTGTAAAAATTACTTTTTTTACTTGAGAAAACTTGAAAGGAGGAAGGGGCGATCAGGGGAGACGCACTTATACAGATCTATTGTCCGAAAAGATTAACCCCGAGTCCTCTGACAGAGATCAGTTAAGATCCAGTTCTTGGACCAACCTTGTAACTTGTAGTAACTTGAGTAACTTGTAACATTTTAGAGTGCCATACACAATCCACACTAGCATAAATGCAAGAAGAACAAGATGACAAGAAACTGTGCCAGGTCTGCGAAAACACTCAGGGTATTGTATCTAGATCTGAAATAAGGCACAGTCTGGTAAGTTGAGACACCTTATTGTTCAAGCGACATGTAATCATATGCTGAGCTGACGAACGGAAAGTGTTGCCAAGCCAACATAGACCAACTATTGCCGTCACTGGTCTAATTCCTGCTTTTTTGTGAAGACCAAGAAGAAAAGCTTGAGAAACATCCCTCAGAAACAAAGAACAAGTTTTGATCTCTCTCAAACCCCATGCCAACTGAATGGCAATTTGCAAAGCGGACAAAGCTCAAAGGCCTGCTCAAATGAAACAGTCTGACAATTAGTATTTTTTGGACAATTATCCACCAAACTGAAATTTCTTCTCCAAAACCAAGTATCATTACAGCTTTCATTTATTTGGCACTAACTTTGCATAAAAAAATTACAAATTTATAAATCAGGGCCTGAATTTCATTTTGGAAAAAGGGGGGAATTCAGAACCCAGAAGCAAAAATAAATAAATTAAAACCTTAAAGCACTCTTTATTACATTTGTATTTAGATTTTTTAAGTAGGTCTAACAGTATTCAGGTACATGAATTCTACAGAAATGTTATTATACAAATGTTATTATACAGATACTTTTTTTTTTCCGTTAGCTTTTGTTCTTTGAGTAACATTAATGATGACAGCAACAGATATATTAGGCTGTGGTCACTTTAAGAGCTAATACACAGGTCCAATATACTGATACACATGCTTTTTCTTTCTCAACTGTTTACACATTTAAAACATCACCGTCTGTGTTTGTGAATACTCAGTTTGGTACTCTAGAGCTGTTTGAGAGGCAGCTTTATGTGTGTGCGCTCTGGACATGAGCGCACAAAACACTGTCTTTTCAGAGTACTACTGAATGCTTTAAAATTAAATCGAAATTTGACACGTGCATATGATAAACTTCGATAGCGATGCAATGTGCTTGTACAGAAGATGTGGTGATGTGAAGCCATGTGCGCTGAGAGAAGACGCGATAGTGCTGAATCCCTCTTGCTGTTTGTAAAATTAGGTCTCAAAGTTTTCAAATTACTAATTTGATCTGGTAATCTGTATGGATTAATCTGCTCATTCAATCAAGAAGCTAATTGAATAAAAATGTTTGTGGGAAGTTCCGTTCTTAAGCATGAAACCTGTGGGAAATTATAAAATTATGCGCAATACCCACACCACAACCCCGCACTGAAATTCAAGCCCTGATAATGTTCACAACATAAATGGCTTATAAAGAAATATGAACCGTTATCCTTAAATTAAAGGGCACCTTTAATTAAATTTAAATTTAAATTAAAGCGCCCCTTTTAACAAGATGTAAAATAAGTCTCTGATGTCCCCAGCAAGGTTATTATAGTTTTGCTTTTTTAAATTCGTTTTTAGTTTAATATTGATTTCAGTTTTGCTTTAAATTTCAGTTTAGTTTTAGTTCCGGCCAGTTGATAATACCTAGAATATCAAAATCGACTGTTGGCAGTAGATCCTTTTCCTATTTAGCACCAAAACTTTGGAACAGTCTTCCTAACATGGTCCGGGAAGCAGATACAGTCTGTCAGTTTAAAGCTAGACTAAAAACTAGTGCTGTCAAACGATTAAAATATTTAATCGCGATTAATCGCATTAATGTCATAGTTAACTCACGATTAATCGCATTTAATCGCACATTTTTATCTATTCTAAATGTCTCTTGATTTCTTTTTGTCCCATTATTTTTTTCTCATTTTAATGCTCTTATCAACATGGTAAAGTGGATCGGCTTGCTTTGTGCAAATGTTTTTATTGAAAACAACATTGACAATACTGTGTTCAAATTCACACAAAAATTCTCACTTAATCTCACACACAATGTAAAACTGTCCATCAATAAAAAGGTGAAATAAATACTGACGAGGTCCTGATATTGATGAGGGGGCGGAGAATTCGCATCAGCTATGTGTGCGTGTGTGTGTGTGTGTGTGTGCTTGGCCATCATCAAGCGGTATTTCAGACTGGACGTGCTGCGATGATAGCTCAGTTCACAACGACAAAACACACAGATCACTTTGGTCTTGTCAATGGAACCATTTGGCAACTTTTTAAAAAGTAAACCTTCCATTCAGAATCTTATTGGCATCCATTTCGCCGTCTCGCGCTCGTCATCCACTCAAAAGGTTAACTATTTGGCCGGCTCGCAAGCCCAAACGAGTGTGTGCGTCGTGCCTGTTGTTTTGTTTACGGTCTAGATCCGCTTGCGCTTTGGTCAACGAAGCACTCGCGCGGCGCAAGCCATTGAAATGAATGGGTTTCATAGCGCAGCGTGCGCATGCCGCGTCCTGTTGCAAAAGCATGTGAAAGAAAACTAAAGTTTGCTAGGTCAAAAAGACCGTTAATCGCGCGATAAAAAAATTGACGCCGTTAAAATGGGTTTGCGTTAACGCCGTTAATAACGTGTTTAACTGACAGCCCTACTAAAAACACATCTCTTTGACCTAGCATTCACATAATACATTATCGACTTCTATAATTCAATGTTAGGCTGCATAGATTAGGTCAGCCGGAACTGGAAACACTTCCCTTAAATCCTGATGTACTCGTTACATCATAAGAAGAATGGCATCTACGTTAATTTAGTGTCTTTGTTTATCCCGAGGTTTTCCCGCAGCCTGCTGGATCCAGGCCATTTCCAGATCTAACGAAGGACCTTCGCCTGGACCCGATGACAATTGTTGTGAACTTTTCTTCTTAAAGTGTAGAAAAGTCAGAAGAGCAGACCAGGTGACAACGCAGTGCTGAAGTGCCAACTAGCCTTTCCCTATGGAGGATCCTGATACCAGCGTTGTGGAAATTCTGGTTTCGCGTCCCTACCCGAAATGATAAAATAAAATCCTGCATCAAAATTTATATTCAAGACAAGTAGTTTGTTTAGGCATGGTTTGTAGGGAATTACAAACCTGCACACATATATTCAAACGCACATAACTATAGAATCAATTCTTAATGCACATGTGAACGCCATCAGCATTTATCACAGATTCAGTTTAAAGTCTGTTTAGAGAGAAAGGTGTCATCTTATCGCCCCCTAATTTAATAACAAATGATCATTTCGACGGAAGTGAATCAAACAAAACTAACATTAGCTGGAAACAACATTATTCAAGAACCACTATAAAACCAAACCAATCTCTGTTACCTTATATTATATGTTTGTCTCTGTAAAGCTGCTTTGAAACAATTGTTAAAAGCGCTATATAAATGAGGATGACTTGACTAGACTAGTTTATTTTTTTCAGCTGTACAATGTAGCAGAGTGACCATTGGTACATTTATAAAAAAAATAAAAATCAATTCATTGACTACAGCCAACACAACCTGCTGTGAAAGCCAGTGTGATAATAATGAAGTATCTATCCAGCGTGCACATGTTTTTCTATTCTGGTGGGGACTTAAACCTGAATGCACACAGACTCAAGGGTACTTGTGTCACTGTGGGGACCCTAAAGTGAGGAAACAAGCTTATAAATCCTACAGAATGAGTTTTTTTGAAAATGTAAAAATGCAGAAAGTTGTGTGTTGGGTAGGTTTAGGGATCGGGTTAGTGTTAGGAGACAGAATATATTGTACAGTATAAAAACTATTACATTGAGAGTCCCCACAAAGATAGTGTGAGTGTGTGTGTGTTCCCTACATTGTGAGGAAATTCCCTACATTAGCAGTAAATGTTTTGTAAAAACAAAGATAATAAGAGCACCTTTCAGCCTGTCAACCTTCATGAAAAGATCACATCTCAAACATTGGTAGTTGTACATTAAAGGTTTTTTGTGCTTGACGGACTTGTTTTGCTGTTGCACCCACGTCTCGCACATAAAACGGCATTCTAATAACACTGGGCTCAAGTTTAAAGAAGTCCAACTTGCGTCTCATTACTAGTGTTGTAGTCAAGACCACCTAACCCGAGACCAAGACAAGACCAAGACCAGAGTGTATCGAGACCGAGACAAGACCAAGACTTTTAGGGGCCGAGACCAAGTCGAGACCAAGACCGAGGGAGGGCGAGACCGAGACCAAGACCAGCGCCCCACACTACATGACACAAAAAATTGTGAAACATGATCAAAAGAGCTTCTCAAATTGATCTGAAAGATCCACATTCCCATAAAAATGCATAGCTTCTAGATAATTAAACACTCAAAGTTTAAATAAACGTAACCATCTTTATTCAATACTGCTGGGTGACTTCCATCATTTAGTACAGTATGCAAAACAATTATTCATTTTTCATCACTAAAGTCTTCACTTTTCTCCGCCTTTTATAAACAATACATAAAGTTATGTTGTTTTTAAACCTACAACAATTCTTTTTTAAACATATTTTAGCACAATAAATTCACAACCAGCGGTAATTCAGGAAAAAATATCCGAATGAAACTATGGTCTTCCGATCTTTTACCATCGTGTCGATTTATTTTTATTAATATGTGCCATGCAAGACAGCGCTTAGGAGATGGTTTATACTTTTGCCTGGCTCAGAAGAGAAAGAGTGTGCGTGCGCGACCGGGTGTGCTCTCTCTCTCTCTGTCACACGCGCAGCAGTTCGTCTACATTACTCATCGATCGTTTTACATCTAATAAAAGCAAGGATGTTAACAAAAAAATTAGAAAATATACTGGCAATTTAGTGATATTTTCACAGTTATGGTCTTGACTGGTCTTGAAAAAAAAACGCGAGTCCGATCAATGTCCGAGACCGAGACAAGACCGATACCAAATGCGGTCGAGTCCGAGACGAGACCATCAAAAAGTGGTCCCGAGACCGGTCTCGAGAACTACAACACTACTCATTACCTTGTGTTATTTCCCATTCCGCTGCCACAGACATAAAGGATGCCTTTATGAACAGCCGCTGAGAACTAGCGTTGTGTTTGACGTTATGGTCCTTCATTGTGCGTTTAGATTTACAAGAGCGGTTCATCGCTTCAGTAACTTTACGTGTGTTTTCGTGTGTGTCCCTTTAAATGCAAATGAGCAAATCCAGGTGATTGGAACAAAATACTGAGGAGGACCTTTACTTTCTGAACCTGGACTTTACACCTCTAGATGGCGGAGCTTCAAGAGCTCACGCTTCAGTGTCAGGACAATCTCATCTCACGGAATGGAAATGTCAGAACAGAAACTGTACTAGCAGTGCTCAATTCGAACCAGAGTTGGACAATAATGCCTCAGAGTCAGAGAATTTATACTGCATGGAGAAAGAACAGGTATAGTTTAATTACAGTTAAATTTGTCAGCTTGCTTGTATCCACAATTAGTGCAAGCCTGTTGTAGCGGACCTCGTCCGAATGAGGTCCAGTTTTAGGAAGTTTATTAGGGGTGTGAACCTACACTGGTCTCACGGTTCGGTTACGATTATCATGTCATCGATTCAGTTCAATTCGATATCTCGATGCATTGCAATGGACCGCATCCTCTTTCAATTTCACTTTAAAAGTGATGTGCGTGTTCGCCTATTCGGGAAGTCGCAGTGACATTCCAGTTTAAGTTTCAAGGGAGTAAAGCCTGTTTATGCCATTAAGAAAATTCAATTATGTCAAATCAATTTTGTTTTAAAGAAATGTTCATTTAAAAGCAGCACTCATTCATCAGTGTATAATGTTACCCTAGAGATGCGCGCATCAACCGTCGCCGAGTCCACTGTTGAAGGTCACGATCATCCATTTATAATCATGCGTAACACAATATTTGTAATTTGACCATAGGGTGCGGATACTTAAATCAGAGAGGATTATTGGGGCGGGTGGATGATTTGTTTTTGGAAGCGGATTTGGGTGACGTTGGAGATCATCTGCTTAATCTAACCGTGCGGTCAGACTCTGCCAGGGTAACGTGGTTTATCAAGTTAGAGGTATTACCTCCTGCATATTCTATTTGTGTGTGACATGAACGCACACAGCACGTCTTCTCCAGGTCGTGCTTACCAGGTTGTTCATAAAAGCCAAAATGTGCCCAGATGTAGGCTCTTAAAGTAGTTGGAGCATTTTTAATTACTCGCACTCGCATCCCTCTGCCATTGTATGCTTATTGCTACCGCGACAAAGCACATACTCGATAAATGACGTCAGAAAAGGGACAGTACATTATAATCGGTTATGGTCTATTACTGAACCGATACCGAATTGTCCTCGTCTGCATCACGATGCATCATAGAAGCAATTAATTTCGACACCCCTAAAGTTTATTGTACTTCACACAAAAGATTTTGTTTTAAAGTAACACTAAGTAAATTTTCCTCTTCGGTCGCCCTACTGGTTGGAAACAAAATTCTCCATTGCCGCTGTCGTAAATAATCTAGCCTACCGTCGCACGCACGCTCACTGTTTATCCAGCACCGGCTTCAGAATGAACGATGTCCACAGACAAGGTAGAGTATGTTACATGATTTCATGAAAGGATGATGTATTGCGACATCAGAAACGAAGAAAAACGAAATAATGACTATATTAGCGCTTGACGTAAAGCAGTCGAGTTTGTAGTTCTTTTTTGTGCAGGGGTTCCTACCCGAAACCCGAAGTTACATAGTGCCAGTAAAAGCGATACAGACCACGTCAGGCTATGTTAGACGAGTCATTTAACTTATTTTAAGTTGATGTACCATCACAAGGGTCTTGGAAATATATTGTGAAGGTTGAAAAACTACTTAGTGTTACTTTAATCCAGAAAATCACAGTAAGAGCAGAGTAAAACAATACAAAGAGTGTCCATTAAAGTCTTTTCCATAAACTCTCTACCTTGCATAATCATCAACATACAGCGAATTACACAAAAACACTTGTTACAACTAACAGAATAAATATATACAGACCTTTACAGTGGGTGCTTAATAGAGGTCGACCGATAGTGGATTTTACCGATAACGATATTTAGGTTTGACCGTACATGCCGATAACCGATAATTCAACCGATATTTTTTTAAATGGATGCTGGATTAAAAACAAACATAATACTCACAATAAAACAGTGCTGAACTGAAATGTGCTAAATTAAATAAATATATAAATATTAATATATAAAAACTTTATACAGAAAATAAGTTAAACATTAAAATATTACAGATTTCAAAGCTATAACCTAGAAACATTTCATAAGTAACACGTTGCAAGTCCCATTTGTAAACAAGGATGTATTAGCTAGCTTTCATGAACTATGCACTATGCAATATACGTTTTTACTGCATGTATTAATATGAGCAATACAATTATAACTTTATCATTCATGTTAGTTCATAGTACATTAAGGTAATAACAAATAAAATAAGAATTAAAACTCCATTTCAAATGCATTAGTAAATAAAATAAATTGAAATAAACTAACAATGAATAATTCTTCTACAACTTGTATTAATCTTAGTTAATGCTAAAAATGGAATCTTATTGTAAAGTGCTACCATTTCATATAATTCCAAAGAGTCGTGCTTAAAGATAGCCATTAAAATGTAATAAAGACCTGTATAACGTATACGTAATTTAGCCTATATAGTCTCTCACTTTATTTGCTTCTATTTTAGAACACTTGATAATTATCTAATTAAAATAACAAGATGTATTGTAGTGATTAAAACGATCTTAAATTGAACACGTTTATGATTTGTTTATGTTTCTGTCGGCAGCATGAACATATCAATGTTGAGAAACCAATCACGTCACTAGTTTTAAATATGCAACTTCGTCGGCTAATGAATGCATAAAAGTGACCAGCCGGATATAAAATAATGCAAATAGATGATAACAATTGCGCCATAAAACATTTGGGTCAGGTCTGCGTGTGTTTTTGTCACATTGTTTAAACCGCTTGACTGAGGTAAGGTTAGAGTCCTCACAGCCTCGACGGCAAACTACTGTTCTTTCTTTGCTGATGCAGCATCTAGTCAATATAAGAATTACTTTATAATGATATGGCAATATGTACTTTAGTGTTATGTATTCATACCGTTTCGCTGACTGTTTTAAATGCGAGTCTGAAGTGTCAGCGGCGCTCTCTCTGCTGCGTGTTCTCTCCGTGGTCGGTGCTGCACGCGCCTCACGTGTTAATGTAAACAACTCAGCCAGTGATAGTTTATTATTTGTCCTCTAGAGGCCGCTCTCGCTCTGTATAATGCCAGCAGTCTCTTCAGCGCGCTAGTGCTGTGTAATGACCGCGCGCACTTCTCAGCCGCTCCAGCAACAGATGCAACCCGGAAAAACTATCGGTGTGGATTTTTGCCGATAACGATAGTTTCACCAATCAACTATCGGTGCCGATTAATCGGCAAAACCGATGAATCGGTCGACCTCTAGTGCTTAATAAACTGGTTAACTTTATATCCATAAAGCAACTCTGATGAACTGTAATAAAGTGTGCGCTCTCCCTTTCATTACTGCCGTAACCAGAATCGCTCCGGAGACTGTAAGCTGGATCATGAACAAAACAGTTAGTACTACAGATCCATCCTCGAGTAACAACTATTTAGCAAAGCCTGCTTTGTATGGACCCTCGTTCACAAAGCAGTCTGTTGTAAAATGATTTGCGCAAACAAACGCATTTATGGCGCTTTTCCACTGCATGGTACGGTACGGTTCGGTTCGGTACGGCACGCTTTGGCGCTTTTCCACTGCATGGTACGGTACGGTTCGGTTCGGTACGGCTCACTTGTGGTGCTTTTCCACTGCATGGTACGGTACGGTGCGCTTCGGCGCGCTTTAAATGGTACCTGATCTTTTGAGGTTCCAAGCGTACCGTACCGGTACTAAAATGTGACGTGAAACACTGCAGATCACTGATTGGTCAGACAGACAGAATCGTCACTACCAGCGTCATTGGATTTGCGACACGAGACACTAAACCCGCTATACAGAGTCATATAACCAGTAGACAACAGCCAACACGGTACCACCTGTGTTTTACTTACTTGAAAAAAAAGAAGAGATCAACACTTTAAAAAGGAAATGGCTGAATCGTGGTCGAGGTGCAGACAATCCTCTCGTTGGTTGCCTAGGAGCGGGTCCAGCGAGAGCTGGATGGGGCAAAACAGAATGTGTTCCAAGAAGTAGCAGCTAGCTCAGCTCTTAGCCGCACACGGCTATCACCGGACCTACAAACAGTGTAACGATCAGTCCCACCCACTTTGAATGGGTACTAACTGCAGTGGAAAAGCAACCGAGCTAGCGAACCGAACCGTGCCGTACCGAGTCGTACCACGCAGTGGAAAAGCGAAGCCGAACCGAACCGTTCCGCGCCGAATCGAACCGTACCGAACCGAGCGTACCATGCAGTGGAAAAGCGCCATTAGGTAGATTGGGGGGCGCATTCCCTTCAAAAACAAAAGTGACCAACTGCGTCTTGAGAGTAAATGACGACTGCTATGTTCATTTTTACATCCAACAAAAGAACACCTAAATCGCTTAGAAGACATTTTTTGTCTACAGCTGATCCGTTGTCGAAACAATGGCGGACTGTGCACAGCTCACTCAGGGTGGGTCTATGTCAGACAACAGTCGGGGGCGGGGCTTGTGCAAAAGTACATCACATTTCCCAGAATCTGAAAACGGCTTGTTCTGAGACACTGCTTATGATTAATGGGGATTTAAACTGGGTGGATTTCTATCAGGGTGGTTGAGTACACACACTGCCAACACACATATGTTCAAACACCATGTAAAAGAATTTTGCATAATAGGTGCCCTTTAAAGCATTTCAAGTCAATGAAATCAAGACTTTTATTTATCATCTGAATGATAAATCATTTGTTACACCATAACTTTGGATTGGACTGTCATTATGAGTAAGGTTAAAGAGTATTCGCTGTGACTGTGTAAATAAGGGAAAACTGCGTCATAAAGGGTCTGAAGGTGCACTGGGTGCAAGTAGCTTGCGTCACAGGAACAAAGATTTGAAGGGCAGCCACCTGTCCGGCCTGAATGCAACTAAAACATCTATATTAGACTAAGATATTAGATGTCATTAACAAATCTCCATGGATCATCGTGAGCGACAGGGAGGAAAGGACATATGGCAGTCGGTACAAGCTTTGTTTTGCATGTGAAGGGGGATATGAAAGAAGGTGTGGTGTCACGTGTTGTGTCCTGTAAGGGGGGTTGGTGTTGGTTTTCTCCAATGAAACATGTGGTGGGGCTGAGTGTGCTCCGATTTCACTGCCAAACCCCAAAGCAGCCTTGATATCCAGCTAATGTCCTGACAACAAACAACAACAACCATATACGACTTCAACATACATAAACAAAGGAGACACTGACAGTGGCATATGAATACAACGTTCAGGATAAACATACAAAGTCTTTTTTACAATTAACAGCAATAAAAGCAGCATTATCTAGGTCTATTAGTCCGACTATGCTAAAACCAGACTAAAGATTTTTACATGTCATCTTAAAGAAACTAAATCTGGTTTAGACCAGTGGATCTCAAACTTTTGACTTCAAGGCCCCATTGTTCATGAAAATATTTAAAGGTCCCCTTTTCACTCACAATAGGGTTGCGGCGGTGAGGAAAATTTCCCACCGGTTAATCGACGTGTGACAACACCGGTAATCCCGGTGTCACCGTGGGGGGCGGGGCGGGGGGGTTAAATAGCTTTTAAATGCGTGCGCGTTTAGGCTACTTTCACTTTCGAAAAAAGCGTCAATTGGCAATTCAGCGTCAATTGCTGAATGGACCAAAAAAAAAAAAAACTCGCTGATAATAAAACTTTATTTATAGACAGAACTTTTATTAGCATAACGAATGAATAAAAATAACCCCATGCGCTGAAAAAAGTGAAAATCGGCAAACTGTGGGCCCAAACAAATAAGAACCATAAAACGTTTTTTAACTAATAAGAAAAAATAGGCCTAAATAAATTACACAAAGTTTAAATAAGACAAAAACCAAATAAATAAGAGACGAATATAAAATAAAAACTTCAAAAAGGACCTTAGCCTATAAATGACAGCACTCTAAAAAACACTATAAATTGGCATTTATTAACATTGCTTGCAGTCTAGTAGAGTCAAAGAACATGACAGGTGAGACAAAGACAGACTTGCAGTCAAGAACATGTAGACTGAGTAAAAACTATTGCGAAATGACGGCGTTTCCATTAGGCTAACCGATGTTATGCGACTAAAACGTCCTTTTTTTCCTCTCGCGAAAAGTCATTCTAAAAATCATGGCAACGGAGGTTTATAGCCTATATCACAGCCACCCCACTAGACAAGACATTACTAGTAGGCTATTATTAATAATGGAAGGAGACGTGGTGTGTTATCCAATAATTAATGGCAGGGCTGCGAACGGCATATAGCCAGGAGTTTCTGGGTGTTTCTCCCTCATTTCTGCTCCGATGTCTTGATTTTGGCATTTCTTTGAGGTTAGGCTATTCCTGTAATTATTGTTTCTTTTTTATGAATTTAATAAATATGTCTCGTATTCTGTCCAAACGGTCATAGGCCTACTTTTGTGTCCATTCGTTTTTCCTTTTTTAACCCGTAATTTTGCAAAACAAAAAATGAACGGTTGTTGTATTTGCAAAGTTGAACACCAAAATTTAAATTAGAACTGTACACACCAAATGCTGCGCAATATATATATATATAGCCTAGCCTATATTAACGGATTTTCGGATTTTTGTTTACGACTTTTACCCCTTTATTAAACATTTAAAATATTCACAAATTAATATGATTTTTTTTAGATTTGACTGGTTTTCTAAGGCCAAATTAGAACCTGGAAATGATATTTTTCCCGCAGTGCTGAATGAGAAGAGCCAGGCTTTAGCCTATGGCTCTTCTCGTTCAGCACTGCGGGAAAAATATAGGCCTATGTCTCTGGAACCACAGCATAGGCTACAGAAAGGTGATTTATAGGCTAATAATAAATGTGTCTGAAAAAATAACGAGGCATTTTAATTGTTTATTAATAAACTAGTGTTTAATAAACTAGTGTTCTAAACAGGGTCGGTTAAACATATCTCCATCTCCGCTGTAACGGATGCATCTTTCTAGAGAGAAATGCATCTTTCATTCGGATTAGCCTACATCATCAGAAGGTATTAGCTAATTTCGATTCGAATTTGTTCGTTTTAAAGAGGACATTTCAAGCTTTAGCCTAGGCTGGATATTTTGTTTCAGTTCTCGCGCTCCAGTTCACGGAGACCTTGAAACCGCGCCTGATTGTTTTATTTTATTTTACAAAAGCACAACGTTGTCTTGTTATTTTGAGTTTAGACAAATAAAAGTAGTTGCGAATAATATATTATTATTTTCTGTATGGCCAGAAATGATAGAGTATTTTAAGTTGTTTCCATGTTGATAGGAAAATGCAAGTGTTCACGCCCGAGCCTCCCTACCATGCAGTGCACGCTCCACACTCCGCATAGCAATATACGTTCTTTGGTAGGCCTATAGCCTAAACACTTGGATATGCGTACAAATCTTGTGTTTATGCGTACAAATCTTGTGTTTATTAACACAATAAACACAAATAGCAAAAACGAATATCCTACTTTAAAAAAGTCAAGACATCGCGGTGTCACGGTGGGAAAGTGATGTCACCGGTGATGGGGCTAAAAACCGGTAACACCGTCAACACCGTCTATCGCGGCAAGCCTAACTCACAATTTTACCCGATAAAATATCTTGATTTTTAGTTGTTTTATCTTATTTTCATGCTTGTTTTCTTCATCTTGAAACCCCTTGGAAATGTGTTGAGGCCCTAGCAACCTGGCTGAGAACCACTGCTTTATACCTACTGAAAAGTGCATGTAAACATAGACTGATAGTTCACTTAAAAATGAGAATTTGGTCTTCATTTACTCACCCTCATGTCACTTATTTTGTGTTCTATAGAAGAAAAATTCATACAGGTTTAACCCTCTGGTTATTTTCATTCCCTCACAAACTACATCTCCCATAAATGTATTTGTGTGTCTGTGTCTGTGTGTCTGTGTGTATGTCTGTATGTCTGTGTTGCACGATATTGAAGAATATCGTGATATGCGATAACTTGTTAAATAAATCATTAACGTATTGCATATCAAATAGGCTATTGCATTCTGTAAAATTGAATTTAAATTATATATAAATAAAAAAAAATTGTATAACCAATATATACATTCCATATTCTTTCTGGGAAAAGATTACATAAAAAGTAATGTCACAAATCTGACAATGTCACTTTAACATCAATGTAAAGAACAACACCACCACCAAAACTCCGTTATCAAACTGAAAACTTATCAAGAACATCCAGGTAAACAAAAAGACCTGACACTTGGGGTGGACGATTAGTTATTTTTGCTATTTTAATTTATTTATGTAATAAAAAAAGAAAAGGCAAATTGCAACCAACAGGACCAAATACAATAAAATAAACAGTGCTTTAAGTTTTTTTTTTTTTTTTAGGTAGGCCTACATTACATCTATTTAACAGTAGGGTCATTCCATGTCAAATCAACCAAATTTCAGAAACTTCACCGTTAATTTCTTTATTTCGTTAATATTTTTTCTGAAAAAAGAAACATAAATAGTGATTAAAGCCAATTTAGCCAAAACATTAAATGTAATGGCTGTGTATTTTCTGAGTAATCCACTATTTTGTAGAGGTGGTGGGGATGGCAGCATCATTCTATTTTTACACAGAGATTGGTAGGTCTATTAGTTAAATCTGTTTACTTTAGCAATCTTTGTTGAATTATATGCCAACGGTGACAGTTCAAAAATGGGCAAAAGCACTTGTGTTGTCTGCCCCAAGTTTGCATGCCTGTAACTCAAGAAGTATTAAAGATATCCTAATATTCTTTTCGATTTTTTTTTTTAACAAACATTTCTTTTGGTCTTAATTTTGAGGGCCCTATATGGTTCAATCCCAGAGATCTTGCTAAAAACCAAATATTTAGGTGACGGTTCTATTTACACAATATACACTGACACAAAATGTAAACACATTTTATCTCTGAAGCACAGGACTTCAGTGATATTGGCCCCTTGAGTAAAAAGGTTTGTTAGCGCAGTAACATAACATTACAGTAACGCAATCAGGGCGAACAGGAAAAAAAGCGAATAAAGCAGACTGTGCCAATTACAGAACGTACACACTCGAGTCAGTCAGCATATGGTTATCATGTTTATATTGTTTCATGACAGACGTTTCAGAGACACAGATGACGATGTGCTAAGCCAAGTTTCTAACAGCACTTTGCTTTTCTGTTCTTAAACCGGTCACCCTCAACGAAACTTAAGGGAAGCACATGTCTCAAAATAATTTCAATTATCATCTCTGATCACACACACTACAGCAGCGCTTACCTGCAGTCGTGAATGCAGTGATAGATATCATCATTCGACTGCTGTTTGGATTTCATGCGTTTTCTCATTGTGGTGATAACGCAGATTCATTCATTAATTTGATCAAAAGTAATTCAATTTTGTAAGATCACTTAGTTCGATAATTTTCATCTAAGTAATTCCAAACTTCACAAGGCAGACGACGACATTATGTGATCAAATACAATCCACTTGTTAACAGGCTCCACAGCGCCCAGATTTAAGTATAACTAGGGCTGGGCGATATGGCCTAAAAATAAAATCTCCGATTTTATTTTTTTTAATTCGATTTACGATTTTTTTTACGATTTTCCCCCCTACTTATTAAGGAAAGCAATAACTACAAACGGCAAACAACTTAAGCAAATTTTGCTTTTATTTAATCAAAAGCAAGACAAATGTAACCCCCATTTCTGGAATGAATAATAAATAAATGAACACCCTCTTGGCATCAAAGCCCCAACTGTGTTTGTCTAGACTAAAAAGAGACAAACATTCAGCTTGAGAGTATAGCACCATTTTCTAAAGCATTAATACATACAAATCTGAGGGAAATTGTTATAATTCGAGGATTTGCCAGCATACAGAATTCAGCACTGAACAAAAAGTATGTTTTGAGCGGTGAGGGGAGTCTGTTTTAAATGCTTAAATTGGCCATTGCGTTCAAGAAATCAACACTGGTATGTCTGTGATTGGCTACATCGCTCAATGCTGCAAACATATTAGTAATAGAAACTCTGGCCTGTAAATCGTTTCTATTTTGTTTTAGTTGTTCTTGTTGCTTTTCTGCAACAGATTATGTTTTAATCATAGATATTTCTAGTTTGCGGGAGTCCCGCGAATCGTTTTATTCTCCCGCAAACCGCACACACAGAGTGAGTGCATTACCGCCCGCGCTCGGCCATCAAATCTAGTCCCGCGCCGCACTCTATTGCGTTGTCAGTGCACGTCTCTCAAAGGCCCGACCCGAGGATAGTGACGGGAAATCTCGGCCCGACCCGCTCGAGCAGAATACGCTTGAGTTCACTCCTATGCTAAGGAACAAACTTCCCACTCTCACCGGTAGCCATGTCGCTTGCTGTATGCTGTTGCAGTTTCGTGTGTGCTATGATGTTGTTGTCGTCGCTTGCCATACTGCTACGTGAGTGAAACTAACGCTACGGAAACTCCGAGGGGCCAAAAATGCGCCATTATTCAAAAACTCGATTTATTTATTTTTAAAATCGCCCGCAACAAAAAATTCGAATTAATTCATTTAATCGATTTTTCGCCCAGGCCTAAGTATAACTGCAAGTTAGTGCTTGGGATTTATCATGGATTGATTCACTGAATTTACAGCCAGCAAAGCAACGTAGTAAAATTCAAAGAGCATTTTATTTTTCGAATAATAATTACAGATTGAATATTCGAAAATTCAAATATTCGTGCACACCCCTAGCCATTACGCACATCAAAAAGTAGCAACCTTGTGTTTCAATACGCTGGTCAAGCATTCACATCTGTGTGCTGTTATGTATACCATCTACACTATAAAGAAACAAGTTCATTTAAATGGAGCTAAAATACTGAGTTGGCCTATAAAAGTAAATCAAAATAGTGTTTGCACTAGTCCCGCTATCTTTAATACCAGTACATATGCAGGAAAATTATGTCCATCTGTTATCAGTGTTTTGCCTTCATCCGCTCAGTGGGAGCATAGCAGATGTGGCCCATTCACCTTCCTGAGGCCCAGTACAAAAGATCCTCTCCGCAAGCACACAAAAGAGTGGGGTGAGGGGTTTCTAGAGGATGGGAAGGGAGGGCTGGAGATGGATGGCCAGCATCTTCCACCTGCTTCCGTTTAGGAACTGAGGAGACAACAGCATATAGGCTACTTTAATATTAAATGCTCTTTGTCTCTGAGGATGTGTTTGGGGAGTGTGTTAGGCGAAAAACACACTGGGCGAAAAATCGATTGAATGAATTAATTCGAATTTTTTGTTGCGGGTTTTTGTGTAATGGCGCATATTTGGCCCCCCGGAGTTTCCGTAGCGTTAGTTTCACTCACGTCACGTAGCAGAATGGCAAGCGACGACAACAACAACAACAACATCAATGCACACACGAAACTGCAACAGCATACAGCAAGCGACAACATGGCTACCGGTGAGAGTGGGAAGTTTGTTCCTTAGCATAGGAGTGAACTCGAGCTTATAATGCCCGAGCGGGTCGGGCCGATATTTCCCGTCACTATCCTCGGGTCGGGCCGGGCCCTTGAGAGACGTGCACTGCCAACGCAATAGAGTGCGGAGCGGGACTAGAGTTGATGGCAGAGCGCGCGCGCGCGGTCGGTAATGCACTCACTATGTGTGTGCGGTTTGCGGGAGAATAAAACGATTCGCGGGACTCCCGCAAACTAGAAATATCTATGATTAAAACATAAAAATAATAAAAATCTCAGACATATGTGTTGATTTCTTGAACGCAATGGCCAATTTAAGCATTTAAGACAGACTCCCTCACCGCTTAAAACATACTTTTTGTTCAGTGCTGAATTCTGTATGCTGGCAAATCCTCTAATTATAACAATTTTCCTCAGATTTGATTTGAATGTATTGTTAATGCTTTAGAAAATGGTGCTATGTTTTTGTCTCTTTTTAGTCTAGACAAACACAGCTGGGACTTTGATTCCAAGAGGGTGTTCATTTATTCATTCCAGAAATGGGGGTTACATTTGTCTTGCTTTTGATTAAATAAAAGCTAAATTTGCTTAAGTTGTCTGCCGTTTGTACGTTTTGCTTTCCTCAATAAGTAGGGGGGAAAATCGTAAAAAAATCGTAAATCGATTTAAAAAAAATAAAATCGGAGATTTTATTTTTAGGCCATATCGCCCAGCCCTAGAGTGTGTGTGTGTGTGTGTGTGTGTGTGTGTGTGTGTGTGTGTGTGTGTGTGTGTGTGTGTGTGTGTGTGTGTGTGTGTGTGTGTGTGTGTGTGTGTGTGTGTGTGTGTGTGTGTGTGTGTGTGTGTGTGTGTGTGTGTGTGTGTGTGTACTATTGCTCATTGTGATGTCTGGCCAGCCACGTGTCAGAGTAAACATGTTTGTGTCAAAGTATCTTGATCTGATTAAAGACATCTGCCAGCGACCCCTCTGACTTAGCTTAAAAGGAGCTTTGTCTATGACATATAATAACAAAGACATCACAAATTACATCCTCATATTTTTCAGAACTGATTTCCTGTGATCATAGATTTATTCTCATCCCATTCCAGAACACGTCCACCAGCTTGTAACACTTGTCACTGCAGCTCTCATATGTGTTACACCTTCCTTGTCTTCCTGTGACATAGCCTAGTTTAGGAGTTTAGGGCCAGACACCCGGGCTTGTGCTCACATGAAGAGCTGTAGAAAGTGAATTCGTCTGGAGTTCACTCCCTTGCTGCCAAAACAACATGTCATCTGGAAACCCACAACAGCACTTAGTCACCACAGGAAATGGATAACAAATGAACTTGCTAGAAAAGAACTCTATCTGAAATTACTTATTTCACAAGATGTTTTGAGAGTGACATCTTTAACTAAATGCACCAATCCCCTAAAATATGGTGTGCCAAACTTTTTTTAATTGACCACTGTAGGTTCAAGGGCCCGATTGAACTAAATATCATTATACGAGGGCCAATAACTTTATAGTGAATACAAAAAAAAAAACTGTAAAAGGATTGGAGATTCAAGAAGTTGCCATCTAAAGTATAAGCATGTTTATTTTAAAGATTTGTTTTCAAATTTATTTCTAATTTATTAAATATTGATTCAAATAAATATAAAGTGTGTGTGTGTGTGTGTGTGTGTGTGTGTGTGTGTGTGTGTGTGTGTGTGTGTGTGTGTTGTGTGTGTGTGTGTGTGTGTATATATGGGGTGTGACGAGATCTCGTGTTACGAGACTAAAATCTGAAAAGCTGTCTCGCGATATCGCCATGACTGAGCGTGAGGGTGAGATTACCAAAGAATATTCCACCGCTACACTCACATTCGCCTAAACTATCGTCTTGCTGTTTTTATAAAAAAATAAAAAACATTATAAAATAACGTAAAAGTCTGCTCTGCTCATCCAGCACAAGTTGCCATTGCAATCAGTGCAGCACGAATCAGTTCACTGATCGCGTGAGGATGCCAGAGGATTCTTTGCGCAACAGACTAAACGTCTTGTTTTGTGCAAAACCTCGTAAACCCAATCTCGTCTCATGAAATAAGCATCACGAGACGAGTTTAATGGTTATATATATATATATATATATAATATTATATAGGCTTTATATCGGCCACCCTGCTTTCTAAGGTATCTGCCATCAAAAAAAACAATATCGGTCAACCATTAATTATATTGTGATAATTAGGGCTGTGTGATATGGACAAAAAAATGATCACGATTTCTTGATTTTTTTTTCCGATTTGGATTTTAATCACGATTTTGACACAAACATACATGCTTTACAGTTTTAATGCATTCTGTGTGAATTTGAAACATATTTCCAAAGGAAACCAATTAGAGCTTTATCGTGTAGCACTAAATCTGGTAAAACGTTATATTGCTCTTTGTATTGTTGTAAAATACATTCATGAAAAACAAGATAACAAAAATCTAAAAGGTCAATTCTTTTTTTATATAGTCTACTATAAAATTAAGACATATTAAGTATAGCACAGCTGTTTAATGAGGCAACAACATATAATAGATAGGAAAGAACAAAAAAGACTATTAATAATCTTTCATTGAGCAAAAGTATTATGATATGATTATGAAAGACTCCAATACAGTGCGGCACAAAGCGCTTATGTGCATCCCGAGCGCAGAATGATGCGCTTGAAGCAACACAGAGTCACGGTGCGCAGCTCTTCGAGTCCGCATTGAAAAGTTCAAAGCACAAAGGAAATACATATCGATGCATAGTGTATTATACAGTATCTATCTATGCAATAGTTTATTGAGCCTTTTCTTTTAAAGGGTACCTATTATGGAATTTTGAAATTTACCCTTCATGTAGTGTGTAACATAGATCTAAGTGAACTAAAACATCCTGCAAAGTTTTAAATATGAAAGTTCACCGTATACAAAGTTATTGTCTCTCAAAAGTAAGAGTCGACTGAGTCGCTGATATGAATCGATAGACGAACAATGCTTTTTCTCTGTCTAGTTGACGTCAACTAGACAAGTTATTTGAATAAGACACGCCCACTCATTGCGCGCGCGTGAAACTTGACAACATCATGTCGACGAGACGCTGTTCTGAAGTGCGAATCAAAAGCGAACTTTTTTTTCACTGCCCAGGGACGAGCATGTGAAGAATCAGTGGCTAGAGTTTATATTTACAACTATACCACACAAGTATAGCCGAACCTTGAGCTGTGTTCGCGTCATTTTAATGACGATTCCTTTACAAACATAAAGGCTTTCAAGTGTGGATTCGCGAATCGGTTGATAGCCTAAGGAAGGTTCAGTACCGGATCGAAGCGTCAGTTCTCGCGCATGCGTCGTGGAAATCTCTTGAACTCTCGTCTCAGGCCCACATGGAAGCAATGGAATAGTCGAATAAAGTCGTTATTTTTGATACTTTGTTACTTAAACATTTTCTTCAATGACTTTCTGGGCCGTCAAGTTTCAATTGCTGAGGGAGCCTATGTAGCAGTGAACCAGCTCTCAGATTTAATAAAAAATATCTTCATTTGTGTTCCGAAGATGAACGAAGGTCTTACGGGGTTGGTACAACATGGGGGTGAGTAATTAATGACTTAATTTTCATTTTTGGGTGAACTAACCCTTTAAATTTCCTTCGGGATTAAATAAAAGTATCTATCTATTTCACATCTGTAATATGTGAAATGTTTGTCGTTGTTATTGGAGTTGTCATAAAGAATAGAGCGTATTGTAGTACTGCAGTGCTTTATCAATATGTTTATGCGTTGGGCTAACGCAAACAATAACTGAATGGGTCATCTGACCAATCGCCGTTATTAGCGTCACGCAAAGGCGGGGTTTGGACAAATGAGTCGTTAAACGAGTCGGTGAGCAAATCAGGTAAAAATAAATGCATATTATAAGACAACAAAAGTGTTTTTGTCATTGTATGCATGTAAAACTGTTGTTGGGGACTCCCAGAACAATATTAGGAACATTTTAAATGTCATAATAGGTACCCTTTAACAGTTTTAAATTTCAGTTACTGTGCGCATGAAGAACAATTATAGTGCTCTCCAGTGTTGTGATCTAACAGAGACACGGTAGAAACGAACAGTCCAGCAAGATAGTAATTTAACGTGAAACCATAGAGCTTTATCTACAGATCAAGAATAATAATATTAACATTGAATGATCATCTTCTTGACTTGGAGAGTTTAATCATTGACTGTCGTAACCGAATGCGACGCGCTGTTTGAACGCTGAATGGAGAATGACTGAAAGCCGCAGCGGAGGAAACTACTTGTAAACCAATCAGGTAATGGCATTCCCTTACCTTCTCAGAGAAAGAAACTGGTGAGGCAAGCCCCTTTGTGCTAATATTTCCATACACTCGCGCTCCCTTCTGGCACGTGCATCTATTCGCAGTTCACTGAATCTATGAAGCGATTTAGAAATTGTGCATGCTCAAATCGCGATTTTATTACGATTTTGATTAATCGCACAGCCCTAGTGATAATTATTTTAGCTAGGCCTATATCGCACAGCCCTACCCTAAAGATTAGTGATGCTCTGATTGATCGGCCGCCGTTTGTGATCGGCCGATATTGGCTATAAATAGCTTGATCGGCGAAAACCAAAAGCGCCAATCACGTGACGTAAATTACTCGCGCAACTTTTTTCACACAACAGCAGAGTGGAACTTCTTCACCGAAACGAATAGAGTCTCCACAATGGATTGAAGCGCACGTCCGAGTGAAGACTGTGCACGAGCTATAAGAGCACTTTGATCACTTGATAATAAAAAATTTAAAAAAAACACACATATCAGCGCTAGATCGCCTCTTATTTAACAAATGAACAAAATGAAGTTAAAAAATGCTAGTTAACTGGAGATGTTTTATTTATTTGTATTGGTACATTCAAAAGAGATGTTTCAAAAGTGGTGGTGGTACTTTATTTTTTGGATCTGATGTAGTTGGTTCCTCAACTAGCCTACAAAATACTTGCCATAGTTTTGTCCGAATTTTTTTGTAATCGAGTTTTTTGTAACTCGATTACAAAAATTCCTCGAGGCAAAAACTCTGCCTCGAAGCCTCGTTAAATTCCTATGACGCGCACTATACGCACAGGGATCTATACTATAGTGCATGATACATTTTGAATTTAGTTGGCGCGATGGCGGAGAGTAAAGATGTCCATAAACGGCAGAGAATGTCTAAAGTTTGGGATCATTACATACTTAAAAAGGAAGAGAACAAGGTGCAATGTGTCTACTGCAAAGTAGACTGGCATACCACAACAGTACGACTTCAATGATTCAGAATCTGAACCGAGAACATCCACTCATGCTGTTTCACCAAGCGTCGCTGAAACAAGGTAACCTAATGGTGTCTTCACACCGAACGCGAATAGAGCGTCAAATACGCGTCTAGTAGTTAGACCCTTGAACATTCGCTCGAGTTCAAATTTTTCAACTTGCGCGGAAGACGTTCGCGGCAAACGTGTCGCCCAATTCGCGTCATTCGTGACGCCCGGCGCGCAGTTGTGCTGCTTAATATTTTGTTGGAATCTGTTAAATTTTGGTCTGCCAATTCCTTGATTCCATTCCTTGATGACTAGAACGTTTAAAATAATTAATTTGAAATAGCTTTTTTTGTAACTTTTTATCAATTTAATGCATCCTTGCTGAATAAAAGTATTAATATATCTAAATAAATGTAGGCCTATATATACACTTCATTTCAATACCACCAGTAGTTATTTATACAAAAAAAAAGTGGAAATACAAAAATGAGGATGACACTCCTACATTCCTGAAATGTCACTGTTGTACAAGTGTGTCAAGATTCTTGATAAAAATCTAGAGCATTGTCAAGCTCAATTATGTGCTAGACTAACTTGATTAGATTCTAACTTATCTAACAACTGCAATGACCTGTGGGTGACTTCTTTCAAAATGTTCAAAACATACACAAACAACCTTGTTTCTACCGTCTTTGCCATATCAATTACTATCTGCCCGCTTGACTCTGAAGCAGTGGAAAATATAATTGTTTATTATTATCAGACAGTGCTGCTATTGAGAAGTCTGTTTTTAAAAATAAATCATCTAATATAACAAATGCTGTGGTGTGCAGTCAGAGCCACGTGCAAAGATATTCATGGACTTGGGAAGGATCATAAACGTATTCACGTTCAATTGCAAGAGAGTATAGCCTAAAAAAGAACCCCTTCACACAAACACACGCACGCACACACCCTCGTCTTTCTCACGCGCCAGTCAGATCAATTGCGGCATTGCATCACATATGCTTAAACTTTTATGTAGCCACGCAACAATAATTTCAGCATGCATTCACTGTATACACCGGGACGTGATGGAGGAACAAATATTGTATTGAGGGAAGACATTTTAATCGGCTACCAAAGTAATTGAGCATAGAACATTGTTGGCACTTATACTAAATGGGTAAAAATTGCAATAAATAGGCTTATTTTGGAGCCAAATGTTGGAGTTGGAATAAATACCTGTTGTTGTTTTTTTTTTTGAGAAATAAAAGTCAAATGCTTGATCATTTTACAGCCACATCATTTCCGTTATGCACTATTTGTTTTGGTTGTTTAAAAACACACCAAAAAAAATGTATCCGATAACTCGATTGATTAAGTGCTAGATTAATCGATTACAAAAAAAAAAAAAAAAAAAACGATAGCTGCAGCCCGACAGTAGACTTAAGTTATCTTATTTTCTAAATACAATTAAATAACACTTGGTGGTTCTTCAATACCTTGCCTGTAGCCTATTTCTACAGTTTTTTTGTTTACAATAGCTACAGTAAATTCATAGTTAGTTAGTTTCATTTCTACAAATGGTGCAAACTCAGCTAGATTATAGATAAAAGATTCCCATTCCCCTGCCATTCTGTGATCGGCAGATCATGATTTTGGTGATTGGTAATCGGCCCCAAAAATGCTGATCAGAGCATCTCTACTAAAGATGCTATACAATTCTCATATTCCAAACATAACTTTAGCACATGCAAAGGGCCTAGTCATTACGTTCAGAACCGGAGGAAAGCCACCGCAATACAATTATAAACAGATTATTTGGGTGCATGTAAACGTAGCTATTGACAAGAGGCCTTTACATTACATTTAAATTTAAAAAAAAAAAAAAAGTAATTAGGGAATATTAAAATCAGACAACACTGGGATGCACCAACAGCATCACTCTGTGTTAATGTACAACTTTTAGATGACATATTACAAAGTTAAAGAGCAGTCACACTAGAGCTCTCCATTGACTTCCATTTACAAGCATTCAAACACTGGAGACCGGAAACAAAAGCACATGAGGGGAAGTTTTGTCTTCCGCTGTGTATTTAGTTTAGTGAACTCTGAACTTAAAAGTTTGACCAATTGAGAATTTAAACATCACACTGACCTTTCGACTGAATTGAAAAATTACAATAAGACAACAAGATCAATGCATGTTGCATTCAGAAAAATATATATTTTTTCATTTCATGCCGACTTTAACCAGGTTTTACAGCATGAAATGACTCATATCCTAAATCATGAGCTAGGAAGGCAACAGGGAGCAATTTCAAAAACTCAGAGACCTGTAGTTTACAGTCAAGTTAATAAAATGCCATAATTTGCAAAAAGGATAACAAATATCACTTCGAAGTGCCATTGTCTTCACACTACAAAATTTCTCCACCAGGTGTCCTTACATGTAAAATAATGCATTCAACGGTTAGAAGTTTCACTTCTTCAAGTCCTCCATACAGCCTTCCCCCACTTCCTCCAGTTGACTGTGCAGTTATTTGTTAAGACAGTATAGCTCGCTACACTGACCCATTTGATTCCCACTTCCCATAAATGCGATCTGAAAAACTGCCACCAAATCTGACACTCCACTGGTGTAATTTCCCTGTGTTATCAGATGACATTTCCGAGTAAATCACCTTCACTGAGCTAATGATAATGATCCTATCAGCAGGCATGACTCTCTTCTTGCTTGGCTAAGTCATCTGTTTTCCCTTAGGGGTTTTCCACCTGTCTCACTGGTTGAGAGATGGGAAACTCCTTAGTGGATGTGGTCAATTAACTTCCATGAAAATGGAGGGAGATCCACACATGGGATTGCTCCTGTCAAAGTCTAATAAGCTGATTTCATATTTATTAAGCTGGGTTTCCATCTTTGCTAAAATAAAAAGAAAACGCTTTTGTGCAGTCAAGCTGGTCTGGTGTCTATGGGACATGTGAGATCTTGTGGGTGAAGAGGTGAGATCTTTCTGATCTAAATAGAAAGCCTACAAAACACAAACTGTCACTTCAATCATGGTGACTATAATATGGAAGGAAAAGTAGCAGCATACACGGAGTGTGAGTAACGGTTTCCCTTACTACAAAACAAGGTCAAAATGTTAAAAAAAGGACCACGGTCATGACATTTGGTCATACCACAACAGTTTCTAATTCATGCCATGGTCCAACCTAAAATGTATTACATAATCGTAGAATTGTACACGTCTGTCAGCAGCAAGCACAAAAAAAAAAAACAACAACAACAACAACAACAAAAAAAAAGCCACAACATTTACATTTGAAGCTAGCCTATTTATTTGCCAGTTTACCCACAGTTTAGGTTCAAGGATTGGTTTAGCCTACTACTGGGAAAATATATAATTTCATAGACAGAAGGAAGTACAGCCATTTGTAACCATGTCAGCCACAGCCCCTTTCATAAATGCAAAAATACCAGGTGTCTCTTCCACAACCTACTTTAAGCTACAGAATGTCATAGCAACCCTCACCAAAGCCACAATACGGATGTGTGAACACTGACTAGGTGGGCTGATGCGACAAGCCTTTTTTTAAATGTCCAGAACAGCTAGGGAATGATTAAAATGACTCATGATTATGACATTTTGGTTACGATTAATTGCGATAGAAATATTTGTGATTAACAGCTGTTAAAATGGAGAATCACATCTACGAAGAAGTCGAATTCAGTGATTTACAAATCCTGGCCACACATTTCTTTATCATAAGTAACAAGCATGCTTCTTTCCTCTTCCTGCCAATATGCAAAAAAGACCTGTTTATAACCACAAATCATGAATGAACAGAAATCTCTTCAATGGCACACACAGGAGTTAACAGAAGATCTGAAAAAAAGATAGATATTTTACTAATAGCTGCTCAGCAGTCAAAGGACTCAATAATAATAAAATATAATGGACAGTCGTTTTTTGTTTGAAGATGAATGTCAATCCAATACATGCAATTAATAGATCATAAAAGGGGAACCAATTTCAGACGCAGCCTTAAATGAGGGTGAATCACATGACTTCCCTGTTTAAGAGGTTGTAAAGGACACTAAGCAATGCTTTACAAGCTTCGTTTTGCAGAAAAGTGTCATTGCCTTCAGCCTTTCTGACTTGGATTGTGTTTTCGGATCATTCCAAAGAGCTAACATGTCTCTTGACATGTACATACCCTAATCCCTTTGATGACATACTGAAGAGCAAGCTGAAGCAGACTTCATTGGCCTAAATCTGACCTGAGTGTGTGTATGTAGGCCTAATACAAAACTATGTTTTTTTTACTAGGAGCGCTGTAAGCCCTGACTGAAAATTTTAGGAGCTGAAGCAGAAAATTTACGGGCGCACCTTAAATCAGCTTGCAATGCAATTATTCAAATTTTCCCCCAAATAACTGTAATACTAACAAAATCTTAAATAATAAATAGACTTAAAATATAACTGCAGATTGTAATATCTGTACGTTAAGTTCACAGCCTCCAAACTAACATTTGAGGGCAGCAGCACCTACTGAGTTCTACAAAAAATATCTGGTAGCACTGGGGCTGACAATAAAGCACTGAGTTTAATTTAGGCTGCAGCCTAGATGTAATTAACTTGAATTATTATCAAGCATAAATGAGTAGCACATTTTCGTTCCGCTTTCATTTTGTTTGCATTCGCTGCTCTGCAACGTTGTGGTCGCACCAGCGTGACCTAAATAAATATTTGGTCGCACCGGCAGGAAAAATGGTCGCAGTCTGGAGCCCTGAGGTAAGAAGGTAGATGGAATAAATTGGAAAACACTGAATGTTCAACACTTTAATAGTGGCTGCCGTCGCATCATCCAAGTGGATGCTGCACACTGGTGCTGGTTCAGGAGAGAACCCCTGATATGATTGTAAAGCGCTTTGGGTGTACAGTAGTACATATGAAAGCGCTATATAAATGCCTCATTCATTCATTCATTCATTCATTTAATAGTGACACTGTGGGAAATTATGAAACTGAAAGATTAATTCAGTGAAAGTTTTAAGATTAATTCAAACAGTTACATAATTGCAAGATATGATAACTTTAAAGGGTCACTTCACCCATTTGCATTAAGGTTTGTATTGTTAGAAACCCAGTCATATATTATAATGATGGTGGAATTTTGCTTGTTTTTTTTATGAGATGGGAGAAAAAAGGATTTAAGTGTTTTACTTCCGTCCTATCGTGACGTAAATATCGTCATTTTGCGTCACGATAGGACGGGAGATAAATTTCATTGAAAAGTGTATAGACTACAAACATTAGCTCATTATTATTCAAGGTGTGGGACCCACTCAACCTACAGGCCTATTACAGATCAGTGGGTGGGACTTCACTTGCAGAAACCGAAATCAATATCCGCCATCTTGTTTTTGGAAGCTAAGCTAACGAGCGCTGTGGAGATAGGAAGTATGACAATGACTGAAGAAACTATACATGATATGGAAGAAGAGGATTTTGAAAGTCTGCTGCTCAAATCCGATGTTCGTGGCTATCTTTACGAGCCGCAATATAGTGAAGAGCAGCTGAGGCTGATGGAGGAACAGGAGGCGGCTGCCTGTCGCGGTCGAGGAGCCCGGACTGGCTCGAGCTGAGGCGGACTGCTGTGCCTGTGCTCTCGCTGTGCGCTACGGACACAGATAGAGTCCGTCTGCTGCAGAGAATTTCAACGAAGGGACGTTTGTGTTGTGATGTGAACCACCATAGTTTCGCCTGACTGAACATCCAGGTATCATGCAGTAATACACCATATTCAGAAAGAAATACAAACGAGGAGTAATTCACTAATGAATTTGCCAATGTAACTTAACGTTAACGGGGTTTGTTGTTGTGGGAAGAAGGAGGCTGGAATCGGCAAACATTTAAACATTTTAATAGTAAAATGAACAAATACACAACGAAAGTATAAGCCAACAGCCCCTCATTGAAGACTGAAGTCCACACACAACATAAAATCAGGCCTGTTCCTCTCTCGATCTGCCGTTTATGCTTCCGCTCCTCTGTGAGAGATACGAGACCGGTCGGTGTGTCTCTTTACTTTCATTATCACTTACTAGAAATTTTGCGTGAAATGAATTTCAAACTCTGGTGGCAGCTAACGTTAGCCTTGTTGACGAAAGAATGATTTCTTTGATGTGCGCGCAGTTCCGGATTAGTGGGTGTGGCTTGCGGAGCTGTGCAATGTGGTGCATTGTGGGTGTTGTAGTCTTTCATACAAATGCACCCTTCGGTTATTTTCTGTCTTTTCTCGGTCAAGAGGGCAACAAATTAAAAAATTATTTTACATTTCGACTACATATATGATCCACTTTCAATAAAGATTCATGTTGAAATGGGTGAAATGCTCCTTTAAGGTCACTAGCATTTCTTTTTGAACCATTTATAATAAACTGATCCTTCTTGTTCAATTTTAGAAATATGATTCAGGGCATGTTAATGCAACAGAAGACTTTGTCCTATTTCTCAGAGGTCATGGCCTAGACAAAAGATAGAACCAGGCTAGGATTAAGTACAGTGGCCGAGAAGTGCAAAACAAATATGAAAACAAATTAACAAATCCAAAAACAACAGATTATAAACACAATGGCTAAAAACAAAACAAGTCAGAAAACACAACGACAATTCCGAAAACAAAATAGCAAGTTAGACAAAACGGAAAAGGTAGGTATATTTAGGGCCTGAGCACCGAAGGTGTGAGGAGGACCGTATTGGAATTGCCCTGTTTATTATTTAAGAATAAAATACAGCTGATTAAGGAAAAATCTGTCAATCAAGACATGCAGAAAGTACAGCAGCCTGCCGCAGTAGACATAAAAAAATTTTTTTATTTTTTATAAAGTGCTAAAGGTTAACAGTTTAAGCTTTGGGGGAAGAGACTTTAAATAGAGGGACACAAATCCAGAAATCCCTCAAAAAAACATTCATTTGTGTTTAGAAAAGAGAATCGAAAACCTTATAGGTTTGAAGCGACGTGAGCGTGAGTACATGACAGACTTTTAATTTTAGCATGTGTGAACTAGGCCTATACCTTATAAATACAGTAAGCTAGAGTAAGTATTGGATAAAACAAACTCTATAAACCTTTTGCGGCAGAGAAACAAGCATCCAGCCATCTTTAGAATTTTGTGTTTGAACTTCCAACTTGCGGTAGCACTATCATTTCTATGGCATCGCTGTCAAAGAGTAGTTAGCTGGTGAAGTGGATTTACTTATTGTAGAGTTAACGAAAGTTATCATGAGCATTGCAATATTTGAAGCAGGTGTCAATTTTAGACTGGGTAAAATTTTTAAACGAGCAGTTCAACAAATTAAAAAAAAGAAGATGAATGAACGAGCGGTTCATTCATAAATCCACAAGATCTCAGTGCAGCGTTGAAAAGGGGCAGGGCTACGGCTAAAGAGATAGCCTAAGGGCCCGTCCACACGAAGACGCGTTTCACTGTATACGTATACATTTTTTATCGTATTGGCGTTTCGTCCACACGGATCCGGCGTTTTCGGAGAGTGAAACCGCTATTTTTTTAAACCGGGTCCCAAAGTGGATAAATCTGAAAACGACGCCCTTGCAGTTTCGTGTGGACGGCCTATCCGTATATTTTGTGAAACGATGATGTCATCACCCCACGTGTCGACTAGTCAGACACGCTAAATCAGTAGCCATAGGCCTACCAGCAAAAACAACTGCGACTACTTGCTTGAGTTCATGCTTCAGAAGCTACTCGAGCCTCTTTTATTTATTTATTTGTGTATTTATTTTAATTATTTGATTGAATTTGATTATTATTCAAAAAACGCACCTCTGCCCCTTCATGCTCACCGGTGACAAGGCGTTCGCTCCGACATTACATTTCTCTGTACTGTAGGCCTAAATGTTGTAGCCATTAAAGAAAAGTTAGTTTCATATTTATGATTAAATAATGTTATTTTTTTCCATTTCATATATGTTAATTAGGCCCTATAAGTGAACAGCGTGAGTAAGATGCGCAATATCGAGACACATCATTTTGACCACTTCATTAAGTTTTGTTTTGTCTTCATTAAGTTTTGTTTTGCCTTTCTTTAAAATGAATTTCGTTTTGTAGAAATTGTATCTTAATTTTAATCAATGTTTTATTAACGAATTGCATGGATAGCAGACAATAGCCTATATAATCAGGACATGAGGCGCCGACGCAATATAAATTGCAACGCACGAGAACTGGAGCTTGTCTCATAAATGAACAGAAACTCAGAAATACCTATATCTAAGCTTTTAATGTCTACTTTTAAACAAAACAATTCAAAAAGAAAAGTAACAGACAACTCTAATAATCCGTATGAAGTGTGCATTTCTCTCTATAGGCACCTTCAAAACACTGCGAAGGTGGCGAGTCAGCATCGTCACACAAAACACTAGTTTATTAATAAACAATTCAAATGTCTCCTTGCTATAGGCTATTTGACACATTCATAATAATTAGGCTATTTGCCGTTTTTGTGGCAAGCTTTATGCGTCTGCAAACTAATCGACCATCGTGACTCATCCTATAAATGGTACAAAATAGGGATGACTCATCCCTATTTTGTACCATTTATAGTTTTTCATATTGTTCAATAAAGTTCTTGGTAAAAAAGAAAAGAAGCTACTGTGCCTAATATTACTGTATATTATTGTATACAGCGCGCAAGGTTTATGCGCAAGTCTTCTGTTTTTAGTGTATCTGTGTCAGAATTACAGCCCCTCGTACTGGTCTGGCATATATACTACACCGTTTTCAGTCGGTTTCAGTGGTTTCGTGTGGACGCAGATATTTCTTGAGACGCCCCGTGTTTACGGAATTTTTTTTAGAACGAGGGAAAAAAAAGATCGGATAGGGAACGCACCGGCTTCGTGTGGACGTGGCCTAAGACAGCCTAACTAAATTGATGCATATCAGGACGTTCACATATCACCGATACATAATCTCATTTATATATTGTGATATTTCAATATAACAACATTTTTACACCCCTAAAAAGTGAACAGTCATAAAAAAAAGAAAACAAATACAATAATTACAATCATAAATAAATACAATATAACAAAGTTTCAATTAAAGGTCTAACAATAGCATTCAGGTACAGAAAATTAATTAAATGTTAAATGTAGAGTTCACTGTAGGGCTGCAACCAACGATTATTTTAATAATTGATTAATCTGTCGATTATTTTTTCGATTAATTGTATAAAAAACAAAAAAAAGCTTTATTTCCAACACTTTATTCAAAAACAAAACTGACAGTGCAAATTCAGTCCAAAAAATCTTCAGAAAGTGCACAAACAGGTTGCTCCTTTAACATCCCTGAGCTGTTAAAGTAATAATAAAAAGATAATAATAAAACAATGGACTAACACAAAAAACATACACATGTATGCATTAAATCTGCCAAACATATAGGAAAAATAGGATACAATTCATAATAAAAAAAAACATGCAGCCCCATGTGCTTGATCTGCAATTTTCTATGTCTAACTTCACAATCAATGGCAACATGCAGTTTAATTTGAATAAATAAACTATATAGTCCTGTCTATAAATCAATAGAAAATTAAACTTAATATATAAATAAATTGATTGTCCTGCTGCATGGGTTTTTGTAATTATTGCAGATATAATATAACAAATAAATAATTATTGATAGGCCTACTTGTTAAACGGGCTTTGTTTCATTTAGGCGTGTCTTACTGTCAATAAAAAAAAAAAAGAATGAACGAATTAATTAAAACGAATTGAATTTATAAATAAATGATATACATGCTTTTCTGTCTCATTATTGCAACATCTCTCTCTCTCTCTCTCTCTCTCTCTCTCTCTCATAATAACTACATTAATAACTGCATAAAGCCGAGGACACACTTACTCCAAGGACGGTTATGAATGTAATTTGATACTTATGACTGATCATGCCCAAATGCATGTTCAGCACGTTCAGTCTGTCTTCACAGTCAGTGTTTAAAATCTGCTACAGTCAGAGTGAAGATTTGGGGGATTTTGGGGACTTGTACCCCCAAAGGTTGCACGGTTTGCAGGCTACTCACTGCTCCTAATGTGTGTGTGTGTGTGTGTAACTTAGATGGATTAAATGCAGAGGACAAATTATGAGTTACCATACTTGGTCTTCACATTATATAAAATTGTGTCTAAGCTAGCTGTAATCTATTCTACAGACTTGGTCTAACATCCATGCAGAATTCCCTTCAAATACAGGCACACATCCCAAATCAGGCTGACACAGGATGGACTTTGGGTTAACTCATATAATTGTTCAACATTTTTAATAATAAAACAAATCTGGTAGGATCTCAGAGCACACTGCACCTGTTGTCTTTATTAGGGATGCACGATATATCGACCACATATCGTTATCGGCCGATAAATGGTCTTTTTTGATGTTATCGTTATCGATCCGATAAGAAAATTGGGCCGATATATCAAAGCCGATAACTAATAGATTATTTACTTCAGTTGAGAGATGCGCGCGGTTCGCCATGATGGTTCTGAATGATTGGATTCACTTCGAAAAGGAAGATACAGTTCAGTGCAACATGTGCAGGGCACATCTGTCACATAGGCTTCATAACATTATAATAAGAGCACGACTGTAAAAGCATGTTGTGAATTCTTCTTCGCCAGTGTTTCAAC
The DNA here is from genome assembly GCA_036326025.1 of Chrosomus eos. Lineage (NCBI taxonomy): Eukaryota > Metazoa > Chordata > Actinopteri > Cypriniformes > Leuciscidae > Chrosomus > Chrosomus eos. Next base: position 16,369,371 of record CM070839.1, on the reverse strand, counting down.
GCGACGAGTGCGTTGAGGCGGAAAGAGCGCGTCTATGGAGTTAAGCCTTCATGACGAGCACAGTCAAGTTCTCTTGAGCATTCGCAGCATTCTGTGCCATAGTAAGTCGTAATATGTTTATTTTGTGTATATAGGCCTATATATATGATTAATCTAATATAGGATGCGTTTGGTTTAGTTAATACGTGCGCAGGCGCAGCGCTTCATTGTTCGGGTGATCATCTTTATAGCGTGCGCAGCTCAAACAACAATGCACTTTTATAACTATAATTGGTACTATCATATGTATGCCATTATAATGAGAACACTATTGTATTAAAACGTGAATTCTCTGGTTAGTTGCCGTCAGCGCGTTGTTGTGGGAATAGCGCGTCCAGAACAGCCTGGGATTAGCTACACATTGACCAGCACAAGTTCGATTGTGCATTCACGTCCTTTTGTGCAGATAAGTCGTAATATAAAGCTGATGTAATATAAATATCTGATTAATCTCACATATCGTGCGTTTCGTGGATTTAAACAACCTAGAAAAGTTTCCCGGTGCTCGTTCTCTTCAGCTTCAGCTCGCGCAGATTAAACAACAATGCAAAACATTAACAGCTATGTTTTACACTGTCATATAATTATATTCACCATTGTAATAAATTTGTAAATTCTTTGGGTTTGCATTCTTCAGCAACCGTTGAGTTGATTAACCTTCTAGCAAAGCGATTCAGTTTTACGCTCGTTCTTCAGCTTCAGCTCGCGCTCACACAGCAATGTCATTTAAACAGTAATGCTATTAAAGATGTTTACTATTAGGCTACTGTAATATTAAAATAGTTAATTTTTTTTTTTTTAAAGATTGCGTTATAATTAATAACTAACATTATTTTGTTCTCGTATTATTTTCATCAACGATATGGTTTGATTAAAATAATTTCCTTATTGTCGATTCCATTTTATTGATCCATGGCACAAGCATTTTGTTTCTTTATATGCAGCCCAATGTTAGCCTATCTAATGACTTGTTTGCAATATTTAGGTATTTTATTTTTGTTAGGCAATAGATTTTTTGATAACACTTTACAATAAGGTCTCATTTGTTAATGCATTAAGTAACAGAGAGCAATAGCCTTAATTGTTAGTTAATAAAATATGTGTGTTCATGTTAGTTCACAGTGCATTGACTAATGTTAGATAAAACTTTCTTAAAATGTCTTATAAAATTGTTGGTTCATGCTAACTAATGCTAACAAAATTAAACCTTATTATAAAGTGTTACCATTTTTTAATAAAGAAAGTTGCCCAGTGTAAAATTAATTTAAAAAGTTAAGGAATCTTACACTGGTTCAAAAGGCTATACTTGTATAGGGACAAGGCTTTTAATTGTGAGCCTTCTGTTTATGTATACAGGCTATCAAAGTATATAAAAAAATTTATTTAGATTTATCGGCCAATATATCGGTTATCGGCTTTCAAATGTAAAGAATTATCGGTTATCGGTATCGGCCAAAATGTTCATATCGGTGCATCCCTAGTCTTTATTGTTTGTGTGTTCTTCACAAATACCGCTCACTTAAACCAAAGGTTGCTTTGATATTAATAACAATTGTGTTTAAAAACAGAGTTGCATGCATACTATCCCTGAAATAATCTCTGAAATCTCATCAAAACGACAAACAAACTGCAAATCATAATATTTTAATTATACTGAAACAGGCAGCATAACACAATGAAAGTTACTTTCTGAATCTGAGCTATCGATATTCGGCATAATCATAATCTGATTAAGAGAGACAGTTAGATAGAAGATACTAATATGAACCTCAGACTGTTACTAATCCCACGGACAGGTAAAAAAAAAAAGCACCTAAGACAGGCACCATGTGGCATTTAATCCTCAACTTAATCAGCAAAATATATCAGAGGTTGCACCCTAGGCTTGTATGTCTGATGCAGGAATCAAAGAGGAATAAAGTTTGAGGAAAAACATCGGAAGTGATTTCTGTTTATCTCTGAAAAATCTTGGAACTCCATGTCAGCCAGTTTACTTGGGATGTGTTGGTACTTGCAGTCAACATGTTAAACACATAGAATGGGTTTAGCATTAAAAAAAAGCATGTCCACTCCAGATTTAAAGGCTTTTGTTGCAAACATGTCTCCATACAGATTATTGAAAGAATTTTGCATTTAGAACAGAACTCCAACTGGCTTTGAACGCAGACTTTATAGATACTTCACAAGTTTTAACCTGCACATTCATGAATTAAACATCACAGTGAGTCCTCAAAGCTAATTATTCCTTGGCTTGAAAACAAGACCGTTCTTTTCTTCCTTGTGCATCAAATTACACAAAATTATGATATCTGTTGTTCAAGCTGAACATATAGGCTAGGTATTTGAAATAAGGAATTGCTTTCATTTCCAGGTAAAATGGGTCACAAGCACCAGTTCAGAAAGAAGAAAAAGGCCAATTTCTCAAACACAAGGAAATGCACTGTTAACAAAATGATGCTCAGTAGTGGACTGGACAGCTCCTCTGGTCAAATATTTTACTAATAGGCAAGTCAGCTATGACTCAATTTTCCCCAAACATACACAAGGCACCCTGACACACAAACACTTAATCACAACGAACGAAGGGTGAATATCTGTGTTAACTCAGATCATAAACTCCAAACTGCCATCAGCAGCAATCTCATGCTTCACACAGTCCCCCACTCTTTTCCTGCCTCCCACAAGTATGCAATGGTCTTTTGCAGCCACAAATAGCCAGGCCGTGTGTGGTGATGAATGTGGGCTGAGCCAGTTCCGTCACCGGAGAGCACAGAGATCATTCAGCACGATGACAGAAAGCCAGCCAGGGTGCTGACATCATGAGTGGCCCTGGAAGATCAACAGGGCTTTCCTTCAACATATAATCACCCTATCCCACTAAGCTGAAGCAAAAAGCAAATGCTGGATCTTACAGTAGTGCCCTTCATCTATCTTTCTCTGCGATTATGATGATCACTGCAACATTTTGGGGAGGCATAAAAAAAAAAAACTCAGCCAAATCAATGTTATAAAGGGGTGAATGAACACCTCCACATGTCTCCTCTGCTGCTATAGCAGCACAGACAATGAGTGGGAAGAGGCCAACCACAGAAGTGGATTGTTGTAACCTTTGAGACATACATTTTTGCCCCAAGTCTTGTTGACTGCCTTTTAACTCAAAAATTGATGGGTCTAAGTAGGGCCTAATCGGAATTAATTTTCAATTTTGAAAAAAAAAATAATCGAGGTATAACGATTATTGTGCCACTGCCACATTCCGTCTAGCGTACCTTCTTTTAATTCACAGGGGTGTGATTTCATTCCTGCCTAAAAGCCCAAATTTAAGATCCAAATCAGCCAAATTAGTGAGAGTCGTAAAATGCCTACTGTTGCTAAACTGCGGGACGTGTTTGATATTAAGCACTGTTATTAGCACATTAAGCCGCTAAAGAGACACTGTTCACCAGAAGGCTTTCTGTGCCCAGAGCCAAACGTGGATAAGCGAATGGGCTTTGTATAGGCTATATGCCTAAACGAGTACACACAAAAATGTCAAAATGCCTATTTAGAGAGTATTCATGTAAACAGTGGGTCATGTCTTAAGTAAACACGTGCACCAGTATATTGGATCCGTGCTCTTAAAGTGACAGATGCCTAATATACCTGCTGCAGGCTGTCATTAATGATAAACAACAAATGACATAGGAAAATCACTCACTGATCATGACTGAATAACTTGAATAGCTTTAATAAGGATTAATCTAGATATTTAAAGTGTACAGTCAGACTATGCAGTGTTATTTTATATTTGATTATGAATTTATTGATTTTATACATTTTGATCTCCTGAAAAATGTAAAGCACTTTATTTAATTTGTATTTTTGTTCTATTAGATTTACTTGTCCATTTTGTTTGTAATTAGTTTCTTTGTTGTTGTATTACTGACTGTTTAGCTACTTATTTTAAGGGTCTTTTTCTTATATCAGTTATACTATTAGTTTTTGCTGAAGTATTGATTATTGTGAAATTTCACTGATATTTAAAATTACTCATATCGTTAAATAAGACTTCGATCACCCACCAATAATCGTGTTAAATAATCATGTTTTCAATATTGACCAAAAATCATCATGATTATGACCTTGCCATAATCGAGAAGCCCTAGGTCTAAGTGCAAATAAAATACAATTGCTTTGATAGAAGAAGCAGTCACCACAGTTCTACAGATACATAAGACTACTATGATGGAAATATGGAAGTATATTTTATCATGATGTGAGGTTGTGGTGGGCAGAAATCTGTATAAACCAAGGGTGGGTCAAGTAACAGCAATACAGAGCTATAGCTACAATTAGAGACCGTTAAAAGCAAAATACTGTTTGTGTTATGATATACTGTGCATTGTAAAACAACTTTTGAATTTGATGTTGATTTTATAATTAACAGCCATAACTGTTCAAAAACCATGTTAATTTAATTTAAGTGGCATTAATGAGATAACACACTGTGTTTTTGAACTATTACAAAAAATGCGAACAAAAAGGTAAAATATATCCCTGAAAATCAATTCCAATGTGGGAAATATGTAAGGTCCTCCGCTTCGCGTCGGGGTCCTGATCAGCCTATCGGGGCTGAATTCGCTATAACAACCTCCTCGCTCTACATTATTCCGACCATTACATGGCTACCTACCAAATAAATCAATAATTTGACAAAAAAATATTGATTTAAAAAGGAGTTTATTGATTTAAAAACGTTTCTATTTAGTGAACAGAACTGTGTCCATGGCAATGGTGTGTTATACCAAAGTCCTTTTATAGACTAGCCATTTCTCCAACCTGATTATTTTAATCACATACTCAAACATATGTACCCTAAATGATACCTGATAAGTTTTTAGTTAGGCTACTACTAGGAGAACATGTGGGACTAAATAACTCAATCCGTGTCAACCAAACACCGGCCACCACTACAAACAACCGAAAAAATAAACATAAAAAAGGTCACTTGAGTGAACTGACACACCCATTCCAAAATCAACAGATCAAAAAATGATGCACCTTCCTGTTTTGCGTAACTAGGAGTGGATTTGCGTCAATCTAAATGAAATAAATACTCCTGATGGAGGTGGAATGCCTTGTGTCATTCTCTGCCCTCTCCTCCAAGCCATTCTGCCCAATACAGTCGTTAATATCAAAGGCCAGCTGGAACAGGAACCTGCCACCTGGTTCTTAATAAAACAGATGGCTTTCTAATTTCCATTGTGCTCTTAAAATTAATGATTAACTCATTCCCAAATCACTGTGTACCCTGGAAGAACATATGTAGAAAGCTTACCTGATTACTTTTAAAGCCCTTAAACATAACTCACAAAGACAAACACTCCAAATGAAGAATAAAACGCTGGTTTTAGGTTTTATGAATATGAAATAGTTGACAGATGGTCTTTTAGATAGCTAAAGAACAATTCTGACATGTTTTACTTATTAAAAAGCCCCCAAAAACTCCTAAACATGTTCATAAGGTTAAACAGCAGATTTATAAATATCTCTCAATCTTACCTTTAAAGCATACTTTTCCCCACTCCTCTTGTGAAAGATCTCCAGAACCCTGCCGTTGATGCCCAGTCCCAGGACCTGACTTGTGACCTTGTAGTCGTCGATTATGGCATTTTTCTTGATCTGAAGTGAGCCTTTACCCAACATAAATTGGGCTTGATTCTGTTGTTGCTGCTGTTGCTGGTTTGGAAACTTCGGCGGACTGTTGGCGTTAGTCAACATCTTTTCTTCCTTTACTTAAACAACTAACGTTAGCTACTTCTCCCGAACTTCAGTCCTTCTTTGGCAACACCCAAGGCGAAGATTTGCCTCAGAGAGCTCGACTCCAGGAACATAAACTATGTTTAAAAACAATAAAACTGTAACACAAACCCTCTGACACGCCGTTATTTCGGTTTCTTAGTGACTAACGTTAGCTAAGCTAGCTAATATCCATGTCGAGGGTCAACCCACCAATTCAGGGCTCAGAGAGTTAAAAGGCGACTTACATAAACTCACTTCAAGGTTAAAAGACTTCGAAATGTCACAGGCTATTTGAAAGAGCCGCCGAACGAATTAAAAACACAAATGTAGAGTTAAAAAGTCGGTAATAACATGCGCTTGAACACTAGTCCTCTGCGAGAAGCGCACTGGCCTTTCGCGACTTTCGGCCAGCGTCTTACTGCTCTGACGTCATGGCGGAGTTCGGAATGCCTGAGTTCTTAAAGGAGCCACCACCGTCTGAAAATGCAGGTACACTGAGAGTGCAATCGCAATTGAAACTAGAATGTACATTTCCTGAAGAAAATGTGAGTGGTGCTTGCAGTGGCAAAACTCGCCACTTGGTTGCTAGGGTGTGGTACATGATTGCATACGAGCCAACAAACATGTCTGTACGATGTTCTGGTGCTGAGATATGGCTTATTCATGTGCTCAGGTGGATGCTTCTGGATGGTTGCTAGGGTATTGCTAGGTGATTGCTAGGGTATTGCTAGGTGGTTGTTAGGGTGTTCTGGGTGGTTGCTATGGTGTTGCTAGGTGGTTGTTAGGGTATTCTGGGTGGTTGAATTTACCATAGTAGGAGAAACCTATGAGTTTCATGGGCTGACCTTCGCTAGTCAATGGGAAACTTTGGTGGCCTCTTGCCCCCCAAGGGTGCAACTTTTACCCCATTGTGAGGTATCTTCTTACAGAGCCTGCCAGCCTCTTCAAATGTGGTAAATTACACGTTTCTGAGAAATCTTCGCTCAGTGCTACGAGTCGTCAAATTTTGTGGCAACGTTAAGTCTATGGGATGTTTTTACCCAATTTTTTGCCCCTGGGGCAAACATCGTACCCCCAATCACTTAGAAAAGTCATAGCACACCTCTCCTGAATGAGTCGCACGATTTGACGCCTCACTTAGGGGTCTGTGATGTAAGCATGTATTGATTTACAATAACATAGTAACATAGTTTTTATAGAGTTCTTAAAATCTACGGCACTAGGCCCCGGTTGCTAGGGTGCTGTAACTGGTTGCTAGGGCGTGTCTATGAAGACTTTAGGCCATTACTTATTGGCTGCTTGATAATATAAATCCTCTGGGGGGAGAGAGAGGGAGAGATGCAGGGGTGTCAGGCCCTTTTGTATGTGTGTGTGAAAACGTCGGTTGTGCTGTGCGAACATCATACACCCGATCGCTTATAAAAATCATAGCACACCTCTCCTCAATGATTTGATGCCTCACTCATGGGTCTGACACAAACTTTGCGGGAGGAGTTACGCGCCAAACTTTTGTGTGGAATAATTTTGAGGATAACAATAGTGATGCCTTGCCTTTGGCAAGCACAATAAATGTTTTAATATGAAATTATGAATATAATAGGTGAAATTGTGGATAGTAAATATTATACTATCGACTATAAATATATGCTCTGTCCTGCACTGATGCAAAACAATTGTGTGCAATGTAGCCTATGCCTATTTGCCTTTGTTGACAGCAAGTTTGTTGAATAAATGTTAAAAGATTATGTAAAGGACACAAAATAATATAGCCCTACAAGATATTTTCTCATCCCACCGCCTTTAAATACGTTCACTGGTCGTTTTTTTCTCTCTTTTTTTAAAATATTTGTATTTTATTATTATTATTAGGCCTATTAGTAATATTGGTTATACCATTGTTATGTAATTGCTTTATGTTCCCCTTCATTTCATGTATCTCTAGTCAACGTCCTGTATATTATTTTACTTATATGTTTTGTAAATGCCCAAACATCACAAAAAGTTTTGACTTTAAGACTGTATTTCTGTGGGTTATAGGATACAACAATAGGCATATGTGACGATAAATGAGCTTCTGTTTTCATTTACAAATGAAGCCTATATGTAGGCTAGGCAGCATTCGAATGAAGGTCGAACGATTTGTTATTATCCTATTGGGCCTAATAGGCTATATGTTAAAATAATATGTAAGCAACAAAAAGAAAAAAGGAAAAAGTCTATTCCCATTCACCGATTACTGATATCTTATTTCTATTTAATATTTGTAGATATTATTTATTATATTTTCCACTTGGTCTCGTTATCTCTTTACCTTTGTGGAGTTGGTTATTATTTGTAATTTCTCCAAATATCAATAGGTGTCGCTGTTGGGTAAAATGAAAAGAAAGGGTGAAGTAAATAGGTGTAGCCGCAAGAGGGCGCAGTCTACAAGCGTTTAAAGGTGGCTACGGCGGTTATTTAAAAGTTAATTAAATTAACATATAATATATAATATAAAATAAGCATTTCTTATAACACACATCTAATAATAGTAATAATATTTCCATTACTTTCCAAGAAAGATTAGCACTATAATGTAAACCAGATAATCAGAAAAGACGCAAGAGGGCGCTTTAGATCAATTCACCCTTTGACTACAGCAGATTTGAAATTATTTCAACACTCTTGTTTTTGTATTATGAAAAAGGCACAGAACAGATTTATAAATTGTATTTCGCAAAAGGATCTGAATCATTAACAAATAGCTTTAAGAATCAGCTGATATTGTTGAGAAATGAATGAAATGCTCCTTATTTCACTTCTGGCTATGCATGTTATGTGCTCTTTTAGCAAACAAAACAACTCAGACATGTATAAAAAAAATTAAAAAAATTGTGAATGCGTTTTTACATGTGTTTTTATGTGAATTATTTTGGGGCATGCTTTATTGTTCACGTGTCTGTTGTTGACGTGAAACCGTTGTTTCACTTAGGCCTAAATCAAAAGTCAAACTGCAATAAAGAGATTATTAAAATATGCACACAAATGATCCACAAAAGCGTCCTTTGTTAGCAAGTAGATGTTGTAAAACACACTTTCTGTGTTTAGGTCGAGATGGGTGTTATTTTGGCAAATATTTAATCAAACTTCACATGGTTCATTGAGCATATTTTCACACTCACGCCTTAACACTTTTAAGGGGCTTTGTGGCTCTTATCAGTGTGTCAGTCAGCAATATTTCACACTTGCAGTCCCTTTTTCTGATAGAGGTGGGGACCAAGGATGGTAACAAGCAGATAACTAGAATTTTTCAAAGAATGAAAAGAGACAGAAATCCCTCTGTTCAACCCGTTTTTCTGATGGTCTTATGCGTTTATTTTTTATTTATTTTTTTGGTAATGTTGGATTAAAAAAAAAATAGTTTGTTTAAACGGTTGGAGACAGTGTTTATTTGTTGTATACCATATTGTTAGTTGTGAAAATGACAGATGTTGAGGAACTATTATTTTACTTTTATTTTGCTGGTGTCCATAAATAAATCCACCAAAGGCCCTTTTATTTCTCCTTGCAGTCTAGCCTACTCCCATTTCACAGCTTTCTAAATTCTACAGAGGATTCCCTAATCTATATTGCATTTATTGATTTAGCAAATGCTTTTATCCAAAGTGACTTACAAAGGAAAGAAATAAAAACAGATTTGTAATCTCATGTCTGGTCCTTTCACATGTGCAGGGAAGTTTGCAGTCAAGAGCATATACGTATGAGCCAAGGCACAGAATCTATTTACAGCAACCTGCTTCCAGTCGCGCTTGCTTCCCAAAAGCTAAAAACAACTGACCCCAGTGGAGAACTTTATATTGAGAGTAGGATTTGATTTCACACATAGTCTGTTGAAAACGAACTTGGCTTGTTTGTGTGGACAGATGTGTGAGTGAACCCTCTGCACCCAACCAATTCAACCAGTGTTTACCATATGTCATCCACCTACTGCTAATGGCACTATAGGCACAATATGACTGACTGACACAGAAAGATACAGCTGCCATGTTACTGTTTTACAGATATTTTAGCTTTGTTTGGAAACAAGAAAATGCCTATGCATTGAAAGTGTCTTTTGCTTATCCCAGTTAGCATGTCTTCCCCCTCTCGCCAACCCAGAAGTCACCTCGACATGTTCCAAATTATCCAGACTGTGTAATTTAGGCGCTATAGCTTAAAGCAGAACTCGGCAACTTCTAGTCTTCTTCGCTGATTTTCACTTTTGTTGTCGCATGTTTTCCCCACGAGCTCCACCTACAGCTGCGGGGCGTATATTTCACAACACTTGTGGCACCCTTTTTCCCCGTTCTACCACTGCTAATGTGCATTTGTTATTATCGGAGCCGGCCAACTTTACTTGCCGAGCTATGTCTACCGAGGTGGGTACATCATACACATTATCATAGAACATTGACATGTACATTTTTATTTTGTTATCAACCAGTAAAGCAGTTTGTGTTTCTCGTTCGTTCTCGTTCTCGTCTCGATTCTCACAAGACTTCTATTTTTATTTTGTCGGGATGGTAGTCCCCATGTTGCAAGGTTGGTTTTCCACCTGGGAACGCTGGGGGGAGCTGGGAAAGTCACCAATATCACCAGAACAGGTTGTTTAACCATCCAAATGAGTTCTAGACAACTTTATTAAGTTAAAAAAGTTACCAAGTTCCCCTTTAAGAGACGGTGCTATATTAACATTAAGGCAAAACATATTAAGATAGACTCATATGACTGTCATAAAACTTTATACCATTAGCCAGCAATAAAAAGGTTTGTTTTTTTAAACATTAGCTATGTAAAATGTTCATGATCTCTTGGTCACTGACAGTGTCATTGCTAAAGTGGAATGTTATATGGTGATGCACCATCTCATGGAAAGTACAAAAGGGGAGTTTGTCATCATAGTTTATTTATTTTATTCATACATTTTTCACTAGTATTTCATGTTTTTTTAAGTCCAGAACCATATTGAATATTTATTTATTATGTGACAAAGTACGCCATTAAAAGCTTTTATTATGCTGCATACAGTAAGTGAGGTGAACATCATACTATTAAAAGATAAAACATACACACAAGAGTAAACACACTAATAAGGAACTTCTAGAGTTCCCTGCCCATAAAATTGCTAGGTATTTCTGGTAGGTCACATGATTCTGTGGAATTTCCCCTCAGAAAGCCACACACTCTTAAGGAACATAGAATAAAAGCATTGTTGAGAAGGGAAGCGCTTTGCACCGCATATTCACCAGTCATTTCGTCATGGCCTCAGGCCAGAGCAAGAGATTATTGATAAGAAAGGAACAAGGGTCAGAGGAAAGGATGTCATCACCAAAATCAATATATAATATAATAATACAATAACAAATAAGCTCAGTCATTGTGCAACTATGTCTGAACAGCAGTATTTTTTTTGTTTCCATGTCAATGCATTCTGATAATCTTTGTAAAAAAAAAAATATCTGATAAATATTTTTAGATACAATATCATTGTTTATTTAATTTAGATATTAACCAGTTTTCAACTTAAAAATAAAAGCAAATTGCATTATTGTACTTTTGTTAAGAAAAGTTTAGAATTATTTCCTATTTCAACAAAGTAAGTCATACCCAAAGTGTTTAAAAAGATCTCTTTTTGAGATGCAAACAGTTTGTATTATGACTTTTTCCAGTTACAGAACAAATTGAATTGTACTTTATGTCCTAAAATGGTCACTTCTGGAAGCCCATTTCCACCTAAAAAAAATAATTCTGATATAAAATTAAAATAAGTAATATCACATTATGAGATACTTTGAAATATACAGTTGCAATTGACAGCTTAAAAGTTGCATCGCGATATGAGTCGCAATTGTGGGATATGAGAGATATAAAGTCTACAAATGAAAATAAAATAAAATTTTACTCAGAAAGAGACTTCCATAGTTTTTCACACAGACAACCAGCAAAGACAGTTTATTGATCTCGTAAGTTGTTCATCTATCCATCCATCCATCCATTCTTAAAAACTGCTTATCCTCTGTGGGTTGTGAACACAGGTTGTTCATTGAAACCTATTCTGAAGACTAAACTGAATGCTAAACAATCAGATTCTTTGTGTTTGAGTGTTTGAAACAGTCCCACAATGATTTTATTGGTGCACAATTAAGGGTGCTTACAAAATGCCATGAAGGGCAGGTTAGTAGGGCACCACAGGGTCTTTGTGGACGGTTGCAGCCCTTGCACGTTTGAGTCACATGAAAATGCCTGCCGTCTCCCCCTTGTGTCATTTCCATAAACAACAAAGGGCCTGATGGAGGAAATTTGTTAGCCTACTTCTGGGTGCCAGGTTTCCTTGTATCTCACTCAGCTAGAAAAACTGCCCCACTTTACACTTCACTTCTCAGTCACAGGAGCAAACTGATGACACGGCTAAAATGCTCCAGTTGTCATGTACAACTGATTTGGGATTGTTTTTCCGAAAGAGCCTCAGATAAACTTTCAAGCAAGTCTACATCTTTGTAGCTCCAAACCCAGTAACCCTCTACTTTTTGGGAGCCAGCCAGGTTGGTAGAGGCTAAAATGGCAAACAGATTTAAACTTGTCATCTCTTCAGTGGAACAATTAAAAATGATCTACATATATTGAATCATGATGTTCACAATAAATGTTGTTTCCAAACATTGCAGAAATCCCCCATCAGAAATCCAAATATAACAGTAAAAAATGTTGGATACAATGTTATTCCAAATTAAACTTTAAGATGTAAAATAAAATAAAATAATAACCCCTTCCTGTTCGCAGGAGTGATGAGATACTTAGTAGATGGTTGGCTGTCTAAGTGGTGTCCGCAAAATAATATAGAATTCATAGACAATTGGATAGTTTTTGGGGCAGACCTGACCTGTTGAAAAGAGATGGTATTCATCCTTCCTGGGATGGTGGTGCTCTTCTCTCTAGTAATATGGCACATAGTCTTAGAGCTCAAACATGACTATCGGGCTCAGGTCATGAAGCAGACAGACTGGCTAAACCGACCATCTGCTTGCTGTATCACGTCACTGAGGTCAGATAAATCCCATCACATAAAGACACTTTTACCTAGATATCATCATATAGAGACTGTGTCTGTTCCCTGAATTACGACATACAAAAACTCCTAAACCCATTTAGGGGGTAAAAATTTTATTGATGTTCAACAAATACAAAGCAGATATAATACGGATGAACACAGTTGCTGAAAATTCAATCCCACTTCAAAAGCACTTATTGTTAATGATATGATTACAGATTATAGATGTGCTGTGTTTGACAGAAAACTGGCTAAAACCAGATGATTACATTACTTTAAATGAGTCAACCCCGCAAGATTACTTTTATAAATATTAGCTTCGTCTGAAAGGCAAAGGGGGAGGTGTTGCTGTAATTTATAGTAATATCTTCAGAATTACTGAGAAGTCTAGTTTTAAATATAATTATGTTGAAGTGTTGGTGCTTAATGTAACACTATCTAGAGTAAATAATAAATCACATTTGAGATTTGTGCTGGCTACTGTATACAGGCCACCAGGGTATAGACTTTATCAAATAATTTGCTGATTTTCTATCAGAGTACTGTCTGCAGATAAAGTTCTAATTGTTGGTGATTTTAATATACATGTAGATAACGAAAAATATGCATTGGGATTGGCATTTCAATTCTGAACTCTATTGGAGTTAGACAACACGTGTCCGGACCTACTCATTGTCGTAATCATACTCTAGATCTAATATTATCGCATGGAATCAATGTTGATGCCGTTGAAATTCTACAGCAGAGAAATGACATCTCAGATCATTATCTAGTCTTGAGTATACTTAATTTAGCCAAGGCTGCAAAGTCGACTCTGTGTTACAAATATGTTAGACCTATCACTTCTGCCACTAAAGATCACTTTATTAATAATATTCCTGATCAGTTTCATCTCCTCAGCATCCCAGATAACTTAGAAGAACTCAAAATTGCGACAGAAACTTTTGACTCTCTCTTTTCCAGCACTACCAGACACAGTTGCTACTTTGCGCTAAAAGAAGATTAAAGAAAATAGTCCAACACCGTGGTACAAAGAGCACACTCAGCCCCTTAAGAGAGCAGCCAGAAAAATAGAGTGCAACTGGAAGAAAACAAAACTATTTTTTTCCGCATTTCGTGGAAAGAGAGCACAATTGTGTTCAGAGAGGCCTTAAAGGGATACTCCACCCAAAAATGAAAACTCTTTCATCATTTACTCACCCTCAAGTTGTTGCAAACCTGTATGAGTTTCTTTCTTCTGCTGAACACAAAGCAAGATATTTTGAAGAACAATTGGAACTTTGGCATCATTGACTTCCATAGTATTTTTTTTCTCTACTATGGAATCAATGGTGCTAAACAACTGTTTGGTTCCAATCGTTCTTCAAAATATCTTCCTTTGTGTTCAGCAGAAGAAAGAAACTGAAAGAAACTTTTAAGCTGGCTATGATTAAACCGTTTGTTAAAAAAATGCAACTTGATCCTACAGAATTAGTCAATTACAGGCAGATCTCGAATCTACCTTTTCTGTCAAAGATACTAGAAAAGGCAGTATCCTCACAACTATGTTCATTTTTAGAAAGAAATCATATCTGCGAGCATTGCCATTCAGGATTTAGACCGTACCATAGTACTGAGACAGCTCTCATCAGAGTCACAAATGATTGCTCTTTTCATCCGATCGTGGTTGTATCTCTCTATTAGTGTTACTCGATCTTAGTGCTGCATTTGATACTACAACATTATTTTAAATAGACTTGACAATTATGTTGGCATTAGTGGAATTGCATTAAAATGGTTTAAATCATACTTATCTGACCATTATCAGTTTGTAGCAGTAAATGAAGAGATGTCTGATCAAAAGTTCAGTATGGCGTACCAAGGCTCAGTACTAGGACCACTGCAGTTCACTCTGTACATGCTACCATTAGGAGATATCATTAGGAAGCATGACATTGGTTTTCACTGTTATGCCGATGATAGCTCTATATTTCTTCACGCCCTGACGAAACCTATATACCAATTCACAAAATTAACGGAATCCATAGCTGATAAAAAAAATTGGATGACTAGTAATTCCCTACTACTTAATTCTAAAAAAAACAGAGATTCTAATTATTGGACAAAAAAACTTCCTATAGCCTAGAATACTGTCTAACACTTGATGGCTGCTCTGTCAAGTCTTCATCGTCGGTTAGGAACTTGCGTGTCCTCTTTGATACTAATCTTTCATTTGAAAGTCACGTGTCTAGTATCTGTAAAACCGCATTTTTCCATCTTAAAAATATATCTAAATTACGTCAAATGCTCTCAATGACAAATGCGGAACAGTTAGTTCATGCGTTCATGACCTCAAGGCTAGATTATTGTAATGCTATTATGGGTGGTTGCCCTGCACCCTTAATAAACAAACTACAGCTGGTCCAAAACGCAACAGCTAGAGTTCTTACCAGAACCAGGAAGTATGGCCATATTAGCCCGGATCTGTCAACACTGCATTGGCTCCCTATTAAACATTGTAAACATTTTAAAATATTGCTGATTACTTACAAAGCACTAAATGGTTTAGCTCCCCAGTACTTGAGCGGCTCTTTATGCATTATAGTCAGTCACGTCTATTGCGATCTCAAAATTCCGGCCAGTCATAAATTTTTCAAGGCTTGTTTACCTTGGAACCTATTTCATGGTTTGCGTTCCCGAGCCACTATGCACTGTTTTGTGCAAATGAGCGGCCGGACCTTTTCTGTTAGAACGGTGTCGTGTTAACGGCCCCTAAGTTAATAACTAATGATCGTTGCAACGGAAGTAATCAAAACTAACTTTAGCTAGACAATAACTTTATTCTAGATCTGCTGTAAAGCCAAAACAATCTCTGTTATTTCCTATTATAACTGTAAAGCTGCTTTGAAACAATCTATATAGTTAAAAGCGCTATATAAATGAAGGGGTGACTTGACTTGACTAATAATATATATTAATATATGAAAATATTATTATTTATTTAAATGTGTAACAGTATTATTATTATTATTATTTATTAATAATTACTAACCGCTTGTACCAGCGCAAACCCTCTTTTGGTGTTAAAAAAACATACTGTCAGGATTTACTAAAGACACGCAGTGGAAAAATCAGTGCTGAAAAGGAGTGGACAGGGTTAATTTTGTTGCTGACCTTATTGCATATGCATTTGTAGGAGTTTCCCTTTCAGACACAATACTTATGGGAGGAGAGTATTTCAATGAATCACGCAAGGTGATTTACTAAGGTTTGTGCTCGTCAATGTACTGGTGTTTGCGCCATTGTTTACCACCCCAAAAAAGCATGTCTTAAGCCACATGCTAATTTGAGCTGCTCTTAGATTGCGTTGGTCATTATGGAAATGATCCAGCTGCTTCCATGGTCTTTAATTTGCACGTCGTCAGTAGATCACGAGCAGAACTTTCCACTCCCATCGGCGCATTTTTGGAATTGCGCTCTCATAATTTGCCTTGTTTAGTAATCTGGACCATAATGGAATAAATGGTTACACAGGTGGCGACAAGTGACTGTCTTCATTTTAATCATTCACTCAACTGACTCATTCAAACATACTATTTTTTTTTTCTTCAGAAATGAAAGAAGTGACTGGCAGGAGTCATTGAATCATTTACTCGATTTGTTAATGCATATCAGGCAGAAACAAAACAGCTGTTGATCGCTGTTACGAGGGGTCTGCTGTAGTTTTGTTTGGAACAATTCTTTTAGCAGAGCAAAACAGACATAACTACATATATTATTAATATAAAACCTATTATTAAAATAAAATATATTTATATTTTATAATAGCTTCATATAGCATTGTCTTTGTCAAATTAGAAAACATATTATCCATTACAGTATCATCTGTCATACCTCTGTTTTTGCTGCAGTGTTTGAGTAGCTTACGTTTAGGCTTTCCAGCCTATCAGCATAGATTGTCTATCCAATCAATGAGGCACGAACGCTGACGTACAACAGATCCACACACCTGCTGTCGACTCTCTCTTTCCATACCCAGCTGATCTCTAATCGGTTCTGGCCTGAAGCAATGAGGAAATGTGAGTCACTTGCTTCATCTTACAGATCTATCAGTTCATGCATTAGGTCCCTGTGCTTCTGGGCACAGACGCCAAATCCGCCT
Organism: Chrosomus eos; assembly: GCA_036326025.1. Classification (NCBI taxonomy): domain Eukaryota; kingdom Metazoa; phylum Chordata; class Actinopteri; order Cypriniformes; family Leuciscidae; genus Chrosomus; species Chrosomus eos. Next base: position 16,352,344 of record CM070839.1, on the reverse strand, counting down.
AAAACCTTCTGATCCTGCCTTTAGATTACAAGAGTCACTTGTGTGCAAGATTACCCTCAAACATAAGCCACCCCTATATGCTACAATGTTTGTGGATAATCTATCTAACTTCAGGCAAGTATTTTAAAGTAGATCAGAGATATTGAAACCCTGAGCCTTTAACTGTCCCACATCCATATTGAGGTTTTCCTATTGCCCATTGTTCTCCAGGCCTCAAAGTCTAAGCACTTATTTATTTCCATATTTCTTTATATTGACTGGGATAACATCAGTTCAGTGGCTCACTAATTCTTGACCTGTCATGAGTCATGTTTCAACATATGACACTCCGGCCTGCAAAACCACAGCCTATACTGCCCTAGATAAAATATAAGGCAGCTTTTTCCATATAATCAATTCTGGAGTCATATTACATTTTTTTTTAAATAAGAACTTAAAAAAGAACAGTAGTAATAAAAACTAAAATTATACATATTAAAGTAAATAAAATAAAAAATTATATAATTAATTAAATGAAATGAACTCTTGAAATGATAACTGAAGGTGAAACTGCAAATTTACTGTTACATCATTAACATGGATTTAAAATAGATTTATTATTTTTCAGTGCATGGGTTTTGAATGCTGTCCATCTGGGCTACATTTATTCCTCCTATCTGGCATGTGTTGGCCCATCAGACATAGGCTAATGCGCAGACCTGGAATGGGTGATCCCAGAGACTCCGCTCATGCATACACAATATGGCCATCTTGGGGTATTTGCCAAAGGCCATCTGAGGTGGTTCCTTATTATCATTCAGGCATGAATAACCTCTCTCTAAACTAATCCCTCTCCATGTCGTGCAGAGGAGATAGTTATATATAAACTGCAATGCCTCAGACATCTGCATGTACGTATCACATTCTAATATTGCTGCAAATACAAGCCTCACGTTTCAGTGTAGATTTCACTGGCTAATAGAATTAAATGAATTACCGCTTGCAAGGTCTCTTGGCCTTCACTTTCAACTCCACGGCAGACTGAAAAGTATACACAATGCAATGCAGTCTAATCTTGAACTATATAAATGCACTGGATTACACCTCAATTCAAATATGTACTCCTTATTTTTTGTGGTCAACAATGCAAAATGCTAATGCAGACTGAGCAATACTGTAGCCTGTTTCAGTAGAAGTCACAAGGGAAAGCCGCAAATTAACTTCCTCAATCTCACAAGAGAATAAACGCAACCCTTAGCTTTAGACCATTTGAATGGCTTCCTTTGAATTACATGACAATAATGTAGCTTGACTAGATACATAAATTTAAAGGGTTCTGAACTCTTTATCAAGGACAACTTATAATTCAGTGTATCAGGATGGCAAAGATTGTAAGTGCAAGCTGCATTATTCACAAGATGGCTAAAAGCACACTTACCAGATTTGTTCTAAAACATTATTAGCTCTTACATAAAACTATTATAGTTTCTGCATCCTTAATAGCAAAACCGAATGGCATTTACTTGAGATAACTAAAGAGCTGAATTATTTAGAGATCTCTCATGTTGATGGCTCAGTGGTGTTTTACTCTAATCTTTTACAGAGGCTTGCACAGTTGTTTTTAGTGTTGTTTTATTGCAGAAGACCAATAGAATTGTGGAACCAAGTATTAAATGGGATTTCACTCTCATGAGGACATTTTAATGGAGCACAAAATAATGCAGACTACTTAGATGTTTATGAACTTGTAATAAGAGTAATTCATTTTATTTCCAGGACTGTGAATTTTCCAGACTTGGAAGTCACAGATTTAAATGCCTCTGACATGTCCAGGCTTTTCTCATTTCTCTTTTCATACATACTTTCTACATACATATTATTTTAGAGTAATAATACATTTAATTTTACAGGTGAACAAAATATTTCATAGTTGTGGCTATATGCTACTATTATTTTTTTAAGTTTATTTTGTAGCAGAGAAATTTAACTAAAATAACATAACTGACATTCTAGGCTTTTAGGGTTGGTCTAGACTGGATTATCTATTCTCAACTCACACATAATTTGGTGTTTAACCTAAGCAAAATATAAGTTTAAATACTTTGTCTCACCAAAAAACAAAAATGATTAACTGAAAACCTTTTGTTACATTTTTTATTTGATCTTAAATCACACGTCAGAGAGTATACTATGGCAGTTTGGTGTTAGTTTGGCCTTCAATCTGCTTGTGACGGGTGTCTAATCCCTGATCAAGTGTCTGTAATTGCTGTGACTCTAACAGAGCGGATGAGGCGGACTCCCTCACTTACCGTGATCTGGAAACTGCCTTGTTTCCTTTTAAACTGATCCATGACCAGTTGTGCTGACCCAATTAATTATCATTATCAGTCTAACATGCCGCAAAACTGACCTTGGACCAGTGGAAAAGGAGACTTGCGAACAGCATCCTGTCATGAGCAGACGGATATAGGGTCCTTCAAGGCCTTGCTTTGAGCCCTGTCCTGCTGACATGGGAAAGCTCTCAGCGGTCAGTGTGGAAGGAGAACAAAGCTGAGCTGCTCATTCAGCATGCCAACAGCTGCTCGGCAGGAGGCCTGGCCATAGACAGCATGGGATATTTTTTTCACCACTTGCTCACATGCAACAAACAAAGAAAACAAACACAGACATCTGAACTCACACACACAATTTCTCCCTCAGACAAATAAATACATGGCCTTACATTTTTCCAACCTGACAAGTTTTTCTAATGATTTTCAAAGGAATAGCTGAAAGAAACTCTTGACATCCGACATATCTGACCTTGACACGTTCATGACATTAATGAGGGATGAAGTGTCACAATTTGCTGGTTAGTAAACACGACAATGGAGAATACAATATATAGTCATAAACTGACACTCAGGATAATACAGGAACAGGAATGAGAAACACTAACCAAACATACCACATTAACACAAGACAAAACACTGAGGCGAACTAAGGGCTTAAATACACAAAGAAAGCTAATAAGAAAACTAAATAAACAACAGGTGAACGTAATCAGTAACCAAGGGAACAAACTGGAACACACTAGGAAACTAGGGCTGTTCGAAATCGCCCCATATACGCTCATTCACTATTTCCTACTCCACTAATAGTCCACTTGAAGGAGTGAATGAAAACTAGTGAGATAATTCTGACCCTGAGAGCACTAGAAGGGCAGTTTGTGCTTGCTGTTTAACAGTCATTTGAAACTTAGCGAACTGGCAGCTCCAGTAGTAGGCCAAATGAAAAGATTTATTTTTAACTCTATTATGGAAATTAGCATGTATTCATCTTAATTGAACAATTTAATAAACAATTAAAAAGGAATGTATTCCTGTATTAGCCTATATTACGATGAATCTATATAGAAGCGGTTTGGAAAATGGATGAATGAATTCAGCTGCGGGCACCATCTTCAGGTCAGACGCGGAAATTCATTCGGCACGTGACTCTCACTGTGCATTATGGGTATTCTCTAAGCATTTAGCGTATATCGGTTGTACACTTGTTATTGTGGTGTAGTGTTGTCAAAAGAAACTAAAATTTAAAAATGTGACGATACCAGCATTTCCCTTTAGCATTTTAAGCGCTGTTTACCGGATTCTTCAACACCTCTGGTGTTCATTTTGTTCACACGCTCAAAATATGTCTGTGGTTGGCTAAAATGAGCAACGCTTCAAAAACATGTTGTAAATAGACATCTTCGGCGCTCTTCACTGAACGCTTACACAGATACACATGGGAGCGTTTGAAAGCATGCAGGCGTCTATCAGCAAATCCGTAAAATGTTACAAAAGATTTTGATTTCAAATTATTATTACTTTCTATTCATCAAAGAATCCTGAAAAGAGTCATGGTTTGCACAAAAATAACAAGCAGCCCAATTGTTTTCAACATTGATAATAAGAAATGTTTCTTGAGCATCAAATCATTTTATTAGAATGATTTATGAGGGATCATGTGACACTGAAGACTGGAGTAATGCTTGCTTTGCCTTCACAGGAATAAATGACATTTTAAAATATATTAAAAATAGTTATTTCAAATTGTAATAAAATTCCACAATATTACTGTTCACATAAATGCAGCCTTGGTGAGAATAACATATTTTTTTTATTCATAAACATACCAAATTCTTTTGAAATGTAGTTTATAAACAAGACTATAAATAGGTAGAGTTAATGACTTGAGTCATAAAATGCTTTTTATAACCACAAAGGTCATGTTATTGAGGGCTGAAGATCCCTTTTGATAGCACACCTGACCTGATACTGAATCTGAATAAAGGTGAAGCCACTGAGCATTGCAAAGACCTACAAAGAATCTTTTTTATTAACAATTATTAGTTGTTGATACTTTTTGAGGGCCCCCATTATCACTTGGCCCAGAGCAACATTTCTGTTTTTGTCCTCAGCTGTCAAAACCCCTGATCTCTTTAAAAGCATCCGGTTGCACTTTATCTGATAGGACGTACTTGCAGTGTACCACCTAAGAAAGTACTGGGAAATAGGTAACTACATGGGTTAAGGTTAGGTTCAGGGGGTAACGCTTCCTTTTACAGTACAGTACAGTGTACTTACCTAGAAAGTACTGGCTAATATAAAGTAAGTACATGGAACAGGGGTAGGTTTAGGGGTAGGTTCAGGGTTAGTACTAGTTATTACCCAGTAATTGTAATTACTAAAATAAGTACATAGTATTTACATGGAACCTTGGACTGTAAAAGGAAGCGTTACCATTCAAGTTATTACCCACTTATAGTGATTACTATAATAAGTAAACAGTATGTACATGAGGAACAGGATTGTAAAATAAAGTGATACCAAGCATCTTTTTAAAAGTTCAAACCTGCCTGTACAGACAATGGTAAAGTAGCTCAGATTTGTATTATTATTCATGTTATTCAGTGAACCATATGTGAACCATAGAGAGGATAACTCTTCCCTGAAGGGAATGGCAGGACTGAAAGTCACCTGTAATCTTGTCCTGGATGGTTTTTATGCATTGCAGCCTCCCAACTGAAACCTGACACTGGCTACAAATAACTTGTTTACCTAGCAACAGTGATGCTAAGCAACAAGCTTCCTGCGAAATGAGACAATGTCCATGCACAATATGTTCTGCTCTAGGGTCAGTTTGATCTGTACTGCATATTAAATAATAAAAAAATGCGCAATACTAATATAAAAATAATATTAAAATAGAATAGAATAAAAATTAAAATGAAATAAAATGGATAAATGTTGCCTTGTTGCAGTCAGATCCCTGCACTAAAGATGTGGTGAAATACAGCATGATTTAGCAATTATTCTATAATAATAATCTATCTACGATTAATAAGTCAGCTATAAAACTTGGGCATGACTCCAAAACAAAAGTAGACTTTAAAAACAATTTTCACTCAGAAATTCACTCAGTATTTTTTTACGAATAATTATAAAGAAACTGCAAGTAACATTGAATTAAGCAACATTTTAAGTAGAAAGACTGAATTCATGTTTTATTTACAACTACAAAGTTTTAAATGTGGAAATTTTACTACATTTGTTTGTTTTGTGACATCTGGAATTCATTTTCTACTTAAAACCAAGTGCTCAAATTCTTAAGTTGAGAAAACTTAATTTGTTTAGGTGTTACCAATTGAAGTAATTTTTTTAGGTTGATCCAACTGTTCACTTTTTACAGTATATGTTGATTATTGCCCTTATTGTGATTTGGGTTACACTTTATTTTAAGGCATCTTTGTTGTGTAATGGGTAGCCTACATTTAAACGGATAGTTCACCCAAAAATGAATATTAGCTCATGATTTACACACCCTGACGGCATAGTATATGACATTCTTCTTTCAGACGAATACAATCGAAGGTCTATTAAAAAATGTCCTGGCTCTTCCAACCTTTATAATGGGAGTGAATGGGTATATTTTTAAGTCCATCAAAGTGCATCCATCCATGATAAAAGTGCTCCGCGCAGCTAATAAAGTAAAGTAAAATGATGCGTTCCACATTTAATGTGTTCCAAAAATATCCACATTTAAAGCTGTATCGACTAAAATAACTAGCTTCTGGCAGACAGCCGTACGCAAGTCGACTTACGCCAAAAGAGTAAAACTTGATGATGTATGACGTAGGATATCGGAGTAGCGTAAGTTTTGACGCTTCGCGCAGTTCAAACAAATATAGGGCTGGGCAACCACTTTCGTCATTACGTTGTGCGTCAAGTTCAAGGGTTAGTCTTTCGCCGGAAATCCATGCGTATGGCCATCTGCCGGTTATTTTAGTCAATAAAGTTTTAAATATGGATATTTCTCTTACACAAACACATCGCTTCACTTCAGAAGGTCTTTATTAACCCGCCAGAGCTGTGTGGAGCACTTTCATGATGGATGCGGTTTGATGGACTTCCAAAAAAATATACCCATTCACTCCCATTATAAAGCTTGGAAAGGCAGGACATTTTTGAATATAACTCCGATTGTATTCGTCTGAAAGAAGAATGTCATATATGGCTTCAGGGTGAGTAAATTTTGGGGTAATTTTCATTTTTAGGTGAACTAACCCTTGAAGCTGCAGTCCTTAATTTTTTGTGCACTGTAAAAAATTATTTTCATGATTAGTTATCACAACTTTTTATATTTTGTCAAATCAACTTAGATAATTAATGTAGTTCAGATAACATAATATTTTGAGTTTCTATTTATTAAACCAATCTCCTTTGTTGTATTAACTCAAAGTTTTAATTTCAATTAACTAAAAATTTTAAGGCAACCAGGTAACTTACTTTTTTAAGTTAATCCAACTTTTTTTTTACAGTGTGTTCAAAAAATGTATATAATAAGCGAGTACATCATGAATCCATTTTCCAAACAGTGTTTTTGTCTTATCCTGAATCACTACGGTACACCTAATAAGTGTTTATATTTGGACTATTTTAGACCTGTTTGGGTCGTACTTGTACCACTGCAAAGTATCCCATTACCTGCGTGACTCGTCATAGACATAAACTGAGAGAAGTAGCTCCGGCTACAATGTTCTTCTGCAAGACACATGCCGTTCTGTTTATTAACCGCTAGAGCGCCAAAAGTTACAAACTGCATCTTTAATTAAACGTATAGGGTTAGGATTAGGATTAGGCTTTGGTTTAGGGTTAGTTGCATGTAATTATGCATTAATTTATAGTGCATGTAACATATCATGAAACAAGGAGATGGTAAAAAAAAAAAAGAAAATGAAAGTGTTACAGTTTTTTGTATGTTGAGGTCTGTTTGGCACAGTTGAATCCTAAACCTACATTTCTGCAGGCTGTTTAGCCGTAAAAGGTCATTCAGTTTGTTTCCAGGAAAACACCATCACACAATCTGCAAGCAAACAGACAACTTTAGACTAATGAATATCACTGACAATATCCAACATTGTGCACTCCATTAAATGTACTTTGCAAAAAAAGGAGAGTTTTATTGAATCATGTTTGCGTGAAAGCAAAGACTCGTACCCCAATTACAACTTTATGGAGCATACTCTGAAGAGCCCAGGGGGAAAGTAGGCCACTCACGTGATGCTCACAGCAATTACTTTAGAACAAAACCTTTCCTGAGAGAACAGGGGCTGCAATCCAAAAGCTCCTTCTCTTTTGTAAACAGCAGTATATATTGCAGTCACTAAGTGCATTAAAAAGTCAGACTTAACTCATTCCCAGTGCTGGTGTCAATACTCCCTTTTCCATATAGGTCTGGTGTCCATTACCATTTTTTTCTATTTTTTCATATTTGGTTTGCTGTTGCCCTATATAACATAGACACAATTTAATAATGATAACATTATTAAAAACACTTAATATCTGAATATCTGGGGTCAGACTGCTGCCATGATGACAAAGATACCTTGCCCTGTGAGTATGGAGTCAGTCGGTGTTGATGTGTCTTGCCTGGCTATTTAAAGATCAACATTATGATGGCTGGCTACTTGAGAGAGTTGCATCACATAGTGATGTTGGTTTCGTGACCTCTTTAAGGACTGTGCCAGGCAACACCATCAGAGAACAAAAAAGAACAGAAAAGGAGGGAGGAAATTACTTTTGGGAGCCAGGAAGAGAGAAAAGTAAGAGCAGATGCTGTGCGTTTTTTTTATGAGGGTCTCCATAGCCTGCTGAAAAATTCAGCATGAATTACAGGTTAGTCCAGGCTGGTTAGAGCTGGTATAGTGCTGGTCTATAGTTATGCTGTTCTCAAGGTTAGTGACCAGCAAACCAGCAACCCATGCTGGTCCCAAATACTGTATGCAAAACACACCTTATGCTGGTGGTGACCAACATTGCTATATTCGTCAGCTAAGAAAAAATATATTGTTCTTCTGTCAGATATAAGCTGTTAAAATGGGGCATGAAAGGCAGATGCTCCTCAGACGGATACTCCCAAAGAGGAACATGCTCTCATTTTCCAGCTCTTCGGACAGACTGTGGGGTCATGCGCTATTTCAGTGCTGTCTGAGGCCTGCTGAGTTCAGCCATAAACAAATCAGCAAAAAAACATATGACAGACAGAGACAGAGCATAGAGTTATAAGAGACAAGACAAACAAAGGTAAGACAGATGAATGAGGAAGTTTATCCTGAAAAAAAAAACTGATAAGATTACAGAATGCGTGTACAAAAGCCTGTGCACAACAGTGTTGTTACTGTTAACTAAAACTATTAAAAAAATGTTCATTAATTGAAATAAAGCTGAAATAAAATAAAACAAAAGAAAAACTTAATGAAAAAAGAGTCATCTTAAAAATGAAATAACTAACTAAACCAAAGCTAGAAAAAATAAAGCTAAATAGAAATGTTAATAAAAGTATTAAAATGACAATATTGAACTTTTAAAAATTTGGCTGGTAAAACTGATCTTTGTGGAAGGTTGTTTATCTAGAATTAAGGCTGCATAACAGGCCTGTGAAGTTCTGGCCTACAGCAATTCTTCTGATCAAAATGATTCAGGATTGACGAGAATGATGACACTTTTTTTGGTTCATTACGATTTCTTTGGTATGGAGACTGACAAGTCCAGAGTTGAGTGTTTATATAATTGTAATTCAGTTGTTATACAGTTTTGCTCAGTGCAGTTTGTTTGTGATTAACAGTATTGTTTCAATTTCAGTCAAAAGTTTTACAAATTAGGTGATGCTAAAAATGTACTTCCTTTTCATTGAAATAATTATTAAAATAATAATACTATATATTTCTAATTCCGTTCTTTTGATTGTTTGGGTGAATCATTTGACTTGTTGCTGGGGTAATATAAGTAGGCAACACTTCTCATAAGTATAGCTAGCTCTTCCACGTCTGTGTGTCAGTCATTGGCCCGTCCTGAACCAAGAGCAGTGCTGCTGTTACTGAGGCTCTGGCTGCTGCGCTGGAATGTGGAATGTTCGGGTTGTGAGACAAATGTTCCTAAAATGCAGCCCCACCTTTCAAACTGTTTGCCACCGCAGTTGTGGGGACCTGTGTGCGGCTTGTGTGGACATGTGTTGGACTGCAATTGCACAAGTGCTTTTGTGAGGGGGATATCTGTAAGATTTCAGAGCTTTAATAACATATCATCCCAACCCAATAGCAAAACTCAAAGCATTATCAGAATGGATACAAAGAAATGCAAAAAAAAATTTTTGGTCAGGTAGCAATACTGCAGATGAATGATTCATGTTTAGCGAGCTTGTCAATCCATTCACTGAAGAGTTGCTGTAAGCCAGAACTTCCCAAGCCTGTTGTGCAGCCTTAATTCTAGATGAACAACCTTCTTCCAAAAAGGCCAGTTTTACCAGCTAAAGTAGACCTGTGTGGTCGACTCTCACAACAACTGTCAAAATAATGACAGGGTCATGTTTTATAGGAGCTTTTTATGAGAAAGTAGTCTGCAACAACAGCGTGTGAAAACCTTATGATGCAGTGACTCATTTCGCATTGACGCATTTCATTCAACTAATTTGAAAGACGTCAATATGACTGTTACTCAGATCCAGGTGGGCATACAGTAAGATCTGTTTGTGTTCATCGCTGATGCAATTGTTCCATTTCAGCCCCTTTCATTAGATCACCTCAAGCTAACAAGCGGATAAATTCTCAGAACTAACTGTAGTGATGGGGGGCTTCAAATTTATAAATAGCAAGCATAAGCAAGATAAAATTTGACGAGGGAAATGCCTTTATAAGAATAAAATGAAGTCAATGGGTGCATTCTTGTGCTTCTAGACCAAGCACGGGATATTGAAACATACCAAAGCCAATAACATTCTCTAAAAATGGTGCATTCACTTAAAACTAAAAAGGCATGCAAAAGCACGAAGCGCGTGACTACAATATGAATAAACAAAAAGGATGTTTTTCTTGAGGTCTTCGTTTGTTGAACTGCCCTTAAGTCGCAGCATTATAACAGCTGATATTTTGATTCTTTCATTTTGTGTTGAATGGTTTCATGAAATAATGTCTTTAAAACTCTGAATAACATCTCTGGAGAGTGCTACTTCTTTTCCTGAGAAAAACCACACAAATGTATCTGCATGAGAATACAAATTATACAAGTGTGTTTCCATGAATCAGAGATATTTTGGAATACATGCAAAATAACCACTTTTCCACATCAGCTTGCTACGCAGGCAGAATTTGAAAGAATCATATAGGCTATTCCAGAAGGTAGGCATACACTGTAAAAAGTGATCAGTTGGCTTACTTTAAAAAAAAACTGAGGAAACCCGTTGCTTTAAAATTAAGTAAATAAACTTCATGCATAATTTAAAAAAATAGGTTATGTGAACCTGACAATTCCACATAATTTTTTTTTCAAATACACAAAAGTTTATTTAAGGCAATCAGTTTCCTCACTTTTTTTAAGTTAAGTCAACTGATCACTTTTTACAGTGTGGACACTTAGCTTTCACCAAAAACTAAAGCAGAAACATCCTTTCTGGAGAAAGCAGAAGGCAATTAAAAAAACTCAGAAGAAAAAAACAAAAACAAAATGGTGAACAGTGTGAGAGAAAATTTAATTGTAAATACACTTAGAATTCTTTCAATACTGACAATAATGGCTGTATAAAAAGAACTTCAATGTGCTACACATGTATATTGATCATGGGATGGTGGGTTTTCATTCCATTGACTTCCATTCACACACATGAATAAGGAAGACAAATCGCAACACTGTGTTCCAAAGTTCATGTAAACTCATATTACATGAGGTCACCAATAGAAGGATGATACATCATGGTGTGACCTCTTAGATTAATTAAAAGAACTTAAAGTTTTTAAAGTTTCAGGTTTGCAGCATTGCAGGAAAGTGGTAAATTGTATTTTTACATTTTACATGTATTATTATTTGATGAATGTTGAATTTATGGGTTTTCAAAAAAGATGCCACAGGACATAATGTCATATCACGACCATTTATGTGTCCAAAGAAATTTTGCTTGCTCAAAATCTAGTGTGAGTGTATTGGTTCCTCTTTTCTTTTTAAGCTCAAAATTTCCTTGAAAAATTATACACTTATTTCTCTCACAAAAAGCACAGGTCAGGTTCAGTGTCTTTTGAAAGTTTAAATGTAGGCTACTTCCTCATCATATGCCTTTGTAACATTAATGAAAGCTCACACACTCGTCACTGTGGCTGGCCTACAATCCCTGTGAAGGCTCCATATGGCCAAAGTACTTAGTCTTCATAAAACCCTTAGTCTGGAAGGCTGTTCCTGACACAAAGGGAGAAGGGAGGGAGGATGGGGTACTTGGACCATTCGCACTGTGCCTGGCCACCGATGAGTCCATATGGGTCATATGTTCAGTGTGTTGGATCCTTAATGAGATTGACTTAATCTGCTCTCCTCTAGCAGGACAGGTTTGTGAGGCTAAATCAACCATGTCATTCCAAAATCTCAATGAGATTGATGAGATACGAGTGGTTACCTTGACGCACTGTTGTTCTGCGTCTGTTCGGACATGTTGAAGACTGGTGAAGAGATGGTCATGACTTGTCCCAGACAGTCACACACCTGCTCTCATTAATCCCATATGCACGTTGCGTGTCTCAATGAATTGATGACGTATAAGCTTAGCTATGTACTTGGATATCTACAAAATTTCAAAGGGTAGTATCATCTCAAATATAACACAAAAAGTTTTATTTGTACATTTAAGCATTCAGTTTTCCAGCAGAAAAATTATTCACATCATCATGTGTTGTTGTTGTTAGCTTTAGCACATGTAGCACTTTAGCTTAGGGTAGGGAAAACTATGACTAAAAGCTGAAAACATCATCCAGGCAACATCTCGTTGAGTTATTCAGTGTGAACACATTTCTCACACTCATTTTCCTACAAAATGTCAGATGTAAAATGGCTATGCCTACCCTGAAAACTGTTTGATAAACATTTGCATTGGTAACCTAAAGAAAAATAAACCAAGCGATATTAGAACAAATTTCACTGTAAATGCAGGCTAGCTTAAGCCACTAAACTGAAATAAAAAGTTATCTGGTTTCATTTCAAAAGATAAACAACATAAACAACATTTCTGCTTTTGGGGGTTAAGCAAACATCAAACTCATTCAAGAAAATCTGAATTGAGTGAAAGATAAAGGAGAATTAAGTAGTTATGCATTTGTCATCTTAAACTCCTAATATTAAGTGTTTTGAGAAATATGTTGCATATTTTTGGTCTTGAGTCTTGACACCTGCATTAGCTGTGACTGGACAATAATTGAATTGATTTGGATATTTTTTGCCAAATATACCAAGATCATCAGAATCACCAACTTCACAATTTATATCATGACTCGGGATGTTGGAACATTAAAAAAAGGATTAACTAAGTTTTCATTTTGTTTCTACAAAGGACACATCCACTTCAAACATGTAAATATTGCGGCAAGTTTATGACCTCATCATATGCAAATACACCAACCGACCGGTTTGCCCTCTTTGCTGCTGCTTTCAGGAAAGTATTGACTAGCCTCAGTTAGGCTTGAGATCAGAGTCTAACAAAGATACTTTCCTATTTCTCCTCATGGAGAAAGTGTCCAATTTTGAATTTCTCCAGACCAGACCTCCTGTGACTGTTTTCAAGTATCCTGTTGTTTCTCATCACTTTGCCCTAATGAGTTGCAGAGAATTTAGTGTCTGATATTTAGTGAGAACATTCAACCAAGCCAATATTGACATTTGGATCTAAAACTGTAGATCTATAAGATTGGAAAAGTGAATGAGAGGACAAGACAAAACATTAGTCTGTTACATACTGTTCAGGCATGCAGTAAAAAACCTACATGATGCACGCATCCGTTTACCCAGTTTATAAGGTGATCTGTTGTTTATGAACATCAGTAATTGAAATGGGACCAGGCTTGAGTCTGACTTGAAGTCAGAACAGATATGTAAAGGCCCAAGCCACCACTTAAATACTTCCTACAAGACAGTTATAACATCCACACAAAGAGCAATTATGATTTCTAGAAGCTGTGTCCACTTGTGTGATGAATAATAACTTTAGCATGCAAATAATGTGCATGCAAACTCCTAATGCACATTGCTGCATACAACACATTATATTTCATAGGTGTGTTCAATGGCCTGTTTGTTGAGTAAGGTTTGCCATGGAATAACACGCAAACATTTTTGTTCAGAACTCCCTAAAACTGTGTACTGCACTATGGAAGAATGCTTACTTTAGACATTTAAAATTGGACAAGATAAAAGTGCTTAAAGACATGCTGAAACAAGTAGCAGCATATCAGATGTATATTATATATTATTTCCCTGATAGTAACGGATCACTGTAAAAGAATATATATATATATATATATATATAAATATATATATATATATATATATATATATATAATATATATATATATATATATATCATATACATGAATAAATTATTCACAATAAGATCTATAACATAGATTTACAAAGTAGATCCAATGAATTGTATTTTCATGCCAACTTCTAGGGGAAAGAACATTTACGTAAAAGGGTCGGTAAATGACAATTCTCAAACAAAACAATGGTAATTGATTTTTTTATTTATCTTTTTTAGAAAAAGAAACTAATACAAGCTCATTTGGTTACTTACACACTTTGTCATTATTTAAAACTTTTCATTTACTCCTATCACTTATTTTCATGCGTTCTGTGACTATCATGCTTTGAACCACATGGCCAACAGTCAACAGACAAAGGTTATTAAAGGAAAATTACATCATAACCTCTTTCACTTCTCTTTAAAACACAAGTAAAAACTCTATAAAAGGGTGAAATAAAAAGCCATACAAAAACCTGACCAGTAAAGCTGGAAGAGAAACATTAGTCATCCCGTGCTGAGCCTTCATTATTTAGTCAAGTGTGTTCAGTTAAAGGCACAAGACTATAGTCCCCCGAACCAAGGGGATTCACGCACTGAGACGAACCAAAGAGAGACAGCCATGTGAACGGGTGCTTTGGTGAAAAATTCATGATAAACAGACAGGAAAGCCAAAGCGAAGTAGAAAGATGTGGAGCGTGATGCTGTTATTGCTGTGGTAGAGATCTCTTTTGAGAATAAAAGATGGATTTCATAAGAAAGGTAGAAAAACACTAAACCATTTTCACAAGGATACTTTCCCCTGACGTATTGCAAAAATAAACAGAACAACTGAAAATTTGTGGGAGACCACATATGAACCCAAAAATTATTATGATTGGACAGACACTATAGAGGCCGGGGTTTAAGCTATAGTTTTAATTTGAGCACCAACATCGTTTTTTTTTCTTTCTGAAACCTAGATTTATTAAACGTCAATTCATCTTTTCACCCGCTAAATGTGTGGAATCATATATAAATGTCCATTAAGCCCCAAAAGGGTTACAACCTGAGAAAGAGGTGTGAAAAGACATGTTGTTTTTCCAATAAAGAGAACTTTCGCAACTACTTGCCTGAATTTCTCATTCTTACCTTGGTCCAGGTAGCAAACTGATGCTTTACAAACTTAAAGGGCCAATGGGTTAAGCACCATTCATTTTCACAGTCCTTCAGCAGATTAGTGTCTTAGCTTGAAACAATTAGCTTCTAAGCATTCAGTGTTTAATTCACAGCTAAAAAGTGAGGCAGTGTCAATAAACATGCTTACATTAGGCTATATCATTCAACAACCTTCCGAACAACCAAATGCATATATTGTTTGTCCTTACAGTGGTTTCACGTGGACAAATACTCAAAGTTCAGACACTGAGCAGTGCCATTGTGGGGTGGGGGTGGCGTGCTGCGTGCTCTACTGTATAAAGAACAAGATTCTCTTGTAAATCTAAGAGTGAAAAGGGAACAAAATAGGTCACTATAAAGAGATATTCCAGACTACACAATCAACCAGAGTCACTGGAAATTTACCACACGGTGTCCTGATGGTGAGCTTTGGGGGATGGGAACTACCCTGCACTGTCTCTTTAATCATGTTTTTTCCCTTATCTTCTCACGCACATGAATAAGAATATTTGCAAACAAAACAGAAACAAAACATTATGTAAAATGCTGGACAGGAGTGAGGTTATAGGAAAAAACAGAATGCTGAAGGATGCATGTCATCGACCTTTTATCTCGTAATTTGAACATGTTTATGAAGTCCTCACACTGGCAGTTTGGTATCTATCATCGATGAGTGCAAACAGCACACTGCTATTGAAAACACTGCCAACGTGCAATTCCCTTCCCCCACAATCAGCTTCAGGGAAATACATACTGCTGTTTACAGGCAAACACGTGATACTGCCCATTGCCTTCGATTGAAACCTGACCAATATCTTTCAAAATAGCACTGATAAATACATGCTCCTACAACACCTGTGAAAACGTCTTTCCCAATACCTCCCAGGAATGGGCATGGCCACCAGGCAGCATTGTGACCAGAATTACTCCACCACTTACCAACAAGTACAAACTTTCTTACATCTTGTTCTATGGTAACATATTCAAAGCAACATCTTCTCAAAAATAAACAGTTGTGGAAAGAAATGGCTGAGAGTTTGACCTCTCACTGGGATGCAAGTGACTGGGGAAGATACTGTTAAAATAGAATAAAATTAGAAAATGTGCTGATCTAAATAAGACCAAGATAAGATAACATGGGCTTTAGAACACCAAATAGACATTTAAAAGATGTTTTATCTGAAAATTAGAGCCAGATGCTTGACCTAAAACTGCAAGTTCACTCTAAGCCCTTAAAAAGTATACTATAATTCACACATACACGCAAAACAGCACTTATAGATGCAAAAGTTGTACATTTGTCTGAGCAGAAGTAGTGTAAACTTCAGAAAAGACAGGATAAGGAGCGAGCAACAGCATCAAAATTTCACCCACCTCAATCAACAGCACTGGATTCAAGACCAAAGTGTAAAAAAGCAGCCCTGATGTCAACTTTGAATTTCACACTCTGAAGGCCATTCATAAAAACACATTATAGTTGTATTAAGTGTTTGCTTGCTACACTTCATTACAAATTGAAACAGTGAGCTTTGACACTCATTTAGAAAAGAAACGGGGAAAAAATCCACTTCTAATACGGCTAAAAATATGTCTTTATCCCTGAAAAGCTAAGGAATCTCTATGAAACAAGCTTCGGCAGCACTGTACGAAAGGGTATACTTCCAGTGGAGTCACCCATCATGGTGGTCCGCAGTTTGTTGTTGGTTGAGCCTATGACTGGGGGTACCTTGGAGATGATAGTAGGGAAAGTGGTGCTGTGCTCTGTGATCCGTTTGGGCAGCATGGATTTCTCGCCACCAGGTGCAGGCTTGGGCAGTCTCTTGAAGAGCCAAGGATGCCTTAAAGCCTGACTTGGTGTCATTCGAGTACTAGGGTCCCAATCCAAACACTTTTTCAGAAAGTCAATGAACGTGGGGTCATCACAGCCTTTGAGGGCCGACCCCCACTCCTTGCTTCCTGGGGGACCTCGCAATTTTCCTCGGCGAGAACGGCTCCCGTTGAGGACTACTGTGCCGTTGCTAAGTGTGCTGACCGTGCAGTAGCGTGGGTGGCCTTTGGAGCTGATGAAGTTCTTGGCACGCTTGGCTTGTTCCAGCAGTTTCTGAGGCGGCATACCTAGTAGCTCCATCATGCAGGCCAGCTGGTCACCTTCATCTTCACCAGGAAACAGAGGGTATCCTGTAAGCAGCTCTGCCAGAATGCAACCAAAGCTCCACATGTCTATAGGCATACCATATCGCGATCCCAAGATGACCTCGGGAGCACGGTAGAAGCGGGATTGGATGTATGTGTAGACACGCTGGTGATCGAAACAGCTGGAGCCAAAGTCAATTACCTTGATCCCACTCCTGCCCTGCTGCTTCAGCAATATATTCTCTGGTTTCAGGTCACAGTGGATGATCTTATGGCGATGGAGAGACTCCAGGCATTGGAGAATAGAGTGTGCAAACTTGCGTACCAGTGGGAGACTGAAACCCTGGAACTTGTTGCGTTTGATGAGCTCATACAGGTTCATGCTGAGTAGCTCAAAAGTCATGCATATGTGGTTGCGAAAGGTGAAATTCTCCAACATGTGAACTACGTTCATGCTGCCGGTCTTGTCTTGCTTCTTCAGGTGCTCCAGAATTCGGATCTCCTCGGCAGCTTGCCGATGGAAGCGCTTCTCATTACGCACCATCTTCAAGGCAAGGTGCTGCTGTAACTTGTGGTCATAAACCTTCGCCACTTGTCCAAAACTACCTTTGCCGATAACCTTGAGGAACTCGTAGCGAAAGGCAAGGTGATCATGAGGTACGTGGATGTATCCTCCCTGGTCGTCGTCATAACCACAGTTGTTAGTGCCCCCTGTTACTGCCTGCCTCTTCTTGGCATTTGGTCCCAGGAAGTAGATCTCAGGATAGTTGTGGATCTCCTGTTGCTCCAAGGTAGTCAGTTGCTGTCTGTGTTGCTTGATAGCGTGTTCTGGAGTCATTGGGCTGCCCAGCTTTGTGACTTTTGTTGAGCTCTCTGAGGATTTCAAAGAGCTGTTGCTGTCCACGCTTCTCTCTTTGGAGATTGCAGCTTGGGACTTAGCTGGTACTTGGCTTGTGCCATTGTGCTGGCTCACACCATTAAGTTTGCGGTTGTAGGTGTCCTCGTAAATATATTTCACCTTCATCTGTCCTCCTCGGATTGGTTGGTGATCCTTCATTGTAGGCTTGTTGACACCCTTCAAAAGGAAAGAGATATTTCAACAATTTGTCAAAACAAGTTTTGTAAGACTAAAATTAAGTTGACCAAAGCTAACATTATCTTTTCAGCTGGGGGGATTTTCACAATCTTCCTCTTATAGCTTCTGGCTTATGCATACAACTGAACAATCAATGTACTGTAACTCTGAGGTTTTACCAGACCAGTGTTAAACAATCAATAGCACAAACATGCAGAATTGATCAGCTATCTATTAACCCTGGGAAAAATATATGACCAGTGGGGACGTTTGATGCATGAGTGATAATTGCAGCGACAGAGAATGCCAGACAGTCTCTGCAGTATGACTGAAACAAGAACTGAAAACTGGTGGAACAGGACGTTATTTTCATACTCCCAGGGGATACAAGAAAAAAAACTACGAAAGCAAGAGTCTAGTTGTTAAGACCTGAAATCATGCTGATTGCAAAGCACAGTAATGCAATTTATATACAGAATCAACTGCATTTCAGTAGACTGGGAAAACCAAGCAACATGGACATTTTTTTTTAGAAAGGGTGTATGACTTCAGTTCCCTCACATACTTTCAGGACAACGCTTGGAAAGAATTCTTGCCATGGTTGAGGAATTGCCACTAGACCTAACTATATCATTAAATATGCATTGAACCTTTGCCTTACAAAATAAGCATGTCATAAATAGCGGTAGTTTATGCCAATCACAGTGGGCTTTCCTGAGTGAAGAGGAACAATCTTTCACATTCAGGATGTTTAATGCACCATGACTGCTCATAGTCCCATTCACATTTAAGATTTCACCATCAAAGATTTATAGTTAAGCTATAGCTTGTTTGGCTCTGCATACAGCAAAAGAAGAAAGCAAAGGACCAACAATTAGGTCACTTAAGATCAAATGATTAAGTGCCAAATAAACTGTGCCAATAATTTTGGAGGGGGAAGGGGCATGGAAAGGCAGTTCCAAAGAGCGAGACAAAAATAGAAACCAGTGTGTTGGGAACTGAAGGATATTGTAGAGACTAGCCAAAACGCATCAGCTGTTCAATTACAACAAAAAAAGCTTGGTTGACTCAACATGGAGAAGGTGACCTAAATTAAATCTGCTTTGTGGGAAGCTAGGTAAATGAATGAGTGGAACCACTGGAAACTACTACGATATGCTTGTACCCTAAATGCCAGAAAATCAAAGTTGTTTATTGAATGTTTATGGTAGACAAATTACTAGTTAATTATTTGCAGAGGGTAATACTAATTCATTATCTTAGAAGTGCAGTATAATAGCATAAAAGAGAGTGATACAGTCTTTTAATAAAAAATATTTCACCAGGTCCACCACGTACACCGAATTATTTATTGCATAATAGTACAGTGGAGAATTATCGGATTATCATATCCTTTACCATCACAGGTCCCATGATGACGTATCATACTGTAAGCTACATGCACCTCATTGCAAGGCTTAATCTGTCCAGTTTGAACATGATATTGTTTGCTCAGCATAAAAATTGAAATTTGATACAATTAGCCTATGTTTTATTTATTGGAAAATTAAAAGCACTGGCTTTTCATGCAATACACACGCTGTGAGGCACAACAAACAGACTTGATGTGCTGCAGATGGAACTTGTACCACTATCAGAATGTGGGAGGAAGGCTTGTCTAAATACGCAACGTTCCAAGAGGCACAAGTGGCAGCAGAACATATGCTCAACTAAGACTAAACCACAGCGTTGAAAAACCATCCGAACATATTGAGTTGGAGGAGCAGAGATTGAAAAACTGACTTACTCATACAAGACTTCATAGTGATTTGGATTTCCAAACGCACTTGTTCTCTAGAACTGAATAATGTTTTTTATTGCGAACTGCGAGCACTAGGGAAGCATTTTCATTTAGCGCGCACTGAAAGAATGCTGTGAAAGATGAGCCCCAGAAAGTCCTGGCATTAGGTCTGGGGAACAGGAAGTCAGGACTTACAGTGTGTTTTGGGAGAGGGGGCAGCCCAGAGGGACTCTGTCCATTCACATCAGCGTCCTGGTTCACAATGTGATCGGTGCGCATGTAGGAATCATACAGACCGTCCCCGTGGCGAGCTGTGGAGAAACACAAACAAGAAAAGGAGCCTTGGGTTAGGTTGTGAATTCACAAGCAAAATATTAATACACTTGTCACTCAATCATCCAATATACCCATTACACAAATAAAACATTCTATTACAAAAACATAAGACAGAAAAAAACAGGGTTTTCCAATTCCCATCCGAGAAACACAAATCACCTTAGGGAGGTATGTAACCAAGTTGCACGTGCATCCGACAGTTCCTTGAGCAGATTACACAACAGGTGACTTCATATTAAAACAGGCTTCATGACTCATTTCTGTTTCAGCAGTTTCCACAACTCTGACCGATTATGTTATTAAAGCTACTTAATGACCTAGACCACTTTTGCCTCAAGGGACATTTTGCCTAAAAATGACGGTGAGTAAATATGATAGAATTTTCATGCCACTGCCACTTTCATGCCACTAACTTTAGTTATTTTGTGGAACACAAATTATTTGAATAATGTTTCAACTGCTTTTTTCTCTCCATACAATGTAAGTATAATGTTGTTTTGGACCCCATTGACTTTCATTGTATCAAAAACACAAGAACAACAGCTTCAGTAGGCTGCATTACAACATGGTTGATGAAATGAACACTAAAGAGTTTAAATGTTTTTATCAAAACAATCATGGCATTTTTCAATTTTAGTAACTATACAAACCCTCACATACTATGAATGTATTGAGCATTTAAACCACATTACTATCACTTACTTAGATGTCAATTCAATAAACTGACCATATGAAGGTAATGTGGCCTGAATGGGCTATTGTTCCCACTGTCCCGTGTATTTTTATTGCTGATGTCCATGTGACAACTTCATCAGGAATAAACAGGATGTGGTTCTAAGCTTGTGGCATGTGCTTACTTCAGTACACTAACGAAGAATTGTTAACACCGGCAGTGTATTGCTAAAACAATTAATTGACTGTCTTTAAAATAGTCTTCACTTGCTAAGTGAACCAAGATCAAACTTACAGAGCAGGATATTACATTTCATTTTGGACATAACGTTACCTACCTGCAGTTATGGGACCATCTGGTTTTCTGCTCAATATCATCATAGTTGCATGTAATCAACATCAAATATTTCCTTTTCCTCTGAAAAATATTCTCACTAAAGCAAGATCCATCCAAAAAAACAATGCAATGTCTTTCTAAGGAGACGACCAAAATATCATCAGTCTCTCATATCCGAGAGGAAGCTTGTTAGATGTCCAGAGAGGCTAGAGAGACGACTTCACAGAGCTGAAGGGTTCAGGCATGATCCCCTTTAAGCTGTTTTCATGAGGCTTATCAGTTTGACCACCTGTATTACAAGCATGGAGAAGTAGTAATAGAAGTGTCTATATTTCCAGCATAATGAAGAAAGACACAAAAGTCCGAACCTGTAGCTAGACGAATATAACTTAACAAATGCATTAGAATGCTGATGAGGATTCAAAGTAGCAGAGGAAACAAATGATTTTCGGTGACCACAAACTGCCTCCCTAAAGCACAATTAGACTGAGTCTTAAAAATTAAACGGATGTCGACCTCCTCCACTCTTTCCCTCTCCTGAATATCGTGTTGTTGATTTGAGCAGAAGAGTCATCCCAGTCCGAGCACACGGTCCAGCGGGCAGCTAAAGCTCGGGCTAGTGTTTACTCTTTTCCGGAGAGTACGTTGCTTTCATTATAAAAACAAGAAGTCCAAATTAACTCATAATCTCAAACAAGTTGTCTCATAAATCGTCTGATTGTTTTGCATGCGCGTTCCGTCTCGTAATCGAGCGCATAGAGATGTGTGGTTTCTTAGCTTGTTGCTAAGAGCGTCTTCAGCTTCGCCCAGCGCGACGTCATCAAACAGGGCTCGTGAGGAGGCTGCCTGCTGGGGCGCGGCCAAACCAACGCCATTCTGGCTCAAACTTCCTTTAGTTTCAAGGTTGAACAATTGACCTGATACAAGGAAGTGCTTATTGAGCCAAAATGGGGCTATTTACTGAAGAGGCAGTTTAAATCCAAACATAAACAAAACGAAACAGGAACGTTTCGAGTTGAAAATAGATTACTAATGTGATTTCTGTAGTGATGACAACGAAATGATTCTTCAGTTTACCGGTATATACATGCGCAAATGTTTTCGACTGAATTGCAGAATGAAGTTAAATGGAGAATTACAATTAAAGTCCCCATTAAATCTTTTGGCTTTTTGTTGGAATATGTTACGTTACTGTTGATCTATAAGCTCGTTTGCTCCAAAACAATGAAAAAAATCGCATTTAGAAGATATAAGCATTAAAACTCGCTCACTTCCGCTAATATGAATCGTTTTTGAGGACATCACTCTGCACTTTAGATTCTCATCAGCTTTTCTGTCAAATCAAATGCTCTGTAGAATCTAGAAGCTTCGGATAAAATCTATCATTTGATCACAAATATACTATTGTCTGCATGGTGATCGTTTTTATTAATATTTATGGGAAGTTTTTATACATTAAATTAAACTCTCACTTAAAACCATTTCTTTTTCTTTCTTTTTAAAATGTTTGTAAATTACATTAAACAGTGTTTTGTATAGACATGAGAGAAAGAAAATGAGCGATATCATTATTAAATACAATGTTGATATGTTTTGCTGTTATATTTTTTATTTCACTATTTGCATAATTTAACCAGTTTTATTGGTCTGGTCCTTTCAATTGGTCATTTGTTCCCCATTTTCAGTTTAAAGATGGCCTAAGAGGGGGGGGGGGGGGGGGGGGGGGGGGGGGGGGGGGGAAACCAATCACTAAATTTCAAAAAAGAAGACCAACTGTGATTCAGTATGCATAAATGAAGATGTCACCATTAAATAGTGACCATTCAAACAAATAAGGTCATATTTTTTCCCCTTAAATCTCTTAAAAAGTTTTATGTCACATAGGCCTACACATATGCCAAAAATAGAAAGCACAACTAAAATGGCAATCTACAATACAAAGGTAGGCCTACAAGATTTATTGCAAGATAAACATGGAAAATATCAAAACACAAAAATCCTAAGCCTTGTTGGATATCTTAAATTGCCTTGGCAAGTCTGGTGTTGTTGTCAAACTCTTTAAAGCCCAGGTATAGATCAAGTTAGGCAGAAGAGCACATGCAGGGGTGACAGGGTGATATGGTGAGACATGTAAAGCTAAATTGGGTGTGCTTACAACAGGACCCTGGCCATAGTATCCTATTCTTAGCCACCAGTCTTAGGGGAAGCTGAGACCTGTCTATATTTGAGTCTTCAGATGACATATTGACATTGTTTTCAGGTTGACCTCTCCGTAGCAGACGTGACGGGTGAGCCCACCTCATGAGGGCTCTGTAACATTATGATGGACACTCACAACTGCTGTCTTTTTGTGGAGACTTAAAAGGTTTCTAGGTGTCCTTAAAATATTGCCAGACTTTTCCAAGTAAGGGCATGCTGTTGAACCTGTAGGTGGATTTTACCAAGTGTTTATTTAAAGTGTGGAGCCAGTTCAAACTAAGTTTACAATTGAAATAACTAGTTTTTCTTGGAATGTGCCATGTGTATGTGTACACAAACGTGCACAATGCACTACACGTGCGCTATCTGACCCTTGACACTGCGGTTTAATGTTGGCTATTTCTTATTTGTTCTAGACACAATGTAGTAGTTGTGACAACATAGTGCATGTCCTTGCTTTCTTTATACTGCTACACAATACCACAATACATATGTTAGTATACAATGCATCTAAAAAAATCACAATACTGCAACTGTTTCTTTCAATTATAAATAATATTTGAAGATCTTTTACAATCGAAGCAAAAAGTGTTTGCATTTGAACTATGATTATGGTTCCCTCTGCTGGTTGTGTATGACTCTTGCAACCATGATAATACTATACTATTATTGATGTAAACTAGTGTATGATCCGTAGATAGAAATTATGTAATCCGTCACATAATACAGCACACCAAAAGTAATATTTTGTGATGCAAAATGTAAAATATTGGCATATTTTCCACTATTTTGGTAAAACATTTACAGTAAATCACTTTTAAACGTTTAAAAATGTCCCTGCTTTTAGATTTTTAATATTCCTCAAATTAAAACTATAGATTTGTTTGTAACTCAAGTTAGTTGCCTCAGTTTAAATTTAAACTAAATCTTTATTATTTGTAAACTTCTATTTTTCTTATTTATAATTTAAACTATAGAATTGTTAGTTACCTTTATTTAATTGTAAATAAAAGACAGATTCATTGCGATTAAAGGGTGACCTTTTATTTCATTCTTAAGTATATTTACATTACAGCTTTATAGACATTTTAAACATTTGATACTCTGAAACAACAAAAAGATTGCCCGATAGTACTGACTTTTCCAAATATTCAAGTTTACACACACTGAAAATGAGCCAAAAAATAAATAAAACAAATGCGACACACCACACACACACATACACACACACGCACGCACCTCAACTCAACATTTGTAACCACTAGTCCCAAAAAGTCCCACATGGACTTAATGGCTCTGACATTGAAAGCACCTGGCTACTGCCACTGAATGTGTGTGAAATCTCTCAACGTGGAGTTATAGGGCCAGACATCTAGAGCATATGTACAGTATACAGTCAGGAGAAGCTACACGGAGACTAAAGGCACTGCCAGCAGGAATATGGCGGTCAGGGAGAAGTAGCCTGAGCAGACATACGAGGCCCTGCCGCTTGCTTAAGGGTGGAAGTGAGACTTCCAGTCCACCAGGAGGTGTACCCATTCAAGATCAAAATATACAGGGCGAGCACATGGGCACAGTGTTCCAAATGGAAACGTATGACTCTAAAGTACCATCTCTACTAACATACAGGTCAAAAATTATAACGCAGTGGTTCTTTAAGAGATTGGGACTTAAATGTGCTTTTAAGGGAAATGATTTATTAGTGCCTTGAACATTAAATTGAAAGGTTTACAGTTATTCCAGACCAATATGGAATACCGCTTCAGTGCTTTAGAATGCTGTTCACAAATAATAAAATTCAGTGTCACAAACACATTCAATTCACATGCTCCTGCATTATTTTTCAGAACACATTAAAAAAAACTTTTAAATGCAGATTATCAAAGCACAAAAAAAGAAGGGAAATTGTTAAATCCATCTCATGTCCCCTATATAAAATAATATTGACTACTTTACATACTGGCTGACTAGGAGTGGTGTGCAAATCATAGACATCCTGACTCCACTTTACATTAGCAGGAATATCTCTATATTGCCTCGCAAAAAAGCTTTGTAATTACAATCTGGGGAACTTGTTCTGTTTTCCTTTGGTGTAATGCAGATTGAGATCCTCGTGGTTTGGATCCATAGAGCTTTTAAGAGTGCTGATCTAGGAGATGCCCTTTAATCTAACATGACCTTGTGTATTATGTGCTTAAAGCTGAAGTGATTCAGAAAAGCTTACCGGATAACACCAACACCACTATCCTCACATCCACCGATGCTCCCAGCACATTAAGAACTGGTGACACACTTAAGAGACTGAGGTGATTTGTCAGCGCTGAGTGTTTTTAAATGCTATCATGGGACACCTGAATGGATGAGGGGCGATTGAGCCATTTCACATTTCCCGAGGAGCTCAAAATGTCTGCATCTGAGCAAGTTCAGCAGCCCGGATCTATTCAAACACTTTTTTTTATAGATGAAGCGACAGAGTTATCATAGAGATATGCAGCTATTTTGATAATTTAAATAGAAAGAAAGAGATATTTTGATTTTGTGATCTGTGAGGTGAAAAATTGAGCTGTAGGGTGAAACTTTATCACCAATACAGTTCAACTGTAGATATATTAAGAAAATCTCCAGTATAAAGAGTATAATTTATTGTTTTTTACGGTAGCATGTATTAATTGTCTATGAACTGTGTAATTTGATATATGGACAAAGTTACTATTAGTCCTCTCCAATCTTGCAGGCATCATATTTTCTATAACTTAAGTCTCCCCACTTCCTTTTTGAACAGGAAGTGCTTTTTTTACTTCCCTCTTTCATATAGATATTCCCTGATAGAGGACATGCGGTAGACACAAGCAGAGAGACCAAAGGGATAGTCATGCTTTAAGTAAACACTTGCAGTAGCAGCAATAGCAGCAGCATATAAAAAGACACAGACTGATGGGGTCAATGTAAAAACAAAGAGAAACCAAAACAAAACCCATTCAATATCAAAAAGCATGACTGCCAGAAACAGACTCCTGGGCTTTCAACAGTGTGCCATTTCCAGAGCGAAGGATTACTCTTGAAGTATTAATCTTTAGTTCCAACCTCCTCTTCGTCTTAGTCATGTCTCGATCCTTTTGCCCATCTTTGGGAGTTAAAGGTCACAGAGCCATGCTGAGAGCTTGTACAAAGTCCTGAGTGGAGGTTTAGTGAGTTCATCTGTTGGGCTGCTGGTCCTCCAGGCTGGCCCGGCGTTGGCTCAGTGGGGTGAAGGAGACTCTGTGTCCTACATTAGCCCGGTTTGCCCTCGACCTTACATAGAGCCTGTTGCAACTTCTCCTTGTAGGCGGCGTAACGCTGCTCCACCAGCCGCATGCGATCCTTCTCCTCCTTCTCCAGGATGATCAGGAAGTTCTGCAGCTCAGGGACTGAGAATGCATGCCACTGAAAAAGAGACAGAAGAATATATCTCAGTAAGGCCAGACACAGGAAATAATAACCAGAAAATTGATTTATCTGAAATAGAACTGTCTACTGAACGCTAATGTTTGAAGGCTTATGGCAAGTAAATAATAATATTTTATATATATATATATATTATATATATATATATATATTATATATATATATATATATAAAGTAACCTTTTAATTTTGCTTTGTACAGTTTCAGTTGCATATAATAAAAATATAGCAAGAATTTTGGTTACACTGTTTATATTAAGGTGACCTTGTTACAGTGTAATAATACATTTAAGTACAGAGTACTATTTATTAATTACATGTCAAGTCAAGTCAAGTCAAATATATTTATATAGCGCTTTTCACAATACAGATTGTATCAAAGCTGCTTTACAGTATCAATCAAAACAACTCAACAATGTTTGTTTATTACTGGACATCCAAAAAGGACATCCAAGTTTGGTAGAGCTGATCAATGGTATGATTGTTTAATTAATTTGAATATCCCCAACTGAGCAAGCCAAAGGCAACAGTGGCAAGGAACCGAAAAACTCCATCAAGTGACCCAATGGTGTCCTAAAACTCCATCAGATCACCCAATGGAGAAAAAAAAACCTTGGGAGAACCCAGGCTCAGTCGGGGCCAGTTCTCCTCTGGCGTTTATGAACTAGAGGCCGAATTTACAGTAACTGTAAGATAAAAATTTATATGAATGCCTGGCTAAATAGATGCGTCTTTAGTCTAGTTTTAAACTGGGAGAGCGAGTCTGAGCAACGAACAATATCAGGAAGGCTATTCCAGAGCTTCGGAGCTAGATGTGAAAATGCTCTCCCTCCTTTGGTGGATCTGGATATCCTAGGAATGACCAGAAGCCTCGAATTTAGTGATCTTAAAGAGCGCGATGGATTGTAAGGCGATAGAAGATCCGTTAAATAGACTGGAGCTAAACCATTTAGAGCTTTATAGGTCAAAAGCAATACCTTGTAATTAATACGGAACTTTATAGGTAACCAATGAAGTGATGATAAAACTGGTGTTATATGATCATATTTTCTTGATCTAGTAAGAACTCTAGCGGCTGCATTTTGGACTAACTGTAGCTTGTTTATTGAGGATGCAGGACAACCAGCTAATAAAGCATTACAGTAATCTAGTCTCGAGGTCATGAATGCATGAACTAACTTTTCTGCATCAGAAACAGATAGCATATTACGTAGCTTAGCAATGTTTCTAAGGTGGAAAAAGGCAGTTTTTGTAACATATGAAATATGCTTTTCAAAAGACAGGTTGCAGTCTAATATAACACCCAGGTCTTTTACTGTAGCGGATAAAGTAACAGGGCATCCTACTATGTTAAAGTTGTGTTGTGAGAGGTTTTGTAGACGGTTTTTAGAACCGATAAGTATTACCTCTGTCTTATCTGGATTTAATAAAAGAAAGTTACGCGTCATCCAATCTTTTATATCTTTAACACAATCAGTCAATTTGGATAATTTAGCGTATTCATCTGGCCGTGATGAAATATATATTTGAGTGTCATCAGCATAGCAATGGAAACTAATTCCATGTTTCCTTAGAATATTACCAAGTGGCAGCATATATATTGAGAATAATAAAGGGCCTAACACAGATCCCTGCGGCACTCCATGGTTTGCCGAAGTCATGATCGATTTTTCTCCATTTAAGTAGACGAAATGGTAGCGGTCAGATAAGTATGACCTGAACCAGCTTAATGCTTGTCCTTGAACACCAGTGTAATTTTGTAGTCGATCTAAGAGTATTGTGTGATCTATAGTATCGAACGCAGCACTAAGATCAAGTAAAACTAGTACTGAGATACAGCCTTGGTCCGAAGCTAAAAGTAGATCATTTATGATTCTAACAAGCGCAGTTTCAGTGCTATGATGTGGCCTGAATCCAGACTGAAACTTTTCATAGATGTCGTTTTCTTGCAAGAAAGAGCCGAGTTGAGCGGACACAACTTTTTCTAATATTTTTGACATAAATGGAAGATTCGAAATGGGTCTGTAATTTGCTAGGTTATTTGGATCTAATTGTGGTTTCTTAATAAGAGGTTTTATAACTGCCAGCTTGAATGCTCTTGGAACATGACCTAAAGATAAAGACGAATTAATAATATTGAGAGAGGCTCTTCCACTATAGGTAATACTTCTTTCAGTAGTTTAGTTGGTATAGGATCTAATAAACATGTTGTTGTTTTAGATGAAGTGATAAGTTTATTTAACTCTTTTTGTTCTATGGTTGTAAAGCATTGTAATTGTTCTTGCGGGGTGATAATTGCGGCTGAATTATAAGGCGCGAGCAAAGATTGAACGTTTACGATTTTGATTCTGATGCTTTCAATTTTCTCGGTGAAAAAGTTCATGAAATCATTACTACTGAACTGTAACAAGGTATTTTGTTCAGACGACTTCTGTTTATTTGTTAGTCTAGCCACGGTATTAAATAAAAACCTTGGATTATTTTGGTTGTTTTCTATTAATTTGCTGAGGTGCTCAGCCCTGGCCGTTTTAAGGACCTTTTTATAACGTGACATACTGTCTTTCCACGCGATTCTAAAGACCTCTAAATTAGTTTTTTTCCATTTACGCTCTAAATTACGGGTTTCTCTCTTTAAAACATACGTAGTATTATTGTACCATGGTGCTATACTTTTTTCTCTGACCTTTTTTAATCGAATGGGTGCAACAATATCCAATGTTCTAGAGAGAATGGTGCTCATAGTGCTAGTTAATTCGTCTAGTTCATCTGTTTGTTTGGGTTCAGGCAGCAGCTGAGACAGATCAGATAAGCTATTTGAGAAATTATCTATGGTGGATGGAAGAATTGTTCTACCTGGTCGATAACGTGGCGCAGCATGACATAATACAGCAGTACGTAGTATGCAAGTTACCATGTAATGGTCAGTGACATCATCACTTAGTGGAATGATATCTATATCGGTTGGATCGGTTCCATATGATATAATTAAATCGAGTGTATGATTAAGACGATGAGTTTGTATTTACTACATGTTTAGGGTTTGGGTTAATTATGCATTATTTACTGCATAATTTACAAGGGTTTTTATAAATAATTTACTGTTGTTAATAATATATTAGTAAGTACATTTAAGATGTGTAACAGGGACACTGTAAAATATAGTTTACTAGAATGTAATGATAGAGCAGGCTAAAATATATATAAAAATGTACATACAGTATATATATATATATACATACTGTACATATAAATATATTTCCCACTTTGTAGAGTTTCAGTGATAAAGGATGAAGGGTATGTATGCAAGCAGAATATTTCCCAACACCACACACACACACACACACACACACACACACACACACACACACACACACACACACACACACACACACACACACACACACACACACACACCACACACACACACACACACACACACACACACACACACACACACACACACACACACACACACACACACACACAATATATAACAAAAATATTACAAATTTAGAGAAAATAGAAAAGTTCACCTCCACTTCGCCAGTCTCATTTTCCTTGAGTACAAAAGTCAAGTTCTCCAGATCAGGCCCTGCTAACAGCCTCACGTAGAGGGGGCATTCTGATATTGGCAACTTCTGGAAAAGATCTGCCAAAACGAGCACACATTAGTATTATATATGACAGCAGTATAATACATAAAGTACATGTTATCTTCATTCGAACGCTCACCCTGGCTGTTTCGACGGGTCTGGCTGTAGAGGGCAAACTTGCGTGGGTTATCCTGCACCATGAACTTCTTCAGCAGGCCCTGTATGACCTCCCTGACCGTGGTGGTGCTGCTGATGTGTAGCTGCTTGACGGCATCGCTGGGCAAGTAGAAGGATGTGCGATTATCTGAACTATCAGAAGAGGAACACGTTCCTAACTTCCCGTCCACAGAAAGTACAGTCACGGGCCTGCGCAACTTCAAGTGAACCTTTATGAAACCAGTGTATGTGCCATCAGAGCTCTGGAAGATGACAAAACAACTTCATTCAGGTCATTTCTCACAGTAGAATACCCAAATTACAACATTGTGAGGGTAAATGCTTTGTTGACAAATCAAAACTCACTAATTTCATTCCATTGTCCGTCCCTTTGGAGTTGTAGTCGTCTATTTTTGCTTTGATTTCTTCGTCTGTGAGGGATGTTGGTTTGTCTTTCTCTTCCTCTTTTGTGACACTCTAAAAGATTAAAACAGTGAGAGCAAGGTTAAAGGGCAATCTATACATTAAACAGTAGAGACCTTGTAAGGTATTAATGAGCTGTGGTAGAAAAGGCCAACCACATCAACACTTCATAAAAGCTGACGCTGTCTCGCGTAGCTACAGACATTATGAGCATGTGCCATGACGTACAGATAGATTGGTTTAGAGATACCATATTCTCAACTAGTTGATTATTTTAAGTTAACTTTGCTTGGCTAACAGGGAGTTCCTCTGAGGAAGTACCTCTGTATTTTCTTTTTCTTTTTTTTTGTATTGACTGCTGGTATTGAGTGTAGAGAAAGTAAAATATCTCTAAGGGAGAAAGGGAAGATTACTGCTGAGATTAGTGACACTTACGTGATCAAGATAACCAGTTTTCTGCCCTTCACAAGAAGCTTTTATGTGATACATGGCACTTATATGACAGCATTCTGCTGAATCTGTATTGAGCCAAACATTGGAGGATGGGAGTTTCTCCACAGGATGTTAAACTGGATATAATGGATCTAATGAATCTAATACCTTTAACTTGCCATATTGTTGTGGCTTTTAGTCCATGTCTGTCATCTGTATGCTAGCCCTCCTAAATGTTGACAAAATCAACATTTAAGGTTTGTATACTGAAAATTGGCAGTATTTCCAAGAAAATGGACAAAAAATATTGGCTTATGTTGCATTATGCAGGGTTTTACTCAATCAAATGCTCTTTCAATGCTGTTTCTACAGAAAAAACATCAGATAGGCCAAAACGAAGAGAAAAAGATGCGTTTTCAAACAAAAGTGTATGAGTATGATCAAAGAACGTATATTTACAAGAAGTGAAAGCCAATAGAACGTTCCATTGCAACACCAGCGCCCAGCAGCAGCGCTACGCTTCCGCCATTTTGGGGTGAAAGCCACTCGGCAGTCATATATTATACATGTATTTAGTGCAGTGCAGAGGTCATTTTTAGGTTGAAATAATTAGGTAAAAAGAAAAAGAAGTTGCTAACCAGGCTTTTCCCCCCACATAACTTGAGACAGTGAAGTTCAAGGATTTAATTAATTATATTAATAGGCTACTCGATCTGCTCTCTACATTAAGTTTTTAACGCAGGTGCTGAGGGGGTGCTAGATCACTGACGGGGGGAGCTGCGCAATTATTTAGCCTATATTGTATATAAATACTATTATTAAATTAGCAACATTTATATTTAATATTTAATAATTTGAATTATCACAACTAAAGTTTTAATTTTACTAAATTGAATAAGCACAACATTCAGCCTCCATGTCATGATTATATTGTCTGCTATATTTTCTTATTTATTAAATCCAGGCAATTTTAATGAATAAGATTTTTTTTTTTTAAATTAAGATACAATTTATACAAAAACGAAATTCACTTTAAAGAAACGCTTTCTACAAAATACAATGTAGGCTAATGAGTCAAAATCATGTATGACCCACTTCATGTCTCCCGATATCATCCTACTCATGCATTATAAATTTATGAACAAATATGAAATGCGCTTATTTAATGGCTACAACACGTTAAGGCAACAGACTCTTTATGTACAAATTGCTGCACATTCATTTAATTCTGAATTTTGCACGTTGAAAGGCATTTTTGTGCATAGTAAAATATATCTGCAACATTTATCAAGTTCACGATTAATTGTGCATGCATTTATTAATCATTATGATACTAAAATCAAAATAAAGTAGGTTAAAAAATCAGATGAACCCAGAATATAAACGCAACGTGTTTAATTAGCTAGCTTACACATTAAGAAAACCATTATAAGAACATTGGCTTAATGCAGATTAGAATGTCCCAGCATATGTTGAAATAACGAGATATGTTCAAAAATAAGTTATCAATGAAATAAATGAATTCAGCAAATAAATATAACTGTTGCCTACTAAAATGTAAATGTTGGACAACAAATATAACAGCAATAGAAAAGCTTTACAGTAAAGCTCTTGTATATATATTAATGACCGTTAAAGCAAGACTATGTAAACAAAAACACTGTACAAAAGTGGCAATTATAGGATAACGAACACAGCAATGCATCATGTTCTATAAGATCATCATTTGTAGCATGATCCAGGGGATTAAAACGTACAAAATATATTTCAGGCCTAGTGGAGTTGGTAACTAATAATAGTAGTAAATCTGTAAAGTTGCATAAAATGGAAATACTCAATAATGCAAGAAAAAACTACCTCAGAAAACTGTTATCTGTGCTATTGTCCAGTAACTCCCGCTGAATCTTCACGCCAAAATGGCGGCCACGCTACCGAAGCGCCACCTAGTGGCTGTTACCAAAAAAGCATCGGAGTTTCGCCTCTTGTGCTTCTATACTCTTTGGTATGATCGAGGAAAAGGCCTTATAATTCTGTATGTGTGTGTGTACAGGATGACAGTGACAGTTTGAATGTCTCTTGAGACTTCTTTAAACAAATCCAGGTTGATCGAGACAGGACTAGAGTCTATACAAAGACAATTGTAACCTCTGAGGAGTGTTTTACAGATCCATAATGATCTATCAATAAACAACAGGAAGAAACACCTTTCAATTAATGTTCCTATGTGGTCAAATTCCAAAGAATGTGCTTTTTCTTCCCCTCTTTTTTCATGAATGGAACTTAAGAGAATAAGAGGGCTTTTAGAGTGAAATTATATACTACATTGATAATAAGAAGAAATGTTACATTAACACTAAATCGGCATATTAGAATGATTTCACTGAAGACTGGAGTAATGATGCTGAAAATTCAGCTTTGCCATCACAGGAATAAATTACATTTTAAAATTCATTAAAATAGAACAGTTGTTTTCAATTGTAATAATATTTCACAATATTACTGTTTTACTGTATTTTTGATGAAACAAATGCATCTTGTCTACCGAATTTCTAAAAATGAGCACTGACATGCCAAACCCTTGGTCACACATTTCCTTTAATGTGCAGTAATGCAAAAGGAATGATGACGGAGCACGTGACCTGGCTAAATACTCCATCTTTTCCGGTGACAGAAAGAAATGGTCCTCATCGAGGGGTTTTCTAGGGGGAGTGACATCCAGTGCAGTTGCTGAGCAAGCCTTAGCAACAAAGATTCTGTCAGAGGTATTTTTAGCTACTGGCTGCATCCTCCGTAATACACGCAAACTAGTGAGTTTCTCTCTTCTTTTTCTGGGACGAAAGAATAAGAATGAAAAAGCAAGATCATTTATTCATGGAGATCCCTGGGGCGCCAGCATGGCAGCTCTATGTCTCACTGAGCAGAAAGAGACCCACTCATACACACATGAACACACAAACATTAAGCCTGAGTGGAGAGGAAGAAGAATTAGTAAACGAATTAACTTCTGCCCGGCCCACACACTGCCTGGCATGGACCAGTTTAATGGGCGGAAAAGTTCAGAAATCTTCTCAAATGAGACAGAAACAAGACATCTTGTTATGAAAGACGAAATCTGCAGACAGGAAATGTGCAATACAGCTGCACTTGTGTCGTTGCGTCTTGTGGTATGTGGTGGCACGAAAGAAACACCTTGCCAAATGAAGCGACACAAAATCTTCTGTGAGGGGGAAATATGATGTACATTTACACAGTAAGTAATATCCGTATAGGTCATATTTATTTTATCAGTATATTTTTTAATTGATTAAGTATAAATATTTCATCCATTGTTGCCAATTAGTATCAAGATGAATAATGCAACAAGTAAAATACAGTAAAATCAAATTAAAATTAATTGAGGGTGTTTTTCCATCCAGTTTGTTTTGCTAAAGTAATAATGATATATATATTTTATTATTGCACAAAATATAGGATTGCAATGACCATTTCTCAGTGCTGACATATATAGTTTGTTTGGAATTGATTCATTGAAATGGACAATCTTCACTGGTTCATGGAAATAAAACAAAAGTATCAAGTCTGATGCATTTTACTACTTAATCTTAAATCAGAGATGCAATTAAAACATATGTTTAAACACTCACATACTTGCGATTTATGAGACGAGAAATGATCACAATTTCTTAAAGAAAACAGTCTTTGGGAAACTTAAGGCTAGTCAGAGATCTGTGAAGAGAAGCTTTCAGAATTATCTCACGGCCTGTGCAATCGCTCATGTAATTTAAATCACACCCACTTTACCTGTTCTGTATTGTGTGGTCTAGATCAGAGACTATGTCCAGTTTGTGAGACTGCGCAGAAACATATCTGTGTCATAGTTCAACCGCAGAATCAAAGGAAAAATAGAAAACTTAATTTTGCATGCATAGTGAAACTATTTTAATGACAATTAAATGTAAAGTGTGTCATTTCTGTGCCTCTAGTTGCACCAAATGACATTGCAAAAATAATGGCCATTTTCCTGAACACTCTAGAAACAACAATCCACCATTGGTCAATAAACCAGAAAGTCCAGTCTCAAATTTACATAAAAAAAATTCACACTTTAGCTTTAAGCATATTTTATATTTTAAATATTTTATACACAATATATTTACTTCATATATGAAATATTTTATTTATGCAAAATATGCACCTAATTTCATTTTATTAGTGATGAAATATGATCACATCCACCAAATCAACCAATTTAGAGGTCTGATCTTCTCTATCAATGTCGACAATTTAAGACAAAGTAGATTTTTGTGACTTAATTCTTCACTTAAATCCCTTGGTGCACAGAACCAAAATCTCTCAGGAATTCCTGTATTTGTGACCAGAGGACTGTAAGCTGCTAAATATATCTTCCTCCCTCCCTTCCTCACATCCAAAGCAGAGAAAGTAGCCTTTTGGAACAATGGGCAAACACAATGGAGACCAGTTTGAATGTTCGTTCTGCTCCTGAAGGTCTCATTCAGACATATTGTGTGTGTTTGACCGCACATACACATCTACACAACATCCTAGAGCAATCCAAGCTAAAATCATCATGCATTATCATTTTGAATGCAAGTATATGAATGAGCTTTAATCTTCTCTCCAAACACTGGGGAACGAAGAATCTTTATAGTAAAAATAAGAGAGTAACGAAGTGTGCCTGTGGGTGTTTTCATGGTTTCTGCAGGAGAAAGTGTGTAAGAGTGTATGTGACAGTGAGCACTCGTGAGTGTGGGAGTTGTAATTGGAATAAAAGGCATTATAAGCGTGGGTGGGTAATGTGTGGGATCTCTCCTGTCGATTCACTCAGCTCACAGTATCTGCTATCATTTAAAGAGCTGACCCATATCTGAGTTACACCTGCACGAGTGACCCGCCTCCCTGAGACATAAAAAATAAACCCTGATCAGTTAGCATGAAAAACCACACCGGGTTTTATGCATCACTAGAAATGCTTGTTTTTAAAAAAGATCTTAGATGTTATAAACGTCTTCAGCTGCAGACGCATCATTTCCCTCCAGGTTTGAGACCTGCTGTGAAAAGCTGTGAATCGCACCATGTCAGATTTTTGCAGTGAGTGAGCAGAGGTGACCCGTCCCGGATATCCTGTTAATGCACGAGAAACGCCGTGTGGCAGACAACATATTTTTCTAGAACAGTCCTTGTGGTAAACCAAAAATGTCTGGCAAAAAATACAAGTCAAAATATACTTTATGTGTCAAATGTGAACAGATTGGAATAATTATTTTTTTATGATTTTGAAAGAAGTCTCTTATGCTCACCAATGTTGCATTTATTTGATAACAAATACAGTACATTTATTACAATCTAATAACTGTTTTCTATTTTAATATGACATTTTTATTTATTCAAGTGATGGCAAGGCTGAAGGTTCAGCATATATTTCAGCATAATATAAATAATATATAATCCATAGTCCAACATAATATTTTGTATTATATATTTTGTTTGTTTTTACTTTGTTAAACCGGGTTAGGAAACAACAGTTAAGCTAACTTCGAGCAATTAAACAGATAAAACCTACCTAACCTGTATAAGGTCATGTGAAGCACATTTGAACAATACGCAATTCCACTACTGAAGATGAAGAATGACTCTCATTGTTAAACGCTCCAGGCGGTTCTTTAAATCAAAAATGAGAGTTAAACAAACAGAGGAAAGAAAGTCATGAAGGCCCAAGTGGAGGGTGTTACAAAGGTGCCTTGGGGCATGACCTGAGCAAATATCAACTTACAGAGCCTACATGGCACGAGAGAAAAGGGCACGGCTGTAAATGCTATCAGAGTGTCATCTCAAAGTCATCACTGCATGTCAAGCAGGTGTCCTTAAGTGCAGCACACGGCTACTCAGACTGATTAGAGAATACAATGCCCTTAGTGTCAGTTACGTCTGCACCTGCCGAACGGCCTCAAACCAATGTTTGGGGGCTGCACGTTCTGGTTATCGGTGTGAGAATTGTACTAACACAAAATACAGGAAGTGAGAGTTGCAAGTGTTAGCCGACATCAGTTCTAGGGAAGCCTGATGTTCAAAAAAAGTCTCTTTACACAATGTTAGTGACAGCTAATGCATTGTTAATGTACTAATGCACTTGTTTCAGCCATAGTCAGACACAGGTAAGCAAACAGGAGACTATATAGAAAGATAAAGTCTCCTGCACATGGTTTCATACATGATTTTAACAGTTACAGCTGGTTGTTTTGGCTTTTACCACCCAGTTTATGCGTGTTGTCTTAGGCTTCTGTTGTCTTAGCATGTTTTGCCACAGGAGAGAAATTGCGAGTACATTTTCTGTAATCTTTGCCGGAATGTAATATAAAGATTCTACAAAAGTATATTTTTCTTTAGCAACACTATGAAAATAAATAGAGGGCAAAACAATGCAGGTGTCACCATATTCGCTAATCTTGCATAATCCATTTATGTTGTATGACTACAACGGTAATCTAAATGCCCATCCCAAGTCCTTAGTGTTAATAGGTGTCACACTGCATTTGCCAGCATGCTTTCAAAGATTTATATGCTTTGAATTGATCTTTCTTGTCTCTCTCTTTCTGCTGTTTCTGCCGCAGTGTAGGAATGATGCCTTGCGATCTGCTCCCTCCCACACGTTGCATACGTGTACTCATTCTCTCCCTCTCTCTCATCATTACTGGGTCAAGTGTGCAGTAGGAGATCTCTCCTCCCTCTCGGTAGCGCAAAGCCCATCATCTACATGCCTGAATAAACAGCTTAGATCATTAGTAAACACAAGTCCTATGCTATCAATTCCTTTGATAATGAAGGTCTTAATTCTCTATGCATTGTGCTTGGGTTTGTTTTGTTTTTATGCATCATTTCCTCAGTGCATCCCTATAGCAGTTAGATTTTTTTGAGCAATCAGCATCTATGTGATTTTAACCAGCCATTCATATAAACAGCTATGCTAAGAATTTTTAGAAATAAGGGATCTTGACTCAAAATGGAACCACAG
This sequence comes from Chrosomus eos, assembly GCA_036326025.1. Taxonomy (NCBI): domain Eukaryota; kingdom Metazoa; phylum Chordata; class Actinopteri; order Cypriniformes; family Leuciscidae; genus Chrosomus; species Chrosomus eos. The sequence continues at coordinate 16,313,747 of CM070839.1, read as the reverse complement.
CTGCAACATCCACCATATTTGAACCACAGCAAAACCCTGAACAAACGGACAGATATTTGCATGACTTTCCCTGTTTAAATGTTAACGTCTCCCTGGCTGCGCTCGAAGAGGAAGCTATAATATTTTTGTTCCCTTCACTTATAGCTTTCATTTAGGTCTAAAATCTACAAAAAAATAAGATTAAAAGACATGTATAATAGATGTTTTCCTTGTGCAGAGATGTGCTGTCTTTAATAAATTATCGAACACAGAATAGGCAGCATTTATCAAGGCACTATTATTCAGTGCTCTTGGTTTAAAAGCATTCGGTCTACTACATTTAACCAGGCGAGGTAAACAGGAAATGTATTATTGATCCATAAAGCAATATTAATCCCATAACTCACAAGAAGAATGTGCAGACTAAAGTAAGAACGTAAACTAATCTCCCATTTATCCATCCCTAGGGTTCTTCTAAGAGATGCTAAGAAGAATTAGGACAAGCACCTTTTGTGTGCTTATAACTGCCTATTCAAACTGTACTTATTTTTGTTCAGTAAAAGAAAAACAATGTACAAATGGTCTTATAATCTAAAACAATAACCAATAGAGATCTTATCTCAGTCTGGGATATAAATCCAACGTCTGTCACCCAATAGCTGAGATTACAAGTAACACCCAGCACCTAGCAACACAATACACAAACAATCTACCATAGCAACCCAGCTGCAAACACTAGGTTAGACCAGAAAGAACTTTTATGTTTGGCTAGATTGGTTTACATTGGTTTGGTGCTGGCCTAGAGTACAAAAAAAATGTTCCAGAAAGAAGTTGACCACAAAAAGATGTCAGTTTAAGAAACCTGGTATAGGGAAATCAGCACACCTGCAGTATACACTGTGACTGGCATTCAGAACCTTTTAAACCTTTAGTTTAAAAAAAAAGAACACTTTTATTAAGCAAGGACGCATTAAATTGATCTAAAGTGAAAGCAAAGATATTTATAATGTCTATAAATAGACGTTTATAATGTTTATAAATTAAAACAATTTCTATTTCAAATACCTGTCTACCTGTGTTTCCTGCCCTTTGCGTATCTGGATTGTTTGCCTGTGTGTTCGCTCCTGTGCTTGTTATATGGATTACACTAATAAAACGACTGCATTTGGATCCTCAATACGTTTCAGAGCAGTTACACAACATCAACTTTGAAAATAAATTACAAATGTTTCCTGAGCAGCAAATCAGCATATTATTATGATTTTTGAAGGATCACGTGACACTGAAGACTAATGGCTGCTGAAAATTCAGCTTTGCCACCACAGGAATAAACTACTGTACATAAAAAATTTTTAATTCATAACATTATTGTTTTGACTGTACTTTTTCAAATAAAGGTAGCTTTAAAGCAGCACCGGGTAACTTTTCAACCTTCATAATATATGTCCATGTCTCTTGTGATGGTACATCGACTTACAATAGGTTGAATGACACGTCTGCCATAGCCTGGCGGGGTCTGTAGCGTTTTTAATCGTACTTTTAAACTTCGGGTTTCGGGTAGTAACCGGCGAACAAAGAGAACTACAAAATTCGACTGCTTTACGGCATATACGTCACTTCCACCACCACCCCCACTTCCTTCAAATCGGACGTGCGAGCCAAATGTTATAGTCATGGCCGAAGCAGCACAGAAAAACAAGAAAGCAAAGGTTTTATCGGAGCAAAGCAAAAGAGAAAGTGATCGCGTTAAAGGCAGAACGAGGATCAACACTGTGCCAGCGTTTTCTCGCTGGCGTGAGCTGAAGGAAGAGGAGGGGTGCCTGACCGATGCGGGCTGTCATGCTTTTGTACTAGTAAGTAAGTATGCTTGCATACTAGCTAGGGTGACCTGACCAGACGTCCCATTTTTCCCGGGACAGTCCCGTATTTCAACTCTAATTTTACTGTCCCGACTTATTAAATTGAATACGCGCAGGACAGAGAGGGAGAGAGAGAGCGAGAGACCTTGCGTGTGTGTGCTAGAGTAGCCTACGCATTAATACGCACGCGCGCGCATTATTGATATAATAATATAGCTTGATATTATAATATTGACGATATATGGTTATTATTTACCACTCAAACATTGCATTGAAGTATAGATTCAGTAAAACGGTAACCAATAGGCTAGACTAGGCTACTATAATGACGCTGGCTTGTAAACGTGAGCATCGCGATCATTTGTCGTTAGAAAAAAATAAATAAAACCCATGAAGTTATATTCATATGACATGCTGAAATATATGCCACTGTACCTGGGATGAAGACATTTCACCCGCGACGCACCTGCATGTGACCTCCTCCTACAGTGTTCACGGCTATCATGGTCGTCAACAAATGCATGTGCTACATTCATGACGGTTTACGACAGTAAGTAGAGGACAATACTGTTTCCCAACTGTAGGGGGGGACCCCGAGAGCAAAAGATAAATTTTACCTGGTGTTACTTTAAGCATAGGAGACTTAATTCAAAAAACGTTTAAACATCTTACCAACCTTTAAACGGTAGCGTTTGCAATATGGCAACAGACTCATAAACACATAAAAACCAAACAATGTAAACTGTGCCCATTGAATGCCCTCAACTGACAGCTCGCATTGTGTCCAGACAGAGAACAGAACAGAATGAATAATTCACATCCTGAGGAGCTCTTTCCAAACCTGATACTGCAGAAAGTGATGTAAGGCTGGTCAACTCAGGTATGGGAGTGAAGTTTGAACTGTTTTAGCCCATGAAATATTATTTCCACTTCTGTGCCGTTCACAATACAGTTGCATTTGCTAGCTCAAGCCGCAGTCACACTAGACTTTTGAGAATGCATAATCTCTTTGGACACTGCAACGGTCGTGATATGACGTCAAGCTCTACAGCATCTTTTTAAAAACATAAATTCAACACATAACACATAATAATAAATCCAAAAGGTAAAATCATAATGCACTTTAATTCAGCTATAATTAGCTATAACTTTAATAGTTTTTATTCAGCTAGAGGTCACGCCGTGACTTATCGATCTTCTATTGGTTACACAGCTTCACGTGATACGAATTCACAGGTTAGAGTTCACCAAACTTGAACTTTGGAACGCAGCGAAATGTGTTTTCACTCTCCCGTACTTGCATGTGTATGAATGGAAGTCAATGGAACGAAATGAATAGTGTGACTGCCCCTTAACTCACAAGACCCAATTTACATCCTGATTGACTTTTCAGTTACTAAACAACTGCACTTCAATCTATAGGGAGGCGTAGAGTAACAGGAAGTTAGAGTAAAAGCTATGGGGTCTTGTAACATAACACATTCTCTGATTCGGGGAAGGATAGGCCTTTCTGGCACAATCAGCAGCCATTTCCTTCCCCTCACAGCATTAGAGAGCTCTGAGGGTGTGAGATTGCACTCTATGTTCACTGCCATGCTTAAAAGAGTCTATAATGAAGGGCAAGATATGCAGCTAATGACTTAAAATAAAGGCAATTTGCATTAATGTTTTCGGTGGATGGAATTAATGCAAATACATGAACCTTACAGTAAATGAAACTAAAATAACCTTTCAGTTCAGTTCTTCAGCTCTATTGTAAAATACTTATTAAATTAGAGTGGAACGGACACTTAAAATGGTTGTACACTTCTTAATCTTCCATAAGAACATCTTTAAGCTCTTATTATCATTGGAAGTTTGACAACAGTTCAATCTCTACCTACTAACCCCCTTTCGATAGTCACTCTAACATAGTATAACATTTTTTAATCCGTCCATGCATTCCCTGGGAATCAAACTCACGGCCTTGACGTTGTTAGCGCAATGCTCTACCAGAAACTGTGGCCTTCATTTTATCTGCTTATTTCAAGATTGGTAAACACAGTGTCTAAATTATGACTTTAGATAGTGTCAAAATGGCTGCTATAAATATCATATTAATTGAAAGGAATAGCAATGGATAAGCTTCTTTGTCTTAAGAGACTGTTCCTTCGAATCAGGAGAGTTTGCAGTCGTTCTAAACAGAGAAGGTTTCTACCGACAATTTCCATAGGAAAATCTTATTCTACAGCCTGTCTTATCTAACTTTAAAAATCTTAACAGTGCTGAACAAAATGCGAGAAAACCCAAAACAGACAGGGTATGTTGTCACTCAAAACATATCAGGTCATAAACCTGTTTTTGAATGCATCCGAAACACCTTCCTTACAATTCAACAGTTCATTAAGTGAGAAACATCATGAAAGATGCATTCACTTCCGTGTACACGCTTCCATGCACAACTTCACATTTTTTGTATTAGGTTCAAATATGCTCACTCAATCTTCACAATACCATTAGCCTCATGTTCACACACTACCTTGGCTACTTGCTTTGCCTGTGGCTGCCTGAAGAAGGTGGTCTTGGCGGTGAAGAAGGTGAAGTCATCGCTCTCCTCGTCCAGGCTGCAGTACCCACTGCTCATGCTATTGCTGCCGGTCATTTGCGGGGATGGATCCAGTTTGGGGGACTCCCTACACGGGTCTCCGGGGGGCTGAACGCACCATTCCAGGCTCGATGGTTGGGAAGGGGAGGATGGGCTGGGAGCAGGGGACCACAGGTTCAGGTGAAGGGCCAGATCTCCACGTGTCACCGGAAATGAGAGCTGAAACTTGCAGGCTGACTCTCAGTGAACGTTGCGGCCGGTATATGTTGTCCAGTTCCTGTTTCCACAGGTCACAAACAGGCAGTTGTACAGAAGTAGCTTCTCCTGCTCTTTTCAGCTGACAGCTTGGTGCTTTAAACCAACGACAAGCGGTTGAGATGAGAAAATCAGCCCAAGGTGGAGGAAAGCATGTCACTGCACACAAATTGCTTGCATTTGCATCCACTAACTCACATAGAGTCACACAGTCTTGCTGTAAAAGGCTCTCGAGAACTAAAGGTGTAAGAATGTTGCACGGACATTGTGTTGAAAATGTCTTCAGCCGGTTGAGGTGGATGCACAAGTCTCCGGTCCACAGTGAGGCTGCGACAGCTGCTAGAAAGACGGCAGAAAATCAACCTGCCTCAACACTGACTGAGTGAGCTGCGAACTGACGTACTGCACCTCCCTCCCTTCCTCCTTCTCTCACACCAACGCGCACGCTCTCTCTCTCTCTCTCTCTCTTTCTCACTCGCTCTACCATCTGTGGCTGGAGTCTGTTATCTGCCTACAAGCTTACACAAACACCCTCCTTTTTTCCCCTCCCTCCTCCACTATCGCTCTTCCTGCATGCAACTACTCTTTGCTCGGCTCAAGACATTTGCCAATGAGAGAAAGAGAGAGAAAGAAGGAAAGAAAGAGAAAAATATACCAGGAGAGCGAAAGAAGGAGGGAGAGGAAGAAAGAGAAAGCTCTCTGCATGTGGTCTTTTAAAGGCTATTTTACATAGTACCTGATATGCAAAATGCCCCTGATGACAGGCAGCATGAATCCAGACTATTGTTAAATGACATTAATACAGGCAGGACTAAAAATAATCTTTATATTTCCTTCTATTTGGAAAAATTAATGAACAACGTATAATGAGCGGTCATTGGCGCAAAATAAAGGTGACTGGGTGGTATATTTTGCGATTACTGGTGACTGACTGTATATTAGCTCACTTATTACATGGCTACTTCAATCAATAAATGATGTCCATCTATTTACTTATTTTAGTTTACATTAATTAATAATGTGGGTGGGGTGGGGGGGGGGGGCAGTGAGTAATATGAGAAACATGAAACTAGACTGGTTGCAAATGAAACATTCTACAGTTTAACCGTCATTATAGCAGGATGACCAATCAGAATCAAGTATTGCAAATAAATAATAAATATTTGGTATTTATGAATTTATAGCCTACATAAACATTAAATATTGATTTAACTTTTTATTTGAAAAATATCTAAATGCAGAATCAGAATCAAGTCTCATTATTCCTGAATTTAATTTCTGCTTTACAGTAGCTTCTATCTTTCATTTCTGTACTATATATAAAATTCGCTTTTGTATTGTGTAAACTGTTAGTTCTAATGATAAATCACTTGTCATGTTCCTCATTAGACGCTTTGAATAAAAGGGACTTTTACATGAATAAAATGTTAATGTAAGTGTTCCAGAAAGCCTCCAAAAGCCACAGGTAGAATTCAAAGTCCTAACTGATCATCATTACTGTTGCACACTCTATAAATAATTCATCACATTTTAATGTACCACTGGCTTTCTACTGCATGAAGCATCTACCACTAGCAGAATATACTGAGAGAGTAGAGCTTTTTACAGGGAACCTTTAACTATTTCCCCGCCAGAGTAATATTTTTGAGTTGTCAGCCAGTGCCAACCTTTTTTTCAAAATCATATTCACAAATCTTTCATGGCCCGCATAATATTTTGTTGTATGAATACGTAAACAAAGAAAGAACAGAGCCTCTTCTTTAAAAAAAAAATATGTTAATAGATGTTTTCCTAACGGACAGGAAAATAATTCAACTAGAATAAATCTAAAGCAAAAAGAATGGACACAAATTAAAGCTGAAACCACAAACACTGTAGGCTCCAGACCAACAGAGATCCTTAGAAGAGTGTCACAACAATAAATGTACACATGTTCCACTGGGGGTCACAATTACAGCTACATCTGATCTCTCCTTGCACCCATCAGGGATTTTGGTCTTAACCTTTGACACTGACCTTGAGGGCATTAGACACTAAGTCCAGCTGGAGCACCAGAATATGTTAAATGTGAGAACAAAATAAGAAGGATATGAAATCACTGTCATATACATCAGCTCACCAGCTATATATATATATATATATATATATATATATATATATATATATATATATATATATATATATTATACCGTTGTGATATGTCACAACGGTCAACTAATCAATGGAATGGTAAACTAGTTGTCACACAACCAACTAGGTTGACTAATTTAACAGTATTTTTTTTAGCAGCAACATTCTGTATGGTAAAACTCTCTTGGAAAAGTTGGGTCTTAAAATAAAATCTCTTTTAAAACATGGCCAACTACATAATATATTTTTTAATGCATAAAGGTGTCTGATCTGAGTCAGGTGAACCCAAAACCAGACTAATTATACAGGTCTTCCTTAACTGAACAGTTCACTAAAAGCCTAAATTATGTCATTTGTGTAATTTCAAACTTTTAAGACTTTCTTTCTTCTGTGGAACACAAAAACAGATATTTTGAAAAATGTTTCGATGTTGTTTTGTCCATAAACGTAATGTCAATGCGGTCGAATGCTGTTTGGACCTCAAGGTTATTCAAAATATCTTCTCTTGTGAAACAAATGCATCAAAATATTATGTTTTTATTATGTGACTAAATGCAATGCCATTCAACACAATGTTGCTATGGTAAAACACTGGCAATATGTCAGCATGAAATGAGATCATCCATCACCTCTTTTTCACTGCTACTTTCCTTAGCTCGGTTTCTCCAGCAGGGAGACGATTCCTCACAAAGGGAGATAAAAGACAAGAAGAAAGTGTTTGCCACTATAAATGAGGGCAGGTTGAAAGCTACTTTGGTTTCCCCATGTCAGCTTTATTAGATTCTCATTGAACACTATACAGGACCATATTTCTGCCATCTTCTTTCACTGCAGCAGATGCTTCTCATGTCCTGCACTATATATTGAGTCCATATCCATAAACTCTATGGACATAAAAACATCATCACATAGCAGCTTATGACAAATTACCTGAAGTGGAGGCCTTTGGTGACATTATCATAATCAATGAGCTGGATCACAAGGAAAGACAGAGGGGCTGACCACATTCAATATCTAAACCCCCTGGGAAGAAGAAAGGTCCTCTTTTGGCTACTGTCAATACACCCCAATTAATTCTTACTAGAACTCAATCGTTACTCTCAAAAAAGATTGCAAGGGGGTTTATGCACTCGCCCAGAAAAACATAATCAATACTGTGGATGGATGGGGTGTGCAAAATTAAAGTAAAATCACCCAGACTAAAAGTGCCCCACTGAAACTGTGAGGGGTCCGGATGGAGCGTGGTACCCCCTACTAGAAGTACGAGTGGTCTTACTGCTGTATAAAGTATCGAGTGAAGAGGGACATTCAAGTGTGTATAGAGAGCTGGAAACATAATCAATGTGCCTGACAATGATAATGTATCTCAAACAATCCGTAACACAGGCATTTATCTCTACAGGGAAGCAGAAGACTTTGTTTTCTCCCTACATTTTTTGGTCCTAAACTCTCCTTTCTGTAATCGCTCTGGTATTGTGCTGGCGACACATTCTGTGAGGAGTAACTGGAGGCTTGGACAGATCATGACACTGGACACTCATGACACTCATCTCTGGTTTCACAGTGGTGTTAAGTGCCGTTAGGATGCTCCACATGATATGTTTCTGATCCTGCTATAACACCTCTCTCCCTCCCTCTCGTACTTAGTTAAATAATGCAGATGATGGTCTCTGATTTCCAAACTTGGTGATGAGCAAACTGTAGTAACAGCCTTGCAACAATGGTATATTTTTAACCCGTCATCATTCTTTACTGTTTTCAGAACGTAATGAATCTATCGTTTCAGACCCACAGATCTCTGAACATAGAGGCTGAAGGAGATGAGTAAATGTAGTGACTAGCATATCACTTCCTGTGTTTAAACATAACCAATAAGTATGAAGGCCTTACAGATAGATCGATCACTTCAGTTGATTTCACTTCACTGAAATCATCTATCTATCTATCTATCTATCTATCTATCTATCTATCTATCTATCTATCTATCTATCTATCTATCTATCTATCTATCTATCTATCTATCTATCTATCTATCTATCTATCTATCTATCTATCTATCTATCTATCTATTATCTATCTATCCATCCATCCATCTATCTATCTATCGATATATAGATAGATAGAACAAGGGTGTATGCGTTTTGGGATGCAGCCTTAATTTTATTTTAAGGTTAACTATTTAACCCTTTAACATGACAACTATGTGCATCCTATTTTAATTTGTTAACTCTGTTTCCCTCTAAAACACGTAACATAACTGAAATCAACCTGGATGCTGTTTCATGTGAACTGCAAACAGCTCATCTTTAGGAACAGCCTCTCACTTCCTGAGTTCTTCAGGTTGTCTTATAGTACCACAGAGCCGGAAGACATTATTACATATATTCTGTTTTTGTAATCCTTCAGTACAAACACGCACTTAGAAATCCCACGCAGATCAATGTTTAAATGCGCTTCACTAAAGCTCTCTAAAGCTCAGAAAGAGTCAAGTACAACATTCCACATCATGAAATTTAGTTTTTGAGGACACTGGAAACTGCATAAACATGCACATTGCAGCTGTCATGCTAGTTACTCCACAGGAAATGCTACGGTGAGATGACAGACCAGATTAAAAAAAAAAAAAAAAATCTGAAAATGGCACATGCAAATAGATAGACTTTTTCTACTGAACTGAACTTGATATCCCCAGCTGCTATGGTGGTTTGAGGGGGCCGCAGTGCATGCGACACATAAAGAGTGTGTTTGCTGTGTGTGTCTGTGCGTGTGTACACACCCGAGGACAGGAAAAGGAAGTGTATGAGAGATGACAACAGCCTATCTGCACTACTATACAAGAGTCAAAGCCGATGATACCTCGAGCAGCTGGGGAAACAAACCATCAGCATACGATTTACAGCACTTTCACAGCCAATAAATGTCAAGAAAATAAAAAACAGCATCTCTGAACTTGCAAATGTATTCTTGTTTGTGCCTGATGCTGCACAAAGGCTCACCAAATAGAGACCTTTAGGGGATTTTAGATCAAATCAGCTATATTTTTATGCTAAAACTGAACAAGACCCCAGGATGGAGCACTTAATGTTACTAAGAGGCAGTGAGGCTACAAAAACGGAAAGATATTCCAAGGCTAACTGTGAGTTAGCGCTAATATTTTAAGGCCACAGGGGACATGAGGACCAGTGCACTGTGCCTGCATGATAACAGTATGAGGGATATTAGGGTAATGTGCATGAAGAACATTTTGTATTCTCATGAAAAATAAGAGACAGATACAGAGAAAAAGCAGTTCAAGGTTTGTGCAATAAGTATAACAGGGGAAGTGTGAAATATGTCAAAGTGTGTGTAGAATATTCTAGAGTTTTTTTTTTATTAAGAGTGGAGATGATTCACCCCACTTCCATAACTAATACTGTATATAAGAATCTACATACAGAGGAAAATTACACTCAAAGATGAGTGTTCTTTATATTATAAATGTGCAGAAAATGGCAATGTAACAACAAAAGTGCTTGCCAAGCCCAAGAGTTTTCTTAGCAAATGCCCTTGAGATCCACACATACAGACACACAAACACAGACTCCCTAATATCTCTGTGATTCATCTACATAAGGTCAATGGTCCTCCCCCCGGTCCCCTGGCGCTGGTGTGGCTGTGAAGGAGCCTTGTTCAAATAAATGCTTCTGGCTGTATAATCCCTGAAGTCTGTGAGGGGTGTCTAGCTGGTTGCTGCTGTTTTGACTGTAATTAAGTTGTGAGGCTGTTTTTATGGGCTATCTGCATTTCCTGTGAATGTCTAATGCCTGCTGAATGGTACGTCCATCTGGGGTGTTTGAATGACAGTAAAGACAACTACACAATGGATGCCAGTGTGACAGACATATGGACCAACAAAGGCTTTTATATGTACAAAATAACTTCCTTGTTAAAGCTATGTCTCATGTGTTTTGTTGCAAAATATACTCATTTATACTTTGTAATGGAGGCTTTTACATGCAAATTACAATACATTATCCAATAATTCTGCATAATATATCTGCCCCATGTGGTGAAGTTTGAAATAACAGTCTATTATAAATTATAAATGTTTTTTGTCCATATCCAACCTTATCTCTTATTCTATAAAGCTGCTCAAATCAGTGATGCAATCTGTAGTTCATAAGACCGAAGCTCTGCACTGTTTGAAGAGACAACTAATGTGAAATTCATTTCCGTTGAAAAATAACCATAATGCCCTCTGCTGACAGCTCACCATTCAACAGCTCTCAATCTCTCTGACAGAACAGGCCAGCTGGGTTTGCTCTTTTCCTGATTTAGAGGAGATAGGAACAGACAGGAGGGGTCTCGTAAACATGATGGATACACTAACACTAGAAGGGACGGAAAAGCTTTTTTCAGTAATGACTATTCAGACCAAATAAACGCTCTGTGGAGAAGATAGGTTCTGTGGAGAAGATGGGTTTTTGGATATTGTCTTTAAAATTCAATATGCCTGATTGTGCTCTAGGTTATACCGTTTCGGTCAGGCTCACCTAGAAACGTGGGCAAAGGTAAGTGTAAGGCCGTGTGTGTGTGTGTGTGTGTGTGTGTGTGTGTGTGTGTGTGTGTGTGTGTGTGTGTGTGTGTGTGTGTGTGTGTGTGTGTGAGGACAGTGTGCCCCAGGCAGGCCCCTACTGTTCTTCCTCAGTCCCAACTGTGCTGTCACTTCCTATGTACCTGGGACTAAACTCACTGCCAGAGTAAAACACAGCCAAGCATCAGAGAGGCAGTTAAGCATGTGCTAATGTGTCCCAGCAAAGCATACCAGGGAGGATATCATATTCAATTTCCGCTTCATCCCTCGCATCTTGCTGCATAATTTTATGCTCTCTTCCTGAATTTGGAAAGCTCTCTGCATGCTTCACTTACAAAAAGTTTCATCCATCACAAAAGTGCTACAAAAGTATCAATATATTACCATATTCTGATATATTTTGGAGTCATATACCATACATATATATTTATGGTATCATCTACCATGGCACTACCACTTTTTTGTACATGTAGCAAATTCTTTGAAGAGGCATAGTAAATGTAGCATGGAATATAACCATAACCAAAAAGAAACCTTGTGTTTCTCTTATATTGAGGAGCTCCCTCTTTTAGTGTGCATGAAACAATAATGGCTGAGTGAGGGAACTTACCGTCTCCTGAGGGTCTTTGGCGCTGCGCCTCTGTGAAGTGGGAGAAGACACGTCCTCTGTCCGCTGGTCTAGTTGGTTGCAGTCCAGCTGAACAAGCCCCTGACACTCCAAATGACATGTGTAGCTGCAGTCTGGAGGCCAGAGAGAAACAGGACATCCACAGTCACTAACAGCCATGAAGCACACAGACAAACAGCCCAGTTCAGAGAGCCAGTGAGGACTGCCAACACTCTTTCATAGCTCCTTAAAGAGATAAAGGTTTGAAAAGGCTGGAGGAGGATTGGGCCTTGTGTTTTATTCACTGTAAATGTCTGTGTCTGTGCTAGAAGTCTTGCGAAAAACTAGGCGGGAGCTGGAGATGATAAACTGGCAATCTGCATGCGTCTCAGTTACATACATTACACAAACTAAAGACGGAGGATTTAAACAGCTCTGCAATGACAGTGTCTCTTTTACATTAGACACAATGTCTGGTGAATACTACACATAAACATTAATTATGTGGAGGATTTCATTCATGTGATATTATCACAGCTCGGTTAAACAGCGCCCTATTCATTCAAGCTCAGCTGATTTCACCCCAAGATAGACGTTTTTAGAAATCAGAAGACCTTGTGTATTTATATTCAATGATATAGCTGCTGTAACCTTTATTACAGTGATATCCGTTGTGCTTTTTGCGATAGACGTAATGTGTGGCGCCATCTAGTGGATGTCTGATATAAAACACTGCACTGTTTGTACAGGAGAAGCTTATCAAAAATGTAGTGAATCTTTGTCTCTTACACTATTGAAATTCACAATCTTTTATCTTAATTTAATCTTTTTTACATAATCAAAATGTAAAATTCTTATAATGTAAAATATATTAAAAAATTGTATGTATGAATATATATACAATTTCAATGATAAAAATATTATTAAAAATTATTACAAGAAAGAATATAAGAAATATATCATTTTTAAAAGTGTTAGCCTACCATGTAAAGTCTGATTGTAACAAAATAGAAATTGACCTTTTTCACATTTCCGGGTTTCTCAGAAGCAGAAGTCGTCATTCACCACTTTAAAAGTTTACCCAACTATGACGACTTCTGCTGTAAACATTACATTTGTTCCAATTTGCTCAACTACCAAAAGAACTCCACAATAGTGTTTTAACAACTTTCAAAAGAGGAGAAAAAAATAGAGAGATAGATAACAGCAGTCAGAAGAGAGAAAGACGTAATTTTTACCATCATCAGTCCCACAGGCCGTTGTACTAGAAACACCATCACAAGAGCGTTTCTTGAATTTTGATGCAAACTTGCAAATGTAATATAATGCAATACAAAATATAGTGTAATTAATGTACATACATTTAATAAACCGTCAGTAAAAAAGTGTCCATTCTGTTGTGTTACAATCGGGCTTAAAGGCTCAAACGCTAGATGGCGCCAAAGTGTAACGTCATCAAAGCTTGACGGAGGCCAGTGAAACAAGGTTATTAAAGGGCTGGAAAAGACAGATGCTGTTTAATTCCTGCCAAGAAACATTTAATTGACACAGATTTCCTTTTTTTCTCCGTCATTTTTTAAATTGCCCATCCAGGGCCCCTTTTCACATATTTGCTTTGGAAAGTAGGCAGCACATCTTAGAAAACACTGGTGCCCTCATCATCCTAAAATCACATTAGCATCATAACAGAGAGAATAAAATAACCTCAGAACAGAGCAGCGAGTAAATTCAGCAGCTAAAAAGCCCTCCGAACATCTATATTCACTGCTCACAGTCACACAGTAACCAAGGAAACAACACTCTGCGCCACTGGATATTCTTCAGCACAGGCTGAGCATGATTTTACATGACATGGTGTCTTGCAGTGAGGCTGCAGTGCCAACATTTATATTTTATACATGTTCTAGGGTTTTTATCTAGTTTTAACTACACAGTACAAATGATAACAACGGTGACAGGTATCTACACACAAGCAGTATCACGGTGGGAGTGATAGATGTCAACAGCGAATGCTGACTGATTATCATGGGATGGATTATCAGTGCCAAACACATTGCTTCTGTCACTGTGGAAGAGCAGGGAGGTGCGGATCACTGTGAAAGGAGTTTGGGCATGCTAAGAGCCCATTCACAACACTGATAACACACATGGAAAATGGACGTCACTTTTTCGATGGTTTGTCAACCAAAATATAAATCTTCAGGGGAGTGTTGAGCGGGACTATGAGAAAGAGTGTCCAAACCAAACAGAATGACTGACTCAGGGTCAGGAAATGCATTATGGGAGGAGGTGAGGCTTCCTTCCGATACTGACTCTCACCTTCAACCTCAGGCTGATATCAACAGAGCGGTTTAATGCAACACCCTGATAACTTTATGCAGAAAACATGAAAAACCTGACACGTGCAGCGGCAATCAGGTGATAGGCCATCCTGCAAAACGGGTGCCATCTGTCTCTCTCTGTCATATAGCAAAAAATTACTTCAAGAAAGGATGATAATGTTTACAATATCTACTGTAGATATTTTTTCAAAAGCATCAACGATAATCCGGAAAATTTATTTTATTTCAAATATTTTTTTCCCTTACATTTTTAAGCTTAAAACTGATTAAAAAATATATAATCATAAAATGTTGGCATTAAACATTTTTAAATCATTCATTATTTTTTAGATTTTAGTTAATGCTTTATTAAAAGAAAAAAATCACATTAACATGGGCTTTGTTTTTCATAAATTTCTTCACTTTTTCTTTAAAATAGAATTTTCTTTTTAGTATAATAGAAATAAATCAATATAAATATAAAAACTATAATTTTGTCATTATTTATATATTTTGTAATTAATGTATTGTGTTCTGCGTCAACTCTGTTAGCATCACTTTTTCCACTTTTAAGAAATTATCACATTTAAAACATGTCATAATCGCATTATCATTATTTCAGGAAGACAACACTTCAAGGACGAGTTAAAGTCTCCTCTTTTATCACTTATTAATGTTGTTAACCTTCTTACCATCTGTACAGTAAACATTAAACAACTGATAACCTCTCTTATAAAAAGCATCTTGTCTCACGGCTTGTAATGCCAAATGAATCAGAACAATTTTCAACCCTGTTACCATCATCCCTGTTTATCAACTTTTCTAAAGGTTCAATGATGTCCTAACATATACTAACCTTTACTAATTTAGCTTGAAATTGTACAATTTTTTATTTTTCTTATTTGTTAAAATCACTCATATCAAACTGGAAAGGCATCTGTTTTATAGAATGACTAATAAAACTATGCATCAAAAAGTTAAACTAAAGGTATAAATGTGTTAATCAGAAAGAACTAACAAAATAGAAGGAAAAGAACTGATTTGAACGGTTTCAGTTCATATAGCTTATTTCCAGCCAATCTCTAAATGGGACAAAAACAAGATTGGAGGTTTACAACACCCAAATCTTCTTTGAAACTCTTTAAATGACATGTAATATAGCCTAATTAGTGCAACAGGATGACCCTAGAACCAATGTCTTTATCTTTTAAACTGTGCATAACCCCCAACCCCCCATCATCACAAGTCTTTACTGCAGTGGGTTCTGAACCCCATAACCCGGATTAATCTGAGGAATGCGCTGCCAAGGGCTTATTACTGACCGTCAGCTTCTGGGGATACAGACAGTAGTGCAGAAGATCAGCTGAGATTTAACGCGTCTTTGGAAGTGCCCTCAGTGTGGAGGATAATACAATATGCATGATTCACCCACGATGGACCAGACAGAATATGGCTGGCAGGTACCCCCATCTGTCTGGAATGTAAAATCACTCTATCAAAAAAAATCTATCAAAAGCCCACATTTCCAGATTTAGTTGTTCATACCCAAAGAAGACCATATGAAGGAAGGAAGGTAACAGGCTTAAATGAAACAACATATCTCCATGTTTCATTCACATTCCAAGAAGTCAGTGCTGTCCTGCATACTATTATTATAACAATATTTATTTAATTAAATGATTTATAATAGGTATTACTGTTTTATTGTACTTTAAATGCTATTGATGAACAGGAGTATTCATTTTGTACATGTTTTAGTGTCTCCACACTTTTGAATGCAGTTTTCAAATTTATTTTCAGTTGTTATGACCTCATATTAAAGGTACAATATGTAAGAATTTTGTATCAGTATATCCAAACACCACTTGCACAGTGTTATATATTTCTTTTAATTGTGTGCTTACATTATCCTAAATGTTTCCAAGAATGTGTAAATTCAGAGATATTCACAATTTTAAATAGTGCCCGTCGCTTGCAAATTGTCGGCTGTCAATGACGCAATATCCGAGTCATCCCTGGTTTCCGCTTGTACTGCCATAGTAACCATGGTGACAGACGTGGACAACTGCGTTACGTATAGCGTCACGCTTACGCTGATGTTTCGTTCAAACATTATGGACCATGCAAGCAGACTTTGGGACAAAAAGAGAAATAAAACAAGGATCACGATCAGTCTGGCGTTGATGCCGAGAGCTTTGCGCCGAACTTCGACTTGACAGAGCTTCAAAAGTCACGACTTAACAGGGACACCGCTCTTGCATGCACTTTATTAGACAGGTGAGCAAATATACATAAAACAAATCAATATTATATAGGTCAACATGATGAAATGTTAGAATATGATCTGTATGTTATTCTAATGTTGATCTAACTTACTGCTAGTCTCATACAGCCAACAAACTAACACATATAATAACATTATAACTTTCAACACACTCAAATCCAGTTTAGTGTGATAGCATAGACCAAGTGAAACAGCGCTGCGTTACCTCACAAGTTTAATTCGTCAAATAAACTGACCCATATGAGTAGAAATTCAGCACTTGCAGGTAGTTCGGTATGTCCTCATTCCTTTATATCCGTGGGACTCTGGCGCTGATATCTGTCTCTCATTAGCAATCGCACCCTGCTTCACAGTATTTCAACATATTCACTCATCCATAAACATTATTAGATCATCAGCGTGACGACAAGTTCCGTGATTCTGCTTATTCACTGTGTCATCAACCTACGCCTTTGTTATTGTAAGAGGTAAGCGACCCGTAGCGGCGAAAAAAAAAAAGACATAATTTAGCTAGTTAAAGGTTGTACCATGATCATAATTAAATATTTTCAATTAAAACATCCTTGTTAGGATATGAACAATGTATTTTTTTTAAGAAGAAAGGATGTAATTATTTAAAAATGTGATAATTTCAAGCTGCTTAAATGTACGATAAATTGTAAATAAAAACGGCTAAATAAAGCACAGAGGGTCTGGATTATATGTACTTGCATCCATGATACATTGCAGGACTATTCAAATAAACATTTAACAAAAAACAAACAAGAACATTAAGGATGTGACCATTTACAACTCATTTAAACATGATTTTGTCTTACACGTATACTTCTATCTAAAATCTTAATGTTGTGGAAAAAGTTATTGGTCAACTTCACTCATGTGGAGAAAAGTCTAATAAACACTCCATTCCAGAGGCACATGAAACCGTGACCCCAGACTATTTGTTTAGCCTTCTGAACAGCGCGGTCACACTCATGTTCTTGAGTAATTTTGGGGTCATTGCTAGCGAAACCCTATTGATAGAGCATTACCAGTGTAGTTTACATAACCTGAAAATGCTGCAGTGCTGCTATAAAACAGGAGTGCTTTTGACAGAAGAGGTCAAGCTCTTGTCCTTGTCATATTAAACACAATGTTTATTCGGCTATGTGTGGAATTTCCTCAGTACGAGAGGTCAAATGCGCATCTCTGGGCCTGTCCCTTTAAAACATCACTTCCCATTTGAACATGGCCACTTCCTCTTGGAGTTATACATGTCTGCTGATCAGTAGAAACCATTTGGTTATTAAGCTGGAAAAGTGTGCTGAACTCCCCTCCGTTAGCTGGAATGTAAGGGAGTTTACAGAGGGAACGAGAACACTGATGCCTTATTGTCCCTCACGAGCCTTCTCGCCTCCTACTTCCCTCTGACATTTCTGCTCTCCCTCTCCTCTACCATTCATCAGCATTTTTCCACCTCAGGAGTCACAGTTTCTTCTCAGAGCCACCGCTCACATGCATCCCAGTTTCTCTGATTCTGCATCAGTCAGCAGCATTTTCTGCCATTTTTCTCTCTCAGCCAAGTCAGAGAACCTGACCCTATAGCCTTGCAGTGCATCTTTTCCTATGATTCAAGGTTGCCCTTCAAAACAAAAATGAAGTTTCATTGGTCCATTTCTTTCACGCTACATGGATCATCCTGGATCATATTCCAAACCTTGTCCCAGTGGAACTTATCTGACTGAACCCTGTAATTTAAGTCCAAATTAATGTTTCTAAATTTGAAACCGACACAAAAACTCAGATATACAGACACAGACAAACAGCAGTTCAACACACACACACTGGTTCATTCAAACAGCAACAAATGTGCTGAAGTAAAGAATCTTTCTGTAGACTCACCTGATGGAAGATCCAACCACGGCCCATTATAAGATTTCTAGCAGAGGCCATCAGGTTTTCATTTTTTATCTGTTGGTATCCATAATACCATGTATCTGAACAAGATGTCCAGGACCTCCAGCAAAAAAATAGGTACACAACATATAAGACCCAGCAGTATATTTCACAGTAGGCATGGGGTACTTTTTTATCCCTGTTTGCACCAAACACATCTGGTGGGTTTGCTGCCAAAAAGCCCTTTTTGTTTCATCTGACCATAGAATCCAGTCCCTTTTGAAGTTCCAGTCATGTCTGACAACGGAATATGCTGAAGTTTATTTTTGGAGGAGCGAACAAAATGTGTCCCAAACAATATGTGGTGATGTTTGATATATTTGTTTGGGCTTTCTGACCCCCAAGACTCAAGTAATCTCTGCAATTTTCAAACTGTGATCCTTGGAGAGTCTTTGGCCACTCAAACTTTCCTCTTTACCGTGCATTAAGACAATATAGACACACGTCCTCTTCCTGGCAGATTAGTAATATCTTTAGTTGATTGGAACTTCTTAATTATTGCCCTGATGGCCAAAATGAGGATTTTCAATTCTTTAGCTATTTTCTTACAGCCACTGTCTATTTTAAAATGCTCAACAATCTTTTGATGCACATCAGAACTATATTCTTTGGTTTTACTCATTGATATGGATGATTAAGGGAATTTGGCCTTTGTGTTTCCTCATATTTAAACTCCTGTGAAACATGAAGTCATATGTTCAAGCTAGAGAATTTCATATTTCTAGTTACCCTGGTATGCTAAAAAAAGGTAAATATTAATGGGAATATACTTCAGAGATATTTTACTCGTAAAAAAACTTAGGGGTGCCAATAATTGTGGCCAATGTGTTTTGTAAAAAAACACTTATTTCGTAATGTGATTAACCCCCCACTTTCAATTCTTTTACTTCAATGAAAGGCTCGATTTTTGCAAATTTTTTGAATGAAAGATCAAAAGGATAAACAATGCAGATTTATTTTTTACAGACATTTTTGATCATATTTACCAGGGGTGCCATTAATTCTGACCACCACTATATGGATATGTAAACGTATATTTGACAATCAGAAAAACTACAAACCCTGAGAGCTTTCCTTTCTATATTCTTACAACATTCCTCTCTCTCTCATTCCTCGTTTCATTCCCTTCCTCCTCAGCTTCCTCGTTTCTTTATTTGTCATGCAGACACCCCCACATTTAGTTCAGCAGCCACTGGAAATATAAGGATCAACCCAAAACGGAGAAAAGACTGAACATGTGAAATGTTTTTTCCCCCTGCAGTCTGCGTCTTCACAAGAAACAACATTATCGTGGCGAGCAGGACGAGGCCGAGGGCGGTGGGAGAATGGCGTGAGATCGGTGGCGTGATTACTAATGAGCACCACCTGCGCAACGCACCGGTCTCGTATCTCTCACGGAGGAGCGGAAGCATAAAAGGAGGAGCGACGACAGTGGAGATCAAGAGAGGCCAGGCCTGGATTTTATTTAATGTTTTGTTTTATTGTGTGTGGCGGGCGGCAGTCGACCTTGAGGGACTGCCGTCTTTACTTTCGTTTTTGTATTTGTTTAATTATTTATTATTAAAATTGTTGAATGTTCGCCCCTTCTTCCCATAACATCTGAGCTGCGTTACAATTATTTTTACTGGACTTTTATCTATATGTTTGCTATGATATATTGGTGTCCAAAAATTTGCACTGAAAATTTGGAAATGAACATTCAAATGAATCCTGGAAAACTGTATGATTTTGAAGAATTTCAGTTTGAATCAAAATGCTCTCATTAGAATACTACAAGATTATTTCTTTTTTTTTATGCAGGGAGAAATTAACCCACAGTAAAGCGATGCATGGCACTCTGTGTTTATACCCTATTAAAAGATAATGAAAAGAAATAGCCCAGACCCCATTAATGCTTAGCTTAGGAAAACCAAGGCCTACTGAGGTGTAAAGTATTGACAGAGCAAATCAGGATGTCGTATGTAGCATGGTTAAAACCTTTGGAAGTCTAAAGATGCTGAAAGAGCACTAAAATTCAATCTAATGGATTTAATAAGCTGCACTGGCCAGGCCCTGCGGTCCTGAACACATGCCACGGACACAGACGTACCTCAGATGTACAGCTAGTTTCTGCACAGAGAATGTCAAGTTGTGGGTGGGAAATTGTCAATTAAAATTGAAGGTAATTGTGAAGCCTTGGTCGTTGGAGACAAATAACATAAAGAAGTGTGTGTCCAGTGTTTACTTTGAACACAGGCGCTGACAAAGTCTGAATACAGAGAGGTTTGTTTAGGGTCTTATCAGTATTTCACAGCCAAGCTTTCACAATCAAGCTCACACACAAAGATAGAATATTCTGTGTCAATTTTAAAAGAGTACTTCTAAACTTCAGTCACATCTATAGTTATGTTCTGTAGGCTCAATAGATTGGCCTTGGTCACATTGCAGCTTATTCTGGACAAGAACAATCTAGTTCTTGATAGAAAGAGACCACCTGATTCTGGCACTAGCAGGTTTATATGAAATAGGTTATGTTACAATAATAGACTGACATAAAAATACAGGTTAAAAAATATTTTTAGGGGGAGCGTTTAAGTTAGTGAGTGTACATGTATGAAAAATGTAGGTAAATATGATCCAATGTTATTTTAATATTATAAAATAAATATTACATATATATAAAAAACGAGGAGATCTTTAAAGCATAAAGTAAGTTTTACATGATTACTGTACAGTTGACTGATTGTTTTAGTCAATAGTCTGGCCTATTAGTTATTGTGTTAACCTTATTCAAACATTCAAAACTTCAAAATGAAATTTTGAATCCTACTTAAAAAGTTGGGTATTTACATCATAACATGAACATTCACACCGCCTGCTGCTGATATTTGTCTCACTCAGCATGTGTCATCCACAGCAGTGAGTCGGCGTGTGCGGGAGCTGATGGCTAACGTCATCATGAAGCAGAAAGGGTGAGAAAAGTGCTGCCGTCATCTTAAACGCTCTTCAACTCATAAATATTTCTGTACCAGAGATTAAAAAGGCTCATATTTGCCAAAAAGCTTAAGAGCTAATTGGATTGTCCATGACATAGAAAGTGAAGTATGCTGTGTCTTAATAGCCAGAATCAGATGTGATACATAAGCAGAGCAGTCAGTCTGTGGCATTGCACTGACACTTTCCAAAATTTTACTATACGCTGCTTGTCTATGTCCATACAAAAGCACTACTATGAAAACTCTAGCACACCGTCCATCAACTTCACATGTGAAACCATCAATCTACACCGAAGACTTTCTCTGAAACACTTTGAAAAAGGAGAAGCCTCATAAATACATCTTGCTTTTCATTCAAGTATGATACTAAGTGAATAGAAGGAAAGTTAACTTGCACTAAAGCAGATAACTTTTTATTCATTAGGCTGGTGTACTATATCCCAGTCTCTGTCTACTCAAAGAGGGATTCCGGTCCAGATCAATGGGAAATTCAATTTCAACTCCCTTGGCTTCTGATCAAAATGCCATTTTGCCAAAAACAGCACTGAGATCAAATTCATCCACTGATGCCTAACTCGACTTCATAAACAGCAAACGATCCATGAGAATTACAGACGGGAATCCGTATGATATGATACACTGGGTCAATAATATGATTCCACAAACAAAATGTAACATTCAAAACTCCTAATTTATTAATAAACTAATAGACATGAATGATGCCTCAAATTGGGTGATTTGTTATAGGGAGAGGTATTATTTTACTATAAAAGCAATCAGAGATAATATTTACAATTTACAAGCCTGACAGATGATAAAATTGCCAAAAAAACAAACAAACAAATAAAATAAGGGAGGAGAGACCTGAACCATATCAAGTAACAAAAATATATAGAAAATTTATCTTAGTACTTGGTTGCCTGTATGCAACCACCCACATCACAAGAAACCTATAGTAATGCCATAAAGATCACCAAGAACAAACTAGATATCACCCATAATACCTTAAAACCACTTAGAATAGCCTACAGATTACCCCGAACCCCCTATAGATCACCCTGAACCCTATAAAAACACCATAGAAATAATATGATCATCTGAAACCCAGAACCCCACCGAAAATACCAGATCTCCCAAAACCCCAGCAACTGAATAGCAACAGCCTACAGACCAATCAGAACACTCAACTCAACTGGGACTGCCATAGAAATCACTCAGACCAGGATCATTTCTGACCAGGATCAGGTAAATCTGTGCCACTGGCGTTGAAACAGTCACTATAGTGCATCAGTGAGATAACTTAGCATTATTTTGACTCCATGTATACATGATTACATTGCACTCTGTCTGCCTGGTTTACTGGTACATTCTAGAACCACAGAAGCTTTTAACGGCTAAGTTACAGATCAATGTCTATTCAACACATGAGTAGACAACAATAGATACAACATGAAAGAAAAAAAGAGACAGATAAGGGAAAGGAAGGGACAAAGAGAGCAGGAAAGGAGAGCAAGAACGTGATGCGTTAACAAGAAGAAAACAGGGCTATTTAAGGAAGGTGAAAGTCACTGCAGAGCTCAATGACAGAAGCCTGATTGGACAGTTCAAGCCACAGAGGATAAAAGTACATTAAGTTAGAGTCTCACATTCACTTACTGAACCAAATCCCATTTCATCTCAGTCTCCTTACACATATTTCTTATCTCTTAAGTTACCTGATAACATGAGGGTCCCACTACTGCTGGAGCGCCGCAGCATGCGGAAGCCCTCGGACCAGGAGCGGGACTTGGGCAGGCGGCGGAAGAATCGTCCCAGGCGCTTGGAGACCTGTCCAAAGCAGGCGCTGGCCACCGCCTCCTCTGTCCCCATCTCCGGCAGCATGACCGCCGCTATCTGTGGCCTGTTGCGGCCATGACCCAAGTGCCACCACTGAGTCCCGCTCCAGGTGCCGGTCCGTGAGCGGCCGCCGTCCCGGCTGGGGCTGGGCGCCTGGGGCTCCGTTGCGTCGTGGTGTGGGCTCCCTGCGCCAGTCGCTCCTGTGTGTCCACCATCGCAGGGCTGCGCTCGGTTTTGTGTTGTGCACTGAATGCCCCCCTCCCTGCCTTTCTGCCACCCTGCGCCCCTACCCTCTGACACTATCCCCCCCTCCGCTGACTGGTATTCTCTCTCCTGTTCTTCTCTCTCTGCGTCCGTGCTCCTTTTTTCTCACGCAGTGCAGAACTCGTACCAGCTCAGACTGCACCCACTCATCCTGCTCTCTGCAGCATGTTTTTCATTGAATCCTTAAAGGCACAGCCGCACTGCACTCTTGCCTCCAACTCTCTTTTTCCTCTCCCTCCCTGTCCTTCTCTCTCCTTCTCGATCGATCTCTCTCCCTTCCTCCCTCTACGCATCTCTCCTGTCACTCTGTGCCATCATGCCACTTCCTGTGTGAGAGCACACTCCCACGCTTGGAGAAACCTGTTGTCCTGAAGGACAACTCAAGATCTGAACACACTAGCTCTCCGTTCTCCATCGTCCTCCTTTTCTCTTGTGTATATCTATAAATAAAAAGAAATGAGAGCAGCGTCTTCCTTCATATCTTTCAACAACAACTATCACCTGCCCCTAATGTGTGGCTCCTTACACATATTCCAATTTAGACATTAAGATTGACTGTCCAGAAATAAATGGATATTAATCATCAAATACCTCAATAACCAACCTCATATTCCAATTGAGATTCAAATAATTTGAAGATCCCAAAGTAAATGCATGTTAAGCCTAAAAGTAGAACAAATACCACAGCATTTTGTTGTTGACTATGATAGATGTGGTGGCACATTTCCTGCTGTCCACACCCCAGGTCCCCCAGAAGAGAGAATGAGTCTGAGAGCGATAGAGGTATAGAGAAGTGGCCAAGGGCAGCCTAATTATAGCCGAAGATATAACTCCCAACAGCCCTGTCACACTTTTGCATACTCACTCCTCCTTTTCAGTAAAAATTGCTCCTTACATCCCATCACAGAATGTATTAACACATCTTCATACAAACGCATGAAACAGCCCACTCTAAACCTCCAACTCAAACTGACTGTGCGATACTAAACTCAGACTATTAAAGCCTTCATGCAATATCCAGCCTCTGAACATCATGAAGCCACAGTACTAAAACAGGAAGTGATTTAACAGGCCCAGTCCATCTGTAGCTTGAGGTGAATGTTGTATTAAGAAAGTAGACAAAGCTTCTGCTGTAAAAAGTGTTTCAACAAGGTTAACTCTGTGCACACCGAACCACTAAAACATCTAGCCTACAGCATGAATAACACGTTTTCAATAGGTTTTTGTTGAGCACACAGTCAAGCTTGTTGCAGGGGTTTGATTAGGAAGAACTCGATTTGTTTTAGAGGTTCTCTAATTGTGTTTAACTGAAAAAAAAAGAATGGAAATGGGATTTAAGAGCTATGAATGTTTACTTATCAGCTGAATTAAAAGGACAGCAAATTATAAAGCGTAAGATCCCATGTCTCTCTCCAAATAAGTTGAAGCCTAAATGCCAGCAATTTAAACAATATTTCAGGCCTTTCTGTACTTTTATGTGTGGAAACTGAGAGTCTGAGAAGTAAATTACATCATTAAATATCATCATTTCATCTTCCCAGTAGCATCACTTTACCTCAACAAAAGTTCAACATTCCTCTTTCCATCATTATAGTCTGTCTGAAACTTTTAATTAAAAATCAATCCAATGTCTGACTGGCATCCATAAGCTGTAATCCATTTGCAATATGGCTAAACGCAGTTTTACTCAAGCATGGATTAAACACAAAAGGCAGACAGGCAACATCCCTCAGACGGATGGATGCAGAATTGGGTGGGGGAGGTAGCCAAAATCCCGAGCCAGATTAGACACATAAAGCCAGACTGAAGAAGAAGGAGAGAGCAGGTAAGACTGATGCTTTGAGATAGGCCCATGCAGTGAGGAACCCTTTTTTAAGACACCAACTCACTCACTGAGTCACACTAGCAGGGAGTTGGAGCGTCACGTGAACAGGCTACTAGAAGAGAATTCACTTATTCTCCTTGACTAAACCTTGAGACATTGTCTATCCCTGTTGTGACTCAGCATATAACTTATACACGTCATGTAAAGGGAATATAATTCAGAAACAGAACTCTATAATGGTAGTACTAAACACAATAGAGCATCCATTATGTCTTTCACAATCCGTTTAGATATGCATTTGTGCAACTTAAGACTAATGATAGGTTTTATGTATTGACAGTGTGTGTTGGATGAGCAAGAAAGAGCACAGAGGAACATTTTATAGCTCAAAGGTTATTCTTTCTTAGCACAAGACATTTCAGATATTTTTCTCAAAAAATTCCTTGAATTCTGAAAGAGAATATTGTATTATATGGTAATAGGATGCATTGGGTATTTTTTTTTTCAAAATGCTTTTTATTATCCTGGTTTTTCGCCAAAATTGGTTCCAAATTAGTTCAAAATTCTAAATATATATAAAATTAGCCAACAAAACTATAAGGGAAGATTGGTAATTAATAGCTCCCTTTTAACATAACAATTGCAGGTTACCACTTTTTACAGTGTAGAGCAATAAAACTACTGTGAACTTTTGGTTTCTTAATGAACGAGTGAAGTCTGTCATCATTTACTAACCCGCATGTCTTTTCAAACCTGTATGGCTTTCTTTCTGGAGAACATAAAAAAAAGTCAATGGGGTACAAACAACATTGTACTTTCATTGTACAGACAAAAACATCTTATATTTTTCTTCTGTGTTCTGCAAAAATCATACAGGTTTGGAACAGCATGAGTGGGAGTAAATGATGACAGAACTCCTTTACGGTTGAACTCTCCTTTTAAGGTTTTTTTCCTCTCAGGAGAAACTTCTGAGAATCAGGTGACTTCAGCAAAAAATCTTCATTTGTTCTCATTTGAATCGTATTGTTGTCTAGTATAAACAATTGACATATTTAAAAGATCTCATTTGTGTTTTCTTTCCTTTAGGAGAGCGTATGAGAACAAAGGAGCTGTTTACTGACGAATGCAACAACCACTGATGTTCTCTGACTGCCTCTTTCATTCAGTGTGTATAATTACAGGCTGTGTGCACTAAAATGGTAATCTGTAAGATGCTCCATCTTTAGCCCGTTTGCACCACCGCAACCTCTTAAATACACCAATTCCCAGCATGCTCCAAGACACTTCTAAACAAAACAGCAACAATTACAAACTACAATGTTTTGCTTTACCCATGAGTGACTTTTGGTCATGTACAATAACTCTGCTAGGGGCATCTCAGAATACTGATTACAGAGCAAACAAACCACTGGAGGCATATCAGGACATGCTCATGGAATGCTACACAAAAGCGTTTTCTGTTCACCCCTATGAACAGAAAACGGTCAAATTTACCAATTGGAAAACCCCAAGGCATCCCATACTGAATCTCAGTTACAAACCACAACAAAACTTCCAGGAAAAAATAGACCCAACCCTGGCATTTACAATGAAAGGTTGAGGAGAAAGAGGAACAAGCACTTCCAATGAAAATAGTGGAACTCAATGAATATGACAAGGAGCTTCTACAAACACTTTCGACATTTTTAATAGTTCCGTATGGGACAGAGACAATATTCAGCTCAAATGGCTGTGCATGTCAAATTTACAAAAGGGGCATAAATTCCGTCATTGCGTCTGTTAGCGCTCTCTTTTCGCTCCATACCGGTATGACTTTCTTCTCCTAAACACAAAAGATGATATTTTGAAGAATTCTGCAACCATTTTAGTCCACACTAAAGTCAATGGGTCTAAAACAGCATTGGACCCCACTGATTTTCATTGTATGGGCAGAAGAAAGAAAGGCATTAAATTAATAGGAATGGACTGAGGGAGGGTTATGCCCAAATTTGACTTTTAACTGCACTGGAAAGGCAGAACAGTCATTGGGTTTAATGTATAATCTCAGAATCACCCTTAACTTCTAAATAATACACTCTATAAACCCCTGCAATTTCACTGTCTGACTTTTATCAAGCCGTTCACTGCAGTAGTACATTTCCCAAATGAAAACTGCTGACACGCTGCTAACTCAGCACCGCTTTACACACGCACACGCACACACACACACACACACACACACACACGACCGAACAGATGCACCATGTGCACACACACAGACTGACAAAAACCCAAAACTTAACACACAAACACTCTATTCTCAGTGTGCATCAGGGTAAATGCATTAATTTCAGATCACGGTAGGACATTACAGCACTGTATGATGTAATTTCTCAAATAAACTGACTTGGCTGAGCTTTTTTAATGCTATGTGTGCTATGTGTCATTTGACAATGTCATTGTATTCTACATCATTCACAGATTTCTATATAGGTTTTTGCTATTAAGAAACGACGCTTAAGAGAAATAGCTGTCATTTAAAAGCAAAAAAGAAGATTTAATAATTGAATTAGCTGAAGTGCATGACTGGACAGTGGAGTGCAGCAACAATGGTGCAAGAGCAATGCCAGCACGGGCAAATCACGCAAAGAGAGGTAGCCTTTAAGATGAAGAAAAATCCAAAATAATTCAAGAATTTAGGAGAACCAAGGCAAGTGTACCTTACTCACATGCTTCAAATGTTAGTCATTCCTATCTCTACTAGCAAGAAAATCATCTGGAGGGGAGGGGTTCATCAGAATCCCACCTTCTCCTTCATATAGCTACAACTAATCAAATATGACAAATAACGAAACAGAAAAACAAACAATGACCTCTACTGGGAACTCCCCCCTCATCCTCCCTAAACCACCACATGTATCAGCATGCTTCATCTTAATTAAACATACTGGAAGTTCCTAAAACACTGGAGCCATACAAACAACCCCTTCAGCAAAAAACAACAACACTTGAGTACTATATAAACA
This sequence comes from Chrosomus eos, assembly GCA_036326025.1. Lineage (NCBI taxonomy): Eukaryota > Metazoa > Chordata > Actinopteri > Cypriniformes > Leuciscidae > Chrosomus > Chrosomus eos. The sequence continues at coordinate 16,285,315 of CM070839.1, read as the reverse complement.
TTATGGACTTTTGTCAGTGTTTCTCTTCTCTGTCATTTTCCTTTCTTGTTTCACAACTATCTATCTCATGGTTCTGATATAAAAGTATCAGTATGCTGAAAACACAATGATAAATAAGCAAAAACTGTTTATCTCTCTACCTCTCAGTCCATACATCTATCATCAGTTCATTCTAGAGTATTTATCCCTCATCAGTCCATCCATTCATAGAAAGTCTATCCATCTATTTCTCCAACATCCGTCTTTTCATCCATTCATCCATCAATCTGATCATCAATCCATCTTGCATTTATCTATCAATCACCATCAATCCCTCCATCCATTCATAACATCCGTCTGTTCATCTATCTATCTATCTATCTATCTATCTATCTATCTATCTATCTATCTATCTAATCTATCTATGCATCAATCCATCTTTAATTTATCTATCCATTCATCCATCCAACTCTCTCCACCTATATAGCTAGTATTTCTAACCATCCGTCGGTTCATCAATCTGTCAACCCATCCACCTATCCATTCATCCATCCATCTATAGATCTGATCATTCGTCATCATCTATCTATCTATCTATCTATCTATCTATCTATCTATCTATCTATCTATCTATCTATCTATCTATCTATCTATCTATCTATCTATCTATCTATCTATATCTATCTATCTATCTATTATCTATCTATCTATCTATCTATTATCTATCGTCAGGTGAGGAGATAGCCGTTTCTTACTTTGACACTTGAGTGCAGCGCTGTTGATCTGACGGCTACAGGCGTCGCACCAGTCCTGACTCAGCGTCCTGGAGGTGAAGATGTGGCCCTCTCCACTCTCCGCCTTCACCCTCGGGTCTCTCGGGGTGAAGATGGACCATGCCTCCATCCTCAGAGGCTCGTTTCGCATCTTCACTACTCCTGACCTTGCCTGTGTCAGCCTGTCGATCTGCAGTCCCTCCAGTTCGTCTGGCGAGCAGCCTAAGTTTGACCGTGGCGAAGAATTGCGAACTTGCGATGATGAAGACGCGTGGATCTTTGCCGTGTCCTTCACGGAGCTTCTCCGGCTCCCGGCGCTGTGTCTGCGAAATATTCCGTTATTATTGTTTGCGTTCTCTCGGTCCATATCCACAACAGATCCGTCCATATTACTACGTGGGGAAACGGCACTAGTGCCTCGGTTGTGTGATGCTGAAGGCGGCTCGTGATTGAATAACACGAGCGATGCTGAGACTGCGGCTCTCGCGCTGTCCACATCACTCGCTCTGTTTCGCATGATCTTCTCCAGCGACCATTTACGCGAGAATTTCTTTCTTTCGCTCGACTTCAGTTTGTGGAGAAGTTTCTGATCCGGGTCGAGGTGGTGTTGAGCAGGGTGCTGTCTTAAAGTGACGGACGCCATGCCTTTCGGCAGGAGTTGTATGTGTGCTGAATACAAACTAAATTGAAGCGCCAGCGGCGAGTGTGTGACGTGCACACTGAACCAGCCGCGCGCTTTAAATGTCACTAGAATAGCGGGCGTGCACGAGCCTGCCCCTTACAGACTCATGATCTCACGATCACTTCTCTTATTCCACTCTTCTAGTCAATTCACCTTTATTTATATAGCGCTTTACACAATACAGATAGTTTCAAAGCAGCTTTACAGGGATAAACAGAAAAACAAAGGTTCAATGATGCAAACAGAATTCTATTTTGCTATAAAGTACACACACACATACGATTTTCTGTTCTGACATGATTTTATCTTTGTTTCGTTTTTTTCCATAAAAAACATGTTTTAACAGGGGTGTGTAGACTTTTTATATCCACTGTATCATACATACATACATGCAATTGCTTTTAGTTTATATTCATTACATAGCAATTTGTACCCTAATTAGATTTTTAATTAAAATTACTTTAAGTTTAAACAATGTAAGTTTCACCAATTGTGTTAAACATTTTATTAGTACAGTCTGCAAAGTACCGATTACACTAAAAAGTGGAGATCTTAAAAAATACAAAACATTTAACAAAACGGTTTACAAACTGCCTAAATGGTAATTTGATAAAATTCCATGACAAAACAAACTTAAAAACGGAACCACACAATAGTTCCCCCCAGCACAAGGAATTCCCCATAATGTGACATCAGAACCCACCCAACACATATTTTACTTTCACTTCAAGTAGTAACATGAGTCTGTTGACTGTCAGTTTTTGTATGATGATAATCTTTGCACACTTCACATTTTTCAGAAACCCAGCTGAATACTCTCAAACAAACAAAACTTTCTTTAGAGCTCCATGTTCTGTGATTAATAGACTAATTCAATTATTGCAGTTATCTCTCAAAACCAGAATCGATTACACAGGGCAGATTAAACACCTCTCTCTTTATTCCATGGCTGTGCAATAATGACACTATTATTGTCAGCTGAAGGCACAGTGCCATCAATATTTCAACCTCAAGATTACTCAGGAAAACTGATGTAGCAGTAACAACTGTTCTATATTTCTTTCTTCTTGGCAGTGTAAATCCATACTACTAGACTGTATAAAGGTAAAATGCAGTAATTACATTAACACTGACTTGACAAAATGTGTAGTTACCTCTTTGAACCTCAGAACACATGCAATTTCAGCTGCCTGCCCTGGTAACAGCCGTTAATCTGTTGTTTAGGGTTAGAGAGATTTAAATAAGTACAGTTTTGTGGTGCCTGTTTTGTATAGTCCTTTTAGCTCAGAGATCTGGGCTCGGAGACATTGTGTTGCATTCTGTATTCTTTGAGGTCTTCATGGTCTGTTGGGTTGAGGTATTTTTTTCTCCACTGGAAGTGTAGAAGTAACTACAGAAAGGCTTAAAAAAGATGTCTTGTTAAATTTAAAAGGATTTGTTTAGTGTACATAATAACAGTAGCACTTGCATCTAAACACCATACCTTTCTATCATATTGTTGTTATTCTGCAGCTCCCGTGCCACAGCCTCCATCTCATCCTTTAATCTGTTCATTCTGGAAACAATTTCATTATTTTACATTTTTGTTGGAATTGATAAATGCTGTCTCATCTTCATTACAATGACATACTTGAGAATCATGTGCTCATCTTTTTTCGGTCCATCCAACCCCTCAGCTCCTATTGGCTGGTGGAGAGCTCTAAAGACAGCTCTGTCAAGAACCTGCGAGGAAGGGAAGGTGGAAAGGTTACTTCCAATCCAAGCTTTCTGACGATCAGGAATAGAAGTCAAACTTAGAATAGATCAATCCAATTGGTTTAGACAGAAAAACGTGAATTAAGGGAAGGAGTTAAGCGTTGGGAACGAGAATCGTTGGAAGTTGATTAGAAGTGATGCCAGAACTAATTGAACTGAAACTGATTTCACACAGACAGTTTGCAAAAAATCTCCATAAAAATCCATATGTTGAGTCCAAAACCGCATAGTAGGTAGCACATTTGGTTTGAAACTTTCTTTGCAACCGTTAAAATATTATGTTCTATATAGTATGAATGAAATTTGGACATACTACATCTGCCATGTTGTCATCGTCACAAGACATACATCATCAGTTGCGTCGCTTCACTTCCATTCACAAATCCTCTCCAGACCAGTGGCCTCTTGGGATAGTAAAGTGTCCACTGAATGCGCGCTTTAGAATCTCGGCAGAAGTAGATCATCCGGGTACTTTTCTAGCTACTATGTATTCGGACACACTTCTGGGCTCATATACTGTTTTTCGCCAACTATATAGTAAGGAAGTAGGCATATTCAGATGCAGCAATAGTCACTTTGCACAAGGCAGTATTTAGTTCAACTAAGGTGTAAGTACATTAGGAGAACTGCTGTGAAAAAATAAAATTCTGCCCTCACATTCTTTTCCAGATGGGATTAAGCCAACAAATTTGTGGTGTAATGTTTTTTTTTTTATGAGAAAAACATAGCCATGTTCATTTTGGATGGGATTAAAATCACAAAGTGAGTCTGTGAAACAAAATTTACCTAACCTCCTTAGGGACAACTCGTCATGCCTGAAGAGGGCTAAAGACAGACTATGTGTATTTTGTGGGAATCAAAGGGCTGACCTTGTTCTGCTGGGCCTCACACGCATGCAGATCCCCCATTCTCTGCCGCAGGACACCACCAAAATTTTCTAGACTTGTCTGCATCTCATAGAGAACTCTGTAGAAATAAGACTCACATGGTCATTGAAACATTTATGGCATTGACAAGCCATAAAAACAGTGTCAGTAATGAATACAGAGGTTAGTAATATGTTGGGAAGACTAAGAATCTCTGGAGACTCTGGAGAGATTATAATACTGTTGATTTGTTATTGTACACATGAACTAGTCTGTACTAGCACTTGAAGTCACTTCAGATGAAAAATCCATGCCAATTAATTAAATATACAAATGCAAAGAATTAAACATGCTGCTATCAGTCATCATAAGTGATTAAATGGTGTGACCTCTGTCTTACTTGTTCCAGCTCCCAGCAGCCGCCAGAACATCCTGGTACTTCTGCAAACAGTCATCCTTGAATAAAGTCTTGACTTTCTTTATGTATGAAGACAGATTGAGCCTGAGGAGAATATAGCAGTTTCTCAGTTTAATTACCGTGAGAACAGACACTCATTCAAGATGCTCCAGGTGTTTAATACTTACTTCTCAAACTTGTGAATCTGTTCGTCATTATAGCTGAGCTCTGGGACAGAAAGTGTATGAATTAGCAGTAGTCAGAGAAAATTTTCAAAAACCCCAACACCGTAGTTCTTTTTTGTGTGATTGCTCAAGAAAAAGCTCGATTTTAGCTGACTGGCTTCTCTGCAGATTCATATCTAACATTATCAATGCAGCCAGGCTATTCTTCTGTCTCCATGCTTGCCTGTCTGGAATGGTCCTTGCTGTCAGATAAGACAGCACAACAGTGCCTCCTCTCCCTGCAAGCGGGTACAAGCAACACTGAAACTAATCTCACTAATCTCAGCAACTGGCTCCACTCATGAAACTCCACTTCCAGCTTCCAGGACTGTCTGCGAGTGACAGAAATGGGTCACTGCCTAATATACAGTACATTCACAGAGTTCAGTGAATTTTTGCAAAGCTTCCTGAAACCACAGACTGGTTGAGAATAACTTTTATCATGGGTTTATAGCCTTTATCTGATCTGCAGAAATTCAGACCTTTTTGACAACAGTTGTCATGAGTTTGTTTTGTGTAATGTTATATTGTTATATGAGAGGAAAAACATGCTTCCACTTACTTCCTTTCACTCGGTCTTTGTAATAATGCTGATGAACTGCAGCAATCTTCCCCGACAAAACCTCCATCTTCTGGATGCTACATTAAAGAGTAGGTATATTATTTTCATTATTACTGTATTAAAAATTAAAATAATCACTGTATTAATAATTAATTGTATTTATTTATTTTATTATTTTTATAATGATATGTCATAACCTTCCATAATAATATGCTAAATTAATAGAGCTTGATCAACCATTTCCAGTAATGTTTTTTTAAATATAAATCTTTAATAATCCTTGCGAGTGTGTTTGTTATGCACGGTAATTTAATATGTTTATTAATTTACAGAATAATTTCATTTATAAATCAACATTTGGATAAATGTTGTGCTTAAATGTTATGGTAATGGATGAAAAAGTTAGCTAATTAATAGCTCAAATCCATACAAATAAATAAATAAGTGTTAAATAATGTATAATAATTATTACAACATGTTCCCCCCCATCCCCATCCCCATCCCCATCCTTGACCTCTTATCCTGGGCCAGTGTCTCAGAGTGTTTAGACAGCATCACATGCAGGTGCTGTAGTTGATTCTGGAACTCTCTGATTCCAGTGCTGTACATTCGCTGCAAATCCTCTTCTATCTACATACAATGATAAACCTCAAGGATGCAAACTATGGCGCATTCAAATTCATTTATTCAATATAAATTTGACACAGAAGAGAACAACTCTTACCTGTGGGAGCTTCTTCTTATTGTCTATAAATTCGGGAAACTCATGTGCAAACTTCTGAGTGCTGGTTGGGAAGAACGAAGAGATGGCCATCACTAAACAACGCAATATCATGAAACTAATGCTTACTGTATAGTTTAATAAGCATTATTTAAACACATATTCAGTATGCAAATACTTACAACCGATTGAGATTCTCCTCTGTGCTGATAGAAGAAAGCAGCTTCATATTCACCATGGCAATCCTGTGCGCCACATTATTGCATTCAAAGCCTGTGTTTTCACTGAAAAGTCAAGAATATTGTTATTGGACACACTAAAATGTCAAGGTAATCCTGTAATTGGAGGTGGTGTTTTCTTGGGCAATATTTATCAGGATAGTGACGCATGAAGAACACTGATGATATTAGCACTCACATGTAGCTATAGAACCCCTGCAGAATCAGTTCTCTGTATTTCTGTAATGAGCGAGCTATATGCAGGTACTGATGAATAACCCCGACAATGCTCTTTAGGAGGAACAAAAACAACAGGACACAGTGTGAGGTTTAGAGATAATAGTGTTATAATGTCCACCAAAAATAAGCACCAAAGATAAAAACAAAAGAGGCTTGCTTACCTTGGAGAAAGTGTAATCTGCCATGACGTCAAACTTTGTGGGCATGGTGGGGGCTTCAGCTACAGAACAGATGGAAATAGAAGGAATGGTGGAAGAATAAAGAAGGAAAAGAGACCATGCAACCTCTCCTTATTTGTAAAAATACATTAAATTGAAAAATATACACTTAAGACTCACACAAACATCTTAAAGTGTTCATAAAACGCCTCATAAAAGAAAGCAAATAAATCTAATTTATTGTGTCCTTACGTTCTTTGTATGGATGTCCTCCTGATTTCTCCAGTCGTCGGCTGATCAGAATGATAGGGCGGTCTGGACTGGTGGGAGGAAGGTTTACTACTTTCATGCTCGGCTCCAATATGAGAGGATGACCCTGAAACAGGTACTGTTGAGCCGCAGGTTCAATTCCAGTTTGGGCCTGAACATCCTCAAAAAAGATTGAGACCCTTGAGGAGAACAACAATAAAATATATATTTCAGAGGCACTGTTAAAAGTCATTCAGAAAAAAGTGGCACCCTCATTCATACTGCCATTGTAGGAAATCATTTTTAAATGGTTTTTAAATTATGACCATTTGGGGACCTACAACCAAATGGCATTTATATTTACAATATATTGAGAAACTGAATTTTCATATACAGTAACTTAAAAAGAAAAAGAAATAGTGCACATTGTAACATAACAGTAGTTTAGTTGCAGGAATCTCTTCTCTCAGAGCACACATACGTGTTGTGAAAGTGGATGTAGATGCTGTGTGTTGTGGCCTGCTGGAGAGAGAAGATGTGGACAGTGATGCGGTTCAGGATATCAGTGGTAGCAGCAAAGAACTGGACAAAGCCCCAACACTTCTCCTGATTGGCCTCCAGTATGCTGGCCAACACTGGGGTCAGTTGAGTCTTCAACCCCCTACGAAAAGATACAGAGCCATTGGTAAACTGCTCCCTAACGGCCCACTAGAAATAGTTAAACGCCGGGTCAACAGAATCCTAGCGCAATTGTCTTTTCAATTGCGCAGACAGTCACGTGCTCATATACACTTAATCCACCGTGACAGTTCTGTCGCGATTTCCGCTTGTGTCCATTCTCTAACCGATAGTGCTGCACGGATCATAATCCGCGGGTCGAGCGGGCCGAGTAATAAAAACATTCCATTCAATCGAGGGTGGATGACAGCTAAATGAGTGTAATAAAGACACGGAACTCCCATCATGGTACCTAATGTACGGACGGAAACAAAGTTGCGCTGTTGAGTCTCGCGCAGTTATTTATAACATTAATTATAGTTAAGAAACAATATATAGGCTATACACACGACCAGAGTGCTGTTTTCCTGAATAACATCACGATTGAAACCGAGATATTAATTTCATAACAGTTCAATAAACAAATAGTTTAAATTAAGTTACTTACATTTTTAGACTGTTTTTGTTCTGTTTTAGCAGCGAAAATAGTTCCAAACAACAGAACCATATCGCGTCTCACAGCAACACTCATCCATGATTCATTACTGAATCATTCAGCGTTTTGAACTAATCGCTTGAGTCAAAGATTCAATTGCCCATTATTAAACCCATAGACATAATATAATACATAGACGCCCTATTGGCCGCTGGAGCGCACGTCAACGGCGCCGCCATATTGGGGATGGCAACTTTCCCATACCTCTCATACTGGGAATGAGAAAAATGCCTGTTTTGTGCGCTGCTTGGGGCTGTACAAATCGCCACACAATTGAAAAAAGCTTTCGAGGAATTATCTTTCACAGGCAAGACTGAACGTTTGTTTTTGGTTGTATTTGGTCATTATTTAATTAGTAATAGTAACGTTCAGAGGATAAATTAAAAAATACTACTGTTATTGTGTCACGAAATGTAGTTTTAATAGTTTTTCAGTCGACAATGTAGTTGTTTAAAGCTTAAATATGTGGTTTGTTTATAAAGACAGCGCCTATTTAAAAATTTGATCTGACGGTTTCGGAGTTGTACGACGCGATCACCGGGCGGTCAGCCCTCATTAAGCCCGCAGAGGACAGCCTTACCTCGGCCAGAGCGTCTGAAGTTTGCCGCCGGCTCGGATGTCTCTAGTCTAGTGATTAAACATGAGATATTATTCGTCTTGTGTATATCTAACGGGCGATCTTTGGTCTCATTAATCTATAAATGGTTCCCTGGTAAATCGTTTTGGCTGAGGGCAAAGTGAAGTTTCATAACTTTATATTTAGGCTTTTTTAACGTTGTATCCTGCTGTATGTTTGACTGAAGCTACTTCTGCTATTACTGATCAATAAAACTGAAATTTAACAAAAAGAGTTAAATATTAAATATAAGTCACTATTTAACTTATTTTTTATTGTGTATATTCTGTAATTGATATTTCTTATTCTATTGCTATTATTATAGTATTATTAATAAACCATATGCTATTATCAATATTTTTGTGATTGTATTATTGTATGATATTATATAATTATACTATTCATTACTATTTTATTTGCTGTATACTATTTGTTTATGTTATTGACTAAACTATTTACTATTACTTCTCACAAATGTTAGTTGTACCATAACATGTATTAGCATGGATCCATCAGTTACCTTTGTTATTGCTCAAATCTGGTCAATCACAGAAAATGCTTTTTCCACAATAAGAAAACTTAAATTATATCTCAGTATGGGGGTCTTCATCATTCTTATCCAAGAATAAAAAGCCAGATACATGACAAGTCTGAGCTTTGACCATTCTTTATTAAAACAAATATTTTACAAGTGTAACTATTGAGATTTTAAATAACTAGAGATGGAACTTTTTGTACACCACATACAAACCACTGAAATCGGTTGATAAATATAAAAACAGTTTTTGTTTTTATCCAGAAAAAAACGCAGCTCACCCTTGATTACAGTGCAGTCTTGCCCTCCGCAAAATGGCGGACCCGTTGACGTATCGCAGCAACGTTCCAAAGCGGCCAATAGGGCGTCTATGTATTATATTATGTCTATGATTAAACCGTCTCATTCTGAATCAATCAGCCGTTTGAATGAAACGTTTACATGAATGACTCAATGACTCGCTCATTAAGACGGCCGCCTGCCCCCTCCTACTGGCGGTTTAGTTTCAAAGTATCATTCTTTTCAACATTCCTTGTATATTCAAAAAATATTCAAAATAATCTAATTTAATACAGTTATAATTTTTCAATGTAAATTATTTAATTTGATTGGTAACAGCCTAGTGTCTTATTATTTTTAATTGAATGTATTGATAAAATGTAAGAATTTTAAATGAAATTTAGAGCATACATTAAATAAAATTAGGGGGAAAATGCCCTTTATAAAGGTACAAAAAATTATTCCGATAAGAGTGTTTTCAAAAATGAAACATTGACAATACGTTTAAAGGGAGTAAAGCCTCTGTTTAGACTATAAAGAAAATGCAAATTTGCCAAAAGAAGAACTTTTAATTTAAATAAATGTTAATTGTGTGATATGTTACCATATTATCATGCTTAATTGAATAATTGTAATGTGATGATCAGATGCAGATATCTAAATCAAAGAATATGGGTGGTTGGCGGGTGGATTATTATTTATTTTTAACAACAGATTCGAGTGACTCAAAGTGCACCAGATTAATGAATTTATCTTTAAAATGTACAAAATTTTCTCCGGGGGGGAGAAAATTTCTCAGCCTGGGGTTAAAAAACGATGTTTAGAACAACTATAACCTGGGTTAAAGGGTTAGTTCACCCAAAAATGAAAATTCTATCATCGTTTACTTACCCTCAAGTTGTTCCAAACCTCTATGTGTTTATTTGTTCTGCTGAACACAAAGGAAGATATTTGGAAGAAAACAGATCTCATTCCCCATTGACTACCATAGTAGGAAAAAATACATACTATGGTAGTCAATGGGGAATGAGATCTGTTTTCTTCCAAATATCTTCCTTTGTGTTCAGCAGAACAAATAAACACATAGAGGTTTGGAACAACTTGAGGGTAAGTAAACGATGATAGAATTTTCATTTTTGGGTGAACTAACCCTTTAAATGCAGTGTGAAAAGTCCTTAAAGGATTAGTTCACTTTTTAAAAAACTTTTGCTGATAATTTAGTCACCCCCATGTCATCCAAGATGCCCATGTCTTTCTTTCTTCAGTCGAAAAGAAATTAATGATTTTGATGAAAACATTCCAGGATTTTTCTCCATATAATGGACTTCAATAGTGGCCAAAACGGTTCAAGGTCCAAATGAGTTTTCAGTGCAGCTTCAAATGACAAATGACGATACCAGACGATGAATAAGGGTCTTATCTAGCGAAACGATGCGCCATTTCGAAAATAAATAAAACAGTTAAAGTATTATTAGCACAAATGCTCGCCTTGTTCTGTCCTGAGATGTACGTTTGTGATTCTCCTGTTCGAACTTGTTCATTAAAATGAACAAATCTTTGTTCGAGTCATTTTATTCATTCAACGAACGAAATGACTCGAAAAAAGATTTGTTCATTTTGAATGAGTCTTTTTTCGAGTCATTTTGTTCATTCAACGAACGAAATGACTCGAAAAAAAGATTTGTTCATTTTAATGAACGAGTTCGAACAGGAGAATCACAAACGTACATCTCAGGACAGAACAAGGCGAGCATTTGTGCTAATAATACTTTAACTGTTTTATTTATTTTCGAAATGGCGCATCGTTTCGCTAGATAAGACCCTTATTCATCGTCTGGTATCGTCATTTGTCATTTGAAGCTGCACTGAAAACTCATTTGGACCTTGAACCGTTTTGGCCACTATTGAAGTCCATTATATGGAGAAAAATCATGGAATGTTTTCATCGAAACCATTAATTTCTTTTCGACTGAAGAAAGAAAGACATGGACATCTTGGATGACATGGGGGTGAGTAAATTATCAGCAAAAGTTTTTTAAAAAGTGAACTAATCCTTTAAGAAACTTCAGTGTTCTTTCAAGATGAATAAAAACATGCAAAAAGCAAACACTTAAACGAGCCTACAGGCTGGAATACACTACACAACTTTTAAAAATCTGAACAGATTTTCATACATTTACTGACATTGTAAATGTTGGTTACAGAGAAAAACTTTGCATCATATACTAAACGACTTGGGATCCCACAATAACAGACTTTTATAAGTTGTTCAGAACACAACAAACTCACGCAGAAACATGCACCTTGCTGCTATGACATGCTTGACAATTGAAATCTGTAAAATCAGTCAACTCCGACTACCCAAAAACCGCAGACTGACTCTGACTTTTGGCAACTAGCATAGAGTCATCCAGACTGTAAATTGCGGCAAATATCTAGGCGTGTATTGTATTCCACACAGTAGATGTGACTTTTCATTTGAGGTGAATGAAAACAAATCTGTGTAATGGGTTTGAAATATTGTGGACCTTGGTGGACAAAAAAATAGGACCCTAATCCAAAACAACATATTGAAAGAATGGTATTTTCCCCTCACAAACTAATTTTCCTATGCATACAATAAATAATATAGCATTGCTGACTGAGGTCCATATACAATTTCTTTCCCACTACTGTATGTCTTCAATGTTTAACACACTTGCGCATAGAGTAACTCACTCTGACAGTTGGCAACAGTGTGGCAGTTGGTAGCTCCATTCAATGGGTCCGTCTTCCACCTTCTGCACACCTGCTATGGCTTTCTCTGGCTTCTCTGTCGTGATCTTGTACCTGGGAAGAGCACCAAAAGCCACCGAAAATAGCAAAAAAACTATTTATGCTTTATACTTATTTTTGAAAGAAGAGAAAGCTATTAGTAGCTCTATTCATAATATATTATTCTATAATTTACAGTTATGATTAATATATCATTTATTATAAAAAAAATCCAAGTAAATCATTTTTTCAAAATCCATTTCTTACATGATCTTCTTGTTTTTCCGTGGGCCTCCATATGGTATAAAGGGAAGACTGCCAGCGGCAGCATGGTAGAAGGTGACGCCAATGCTCCACAGATCGACAGACACACCATACGTTTTCTGTTGAGGTTTCCTCAATACTGCACGTTCATACATGTCCGGATGCTGAAACACACAAGTTCACTTTATTCACAGACAGATCACAGGAACCACAACAAACACCTGATTATATTTCAGATATGATGTGCTGCATTTTCTGTGAATGGCTACAAAAAATACAGGAAGAGGAAGCTTTTGAGTTTATTGAACAATTGTAAGAAATTCAACAGCGTTTCCTCCTTACCAGATATTCCTCTGTGCCATATATGGAAATAAACTTCTCATCGTCCTCCAAATCACGGGCAGCACCAAAGTCCGTAAGCTTGTACACCGAGCGGCCATCCTCACCCACTTGCCTCATGATATTTCCAGGTTTGATGTCCCTATGCACTACTCCATTCTCCCGCAGGTGGTTCATTCCTTGGACTGTACATGTCCAAATGGGAGAAAAGCACAATTTATCCACAGTAATGCCTCCTAACAAGAGCAGAAACGTCTCGGTTACGTATAACGCTCGTTCCCTAAAGAAGGAGGGAATGGAGACGTAGTCGGACGTACCGTACTGTTTGGGATCGCTTTGAGAGACTAGAAAATGCACTAGAAAATGCATTTCTGGATTAGCGTCTTGAACGGAAGCTTGTAAAGTACCCGATTCAAGACTCGCAGGTCCAATCTACTTCGAGTGTAAAAAAACGAGCCACAGCACATTGGCATGCGATAATTGCATTAGCTGCTCTGCCTCGCAGCGCGAGCATATACTGAGCAGCAGGTACGTTGAATCTTGGGTTTTCCGCTGAGGAGCTGAGCAGAGCCCGGAGTCAGCAGTGGTCCAGCAATACTGGCGACAAGACTACATCTTCGTTCCCTCTTTCAGGGAACGAGGGTTACATACGTAACCGAGACGTAGGGAGGTATCATGTGGACGTTAGACATATCGATTGGGCGTTTCCGGGCAGTACAACATATGGAATGTCACTGAGGTGGCTCCGGTCTATAGTAGGGGGGAGACAACACCGGTCAGAGACTGCAGAGCGGGATATGCCAAGGGAAAGACACGTGCTCGCCACAGGGAGCCGTACCGTGGAAGAATACACATATGGGATTGTTGTAGGGATCATAATATATGGGACCCAGCTTAGCACAGGTTCCACCAATGCATAGAAGTGTTAGGCCTGGCTCCTCCACGTCCGTTGCAGAGCGGTGTGGAGGAACTCAACAGGGTTCAGCTAATGAGGAACTCTACTGGAGCAAGAATGGCACACGTATCCATTCCATAGGAGGGGAAAGGCACAGAAAGCCGACACTTCGAGTGGGGATTACGGTGTTGACTGGCTTCTATGCGAAGAGAGCACAAGAGCTTGACATGAGAGCATACCTGGACAGTTGTTCTAGGGACACTCCGGCCCGGAGAAACAAAGGGTCTGACCATGGGCTGAGGGATCGGCGGCAGGCCGGGGTGATTGTCCCACAGAGCGTGCCGCTCTGCCACGCCCATCTCAGGACTCGGCCGTGAAGCCAGTGCTGAAGCGGTCTCATATGAAGCAAACCTAGCGGTGTTACTGTGGCTGTGGATCCCCCTGGCACATGCTCTCATGAGAGAACATGAACCACCCACGAACAAAGTCTCATCATGCTTTAAGCCCAGGCATGTGAAACAGTGATCATGGCCGTCAAATGAGGATAGGAAACGACCGCATCCAGAAACACACGGTTTAAATGACATCTTGAAAAAGACGTAGCATCAAACCGTGTATGCTCTTTCAGGAAACTGCTCTCTCTGGTGCCGAGCGTACAGGGTCATGGTAGCGGCTACACAAACAGGACGATAGTGCAAATCTGATGTGAGCACTCAAATTCTCATTGAAGGCGCAATGTTCGAGCTGTGAAAACAGCTGTTTTGCTCTCTGTGAGATCGCGGCCAGCGCTGTATTTCGCTGTTTAATCCAACACCAGCTGAAGAGACGTTCTCCTGAAGATGCGTTTTCTTTTTTTTTTTTAATTAAAACACTCTCAGATAAGATTGCAGAGCAGGAACAGTACAACCGCTGAGCTCCTAAGCGAAAAGCAAAGATGCGACGCACCTGCAACTCATTATATGCTTGCGCTGCGAGACAGAGCAGCTAATGCAATTATCGCATGCCTGGCTCGTTTTATAACACTCTAAGTAAATCGGTCTCTCAAAGCAATCCCAATCAGTAAGGTATGTCCGACAAACTGAAAGGGAACTACTGATCTTACTATGTACATACCCAACACTTAATTTACTCTGTCGGTGACTCGGTTCTTACCCACACACTGCAATACGATGAGGAACTCGGACTCAGGAAGTCCAAACGCATTCTCAGGCTCCTCCAGCATGTTCAGCAGACTGCCACCTGAACACAACTCCATCACCAGAACCTTCTGCTTCGGGTTCATATGCATCTGACATGCACAGGAACAAAAATGGTAGTGATTTAAAAATGACATTTTCAGATCTATTTTAGGTGAATAGTCATACGAGTTTTATAGAATGTTTGGAAACAATTGTCTCATTTCATGTCATTTTAAGATCAAATTATATTGCCTTTTTATAATCGATACTATACACATTATTTTTAAGTGGCTACAACCAACATGCAAAACATATTTTTAATGGTTTTATTCATACTTTTTGACACAGACTGCAACAATAAAACATAATATGCAGCATGAAAATGTTATTATTATTCCTATTACAATTATATTATATTTTGTTTTTGCCATGTATGCCACTATAGTTTGATTAATAAAAAAATACAGTAAAAACAGTAATATTATGATTTATTTCTGTGATGGCAAAACTGAATTTCCAGCAGTCGCAACTCCATTGTGCTCAAAAAACATTTATTATTATTATTATTATTATTATCAATGTTGAAAACTGTTGTGCTGTTTAATATTTTGTTATTAGGGAAACATTAATACCTTTTTCATTATTATTTAATAAACAGAAAGTATTTTATTTGTAGCAAAGTTCTTTACTGCAAAATTGAAAGCATCATTGCTAAATAAAAGTATTTATTTCTTTAAAAAAACAGAAAGATCCCAAACTTTTTATACATCTATATAAACCCTTTGCAAAAAATATGATCATACTTGTTTATTGTTATGTCTGGCATTTCACTGTATTAAATACCATTGGTGTGTGCTGTTCTATAGCAACAATACAAACTTGCACACAGTTGTCCATAATTGACCCAGACACAACGCAACATAGGAAACTGAAACATCAAAGCATTGTATCATAGCTGGAAAATCTTAAACAGCGTCAAACACCACATCAGATACGTACCTCCTCCACAGCAAAGAGTTTAACAATGTTGATGTGATTGAGCCTCTGCAGCACCTCATACTCCCTTATCTGCACCTCATACGGCCTATTGTAGCTCACCAAGTTAAAGACCTTCACAGCCACCAGCTCACCTGTTTTCTACAGGAATATAAAGTCATTCAGCGTGAAATATCAAGTCTATGCGCTGTTTTTGTAAGGGATTTGGGAAAACTGTGTTGATGGTAAAGTACTTTGTTTCGTCCTCTGAAGACGCAGGCTGTCGCCCCCTGACCAAGAACATCATCCAGGGACCAAAGGTGGTTTGCTGTACTTGCCGTCATTGCACTGACACTTGCGGATGACATGATCGGATCTGTGTATGACAAGAAAAAAACAAATCCTCTAAAGCAGTAAATATTTAATGCTAAGTTTTATATTGAATATTTAATGCTCTAATTTAACTGCTCTCACAATTTAATCACTCTCATGATTGCACTTCATTTAATACTGTCATGGTTTTACCTATTACCAAAGGTACTGCAATTTTATTCATGGGATTAATAAAGTATTCTCAGTGGAACCAAATACTATTTGAACATTTAACACACACACACACACACACACACACACACACACACACACACACACACACACACACACACACACACACACACACACGTCCATATGTGTGTGTGTGTGTGTGTGTGTGTGTGTGTGTGTGTGTGTGTGTGTGTGTGTGTGTGTGTGTGTGTGTGTGTGTGTGTGTGTGGGGTGTGTGTGTGTGTGTGTGTGTGTGTCCATATGCAGAAGTGCATACATGAGGTAAATACCAGGCAATATGTTGAACAACCGAAGGTAACTCACACACGTCCATTTGCAGTATAACGTTACCTGAGCTCAGGTAATATAAATCATGTAAGTTACTAATGAAAACTGATCTGTTAAGTTTTGACATTCCTACAGAACTTAAGATTTAAGTGTTTAATGTGCTGAACGTAAGATAAACAGAATCAAACTACGTAGGCTATTTCTCTCATCGAACCACTTTTTAATCATGCGTGTGATTAAAGAGTGTATTAATCAAAAGTGACTTGCCGATGAATTTTTGACCTCAACACGCCTCAACAGTCGCATCACAACAGAAGTGTCAAATAAGGTCCATTTCCTTCCTAAATGACCTGCAAACAAAGAGTAGAAAAAAACGTCACAATATTTCTGCGAAAATTAGTTATTATTTAAAGAAAGACGATATGTGAATAAACTGCCGACACTTTGAATAACGTTAACGTTACATTGTGAGGATTTCCCCTTAACATCATCATCGTCATCGCTCTGATTTGACAACACACGAAAATACAAAAACAAACCAACCATTTATGTGTAAGATGCCGACGCATTTTCCACTTTAATCCGAGTTTGTCAATCCGTTTGAGTTTTTCTACAGACTAATTACTCAGGCAGTTCTCCAGTAGAAGTTATAAGAGCAGCTCGACGGAAACTTGGTCACCATCAACTTTTCTTTCATTTCTGTTAGGAACTTCCTTGTTCGGTGCATCGGGTTTGTAAAGGGATATTGGTGTATTCGTTTCCCCGTAGATGATTGTAGACTAAGATTAGATAGGAAATTTTAAGTTAAAATGTTATATTGTGAGTCATATTATGTCGTTTGTTTTGCAAACCACTTTAGTCCACAATTCTATAAAAAAAAGAAGAAATGTGACAACAAACCAAAATATTTATGTCGCCCTCTAGTGGATGACATTTAAATCACAATGATGCAGAGGGACGAGCACATACTTCTCTAGAAAAGCATATCTCACTTCTGCTCAAAAACAACACGGGGAAATTTTACCTAGATTAGAACATTCTAGGAATTTATTTTCAAAGATAGAAAATGTCCATATTTCCTGCTAAGGCTAAATAATTTATCATCATTTTGCCACTTGAAATGTGTTTGGAATTTCCTCACGAACAGGCACTTTCAGATTCTTTATTATATATATATATATAGTCCAGTGAACAAACAGAATCAGACTTCATGGGAAATAGTCCCTAGTTCCATAGTAACACCTACAGGTATGATGTCAATCACTCTCTACACTATAGCTGCGAAGACAAATAACAAATGTTTGAAACTTTATATGAATGCTTTTTGTGTGATGGCAGGTAAAATTGCTTAATGCCAGGCACTGTAACAAGACATCTCAGATTGACACTATCAGAAAGAGATCCATACCCATTTATATTTTAAAATGAAAAGAGAGAAAGATATTAACAAAAAAACTTTACACATTTAACTTTAACATTTAATCAGACAGGTTTAAAAAGTATTTTT
Organism: Chrosomus eos; assembly: GCA_036326025.1. Taxonomy (NCBI): domain Eukaryota; kingdom Metazoa; phylum Chordata; class Actinopteri; order Cypriniformes; family Leuciscidae; genus Chrosomus; species Chrosomus eos. Next base: position 16,267,105 of record CM070839.1, on the reverse strand, counting down.
TATTTAAAATGAAAAACTAAAAAAGTGGTGGGTAAAATTGGGAAAAAATATAATTTTCATATTTTACACTTTTTTTATTTAAACAATTAATTAAAGACATTTTTAGCAAGCATTTTTAATAATAATACATTTTATTTATAATGCGCTTTTCTAAAACCTAAAGCACTACAAACAATAAAACAAGTAAATTACAGAAGTAAGAGTAATACAAAATAATCATTACAGTACACATCATTAAAATACTAATCATAAGTCTCTGTAAGCAATTTTAAAAAGAGTTAGTGTGAGAGTTTTAAAAGCAATACTGACTGGACAGGTAGCCAATGCAAACTATAAAGCAAAGCACACCTGTAATGTGCTGACGAGGTGAGGTGTATGTCAGCACACGTGCTGCTGAATTCTGGATGTACTGCAGGCGTTTTATAGATTTGACAGGTAAACCAACAAAAAGTGCATTACAGTAATCAATCCTGGAAGTAACAAAAGCATAAGCCTTTCAGCATCAGGTAGAGTAAGATAGGGCCTAATTCTTGCAATGTTTATTAGGTGATGGTGTGCTGTTCTCTGGTGCAGTTCGCAATTTAGCGCCCCCTAGAGGTAATGTCACACTATTTAAGTAGAGCATGTGCTGTTCAGCCATTTTGTTGTCAGGCATTTGAGAGAGCACACAGATGATTTCCATCTCCATTCACACTTCACTCTTGAAAAGGCATTGTCTGTAAGTGTTTTCTAAAATCATTGTTATGAAGGTTCTTTGGTGTTTGTCATATATTGTGGTGTTGTATTTGAAGATGTTAGATGTGTGTACAAATTGGACTATTGGAATGTTGTCTATGCTAGTATGTATGTTACACCATCTATATTTGAAAATGTATGTTTTAGAAGATGTTTATGCTCATTGAAGTGTATTGTAAGTTAATGTACGTCTATTGTTGTTTTTGCAGTTTTACACCGCTTCCATTAAATACACTTCAAGTTAACTCTGTCTTGGGTACTTTGTGGAGGAGTGTTAAGCTTGCTGAATAGCTATGTATCAGGACACATAGTGAGGACAGTAAAGTAAAAAGACACCATACTTCGGGATTCAATGTGAATTGAAGATACATCGTCTTCCCTCAACAAAAATGTCGGATACCAATTCCATAAGTGTCGATCTAGAAGGCCTAGAGGTTAGGTCAGAATGTGTTGCATCATCTTCGTCATCCTCTTCACGAAGATCAAGCAAGTCTACAAGCAGCATAGCAGCTGCACAAGCTCGTGCTAAAGCAGAAGGAGCACGTAAAAGAGCGGCCTTCGCAAAACGAGAGATCGAGATGCAAGTTGAGAAAGCACGCATTGAAGCTACGTTAAATGCTCTAAAGGAAGAGTGTGAGGCTGAGGCTGCCTCAGCAGAAGCTGAGGTGTTTGAGGCATTTGTTAAATCAGAAAAGAGTGAATCTGAAAAGGGAGAAGGTCATGCTTCATCAATCCACCAGTCCATCGAACGTACAGGAGAATATGTCAGAAATCACTTCTCTTCTTCTGTAGATGAGAGTCATCCTCAACCTGCAGGTGTGCATAGCCCCAACCAGTACTCACAGCACCATGCAGACTTTGTCAGTCAGCCTCCAGTCACAGCAAAAGTTTATCCTACAGATGTTTTGGAACTGGCTGCTTATTTAACGCGAAGAGATCTTATTACTACAGGGCTTAAAGTATTTGATGATCATCCTGCCAGTTATCTGTCATGGAAATCCAGCTTCAAAAATGCAGTAGAGGGGTTGAATCTCAAACCTAGTGAAGAGTTAGATCTCATAATCAAGTGGATTGGTGGGGAGTCACTACAGCATGTCAAACGTATCCGAGCTGTGTATGTTAATAATCCAGCTGCGGGCCTGGATATGGTCTGGCAGAGGCTTGACAGAAGTTATGGTTCTCCTGAAGCTATCGAAGCTTTCTTGTTCTCCAGACTTCACGATTTCCCTAAACTTTCAATAAAAGACCACAAGAAACTGCAAGAGCTCAGTGACTTACTTCTTGAAATATTAGCAGCAAAGAAAGAAGGTTATCTCCCAGGGCTCAACTTCCTTGACACAGCGAGAGGGATAAACCCAATTTTAGAGAAATTACCTCACAGCGTTCAAGAACAGTGGATGAGTAAGGGGTCTCACTACAAAAGAGAGCATTGTGTTCCATATCCTCCTTTTTCGCTTTTTGTCGACTTTGTGTCTCAACAGGCAGAGATGCGGAACGATCCCAGTTTTTTCCTCTACACTCCCAGCACAGTCCCTTTCAGAGTTGAGAAGCAACATCCAACCAAAGCATGGAAACCAAAAGTCTCCTTCTCGGTGAACAGGACAGAGGTAGAAAATTCTGGAAAACTCTCTTCAGAGCACCTAAATGAGGATCCAGACAAACAATGCCCTCTTCACAGAAGACCTCATTCTCTAAAAAAGTGTAGAGCATTTAGAAATAAAACCCTAGTAGAACGAAAAAACTTTCTGTCACAGCATTTTATATGCTTCAGGTGTTGTTCCTCAACAGCGCATCAAGCAAAGGATTGCAGAGCTGTAGTGCATTGCGAGGAATGCAATAGTGATCGGCACATCTCTGCTCTTCATGCAGGACCAGCACCTTGGATTATGGCAGATTCTTCTTCACCAGTGGATGAGCATGGTGGGGAGCAAAGAAAAAGTGCATCAGCTGCGACTACCTCCATGTGTACTGAAGTGTGTGGAGGAGGACTCAATGGTAAATCTTGCTCTAAAATTTGCCTAGTAAATGTCTATCCAAAGGGTCATCCCGAAAAGAAAGTAAGAATGTATGTGCTATTGGATGACCAGAGTAACGTGTCGCTGGCTAGATCAGCTTTCTTTGATGTTTTTAAAATCCAAGGTGCTGCGTGTCCATATACACTCAAGACGTGCTCTGGAACAGCAGATGCTGCAGGGAGGAGAGCAAGTGGTTTCATTGTGGAGTCGGCAGATGGAGAAGTTTGCTTATCACTACCAACTCTCACCGAATGTGACTTAATTCCTAACAATAGGGATGAAATCCCAACTCCAGAAGCTGCACGTAGTCATACCCATCTTAAAGCTGTAGCTGACAAGATTTCGCCTCTTGACCATGAAGCCGAGATTCTCTTGTTGCTTGGCAGAGATATCATTCGTGTACATAAGGTACGAGGTCAGTGCAATGGTCGTCCCAATGAACCCTTTGCTCAACGTTTGGACTTAGGATGGGTTATAATTGGTAATGTCTGTCTCAATGGTGTTCATAGGCCCACTGTTTGTTCCTATAAAACTAACCTCCTCTGGAACGGACGTCCCAGTTACCTGACACCATGTGAGAACAGTATCTACATGAAAGTACGGTTGTCAGGTGAACAAAACAAGTCTCCTGTCAGATCAACACGCACCGATGTGGGCAAATTGATTTTCAGCCAGACGGACAATGACTATAAGCTTGCTGCTTCATTTGAGGATGAACTTTTTTTAGAGATCATGAATCAGGAATTCTGTAAAGAGGGTGCAAACAGTTGGGTAGCTCCTCTGCCATTTCGTACACCAAGACAACGCTTACCCAACAACAGACCGCATGCTTTGAATCGACTCCTGTCACTCAGTCGCACTCTGAAAAAGAACACCGAGATGAAGGATCATTTTATAGAGTTCATGGAAAAGATTTTTGAAAACAATCATGCTGAAGTAGCGCCTCCCATAGACCGAGATAAGGAATGTTGGTACTTACCAAGCTTTGGAATCTACCACCCTCAAAAACCTGGACAAATTAGAATTGTGTTCGATTCAAGTGCACGGTTCAATGGTGTGTCGTTGAATGATGTTCTCCTTCGAGGTCCAGACCTTAATAATAGCTTGCTTGGAGTACTCATGCGCTTCAGAACTGAGCCAGTTGCGGTGATGACAGACATTAAGCAGATGTTTCATAGTTTCCTTGTGAAAGAGGATCATCGCGACTACCTCCGTTTCTTGTGGTTCCATAACCACCAACTTGATGGTGAGATCAGGGAGTATCGCATGAGAGTTCATGTGTTTGGTAACTGCCCATCACCTGCTGTGGCCATTTATGGTCTGAAAAGGACAGCTATGGAGGGGGAAAGAGAGTTTGGAACAGAAGTGAGAAAATTTGTAGAACGACACTTTTATGTAGACGATGGCCTCAAATCATTCCCCATAGTAGAGGAAGCTGTCAGTGTGCTGAAAGCAGCTCAAGAGATGTTGGCCCAATCCAATCTTAAGTTGCATAAAATTGCATCCAACAAACTAGAGGTTATGAAAGCCTTCCCTGCTGCTGATCTTGCCAAGGGCTTACAGGACCTTGATGTTGGCCAAGAACTTTACGCTGTGCAAAGAAGCCTAGGCCTAAAATGGGACCTTGTTGCAGATACACTCACATTCCAAGTGGTTGATGTTGAAAAGCCATATACTCGACGTGGTGTGTTATCTACTATAAATAGCCTGTTCGACCCGCTTGGGTTTGCTGCTCCTGTGAGTGTTCAAGGTCGAAAAATTCTAAGAAATCTGACCAGTGACAACTGTGATTGGGATGCACCCCTTCCCGATCACAAATTCGAGGAATGGCGGAAATGGTGTACTTCTCTACAACATCTGAAAGAGGTGAAGATCCCAAGAATATACACATCAATTCCTTATTCACAAGCTCAGGAAAAAGAAGTTTGTATATTTTGTGATGCATCAACTAAAGCCATTGCTGCTGTTGGCTACATAAAGGTTACAGATGCTCATGGACAGACTGAGGTTGGGTTCATCTTTGGTAAAACAAAACTGGCGCCAAAACCTGACCTAACCATTCCCAGGCTTGAACTATGCGCTGCTGTTCTCGCAGTAGAAATAGCAGAAGTGATCACTGAAGAGTTGGACCTGGAACTGAAGAACATGAAATTCTACACCGACAGCAAGGTGGTTCTTGGTTATATATTCAATGAATCAAAACGCTTCTTTGTGTATGTTAATAACCGAGTGCAACGAATTAGACGTTCAACTCAGAAACATCAGTGGTTCTATGTTCAAACTGATCTTAACCCAGCTGACTGTGGGACAAGAGTCGTTTCAGCAAACCAGCTTACTGTCTCTGCATGGCTTACTGGTCCAAAATTCCTGTCGTATACCCAAACCTGCCCACCAGTTGTGGAGGCCTTTGAACTCATCCATCCTGAATCTGATGCAGAATTGCGACCTGAGGTAACGACTTGTATAACAAACCTTTCTCCATGTCTTGGAAGTGCACGTTTTGAAAGGTTTTCAAGCTGGACGTCAGCTTCTAGAGCTGTAGCACGACTCTCACATATAGCTCATTCCTTCTCAAAAGAAGGCAAACAGGATTCCTGCCATGGCTGGCATATCTGTAAGAAACCTTTGAGTGCAGTCCAATTGGATGAGGCAAAGACTAAAATCATTCTTGCTGTTCAAATTGAGACCTATTCAGAGGAAATGCAGAGCATCAAACAGGGAAAACCTATTAAGAAACGAAGTCCCCTTGTCAAACTTTGTCCGTTTGTTGATGCTCAAGGTATACTTCGAGTTGGAGGAAGATTGTCGAAAGCACAATTGCCATCAAATGAGGCTCATCCAATTATAATTCCAGGTAGACACCATGTTACTTCTCTGCTCATTAGACACTACCACGAAAGAGTTTGCCACCAAGGCCGCCATTTCACTGAAGGAGCTGTTAGGGCAGCTGGATTCTGGATTGTCGCCGGCAAGAGACGTATCAGCAGTCTAATACACAGCTGTGTAACATGTCGTAAGTTACGGGGAAGGTCTGAAGAGCAGAGAATGGCAGACCTACCAGTTGATCGCTTGAGCACCGATCCTCCATTCACCTTTGTAGGTCTAGATGTGTTCGGTCCATGGTCTGTCACTGCAAGAAGAACACGTGGAGGACAAAGTAATAGTAAGCGTTGGGCAGTCATCTTCACGTGTATGAGTACACGAGCTATTCACATTGAAATCATTGAATCACTTGACGCATCTAGTTTCATCAATGCCCTTAGACGATTCTTTGCAATCAGAGGACCTGTGAAACAACTGAGGTCTGATTGTGGGACAAACTTCATAGGGGCCAGCAAAGAACTGCAGGTTGGTTCTACGCATGCCAACGAACCTGTAGAAAGCTACCTCTCAGAGCAAGGTTGTACTTGGTTGTTCAATCCGCCACATTCCTCACACATGGGAGGTAGTTGGGAGAGAATGATTGGAGTGTCTCGTCGAATTCTTGATGCCATGCTTCTCAAACTCGGATCTGCCAAACTTACACATGAAGTTTTAACAACTTTTATGGCCGAAGTTACTGCCATAGTAAACTCAAGACCATTAACTTCTGTGTCTTCCGATCCAGAACAACCTCTTATTCTTACTCCTGCTATGCTCCTTACGCAAAAGATTGGAGCACATTCTGTACCTCCAGGGCAGTTTGATGATAGTAATCTCTATAAACGGCAGTGGAGACAAGTCCAGCATCTGGCTAACGGATTCTGGAAAAGGTGGAGAAGCGAATATATCTGTGGTCTACAGAAAAGACAAAAGTGGACAGATGAGAAAACGGATGTGCAAGAAGGAGATATGGTCTTGCTAAGGGATGTTCAAGCCAAAAGACACGACTGGCCTATTGGCTTAATCACTAAAACTTTTCCAAGTGATGACGGGAAAGTAAGGAAGGTCGAAGTGAAAATTGTCAGAGAAGGTGTCTCTAAGCTGTTTTTGCGACCAATCTCTGAAATCATTATTCTCTTGAGTAAGGACAGTAACGGACTCTGTGGTTAGTTCTATAGAATGGACACTAAAGGTTTATTTGCTTGTAGGGTTTGACATCTTAAAGATGCCAGGTGGGGAGTGTGCTGTTCTCTGGTGCAGTTCGCAATTTAGCGCCCCCTAGAGGTAATGTCACACTATTTAAGTAGAGCATGTGCTGTTCAGCCATTTTGTTGTCAGGCATTTGAGAGAGCACACAGATGATTTCCATCTCCATTCACACTTCACTCTTGAAAAGGCATTGTCTGTAAGTGTTTTCTAAAATCATTGTTATGAAGGTTCTTTGGTGTTTGTCATATATTGTGGTGTTGTATTTGAAGATGTTAGATGTGTGTACAAATTGGACTATTGGAATGTTGTCTATGCTAGTATGTATGTTACACCATCTATATTTAAAAATGTATGTTTTAGAAGATGTTTATGCTCATTGAAGTGTATTGTAAGTTAATGTACGTCTATTGTTGTTTTTGCAGTTTTACACCGCTTCCATTAAATACACTTCAAGTTAACTCTGTCTTGGGTACTTTGTGGAGGAGTGTTAAGCTTGCTGAATAGCTATGTATCAGGACACATAGTGAGGACAGTAAATGCAGATTTCGTAATACTCTTTATGTGAGAGTCTAGTGTTAGGTGGGCGTCAGAAATCACACCAAGGTTACGAGCACAAGAAGATGGAGATAAAACACTATCGTCCATGATCCTTTGTGAGTGGCCACAGGTGTGCCAATGAGCAGAACCTCTGTCTTAGAGGAATTCAGTTTTAAAAAATGATGCATCCACGTTTTTATTTCCTGCACACATTCCGAGAGAATTTTGGAGGTGACAGTAGGATCAGATTTAGAGCTGATGTAAATTTGAGTATCATCAGCGTAAAAATGATACCCCAGACCACATTTCCTAATTATTTGCCCCAAAGGAAGCATATAAACACTAAACAATATGGGACCCAAGACAGATCCCTGAGGAACACCAGAACTGACTTGTTCTGACAAATGTCAGATTTGTTGTTTCCCAAGACAACAAACTGTGAGCGATCAGTGAAGTAAGATTTGAACCAATTTAATACAGAACCAGTGATACCAAGCCAGCTCTCCAGCCTATTTAGTAGGATAGAATGGCGCACTGTGTCAAAGGCTGCACTCAGATCCAACAAGACCAAGATGGTAGAGCCTTAATCAGCTGAGACAAGCAGGTGTTTCTTTGTAAAGGAAAAAAATTGGCTGGTAAAATTGGGAAAAAAAGAGAATTTTAACATTTTGCATATTTTTATTGAAACAATCAAATACACGTTAGCAAGCAATTTTTTTTATTTAAAAATGTTTACTACAAGAACTACACGTGGAATTATATCATGTATATTTGAGTGGCAACTACTATTGCTGTAACTGTACAATATTGTACCAAAGAGAAAAAACCCACAAACAAAATAGGAAAAAAAAGAATGTACCTCTGTAATGTACACAATTGTATATACAAAGTACATCTGAACACAGGTTTCTCTGGTAACAGATATTTGAATGGACAACTATAAATATATCTGACAAGACAATTCATTTTACAGTCTTGCTTCAACTGGACAGGAATTACAATTTAACAATAGTTATGATTACAAAAAAGAGAAAGAAAATCACCCTGACTTAATTTGTTCACAAACTTACAATGCAGATTCAAGTGTATAATGATTGATTTCAAATTTACTCAATGAAAGACAACATTTTGGGTGTAAACAGAGGCCTCGGCCAACAGCATACTATTAACATTACACATTTAACACACATTGTGAATTACCTGCTGTCATTTGCATGTAAAAGTCCCACCCACAAAACAACTCCAATAAGACGGTTTCCAGTTGCCTTTTTGAGGTATCAGGAACAACACACACAGAACACTTCCAATCATTTACACATGAACAAATGTCACCACCTGTGATGTTTTCAGAACACGACAGCACGTTCAGAAAATAATGCGTTAGAAAAAGGCTCGTCCTCAAAAATAAAATAAAAACCTGACGTTACTTGGGGGGGGAAAATGCCTCGGTCATAAACATCTAGATCTGTCCATAGATATTTTCCAGGAGTCACGGTCAGCCATGCGAGACTGTTCAAGGCTTGTAATGCTTCAAAGTGAAGCAGGATACTTTCGCCAACCACCACAACTCCTTTTCTCGAATAATAAGGCCTCGCTTAGGAAAATACAGACTTGTCCGATCCATTCTGTCGAAGGCATAACCAGGCAGACTGGTCTGTGAGGGACATTTAGCTATTTAGACAGGCAGATTGTCAGACCTTTTTGCACATTTGATTCTTTCTGAGTCTGAAAAACTGAGGAAAGCGAGCTATGTTTTTACATGTGTCCCCCTTTAGTCAGTTTGAAGTCTTTCCCTTTTTGCATCGTAAATCCATAAAACTAAAAATACTACTGTTAGGCTGCTAAGATTCTGAATATACATACTGTACGTAAACACACATACTAATACATAGATACCATGATACAGACCCAGAGGTGATTAATAAACTATAGGGAAATTAAATACAATTATTTTTCTTTTATCTGTTTTAGTTTTTTTTATACACAGGTGAAGAAGAAATAATGTGCTTGCATGACATTCCTCATTTTTAGACACTTTTTTTTCCAGTTATAATCATCATTATTAAACTTATACAAAACAACACCCTCTTTTAATGTGCCCACTGATAGATATAATATTACAATAAAATGACTGTTATAATAATTTCAGAAGTGCTTTTGACCGGTATGGAAATGAATCCGTTTGTTAGGGAAGCCGTGTTGGTTCGCCATGCACATATCTTGTGAATCCTCATGCAAAGATGTTCCTTCACCTTTGTCATGTTTAGGTGCACGTCTGGTTGGATTCGCTAAAAGAGAAGCAGAAACTGTGCCAATGTGGATTATATGGTGATAAATGCACTGTAGCTAGTGATAATTGAATAACAGATTTGTAGAATCTGTAGAAAAAGTTATGTTGGAGGTGTCATGTGACGAGGATTTTTTTTGTTCGATTCCCTGCGATGCTGTGCCGTCTGTATCCTGCTTCAAGTTGCACCAGCACCAGAGTTTGAGAGGAAAAAAGTCTATCCATTGCTTGTTTGTCCTCAAAGTCTGACTCCAATCCCATAAAATCAGTCTATACAGGCAGAAAATCTCCAAACCATTCATTTGGGATTAGAAAAGAAGGATTGCTGATGTCCATGTCTCATGCTGTGCTGTAAAATCACTCCAATAGTTTATTAATTCCACACACACTCATGATCACTCACGCAAGCTTCCAATATCAGTTTGAGTCAGTTAAGTTGTCTGTTAAGATCCAAAAAAAAAAAAGTCTGTATCAGAGGGTGCTCTTGGAATTACTAAGAAACAGATTGGAATAGAGGCTGTAAAGCCTCAGACCGGACAGGACTTGTCGGTGGGTGGCGGAGGGGGTGGTGGTGGTGTTGGTGGTATGGTGGTGGTCGGGGATCCCATCGCTGGACTTCCCCCAGCCGAACTGCTTTTTGGGAACACAACAGGCTTGGGTTTGGTGGCTGGGGGTCTGTTATCTCTGAAGCTGGAGCCGGAAGCAGACAGACCTGTGGTACACATTGACGAAAGAGGGCTCTTAGGGCCGGCGCTCTTGCCGGGCCGGAAGGTGGAGGGCATGTCGCTTGCCGAACTGGCGCTGCGCTGCAGAGGATGCTGGGAGGAGTCGGCCTCGCGGAGCAGGCGGGAATGGAGCGGGCTGGAGGGTTCAGACGCTCCGCCGCTTTTTAGCTGCTCTAGAGTGTCGAGCACAACATCAGGAGTGTGTTTGACACTGCTCTGCCTCTCCAGCTCTCGCAGCTCACTTAGAGCCGTGTTCATAGTGGCCTCAATGTCCTGGGGGAAAGAGAAGAAAAAGTTGTATATAGGTGATTATTTTATATTTTATACATTTGTAACAAACAACACTTCTTATGCTGTTCTTATTTTATTCTTATTTTTAAATTTAAAGTTTATAAAATTATTTTCACATTTTAAAAAAATATATATATATATATATATATATATATATATATATATATATATATATATATATATATATATATATATATAATTTTAAATGTTATGTATTTAAATTAATTAAATTATTCTAATATAATTGATTGTAATGTAATATAATTTAAGTTAAGTTAATAAAATACTTGAATTCATGTACAACATGTTTGCGGTCTCATATATAAAACCAAAATTGAAACAACCTTAAAAAGGTCATGCATAACTTTAAATAAATGTATCTCTTATGAAGGCCTAGTTAACTGGTTAATATAAATTTTGTTCGCAAACAAAATATTAACTACAAAAATATTACAATTGAAAAAAAAAGTATTTTATGAAATGGTTTTTGACGTTTTTATTTTGGACCCTGTATGGTAGCCACAGTTTGATGGTGTTTAGTTTTTGCAATTTTTTTAGTACTTCACTCCTTTTCAAAAAGACAACATCTTTAGCTTTAGTTTTAGCCAAGGTCAGTCCGTTCTGATATCTGTTGTACAGGCACAACAACAAAGGATGACTTGACCGCAGGAACTCCAACTCAATTACAACCGCAGTCGGGATCGATCCTGGACCTCTATCCAGCCGTGAAATTACAGCTCAAAGAAAGATAAATGGGACGCTTTAATACACAGACACTGGAGAGCTCAGCACTTTTTACGGAGAGGAAAATGGACTTTCAGTTTACCTGCGTGTCATTTTTATTCAGTGTAAGTTTGCATGAAAGCTGACAGGGTTTAAATGTTGCTGAATTGAAATCAAACTTTTGAATGAATCACGTGCAGCAGTGAAGAACCGAATGGTTCCGGTCTTGTTGTACCTGTGAGCTGTGCTCCACCTGAGCGATGACCTCCGGGTCCAGTGGTCTGTGGTTGCTGAAACTCTTGGATCGTCCTGCAGGCGTAGACTTTCGGAGCTGAGGACCTTCCACCTTAGTCTTCAGAGATGAGTGGCGAGTGATGGAGTTCAGGACGCTGTGAGCGCTGACTGGCCGCTTGTCTGTCCCCTCTTTGGCCAGTCCACCTGCAGGCATGGAGGAGGTCTTTAAACCCCCTGCTGCTCCGGGTGAGCCCTCACCAAGCCCCTCCACTGTCCGGATTGTTCTCCGGATGCTGGTTGATTCTGGACGTTTCCTCGACCTGAGGTGGATAAAGTGTAGGCAAAATGTCAATATTATGAAAAGAATTTATTTGAATGATAGGAGAAGAATTTTATTGTAATTGAGACATTTTAAGAGACTAAATATTACATTATTTTAAATCATTTAAATATTTATAACAAAATATTGTAAATACATCTTATATCCTTTTTAATATATTTAATTAATATTTCTAACCATTATTTATATATAGTGCTGTCAAACTAATAAATCACTAATTAAATCACAGATTTTTCTGTAATTAATCTCACCTAACATTAAAGCTTTTAATATATTTTTATATTGTAATAATTTCACATTTAATCTCCAGATTCATGTAGAAACAACATACAGACAGTAGCCTATATTTTAAGTATTTGTTTAATGGTATCTTTTTTTGAAAGAAGATACAATCTGATTCCTGTCTCTACTAAATTGATTTGTTTCTAAATTTTAGCCATTAATTATAGCCATTCAGCATCAAAGTATAATTGAAAGCTATATATTTATTATGCTTTCAAAACAATAACAACTTTTAATTTAAGTAAATTTAAATCTTAACATAAACCCATTATATCAAATGTCACATTTTCCTATGCCTTACAGTATATCAGGGCTTCATTTTTTCTACTGACCCAGTCAGATCAGTTCAGATTTTTACTTGCCGTGTCAAAATGCACAAAAAGTTATTAATGTTTTTGACCCATGTAACCTTGTAAACAGTGCTTAAAGATTTCCAGGTAGGTCTAACAGGTAGTTAATATACAGAAATTTAATAAAGTTATCAAACCCTTCAAAGTCTTCACTGCATAAATTATAAATTAAAAATAGATTAACCATTACTAAAGCTACAAAAGTTATTCAGTCAAGAGCAATAAATGATTTTCTCTTTTTCTTTTGTTCTTTGATTATCCTTAATGACATCCTCTGACACGTTACAGACAGGAGATTCACAGATCCGCGCCAACACTGCGTTCTCTTTTGTGTCTTATCACGCTTTAATGGTTTAAAAGCATTTGCATGAATAAGAGCGTGATCATTTAATGTAATGCTAGCCAAATTATGCGTTGATTGCGCTAAATATTTTTAAAACGTCAAAATTAAAAAAAATATTTGCATGCGTTAACGAGTTAATATGGACGGCTCTAATATATAATATACATTTTGACAGACCTAATATATATGATATAAATGTTTTCATTTTAGTTTCACCATTTTTATCAACTTACTTGTTGAGGTTAGCTAGGTATATATCAGCCACATGACCTCCAATGGGTGAACTGGCACTGGCTCTGGCAGACACCTTCTCTTCCACAGAATCATGGGATGCCTCTAGGTCAGCTTTGGGACTTCCTCTGCCTGGATATCCATCTGGCCTATTACACGAAATCACAGATACATATTAGAAAAGCAGTTCTGACCAATATCATTAGTTAAAATCATTAAACCGGACAGCTTACATGTCCTGCACTACTATGTACTGGTGTGGAATGAGTCCCTCTGCGCCGCTGTGGCGACCCTCCCACCAGTCCTCAGATGCACGGTGGTACAGCAGCAAAGACGCCCCCTTCTTAAAGGAAAGCTCGCGGTTGGTGCGTCCAGAGTAGTCGAAACGTGCAACGGCCTCGATGGGGTCAGACTCTGAAACGTTCAAGGACCCTGACTTTACTACTTAAAGACATGAGAGACAGAGAAAGACAGGAAGGGGAGAGAGCGAGAGGGAAGAGAGAGCATGGGAAGGTTATTGCATGGGAAGCCAGGCAGGTTAGAGCACACTCGTCAAACGGCTTTGGAGCTGCAGAGGGGGAGCACAGACACACACAGAGGAGTGTGACATAGGAGCAGACTTGTGGTGCAGTGTCTTTGGAAGATTTGTGTGCATGTTAGTATGGTCTTCTATGGTGTCTAGGCTCACCATCATCGCTGTTGTGGATTTCAGAGGTGGTGTTAGGTGCAGGTTCATCCACTAGGGGGGGCTCAATGTGTGGACTATCACTGTAGAATTGACAGGAAGAAAGATGAATCAGTGGAATCCTCCATTACAGACTTCAGAGCATTAGAAATGACAACAACACAATCGTTTTTACATTTCAAACATTCAATACATACTTGCATATATACTAACAAATTAAAGGTTTGGAGAAACCTGACTAAATTTATGTTTCTTATTATCTTAAAGACCTTGTGATGCACAGGCTTCTGCTTAAATGCTTGAAATTAAAATGTTATTATTATATATTTTTTTGTTTGTAGATAAATATAAATTGTGTGAAGGTGTGAATTTCCATTTTAAGTGAAATCATTTAGCGAATAAATAAAAGATAAACAAACAAAATTACCACAAAAAAAGTTTAAATGATCAAAAGAGACATTTATATTTACAATGTTGAAAACAGTTGTGCTGTTTTTTTTAAATAGAAACATTTTGTAACATTATAAGTGCTTTTACTGTCACTTTTGATCAATTTAATGCATCTTTGCTGAATAAAAGTATTTCTTTCTTAAAAAAACAAAACATTAACTCCAAACATTTGAACAATTGTATAAATAAATAAAAATAAATAAATATAAAACTTTACCAAAATACCAAGTTTTGCCGCCAACAACACAAGAATGGAAGCATTTTTATAATACTATTTTTAATATGCATGGTTATAGGTTTAGTTTTATTTTATTATTTTCATTTCACATGCAAATGACCAAAACCTATTTTTTACTGCATAATTCCCATATATTTATATTTTTGACAACTTATTAAAAAACGAGGAACATAGTAATAATCTAGAATGAGTAGGTGTGTTCAAACGTTTCACTTCTAGTAATTATTAATACTGAGAGGGACTGAGAGGGAAACAGCAGAAGCAAAAAAAAAAAAAAAAAAATTCCTGAAATGAATGTGGATATTTCTGAGAACCAGTTATGCCTTTAGGACTCTCTACGTCTCTCTCTTCATTCCTGAAACAGTGTGTGCATGCTTCTTTGAAGCAAAACAGGAAGCAGAACACAGATACGAGGATCAAAGCTGGACCTTCCTGTGGTCTCTTGACTCCAAACTGAACCGGCCCTCACTCAACTCCTGTGGGGAATCTAATGAGACCAGAATACACTGTACTAACGCACAGGAAAATGGCTCGTTTCCAAGGTCATGCAGGCTTCATTGCTGATAACAGCTCTGTTATGCCATTCACAGGCCAAGAAACCCTCTAATACCCTACTATTAATTTAGTATAAAACCCATCTGATCTCCCATTGAGCACTCAAGCAAAAACACTGACTAATTTACTGTCATCACTGTACCAATAAAAGCTGCTCTCTCGTATCATGCGTTGGAGGAAATTCAAGCTCTGTAGAGTGAAAGTGCAATACTCTTCCCAGCTGGAATATATCTCACTAAGACCATCCCGCTTTATTACATACAGTTGGCAAGCATGAAGTCTGGGCTAATGAAAAGCTTAGTTTCATTAGAGTGCAGCTTTAGACAGAAGGAACTTAAGGGTAATGACTGTATAATGCTAATCTTTGCCTGGTGTGTGTAGGGTGACATTGTCAGGCGGGTTTGGCAAAGCACACGTCCATCAGTGTTTCAGTGAATCTTTAAAATGACAGATTGGTCTCACTGCAGTCAGTTGGTGAAGAAGACCCTCTGATCCTCCTGTCACTCCATCTGAGAGAGTGTGTGTAAGCTTTGATCTGGGCTCTTAAGGTAAAATGATCCTCGTGGCCTTCTTCACCCTTGAGCGGAGGAGTTTGTGTTCAGGGAGGTCAGAAGCTGCTCTGATTCTTAATGTCTTCCCCAGAGAAACTGCACGTCTCATTCTGCTCTCAGCATCAGTCTCAGACAAAAATTTCACACTTATTGTTACTTTTGCATGTGTAAGGACAGTGATGATCACGGTGCAAAAGACAAGTGAATTTCTTTGTCAAAAAACTTTCGCCAGACAGTTACTACTCTAGCAAAATTCTAATCACCAAAATGAATGCTTAAGCATTTACAAATAATTTTTCATTTTATTTAAATTGTATTCTTTTTACAAGAATGCAAGATACCAGGCTCTCATACAATGAAATTATGAATACATGCAAAAACAAGACAGAACTATCTAAATAGTCAATGCATGCTTTTTCCTTTGAGTTTTTTTTTTTTTAGTTTTTCTATGCAGTTTCTTTTTTTTTTGCAAAAATTTGCAAAATTAACCTATAGCTGTAGTTTACCCTACAAGTTCAATTAAACCATCAAAATATGAAGAAAATATTGTGGTTCGGCTGATCAGCTGCCAATAAAAACGTTGGGTCCAAAATTTATAATCCTCAATCATACACACATCAAAGCTTACACATATACACACACACACACACACACACACACACACACACACACACACACACACACACACACACACACACACACACACACACACACACACACATATATATATATATATATATATATATATATATATATACACACACACACACACACACACACACACACACACACACACACATATATATATATATGTTGTGTGTGTGTGTGTGTGTGTGTGTGTGTGTGTGTGTGTGTGTGTGTATGTGTAAGCTTTGATGTGTGTATGGATATATATATATATATATATATATTATATAAACATAAATAAATAAATAAATATGCATCTGTGCTGAATTTTATGTTTCACAATACAGAAAATAATATCACTCTGTGTATTAAATTAGCCTTCATTTTCTTTATGTGAAATATAAATTTTTCTTCTAATATTGGGGTGTAATATGAGCTGGGCATTTCTTTCTGATATTCACCCAAACGTTTAGTTAAATAATGCACCCTCACTGGCAAAATAAAACAAATGTTTGCTTTTACATGACACTGTTCGATAAAATAATTTTCAGAATCTCAAATTCAGATGTAAGGCTATACAGATGTAGATGAAGTTAAAATACAGAATGAACAGTAATTCATATCAGGTCAGGAACTGAGTTTGCAACATGTTAACTACAGTATCTTGTCAACGTGTCTCGACTTCACGTGACTTAAAGCCTCAGGAAACTGAAACGAGACTCTGACTAAACCCTGAGCTAAAAACACATCATCTCACCAGCTCAAAGTCTTAATTACACCGGCCATGCAATCCAAACAATCCCATGCATGAGAACCACATGAAAGGAGCCACGTCTTTATGCCTGCTTCTCACAAACAAACCTGATATGGATATGTTGCTTTCTTTTCACGGTGACACAGCAATCTGAAGTCATTTTCTCTTTGACATCCAAAACAGTTATTAAAAAGCTACAGGAGGCATTTCATTAGCGCTTGGCCTTGAGCAGGGAGGATAACCTCATTTTTAATTTAAAATCAAACTTTTCATGATGATTCTTTATAAGTCTGGCTGCCTTCCACAGTTCTGGTTGCCTTCATTGTGACATCTTTTGGGAGTATAGATCATGTGCTGACATTTCTGGGGTCAGAAATCGATCTGTGTCTTCAACCACTGAACTGACAGCTTAAATGAGCACAATATATGTAGGATGTAAACTTTAAAAAGTGACTGGCTCACTGTATGGCTCTGTTGGTCTTTATAATGTCTCTTTATTTTTATAATGCTCAATCCATCAGTTCAGACCTGTCCTGCATTAAATCAAGCTCGTCTGATCAACTCATTTCTGGTTTTGCGGTTCGGCTGAGCAGCTGCTCCAATAAAACGTGGGGCCAAAATTCACTGCCAATGAATTTTGCCAAGATTATGTGCTTCATTTTCATCCTTTTTTCTTCTTTGTAACCGAATTCACTCACACTGATTTTAGACTCACCAGTATTCCTCAGTGGCTCCTCCACGGTCATAAATGGGCCCCTCCAGCTCACGAGGCCCTGGAAAGATGCTCTCGTGATGGATAATAATGGTTTTGATGAGCTCGTTTACATGTGCCTGGCAGGAGACTTGGTCATGGCCCTCGGGCACAGACATGAGTGTGGGGCCGAAGCAGATAGCCAGGTTGTAGGGGTCCATCATGTTGTCGTCACTATACTGGGACAGACTAGTTAAAAGAGAGAGAAACATACAAAAGAATTAACCAAAATATATGAATGTTAATTAATTTGTTTTAATTAAATATTTACTTGAATTTTGAGTTCATATTTTAATAACAACAACAACCTAAAAACAACAAAAATATTTTATATCCTTTTTAATAAGTGTTGTATTTTTGTTTGTTTTTAGTTAATGAATATTTATTTTAGTACAAATATATATAAATAATAAGTAGCTTTCCATCCCCAGGGGTTTGTGAAACCCAGTTTGGGAAACCCTGACTTAACGTATATCACTATTTCCTAAGAAAAGCCTGTATTTTTGCAATTATTTTTGTATTTTTCTGATGCTGTGTCAAGTTTCAAAGTAATT
This sequence comes from Chrosomus eos, assembly GCA_036326025.1. Taxonomy (NCBI): domain Eukaryota; kingdom Metazoa; phylum Chordata; class Actinopteri; order Cypriniformes; family Leuciscidae; genus Chrosomus; species Chrosomus eos. Next base: position 16,248,776 of record CM070839.1, on the reverse strand, counting down.
TTCAAACTTTAAAAATACAATCTTGTTATGTCCGTGTTTTTAATGAACCTAAACTTATGTTAGATGAGTGACACTGCACAAAACTACTTGCATTGTTCCAAAGGTTAGAAAATGTCATAATAATTAAGTCCGAAAAATAAATGAATGCATTGAATAAAATTGAGAACAGATACATTAATAATTACAATTGAATAATTTAAAAAATACTATTAAGATTTGATGGTTTGAAGAATACCAAATATCAAAAACAAAATACTAGTCATACTATCCAGAAACATGGTAAAGTGTTCCCTGATTATATGACCATTCTCATGGAGAGAGCGAGACTATGAGCCAGCCATAGTCCTGCTGGACTAATGTGAAAAACAGACTGAGTTCCAGATGAGACTCTATCTACACTTCCTTACGACAGCTAATTTATCATGAGCCTAAACCAGCTTCCTCCCATTTATGTGTCTGTGAGACTGCTCTGAATTGTAACACTCTTTTAATTGTCCCCTTCTTACTTAATAGGATGCCCACTTAATTACTGAAAACTCAGATGTGTCCACAAAGTGTGGAAATGTATCCTTATTTGTATGTGTGTTTGGGGCAAGGGGGGTTGGGATAAAAGAAGTAGGGTCACAAAAACATCCACATGGAGAGGCTCCAAGCCAAATTTATGAACACTGTCCTTTCCAGACAGTTACAACTGCTCAAGCGTATCCAATTACCCTGCCTTGTCCTGCAAACGTCTATACCATCCCTCTTGATGCGTATTTGTTAGTTTATCCCATGCATACCTTTGGACGATGCACATAATTTGGCTGTAACGCAGGCCAGAGCGCATTTAGAGAGAGCAACAGTTCTTTAGAGACCTCTTCTGGCACCTCCATTGACTTTTACAGTGGAGGAAAGATCTATCGGCCGTAGCGCAAACAGAGAAACCATTCACTGAGGGCTACAGACATCCAGCATGGGAGCACTAATGGGGGCTTGATGGCGACACCATACCTCAACACACACTCGCTTCCCCCTTTCTGGCTGTGATACGAGGGCTGGAAAGGGTTCAGATGCTTTAAGAAAATCAGACACGCCTGCGTGCATAACAGCGGTCTGGAGTAGAAGCTAAGACCGTGTTGTGGTCTGGAGGGTCTTTCAAAAGGACCACAGGGTGGAAAAGCGTGTAAGAATGAGAGGCAGAGATATGGAGGGACGGTTCCAAGTGGCTTGAGCGCTGTAGCCCTCAGCTGAGGTTGGGTATGGGCCAATTTCCTCTTTTTGGGAAGAGAATATTTACATTTGTAGTAAAAAGGTCTAGTAAAATGGTAAGTTTAGATTGCATATAAGCTCTTTGTACGTTGAGGTTAAAGTCGGCATGAAACGGAAGTTGAGATTGTCATTTTTTTCTTGTTGTGACGTATATTCGAGTGAAACGGCTTCTGAAATTTGAAAAAATGTAGGGCGGGGCTTGATTCCGTCCTTCGGGAATTGATTGGATCGTTGGAGGACACTGACACTGACAGGTTCTCTGAGAGGCTGTGCTCCGATAGCCGCACCCTCATCGGCTCTGGCCGCACCCTTTCGCCATTGCACGTGACCGGAAGAAAAGAGAGGTCGTTTCGAGGGGGGAGGGAAGGGTAATGTATTTGATTAAAGATTATAAGGGTACATGAATTTTAAAAAAATAATGAAGTGCACAGATAATTCATTTATAATAAACACTACAATATTACATATAAAAAGAAGATTTGTCAAATTTGATTTCATGCCGACTTTAAGTTAGCTGTAATAAATCACTGGAAAATGGCACTGGTTTAAAGGAAACGTTCCCCAAAATAATTCTGTCATCATTTACTCACCCTCATGTTGTTCCAAACCGCTAATTTTCTATTTATTCTTTTATTCACTGAAAAGCTCATATCTTCAGGGATGCAAACTAATCAGTTTGATTTTAGCATGATGATAAAGGGAAAAACGTACAGTACTCTTGACTCTAATATACACTACCGTTCAAAAGTTTGGGGTCAATACGATTATAAAAAAAAAAAAAAGAAATTAATACTTTTCTTTAGAAAGGACGCATTAAATTGATCAAAAGTGACAGTAAAGACATTTATAATAATGCAAAATATTACTTTTTTAATTAAATGCTTTTCTCTTGAACTTTCAAAGAATCCTGAAAAATAATGAATCACGGTTTGCACAAAAATATGAAGCAGCACAATTGTTTTCAACTGTGATAATAATCATAAATGTTTCTTGAGCATCAAATAATCATATTATACTGATTTCTGAAGGATCATGTGACACTGAAGACTGGAGTAATGATGCTAAAAATTCAGCTTTGATCACATGAATAAATTACACTTTACAATATATTCACATAAAAACAGCTGTTTTACATTGTAATAATATTTCACAATATTTCTGGGTTTGTTTTGTATTTTTAATCAAATAAATGCAGCTTTGGGAGCAGAAGAGACTTCTTTTACAAACATTAAAAATCTTACCGACCCCAAACCTTTGAACGGTAGTGTATATATTCAGCATTCATTTTCATTATATGGAAAATAGCATCTGGGCTGTAAGAAATTTGTTTTCCTGGCTGTAAGAAAGTCATCCGGGGTTAAAAGGACATGAGTGGGAGTTGATGATTGTCATAGCCCTTGTCTTGAGTTGAAATCACAGACAACCAAAAGAACAAAATGACTTTAGGGGAAACATGCAGAAAGAGCTTTGATCTGTGGAACTCACTGGTTGAGGAAAGCGAACAGGTATCTCATGATAAGCAGGGTGTTGCTGGGTATTGACAGCAGGACTTTGTGGATGTGGACAGCCCTGTCCTGGAGGTTCTCCATGGCTGGAAAAAACAACATGAACAAGACATGTGTTCATTTAGGACAAAGGCTCCTCCATTGTCTAATCTGGTAAGCCTGGTCTGCGGTACGCACGTGTACTGTGGGTGTAGGAAATAAAGCGGACACTCACAGACACAGGACATTAGGTCATGGAAGACTTCCTTAGGAAAGAGGGCGTTATCCAGGCCTCTGAAGTAGAGCTTTAACACTCCAGCGATGGAGTCCATATCGTGATCATTCTGGTCCCCAGCCAGCGGATCCTCACCTGAGACACGATGATGGAGAAGACAGTGACCCATTAATAATACAAGTTTGATTTGAAATAGACAAACGAAGGCTCCGCATGTGACAGTCCGGATAGACTCACCTCTTTCAAAGGCGTTCTTAATGTCATTGACTTCCACCTGGGAGCCAGACACCCTGAATATCCCCTCGTGATGGAGACCTGTACAGACACAGACATGACGTTATGGACACAGAATAGACAGGAAGTCCTGTGTTGGTTTACTCAACCTGACGTGTTTGTTCTTCATAGTAGACACTGATATAATCTTAAAATTGAAGCTGACCCTACAGCACAATGGCAAGAAAAAAAAGTGTTGAGTTGATAGTTTGCCGTCTGAATTGAACTTGATTGGATAAAAAAATGTAATAATAATAATATATAGCAATTAGGTTTTTTTAATTAGAAAAAGTAAATAGTTATTGTAAATTATTACAAATCAATGATTATTATAAATAAATAATTATAAATAATTCAAATGACAAAAGTAGCCTGATTCACAAACTAATGACTCTTATGAGACAGTTTTTTTTATAAATCACTTTAAGAGACGCATGTTATTGTTTATGATGAATTACTGCTGAATAAGTCAACATGGTTACTGAAGTATATGACTAATTTGTGTATATGACAACTCAAAGACACTTATTCCAAAGAGACAGGGTTACCACAACATTTGACCAATGAGTATCCATAAGATTTTCCAGTCATTTTTAAATACCATTTTATAAAATCAGAAGTAATTTCTAACCAGTTAAATATTTTAAGCAGACCATAACCAGAAAAATGTATATTCACTAGAGACTTTTCCATGGATTTATTCACTTCAATTACTTTTCCAGGTCTGCAAATCAGTTTTAAAATTCCCTTGATATTTCCATGACATTAGGAACCCTGGTAATAAATGGTATTTTACTTTATTATACTTTTATTAAAATTGCAAAAAAATTAGCATTATCTTGTTTAGTTTTAATTAGGACGAAATAATGCTGAATCCTCTGATGCCAAAAAAAGAAAAATGAAAACACTGAATAGTGCTAAAGGAATGGAAGAGGTATATACAGTACTGAAAATAAATGAAGCGGAACAGAACACTTTGTTTATTTCATCAGGTAAAGTCCAGAGAGCGACACAGCAATAGTGCTTTTGGCAAGAAAAGGGGAGAGAGAGAGAGATAGATAGATAGATAGATAGATAGATAGATAGATAGATAGAGAGATAGATAGAGAGAGAGAGAGAGAGAGAGAGGAGAGAGGAGAGAGAGAGAGAGAGAGAGAGAGAGAGAGAGGAGAGAGAGAGAGAGAGAGAGAGAGAGAGAGAGAGAGAGAGAGTTCACCGTGTCGACTGATGAAGCGAATACAACTCTCCACCATCAGGGGAATGATTTGGCTGGACTCCTAAGAGAAGGAAAGAAGAAAAAAAATAGAAAGCAAAATATGAAGTAGAAAATATGCAGGTCTGTTCAGATGATTCTGGGGGAAGGGTGAATGGGGGGGGGACCTTTCTGAACAAGGGTCTCTGTTCCTCGGCACAGGACTCAAATAATAATAATATTTGCAAAAGGAGGCAAGCATCAAACAGAATTTAGAAGGGATGAAAAAACAGCACAGTTTGAGCCATGGGGGAATGGGGTAACGGTTGCTAGGAGACAGCTTCTCGCCACAGCTTCCTTTTGTTTATTTGAGTGAACAGGAAACGGCTAAGCGAAGCGTAATTTGGGTCAGGTCTGGCCTGAACTACTCCTTGGAGATCACACTCACATACAGTACTTACATGAATATAAAGCATTGTGGGGCTTTTTCATATTCATTTCTTTAATGAATTTTCTCAAATCATTTGACTTCTAACCACAGCATTTTGCTCTTATATCATTATCCTTCACTAGAGGGCGACATGGACATTAGGTTGGTCAAATGAGGGGATGCAGTGGGTCCTTTTGTTCGTTCACCCATACTGTAAGGTGGTAAACCCCTGTAGGGTTTAGGTGGTAGGACCTGTATGCTAAATTTATCACACTGACCCGGTTTACAAATTTATCACACTGCCAAGTGCACAATGATTGTGGGGTGGCACAGGCATATTACTGTAAGTAGGGTTAGGAATGTTTTGTCTCGCACAGTATTTGCATTTCAATAACAGTAATTATTACTAATTACAAAAAAAATATGAATTTTTGTGGACAAATTCAGCATTGTTTGAATAAGAATCACAATGGATCAGTTAATTAATTCTACCCGCCAGTGATGATAAATACCTGTTTCCGCAGAGTGGAGTTCCTCCGTCCGCTGATGGACACGAGAAAGCAGGGAAGAGAGAGAGATAGAGAGAAAAAGAGAAGCTCTGTCATTACGATGGATCATTTTCCCTCAAACTGCTCTAATTTTCCTCCGCATTCACTTCATAACCTGCCTGTGGCCATTAGACCAGTAGAAATGACCCTCCTGAGAAAAATCCTATTTTAATACACTGGATTTTAACAAACACACACATACACACACACACACAGGCAGGCTTTCATTAGTATTTGTTGTGAAAGCGCTTGTTTTGTGTCTCTTCTGTGAACTCTTGTTTAAAGGTCCGTTCCCATTTCCGTACTCCATTATAACTGGAGAGTAAATCACCTTCCCCTGGCCTCAATAAATAAATCAGCAGATGTGAATAAAAGATGATTATGTCTAGACAAGATATTCATCTATACATGGCCTTGAAACATCTGCATGTGTGCTAAATTATTTCTTTTGTGTAAATGGTTTACGTCTTGTTTGTGGGTTTCCCATAGCACTCACCTGCCGAGGCAGTAGTCGGTCTTCTGACCTGAAGGTAGAGATAGGAGATGAAAAAAAGGAAAAGAGAGAGGAAAACCGTTAGAAGGAGGCTAAATGTGTGAGGAAGAGGCAACAGCTGGAAATGGTTTCCTATGGGAATAAAAAACTCGTCCTGCCTCTTGTCTGTGCTGTAACAGAGGACCTTCCTGAGGGACGTGACCCTATATCTACATATTCCCCACCAAACACATTCAGCGACATCACAGCGTGCTATTTTACACATGTAGTTTGACACAGCAAATGACAACGTGCAAGAGACATCAATGAGCTAATCGTCTAAACCACTTTGTTTCCTTCAATCTGTGCTAGAACATTCTGTCAGTTCACTGAGTAACAGCTGGGGATGCACACACTGTACCCGCACCATTTCACACCGAAGGCCAGATTTACTGAGGCATTTTCAGAGGAAAAAATTTGTAAGACAGCCTGTGAATAACTAGGGTGTTTTAAATTTAATAAACAAATTCAATAAACGATTACATCACTTGAAATCTCCCAGTGGAGGAAGATCCTCGTGCTCTGAAGAAAATGTGAGTGGTGTTTGTCAATGCAGAACTCATTGCTATAATCTGGAGTCGATTATCAGTAATGATTAATATTGTATATTTAATTATACATGCTATTTTCTTCAAAATGTTACATTTAGTTTAAATTTAATGCTTATTAAAAAACACAAATAATTTAATAACACTGTTAAATGTGACCAAAGAAGCGACCAAACACCTCCACGTTTTCCCTATTTAAATACAGTTACTAGAGTAGTGTAACTCGACCAAGAACGGTGACACAAAAAAAAAAGTTGCGCTTTTTTAAGCGTGTAAAATGGATAACTATATTGCTTGGGAGCACTTCAACTCGGCGCAGTAATATCATCACTCGTGAAAAAAACAGTAGAGTATCCCTTTAAAAATTTTCATATTGTACATTATAATGTCAAGCACCAAATCAGAATATTAGGATAATCTATGAAGGATCATGTGACAATAGAAAAGGTTTTTTTTTTTTTTATTGTAATAAAATTGTTTTACTATATTATGATTTTTCTGTACTTCAGCTTTGGTGAGAATAAGAGAAATAATTATAATTTTTTTAAACCCCACCTTACTGACCCCAAACTTTTGAACAGTAGTGCTATTATCAGGCCAACATGTTAATATCACCACTACCATTATTAGAACTGTGCAAGTTCCAATTGGGGGAGAAAGTTAATATGTACAAAATTATTACTTAAAATCAAAATTATTAAATCATCTTTCTCACTGCACTAGTCTTAGATGGCGCTGGTTATTCCTTGATAGAGTAATCAACACCATTACTCTCTCCATCATGCATAATTATCGCTTCATTATCATCTGTGCCATCAGTCTGATTCTCTCAGTTTCATTTCCTGTTCACTGGCAGTGACTGTTCAGTATGGAGGAATGAACGTGGGAGGTACATCAGAGTGAAAAACACTCCAGGAAATCCCCGCTGTGCTCTTCTCTCTTCAGAATTATTTTCTCTGTCTTGTAGCATGGCACATGACCTTTGACCTCCACCATCAAGGCCTGCCAATAAGCAAGTGGATAAGATCATGCTATGGCCTAGAGGAGAGTACTGGGCAGCACGGTGCTGTTAAAGCTTCAGGCTCTAATGAGACTGATGACATCTGTACCATTTTCAAGCTAACACACACACACACACACACACACGGTCAGCTCAGCTCTGCCTGACACTGCAACATTCCACATATGTGTATTACCCTATCCTACCCATAAAATATATATATTTTTTATATGATTTGTCGAGAATTGTTCGAACAGTGCTACGGTATTAGTCCAAGAGCCCATCATTCACTCAAATGATTAAGTCAAAAACTTACTCATTCAGGAACGAAACGCAATGACTTATGATTGACTTTATGATTGAGTTAGTTGAATCATTCACTCCACTATTTTTCATCCAATCCAATTTCAGATTCTGACTCTGACCCCTATACTTTTCAATATGATTCACATATGATTCACGCAGTCGCCGCATTCAGAACCACCGTGATAATCCCACCGAAGCTACATAGAGTATAATTGTTGTTTTTTTCCTTGATGATGACGTATCTAAAAAGAGAACTAACATGTGATGCGTCAGAAGAGCTATTTGAACATGTAACAAAAAACGGATGTAGAGATATGCATTGAGGAAATAAGAAAATAGTTGGATTCAGAAATGTACATGCTTGATTTTTTTTTTTCAGGTCTACACCATCCAATCCAATTGAAAATTCAATCTCAGTCGGATCGATTGCGGCGTTTACATGAAATATTTTCAGTCTGATTGAGTCATCAACCTGATTAGTAACTGATTATTTGATTGCATGTAAACATAGCTACTGTCTTTATGAATGAGTCACACTGAATCATTTTCACAACCAGTTCATTCAAAACACTACTATGTGTTGCTTTGAGAAGTACAATGGACGATTCAGCTTTGACTTCATTTTGAACTATTTTCATTTTTTTTCCAATTGAGTCCCCAAAAACACGGGCACACATCACTCAAAAAAGTTACTCACTTTCTCCCAGAGTCTTTTGGATCAGTTCATGTTTAGCCTGTAGTTTGGTGATGAGGTTCCTGCCCTCCAGAAACTCCTTCAGTTTCTGAAACAGTAAATATAAAACATTTAAACTCGAGCACAACTGCAAGATCATCTCAACACTTATGAACAAACACTGTTGAGAAATTTCATTTGGATAGCTATTAAGTGAGCAGTAAAATCAATCATCCTTCCTTTTCTCGACTTTCTGGCAAAGGATCCTTCCTCCACCCATTTCAATTTGCTGCGTAGTGTTGAGACTATACATCTTGTTGGCGTAAACATTAATTTCATATCCACTGGAGCACAGGGAGATACTGGATCTATGTGCTCTAATAGCTTATGGCTCTTTGGGGGAGAGAACCCTGACCTGATGGAAACCTGACAGCGGAGAGACAGATAGAGGGTTCAGGAGACTGATGGAGAGAAACCTGAACTGCGGAGCGAATGGGTGGGTGGACAGATGCTTACAATTTCATCCATCATATATCACAGCCATACCAGAATAACAGTCATGGAGACGCTGGAAGGATAGCCAAGACATGGAGCCATGCACTAGTGCTTTTGGCAGGGAAAGAGACAAACTGAATGTACATAGGGAATTAAAGAGAAAGAGGAGAAATGGAGATGTATAGAGGAGGAAAACATCAGGTTATGACCTGATGATGGCGATGTGCTAAAACAGCATGTACAACATCAATTGACAAACCCAAACCTCTGCTTGCTAATCTTGTGCCTTCATTGATCATATTGATAATAATCATTGAATGTCATATTAGACCAGAGTGAATGGAGAATCATATTCTTACTGGCCTTTTGTTCTGAATTTTGTTTAGAATTTTTCAAAGTAGGTTTATTTCAGAAAAAAAACAATTTATGTATAGACACAAACAATCATTTTTGTTCAGTTATATACTGTATATACATACACAGTTTGATTGAAAAAAGATAATAAAATAAATAATATATAATATTATAAAACCCCAAAAATAAAATCTAGAATATAAAATAATATATAATTTAAAAATAATATTATTTATTATAATATGTTTTTATAATAAATGTTTTATTTTGGGGGTTTTGAACTAGATGTTTGAAACTATTATTCAAAAACCACTAGAGAAAACAAGAATTTATTTAGTATTTTTTTTTTATCTTAAAATCTCAGTTACTTAGACACATTCATCTTGACGTGTTACCCAAGTCCCCCAAGGTGTTTTTTGTGGCTCCCAGGGCATTGCTATGTGACTGAAACAACGTTCTGGTATTTTGTAAAAATCTGTCTAAAGAACAAATAGCTCTGTAATGTTATTTGTTGAGAATTTCAATGCAACATTGTTTCAGGACAGATCAATGAGGAGCAGTCAACTGCAGCAGTCTCCTCTAATTGCTGTCTTCTTAATCAAAGGCTTCTTAAAAGAACTCTGGTAGAGAAGAAAGGACATTAAGCTGTATCTCAAACATTACATTTCTTATCTCTCCTCTCATCACTCTTCCTTTCCCATTTCTCTTTATGTCCTTCCATGCTCCCAGCAACAGATTTCCCACCATCCAATCCACCACACCCTATCTTCAACCGTGTGACCTCATATTTAACTGGTTTCTCTCCCTCTCCATCTCATTTACCGTGAAGTAGAATTGTTCTGTCTCCTGCTGGTTGGCTCGTCTCTTGGCTAGGCTGGGTTTGCTCATGAAAGACTCAGACACTGTGGACTTGACTGACTCCATTGAGTTACTGTGGTGAAAACAGTCAGTCACATCAAAGTCCTCAATGGTCACCATGTCCTGGATGGTCTGTAGAGTGGCCTCCATCGTCTTCTTCACCTATTTCAAACAGAATATGTGAGCGAAACAGCAATTTCTCCTGCTGTAATCTAGACATCAAGACATTTCATTTCCGATTCAATAGTGCACTGTATTAAATCATTTTTGATTGGTATTTTTGTTTTGTTTTTCATTAAAATTATCTAAAAATCCTTTAAACAAGAAATATGTACTTGAGGTATTGCGTGAGATATTGCGACGTTTACCGCACTGGCTAATTGGTTTTTGTATAATTTTGAGCATAAACCTCACTACATTTTGGCAGATTAATATTTTAAAACAAGAAAAAAGACATTTGAGTTAAGACTAATAAACTTATAAAGTAAAATACTGTATAAAATAATACAATTTTAAGTAAATTTGTTGTAAGACTATTCTTAAATATCACAAAAGTCTGTGTACAAAATACATTAAATAAAAAATAAACAGAGCTTGGAGAAAGTTACATGCTTTATCGAAACACTAACATGAACCCAACGTTACGCTACCTCCCCAGTCCAACCAAGCCCATTTAAAACGCATTAAAGTGACTTATGTGGAGGTCCAGACAGAATCAGCAGACTTCCTTAACATTTTCACTTGATGGATTTCAACATACATGTTTAATGATAATGTTAAACAGAGCTACACCCCTATTGGTAGACTTTACATTTGATCAAATTAGACAAAAAATACTCAAGGGGCAGGGATCTATTGATTTTATGAATGTAGCGCCAAGGTCATGGGTTTGGTTTAGTTAAAAGTGTCTGCCAAATGGGTCAGACTTTATATTAAGTGGCTTTAAGTACAATGTACTTACAATGAAGTCAATAATTTGATACAATGGACTTATTGTGTACATACATGTTTTACATTGTACTTATATTTTGAAAATACCTGAATGTAATTACAGCTGTAATTCATTTATGTAATTACATTTGTAATTACACAGTTGACCCTTCCCTTACACCTTAACCCAACCTTAAACCGACCCATACCACCACACCTGACCATAACCTTACCAGTATCACACCTCAATAGCAGCAAAAGTGTTTTACAATACAACCTGAACACAATAAGTACATTGTACTTATTTGTCGATTAAGTACATAGTACTTAAAGCCACTTAATATAAAGTGGGACCGCCAAATGTATTGATTTAAATATTTAAACTGTATAGAAATCTGTGGAACAAAGAGTAAAGATGTGTAAATGTGTACTCTTGAAGAGATGATTGCAGTTGAATCTCAATGAGTACAAATGTATAGGCCTTGTAAGTTTGCATGCATTATGTATGTAGGCATGTGTTTTTCAGTGCCTATATTTTAGCGATAGTATGCATATGAGTATGTTTCGTATTTATTTGGCCATATGTACATCACCTCTTCATTCTCTATCTTCAGTGTGGACAGGCGGGACAGTAGCTGCTGGCATCTCTGGATCAGCTCAACCTGGACAGGCTGCTGGGCACACATATGTCCCACCTGACGGAGAAAGAGAGAAGAAAGAGTTTGAGAAACACAGAATGAAGAGGAACTGAAGCAAAACCATTTCCAGCAGTGATCATACAACTAATGTTCTCATGTGCTTCGAAGATCTGTCGCTCTCGCTCGCTCTCTTTCATGATCTCTCTCTGTTTCCCCCTAACAGCTGGGGAACATCTTGCTCACTTTGGTCCACCCTCTCCTTAAGGGTTGAACACAAGGTAGGGTGCATGTGCACTGGGGAAAACCAGCTGCTCTGTTCATCACACACATACAAACATCCAAGACCCTGATGCAAGGTCAGCTAAAAACAAAAAACAGCATCTTAAAGCTCAACACAGCAGTTGTTGAATCAACTGTTGATTGATTTAATAAGACGTTAACTTTAATAAAAACGTTAACTTTTAGGGAGCTGTAGTGTGTCATTTTTCCAATGTTAAAAATTCTTCCTATATCCCAGTTTAATATTCACACTGTGTTCAACCAACCCTGACAAGTCTAATGACAATGTATAATAATACAGGGCTGAAGCAACAGAGGTTTCTCATCAGGCATGTCTGTCACTGTGCAACACCTGATTGAGAAATGCTTAATTCCTCTAGAGATGTCTGGGTTTGTTTGGACATGCAAGACAGTCTTGCAAGAGTCTCATGTAACAGCAGGACACATCTCTCAGAGAGACAATGCTGATCGTTGTAGCATGCATTAACAAGTGGTATTTAGCAAAGCTGATTTCCTGATATCATCAAGATTTTTGATACAGTATATTGGAACAAAAACCTTTGGCAACAGTAAAGCTGCACTCACTTGCTTAAGAATGTCTGTGTGTCATTGTTTACACACAGTGTGACTCTGCTGTTGGTATATTGCTTGGGGCATGAAAATAATGACCACCTCTGCATATTCCATTACTTAATTTCACCAGTGTCATGTCTTAAGCAATAACAATTACACCAACTGACCATATCACCCATGTGAGACTGGAAATCGAAGCGCATCGGAGGGCAAAAGACGTTGTTGTAGGTCTCCATGAGCCTTTGTTTGTCTGCGTTGGCCTCTAGGTTCTCTGCAGCATTTTCGATGGTCTCCAGACCACTGTGCTTGGAAGTCTCAACGTTAAACTCAGCCGAGAGGTAGGTACGCAGTGCACGACTCAGGCTGGCATGGTAGCCTAGGTCACAGCACTGAGAGAGGGGAAGAAAAAAGGGCATTTGGTTGGTATTTCAAGCTGCAAATAGAAATAAAATTTTATGTTGAGAAAGGCAGTTAAATCAAGAGCACAACATTTATGCATTTGGCAAAGAGTTTCATCCAAAGCAACATATAGTACATTCAAGTACTTTTTTATTAGTACTAAATAATAAAATAAAATAAAATAAAAAAGAATAAAAATATGAATATTATTACAATTATTGTTAATAATAATAGTCTGTCCTGAACACCTGCTGAGTAAAAAAAAACACTTTTGGTTATTAATCAGTACATGGCTACAACTTCCACACTCTGATTGCTTCAAATGAAAGACTGCTCAGACTAAATCCATCATCCTCACTCAGAAAAGAAGACTCATGTTGTGAGTGCCGCAATTGAGGGTAATATGAGGAGGAGATTTCACCACTTTCAGGGTGCCTTATTAGGAGTCTGATGCTGATATGGTGGGACAAGTGGGCCCTCTTGCGGAGCTCACACAAGGGGCTGCTATAGGTTTACTTTCAGGGTCACACTCGAAGAAAGAAGCCCAATGTGGCAGCACACTGTCAGAGGGAATTACTGCATTGTGGGACACTCTATCCATGGGCTTATTCAGGGCATTACATCTAAACGTCCTTTAACCCAGGGTTGCACAGGTCATAAAAAAGTACTAGGGTAAAAAGTGTGCCGGTTGGCTCTTACATGACTGGAAGCATAAGTCTTGATGCTTTACTGCATTTGACATTATTTCATGAACATGTTTCATTCTGTAATCTTTCTATACATCAAATTCAGATGGGTTGCTAAACAAAGTTATTTGCACTTTCTGAATTGTGTAATTTGATTACTTAATAATTTAATTACATTTTTTTTTTTGCAAAAATGAAAAGACAGTTATAAAATAATATTTTTTGAATTATTGCAGATTTGCATTGAGTTTAGTGTAGTCATTTCTTGTGCATTCTGATGCAGTCAAAGAAAAATAGCATTTGTGTGAGAACTGCCCTACTTTCATTTCATCTTCTGCTCCAAGCTTGTTAATTTATAATATTTTTTATAATATTTATAATAAGTTTTTAATTACCCCTAACAAACTAGTTCAAACCAGTGTTGTTACTGTTCACTACATTTTTTTTATTAAACTTTATTAAAAATTGTTGTCAGTAACTGAAATAAAGAATAAATTAATAAATTATTAATATTTTTTTTTAAATTAAATAAAAATATTAGATGGACAAACTTAAACTTAAAAAACTCAAATGAAAATGAGAAATGTTGTCTTGGCAACTAACTGAAATAAGTTTAAAGGGATAGTTCACCCAAAAATGAAGAAATGGGAAACTCAAGGTTTAGGACAACATGAGGGTGAGTAAATGATGACATAATTTAAAATGTTGGGTGAACTATCCCTTTTAGTTGAAGTACTAAAATGACTAAAACTAAAATAAAAAAATGATTTAGAATCTAGAATAATACAAAACTACTAAAAAGTCAAAAGCACATAACACAATTACTAAATTTAAAATTAAAAGTGAAAATATAAAAAAGCTAATTCAAAATATTAATAAAAACTAGAATAGCACATAAATAATGCTAAAATAACATCAAGAGCTTAAATGTACTATGATGTCACATATCAACAGAATTAAGGAGGAATACTTGGGATTTAGCTCAATATCAATATATCAATATATAATAAGGTGTTTTTTGTGTACATTTCTTTATAACAACACGCAAGAAGAACTTAAAGATTTGCAAATGGGTTCTAGTGAAGGCTATATTGAAGCTATAGTGATGAGATAAATGTGGACTTACATCTATGAGGTCAGACAGATCATGGATGTAGTATTTGAAGACGCAGTTGTTGGTGGCCTCCAGAGCAAGAAGGTACTCATTCCTGGCTTTGATGGCTTTCAGCTTGTTCTCAGTATATTTTGCTTGTCGCTGAGAATAAAAGGTAAAAACAGGAGAATGAGACAACAACAGAAAGGGACAGATTCATTGTGACTACAGGCTGTCAAGCTCCAAAACAATTACCATAAAGTACCAAATCATCATAAAACTAGTTTGGATGTTGGGGATTTTTTACACTGATAATTGTATGTCAATAGTTTGTCAATAAACGTCATTGGTTTGCTAATGTTGCGAAACCAAACATCACAAAGTCAATATGTGTCATATGAATATGGGGAAAACATCTATTTTAATTTTTTTGTGCAAAAAATAAAATCATATGCGGTTTGGAACAGCAAGATTGTAGGTATTTTAGATTTTTGAGTAAACAAAACCTTTAAAGCTAAAATCAAACATAAGATCTTGATGGATGGCACCTTGTTTAGCTTTTAGCTCTCCCTGAATATGGAAATGTTAGAGCTGCCACCACAAACTACACTACATTTCCATCTGCAAATGCTGCTGGGATGACCACAGGCTCTCTCTAGTGGGACGCACATAGAGGAGCTGCTGTTGGTCTTGTGGAAACAGAGGTGGCCCTGGAACAACCCAGCGATGATCCCATCATTCATTCTGTAAGCTGGTGGTACTGGACAGAGATGGTAACCAGAGGACTCCAGAAGAACAAAGACATGGATTGACAACAATATCTGTCCCAGACATGCTAATGCTTGACCCCTGACCGCATGTCATCTCATTACATCATCAAATGACATTCTACAACACAGTGTATACAGTCATGGTGGAGCCATTCATTTTGATGAATTAAGCTGCCGTTTAGTGCTAAGGATTACCATAACGAATTGGACATTTCTGGAATTTGCAGCCTGGAATCTCAGAAATACGAGAGTGCAAGATCACTATATCAACCTTCAAACCAATTAAGCCTTGTCTTACCCTAAAAATGTTTATTTTGTGATAATGATAGTGTGTTACACTGCTACTTACAAAATAGATGTAAATGGGCATGAAAACATAATCTATGGTCACTGATTTTATTAATTTAATTTAAATTAATTATTATATTTCATTGACCTGAAAAGACCACTGTTGATCGCATATTTTATTTGGCTGCAGAATGCTGTGATTGACCATTCAAAATCATGTATTTCATAAGCATAGTATTATTTAGCCATGACAAGCATGGATTACATATCTGATGCATGTTATGCATTGGATAAACCACTATCAACAGGTCATTAAAGCTGTCCAGGATCAGGTTTAGGACCCTCAGCACCATCTGGCAGTGGTTTCAGCTCCTTTCAGCCCCACTCTCTCGACTCCCACTCCATCACCTTTCCCATTTCTCTGAAATCCCCTTCCATCTGTTCATTCTTCTTCTGCCCACATTCACCTTTCCTCCACATTCTCTGCTTAAACTGTCCAAGTACCTCTGATATCTCCTTCCATTAACCCCTTCTCATTTGAGTTCTCTGATCTCGCTGCTCACCTTCTCCTTCATCTTCTCAATCTTCTTGACGGAGCTGCGGCGCACATGTTTCTCCTCGATCTTGATGTTGGTGAGGGAATCGGGTGAGCGCGGGGTCTGCCTGTCCTCGTGTCGGACGTTGCGGCTCATCTGCTTCTCTTCTTGCTTCTCCGCATCCTTCAGCTTGCTCTCGGCGTTGATGCTGTCCATGTTGTACATGTGATAGGTCTTCATCACCTGTGCAGAGAGGAAGAGGAAATGTACAATAGATGTGCATAAAGTTGTAGCATAGACATAGGGTGAATGCATCATGCTCAGTCATGTATCCCAGAACACACCATGAAATGTAGGCTGGGATGTAGTTTTAAAAGTGTTTAGTTGTATTTTGCAGATAAATATGATGGTAAAATAAGTATAAATATTTGTCAGACTGCTTTTGCATCTGTGTCATGGTGGTTTGTTTAAATAAGGATCCTTACAGGTGATCATGCTCATAAGGCAGCTTAAAAAGATTGCAGACAAGAATTAGACTGAAATAGGAAGACATCTGAACTGGTGACCTCTCAGTTTTAACAGCACACAGTTATTCACAACACAACCGACTCAAATAAATTGCTACAAGCCCACAAACTTTTACACCTATGCTATACTCACAATCAGACATGCAGAACTTTTTAGCTCAATGTGTTTGTTGAAAGGCAACAGGATATTTCACGATTAGGTTCCAGCAGAGCCACTCTGTCGAGGAGAATTACACAACCTAGTCCAATTTATTAGCCCCTATTACTAATTCTTAGTTCCCCATCAAGTCACATTACAGATGAGGAAAACAGAGCACAGATTTATTAAAGTAGGTGGACTGCAAACCATGCAGCACTTTGAGGGGGTCATATCCAAATATCCAAATAAATGACTATGTATTCATATTTTATTAAATAAAATATAAAACATTACAAGTTGCAGATAAAATAATATGACCCCTATAATGAACAGTTAAAATGTAAGTCCAAAGAGACTGAAAGGTTCTTGGCTCTGTCATCTGTTGCAAGGATTGGAAGATGCCACCAAGCTTGATAGCTAGTATTCAGCAGATGCTAAATTTAGGAATGGGATTGAAGGGAGGATCTCATTCCAAACTTCTGCTCCTTTTAGAGGAATGTCAAAGAGTGACGCCATTCTTGTGCTTGCAATCAAACACTCTGCCAAGACCGGAGAGATGATACCAAGCCATCACTCCCTGTCTATAAGAGAGAAAGTTAATGGACTGCATTTCCCTCCATTTTCACTGGCTTTCATGAGGGTGTCAGCCTTCATGATGGCCATAATAAATTTAGTAAGCTCTTTGCAGTGTCATCATTAATAGGAAACACTTACAAGAGGAATTTGGCAAACATAGTCTCATGGCCTTTTTTTGCTCTTGTAAAGTGCAAAAAAGCATCAGGCTCTTTTCTCATTCTTAAAGGAATAGTTCACCCAAAAATGTTCCACAGAGGAAAGAAAGTCATACGAGTTTGGAAATACAGGAGGGTGAGTAAATTATGACATAATTTAATTTTTGGGTGAACTAGTGTGAAGAAACACATTTCATCATTTTTTTCACTATTTTCAGCCCTATAAGGTTCCTCTTAAGACCAAAAGGCTGAGATAATCATCATCAGCTTTTCCATTCATTCCTCCCTTTCTTCATATAAAGCACAGATGTCACTAAAAATGGTGCCAGGTTTATTTTCATCATCCATAACTCTTTAATTAAAGGATTTGCTTACTTTTTATGGAGCATTGAAATGGGTTACAGTCATTTCCCAGGAGACCATGTGTGGATTTGTATGGGGGGGAATCCAGTCGCCATTCAAAGTAAGCCAATATCACGGGTTCTCCTCCTACCACATATGAGCTCAGAACACCCCACCCTAAAAACCCCAAACTACTCCTTCCTCCCCCACAAAAATAAGGAATATAGAAATATGTGCAAAGGGCATTTCTAATTTCATTTCTTCTCGTAAACCCTGAAATCATAAGGATTATTAAGCTGTGTCACTAATTAAAGACATGTAAGTGTGGAACCCCCATGCAACACTGAACTTTGAATCAGAAAGCAGCCCTGATGCACTCGCCAATAACAACATTACTTCGAAATCAACTGAATCTTCCCTGAATTTTCCATGCACATTTGCTAATTTCAGCTCTGCCAGTGAACATGGGTCTCTGTGGTGGTACCGATACTGTAAACGCTAAGTCTATAAAACAGTAATTTACTGCCACAGAGGGTTAAAAACAAGGGTTAACTGCCATGAAAGTTTTTTTTTTTGTGCTAGAATGTAAACACTGAAAAAGTTCATTATAAACTATTTATTTATATGAAATATATTATAATATGATATAAATATTTAAGTGGTAACTAATTAAGACTAGGTATACAAGTTTACTATTTGATGGTTGAGGAGTATAAAACATACAGCATAGCTGGAATATCATAAAATCTTCAAGGATTACAGGCAGAAAAGGGTGAGACTGGATTCCAGACTTCTGACCCACAACTGTTGCTGTTCATTATCGTCTTAATAGCATCATCAACATTTGGAGAGCTCTCATACTCGCAGTGCTCCTCTTTGGCACTGTAAAAGCAATAGATCTGCTTTAGAGTCTCAGGTAGGCTGCAAGCAGTCAACAACCCACGTACCAGCAGATTATTCATTGCTGGCTGACACACTATAATTACTATCATTCACTTCTTGTTCATGTCCTTCTGTCTTACTAATGAATTACAGTGACTATCTGGAAAAATCATTTTGTTCACATGCACACACACATCCATTTCAAGGCATAAAAACATTAAGAGGCGATTACATGGTTCCTTCTAGGCCCCTTCAAAAACTGCAAATTGGACACAACCACACACAGGGGGTAAACAGTGACTAAAAGCTCTCAAAATGTTTTCAACAAGAAGAAAAAGTAACTATAGCCAACCCCTCGCCTCAAAAACACTGATGGAATACAACCACAAGAGCATAAGCACTCGACTGAAACAGAGACTGATGCCTCATACTGTAGCTGCAGCAGGCTGATAGAACAACCAGAGATATTGAGAAAGAGAGAGAGAGAGAGAGAGAGAGAGAGAGAGAGAGAGAGAGAGAGAGGAGAGAGAGAGAGAGAGAGAGAGAGAGAGAGAGAGAGAGAGAGAGAGAGGAGAGAGAGAGAGAGAGAGAGAGGAGAAGAGAGAGAGAGAGACAAGGAGGACATAATGTACCGACACTCCATTTGAAGTTTGAGGTAGACAGTGACACAAACAGAAAATGGAACATGGTAATGCTACAGAAAGATGATCGCCTTAGACTGAAATAACGCTCAACTGAGCTCTCTTTGTATCTTACCGTGTACAACTCATTGAGGACCTTCATCAAATCCTCCTGCAGCTGGAGGCCCACCTCTTTACTCTGTAAGAGAAGAAAAAAAACATTAGTAAAAGACAAATAGATGGAGATAATGGTGCAGATCATGATTAACAGTAGTGCCCTGTTCTCTATTACAACTGGCTATCTTTCTTGGACCTTGAGCCCCGCGGCTGTCACTGTTAGACGGACCGATGAGACGCCTATCTGCCCTCTCAGTAATGGAGGTCAGCACTAGCTTACCCCAAACACATCTAGTTCAATACAGTCCAGCCCAACCCGTCAGATTATACAGGACCACTGCACACAGGGCCAGATTCATTTTATGGGCAAATGGGAACATCCAAAGCCTCTTTTTCTAGTTGAATATCAAGTTTTAATTGGAATTACATCATATTATGGATTTAAAATGGGTTGCAAACACCAATGTACATTCTCTTAACAAGTTGTAATCACTCAAGTAGTTCCAAAACAGTATGATTTTCTTTGACAAAAAAAAAATATTTTCATTTTTGTCCATACAATGAAAGTAAGTGGGGTCCAATGTCATGTCGAATCCCATTGACTTTTATGAATGAAACCATTCTTCAAAATATTATCTTTTGTATTCCACAGAATAATTAAAGTCATATAGGTTTCGTAACAACATGAGTATGAGCAAATTATAGAAGTGTCACTCCTTACAGTGACAGTAGTTCCTCCCAATTGTGCACTTGCATCTAAATGTTATACTGCTGTTAAGTGTATAGACAATGCAAAAGCATTTAATTTCAGTTAAATGTTAATCAATTTACATTAATCGTGAATTTGGTGAGACTTCCTTTTAGAGACTGTAGAATAAAGAGGCCTGGTAAACTCTTGTGTGAGATGGAAATGGTGGTTTGCCGTTCTGGTGGATGCTGCGTCTTATAAGAGGACGTTAGGAAACGAAGGCACAGCATGACATGAAAATGAAGTGCTTGAGAGTTCAAGTCCAAACTTCAATCGCTGTGGGCTGATAACTCGAAAACCGGCCAAGAAGATGTCTAGCATTTATTGAGGGCTTTTACTCAGTTACTCCTTCCCTTTTCCCTACATTGACATTTTTGTGGGATTTTCCTGTTTTTGAAGGTCTGAACGAGGGTTAATGGGTGTTTTTGGACAGATGTCTATCAACTCTTGAGGATGAGAAGTGGCGGAAATGATGGAAGAGAAAGGAAATATGTGACTGAAAGGGGATGAAGTGTGTGCATGGTCATAGAAGACAGAAGGGTGAAAGTGATTTGAGAAAGTATTCACAAACAGTCAATCTGTCATTTTTCACAAACAGTGATTGTGTAGTCACACAACCCCTTCCTGTTGATGGACAGACTGGAGTTCATTTTAACCCTTTGAAAACTGAGATGGATGAGTAGGCTGTGGGGAGGAGTCCCGCAGGAGATCCCCTTTGGGTAGTCATTTATAATGAAGGTCTGATGTGTTGTATTTGGAGGCAGTGGACTGAGTAATATGTGAGAATGCACAGGAACACCCAGATTCAGATCAGTGAATGAAGTGACTGTCTGGAAATGCTCACTTCTCTAAGCATGTTTGAGGAAGTCTATCAAACGTAAATTAATGAATAATGGCAAGAAAAAATCAATATAATATATATATATATATATATATATATATATATATATATATATATATATATATATATATATATATATATATATATATAATATATATATATATATATGTATATATATATATATATATAAACGCATTTATTAATTAACGCCGACAATTTTTTTTAGCGCACGTTAACACAGTTCTTTATTTATTATTATTTTGAAAGTCCGTTGCTAGCTGACTCTGAATACACATAGGCCTACAGTCAAACCATGGGTCACAGGAGGGGTGGGATGTTGGTCAGTTGCCACCTGTCCCGGTTTTACCGGGATTGTCCTTCTTTTTAATAACCTGTCCCGGGAAATGTATCCACTCTCCTGGGACACTGAATTTTCTGGTTTTCGAAAGGCTACGTGAATATGTATGTTCAAACCGAGATGGAGAGAGCGAAAGACCATGCGTGTGTGCCTCAAGAAGCGCATGTAAGACGATGTGTACCAAAAGTTCAAGACAATTCAACTTCGGCAGCAGGCGGACGTGTGCGTGAGGCGAGCATGACCGCAACAGTTTCACAGGAACACACCCGCTTGTTGCTGCACCTTGTGCTCGACCACTTCACCTCACTCTAACAGGGAAACTTGATACTGAACACAGACTGTTTCTGCTGCTCCCTGATAAAAGATACCTGTTCAGAAAAAAAACAAGAAAACTGGACTTGTTTTAACAAGCTATATAAAAAGTAATGCCCTGGCAGTGGCAAATAGCTTTGTTTTAATATTTGATTTTATTACATTAATGTTTGAGTTGAGATTTACAAGAAATATTTTATTGCTACTGTGTCAAGGGAATACTGTTGGTAAAAAGCACCTTATTTGTTGCAAATTTTTGCAAACCACATGTTATTGCACTTTTGTGTAGCAGTACATTTAAATCAAAAGTGCGCAATACACTACTTTGAACTACTGAGAATACATATGAACATAAAACTAACATAAAAACTTACACCAACATAATTATTAAATATAAATCAATTAGTCATATATACTATCATTTATGTTTTATTTTAACTTTATTTTATCATAGCGTTTTTATTATTACTATTTTATTAAATTATTTCATTATAACCACAATTAGTCCTTTTGGTATTATGGAAAAAGATGCCATTAAAAAAAAATCACTTTATTGTATTAAGGTATAAAAAGAGCAAATTATAAATCTAATTATTTTTGGCATGTGATGGCCCATGAATAAAGCACATTTTGTTTAAAAGTTTGGGACAATATTTAATTGCCTTAGAACTAAAAAGTTAATCTATTCGTCGGTGGAGATCGAAGACAGAGGGAGAAAAAACGTTTTGCTAATCTGTTCACTGTTCATCTATTCACAAGTACACATAATTATCAACTATAATCTCAATGGGCAAACACACACAGACATACAAGCGGGTATCTGATTTAAGTCCACTCAAGCCATTGATGGCTCGTGTAATAACATAATTGGAAACAAAATCTGTTGAAAAACAGTTCACTTCTTGAAGTATCGAACTCCAAACAAACATTACAATTCTTTATTTATGAGAATGTTGTCCCATTACATTTTCCTATCATGTGTAAGTGTTTAAACTGAAGGTGTGGGAGATAGTTCAGAAGCATATGGTCTCCCCAGTTGACGTCTATAAGCTTGTTTGTTCTTACAGACCTGCTGGGGGAAACACATGCATTGGGGTTGCTGGCTCCTGTCTGCCCTGTTGGTTGTCAGATGACTAGTCAAACATTCCGTGACACATATTCAAATCAATTTAATAAGGAGCATTTGATGGATTTATTCAGTATGTTCTTTTTTATTACGATTGTTGGGTCTAGGGCTAGGCCATACTCCTCTCCATTTTTCCTTCCTCTCTCTTGCTCCGTTGCTCACAGACACACATAACACTTCCCCTCTAAGCAGCATAACACCCCTGTGGTGAAATGGATCTTCAGGAGTGCGGTCGGACCAGGCAGAGCTGCCTTCCTCCATCTGCTCGGAGACACACTCCAAAGACAACACACAAAAAGAACCCAAAAAATGGGAGTAAACTATTGATTTTCCATGAAGAGCTCTATAAATCTATTGGGCAACAGGGGAGAGACTCTGGGACAGGAGGACATGGATTTATGAGCCTTAATGACGGGATGCACTTGTTAAATGAAAAATATCACACATCTGTCCGTAAGCCTGGCAGGAGATTGGTTTTGGTTCTGCACAAATCTGTCACAGAAACATCAATTCGGGGTGTTTGCGAGGGGATTGGTTTACTGGCACTTTACTGGAACGAAGGACTGTTCTTTTGCTTCTAATTTACCCCCAAAAATAAGAGCCTGTGGTTCAATTGACAAAACTTCTTTGTCTTAATTCAAAGTGCTATGTAAAAAGCATTCCGCTCATATTTAGTGATCGGACCTTCTTCAGCAGAAAAATGCATTAAAAATATGTCCATGACATGAATAATGTTTGTTGGTTATTGGAGTCTACAGAAAAGCCAATATTCCACAATATTCAGTGACTTTTCCTAATAAAGAATAATAACTCAACTTTCATGCACAAAGACAGTATATTCACAAAGTAAATGAGAACATGAAATTAGGATAAAAAATGATTGTCAGTAGATATCGGTTTTTAATAAATACATATATGCATTTATACATATATGCATGTGTATTTAAGCCATATTCGCACGGGACTGGAATTATCTGGTGACCTATAGTAATTTGTAATAATTGCGGAGTTTGTCTGTGATCCCGTGCGAATCAGCCATGTCTGTAATTTGTAAAGTAGAAATTCCCCTGCAAATTACCTACTATATTTCGCCGAACACCGAGGTCCTGTGATAATATTAGTCCCGTGCGAATCTGTGTTTTGGCCGGATCGTTATCATTTTTTCAAGGTTTTTGTTTCATGTGCGCCTTTTTATCCATCTTTTGCGAAGAACGGAGGCTGGTTTGGAGTGTTTTGATAGTATTTTGGGTGCTGGGTCATATATACACAACTACACAATTTCCAGAAAGTGAAAACTGAAAATCATCAGAAGAGCAAAAATAAAAACAATGATTAGATAGAGATGAATGACATGTATAGCAGCATGCGGTAAGGAACTTTATTCTGTTTATGTCATAATACAGTATATCATACAGCTAGACCTATAACGAAAAGAAATTTCCAAGCAATCGCCTATTGACGTCATATCCGGGAGATAAGTCAGTAAATTCGAGTAAAATCACAGGCTTCGAATGCGCCACACATGAAATTCAGATGTGGCGGGGTAATTTCTAAATCACACGAGGTCCCCAGATAATACTAATCCAGTGCGAATAGGGCTATAGTTTATTTAGCAGTGCAATTTGTAATGGCAACACTAGTGGCACTAACTGAGTTTCCAAAGAACTTTACCAAACACTTCCATGCACCAGTATTAAAATTATGGCTGATGTTACAAGTGATTTTGGATGGATGGATGGATGGATGGATGGACGGATGGATTTGTAACGTCTAATATTGGTACCGATATATTGTGCATCTGAAATACTTGCCACCAGATTACTAATGGTAGAAAATGGTACCATCTATTTATACAATCTAGTTAATTATATTAACTTTACCAATGACATATCACATTATATTATCGAAGCTAAAAGAGGTCAAATCAAATTGCACTTTGTTTCTGATCAGGCATTGCATTGAGGAAGACGACAGGATTCATCCAAAACTTCACTGCCATACTTCTCTTACTACACTTCTAAGAGTGTTTTCCTTTATTGTGTGTCTGCTCTTGTGGTTCAATAAAGTCGTAAACCTCCTCCGGACACAGCTCCCTTGACAGCATTTGCATTTAGAGTGCAGAATTTCTCCAGAATGTCGTAGAGATTTTAAGACAGGTGGGAAGTGTGCAGCACTAGGACGTACTGTAGGGTAAGTCCAATCGCACTTCAGCGATTCCCAAGAAGCCTCCAGAGAGAGGCCGGCTGGGAGCGTTCAATTAAAGACCTGCCATTCCTGCAGCATGGAGGGCCGGGTGAGCTAAACTACAGGAGAGAGAAAGATGAGATGAATGTTGATAAGGAGGCTCATCTCTCTCTCTTGGGAAGTGAGGAACAGACAGAGAGACAGCGGGGGAGAAAGAAGTGCTGATTGGGGTCTGAGAGACTCTTGCCGCTAGTTATATTTGGGGGGGGGGATTATTAAAAAATGAAGCAAGTCTTTTTTCCCTCTTGATTTGAAATTTTTAGAAAGATTTAGAGCACAAACTTGTATAGAACCTTACATTACACATAGTTGAGACCAAGAGGACCAAAATTCACTGCTCAACTGATGGGCTGATAGGACATCTCTAACCAATGCTTGTTTTAAAGAGATTACCTGTGGAAGTTCCCTCATCTTCTCACTAAACAAAGCTAGATTTGACCATAAATTACTCTGTGAAACAGATTCACCTGGACAGCCAATGGAGAAATGTGTGGATAAGAAAGTATCTCTTTCACAGCTCTGGGTCTAGATAGTGAACATTCTTGCCTGTCTAACCAGTCTAGACAGGCCAAGAAGAATGAGACGCCAAATGTTGAAATGCTCTCTTAAATCTATCAACTTCCCCTGACTGACAGGATACAGAATTTTAGTTAGAGACTTTAGACTATAATCATCTCAATATCAGTTTTAAGGAGCAGAAGATCACACAAGAATCCACAGAAAATGGTTATGAACCATATGGTTCTAATATAAAGCCCTAATATAAATATATACATTCAAAATAAATTCATACACCTGTTTGATGAATAAAAATGTTGCAAGTAATACAGCATCTGTTATCTCTCCTTTAAGCTAGCATTAAATGCTCATGCTAATTATGTACCCCTAAATCCACTTAGTGCACCTTTTAAAGGAGAAAAAAAGTCAGTGGGGAGAAAGAGATTATTGATTGAACTGAAAGAGAAATAAAAAATGAAGCATCAAGCTCAGTGACCAATACAGTGGCTTTAATAGAGGAATAGACTGGTCTGTAAAGACAAATAACACCTTTTTGAAGAGGCGTCCTGAGTCCTCGCTGATCTGGGCGAAGCGTGGGATGATGTTGTTGAGGTATAGATCACTGAGAGTGGCGTGGTCTCGACTCTCTCTTTTCACCTGAGTCAGGAGAAGGTTCCAGCAGTTGACCGGAGACAAGACATTCTGCTCTTTCCTGCAAAGAAGAGCAAAGAAAAAAAAACACATTTATTATCATTCATCATAGAGTAGAGAGAGCAGCAGGATCAGCTGTTATTTTTTAATTTATTTTTTAAATGCACTTGATAAGGTGATTTATTATATTATGTAGTAGTTGCAAATATTTTCTCTGACAATTCATTTATGACACATAAAAAAAAACATCATTTAAACATAACCAAATAATTCAGGCAAATAAGATTCAAAATGTTTAATATAAGAACTAAATACAAAAATATATTTTTTAATAATCAAGGCATGTCTTCCACACATTTTAATATTAAAATGACGACTTCTGTAAACATTTTTGAGTAATGATGATAATGAAAAGCTGAATCGGTTTTAAATCAAAAACTGAAATGGACTGTACGATGTATCACAAAAAAAAAAAAAAAAAAAAAAAAACCTTGGAAATAATCAAACTTAGAACCAAAGGTTTTGTTCCGATAGTTTAAATGAGAGACACTATTCAAATATCTATTGAAACAGGAGGAAACTGGAAACTTTCCACTGGAAATTTAATGGCCAAAAAATAAAAATCATATATATATATATATATTATATATATATATATATATATATATATATATATATATATATATATATATATATATAAACACACTGCTCATTTACATAAAGTTGCACTTGGGTCATTCAAACTGCTTTAGCACTGATTTTGAAAATAAATAACCACAGGTCACTTTGTCGCTGGTCACAGCCCTTAAGACTTACACATCATCATTACAGATAAATCTGGTCAAAAAACCCTGTGAACGTTCTCTAATCAGGAATGTGCCCTTGATGTTAAAGGTTACTCTAACACATGCAGTCCTAGAAGGGTACATATGGGTATAGATCTGTCCTGATAAAACTGTTTGCCATCTGTGTGGAGGTAACTCGTGGACTAATACACCAAAGGATGTCATGTCAAAGAGGAATTCTGCTAAGCCCTGCGTTACTCCAGGCATATGCTGGAGGGATGGACCCAGCGGTCTGTTCATGCCAGAGGAGACAGCTGATGCTGATTGTCCCATAGAAGCCCATGAGGTGGGGCCCGTTCCCTGCTGCCAAAATGCCTCTGAATGGGTGAGGCAAAACCTGAGGTTTCTACAGACCAGACAGTTTGAAGAGAGAGATGAAACGAGAAAGACTGCATCTAAAGAGCTTGCAGAAAGCATCCGGCTGGCTGTTAATGTTTTACAGACTGTCTGTTTACAAAGGAACAGCTAACAAATGACCTTGATCCTGCTGTTAACTCGAGCACTGAGCATCTGTGACAACTAAAACGATCTACCCAAACAACTTTGTCCATTATGCAACCGTGTTGATTTTAAGGGCTAAACAACTTGTGACCTGCAAGGGCAAACGTGTTGAGGCATTAAACACTGCATTTATAAAAACACTGGATTAAACCGATATAATGCCACTATATACTACCATTCAAAAGTTTGAGCTCAGATTTTTATTTTGTAAGAAATTACATTATACATTCTAATAATAAACACAGTCTTGGTGAGCATTAGACCTAAAAAAACATTACAAAATCTTAACATGTTATTTCCAAAAGTTCAAGTCCAAAATCATGGTAATACCTTTCCAGAAGAAGAAAAAAAAAACTTCTGTGCACATATGCTCAAATACACAAATCATACAATACACAGCTAAGCATCATCTGAACCTGTTTAACATAATACAAATTCATATTCATGTCATCAATACCTACATATTCTGGGCTGAAACCAGGCACTACTGATGGGCAATAAACTTCAAGTGATGTACATGTACAGATGTATTAACACTTGTCTGACAGTCCTCCTTGTTGAAGAACACGTTGGACTAATCATATCACTCGACGGGGACCCTGTCTCTCTGTACGGGACATTCCCTCTGGTTTGCCTGCCGACAAGACTTCAGAAATTCCTCCCACTTAGTTCAAAGAAAAGGGAAATCAGCCAGCATTCAGAGCTCGGCAGGGGGTTCTGCAGGGGCACATCACAGCCTGTTCTCCTGCTCAACATCCAACAGTGTTGTGGAAAGGACTGGAGCTGGACACATCTCATTTCATACATGCCTATGCAACTTGTTTGATGATGGGATCAGAAAAACTGTTGTCATCAGACAGCCAATGTATTTCTACAGGAAGGCTTCACATTAGCTCAAACATTGCTGTTTGTATTTTATGTTTTTATAATTATTTTATAATAATTGTATTATATATTGTAATTTGTATTAAAAAAAATATTCATCAGAAATAATAATATATATATATATATTGTATTTTATATATAAAATGTAAAAAATACAATATTTTCAATAAAACCTTGTAATAGTATCCCATTTTACTCATTTGCGAGTTTCAGCTAAATTAAAATCATTCATTACTGTCATGGTTTGGGTTTTGTTCCTTGTTCATGTATGTCATGTGATCCCTTGTTCAAGTCATGTGATCCTGCCATGTGTTCCCTTGTCTGATGTGTCGTGTTGTTATTGGTTCATTGTTTAATTGTTCACAGGTGTCCCTTGTCTAGTAATTAGTCTGTGTATTTAATCCCTCATGTTTGCCCAGTGTCTTTGTCTAGTATTGAATGTTTCTTGTCCAGGTTTCATGTTGTTGTTTCTGTTTCATGTGTGCCTTTGTTTGATTATGTTTTGAAGTAAAGTTGCATTTGGGTTCTCAACCAGCTTGCCTCCAGTGGATTCATTCATTACAATTACTCTTTATTCAACAGTTTCTACTTCTAAAGTGGGGCATCACAAAAACAAATGCTAACCGCTGCATAAGTCATTAGCCTAGCAACATGCTAACTTTATTGAAAAACCACTGTGACAATTAATGGAGATTCTGCCCAAGAATCAGTCAATTAAAAGTTTTTATTTTGTTGAGATGGTGCTGTAGAAGAAGGTAGCTGGCTACATAGGGAGCAGATAGCAGTGTAGCTTTATCTTTAGAATAGACCTACTTATAAATAGAAAGCGGTACACGGGTAACAATTCAATTAAACAATTCTAGCTCAAAACATTTAGGTGTGCTCAGTGCACACCACTCTCACCACTAATTTTCACAAACTTTCCCAGACACCCCCCATCCAAACAACAGTGGTTAAGAACTGTAGCAGAAATAATTGCATTTGGATGTTTGGAGGCTATGGCTGAGGTAAAGAGTGGAATGAGTTCTTGATGTTGCTCTGCCAACAATCGCACAACATGTAGGTATAAAGCAACCCTTGGGAAACGGACGAATGAAACTGGTTCGAGCATGCAGCAAAATGTGAAGCAAAAATTAAGGTCTTGCACAATAAGGGTTCAAAGAAGGTAAGTCCCTGATGGTAAACCACTGAGATGTGTGCCAAAATGTGGTGTGAACACCTCCAGTAATTGACACACGATGAACATGAGAACACAAGAATGTACAAGCAAAACAAATCCTTAAATCTCTGCAGTCCTGAAATGTGTAAAAATGAAGAATACAGAATTGAAACCAACAATCTGATAATTGTTCAGTGACTAAAACCATTGAGATCCCTGAGAAACATCCTAAAATCTCCTAAACACACAAATTTACTTTTTCATATGCAAAGAAGCAAAACACATGCTTAACCACATAAGATGGAGTCCTAGGAGAAACACAGTTCCTCTTGAGAAATGTATAAAAGGGATGTTGATGAGATTAGCATGGCCCCTTGGCTGATGGAAAGCGTTCTTAAATGGGCATTCAGACGAGGGAGCTCCGGGTCATTTCTGGAAGGCCATGAAAAAGCTGAGGTCACATGAGCGGAGGAATTGCCCAATTAACAGCAAGGTCATCGCAGACAGAGCCAGGCTTTCACCAAAGGAACACTTTGCAAAGCCATGAAGAACTAATTCCTAGGTGACATACACAGGGACGTGAAATGGCAGCATGTAAAGAATTTTAAGTGATGAAGATTATGAAGGAATTCTTGACATTAGAACTGATGGGAATGGGCTGCTGATATCAGTACAAATAAAAGTCCTGAATGTATGCATGGACTATTAAAGACAATAATGAAGGAAAAACATCTAAATAAATACAATAATACTAATAATTTTATACACACCGTTTTATATGCTGTTCAAAAGTTTGATGTCAGTAAGATTTTTTTAAAGAAATTAATACTTTTATGTAGCAATGATGCATTAAATTGATCAAAAGTGATAGTAATAATAATACAAAAGTTGTTTATAAATAATGTTCTTTTGAACTTTCTATTCATCAAATCCTGATATTTCAGAATGTTAGAGTGTTTTACTGGGTTTTTTTTATCTACTGTAAACTGTGAAGAGTGTCTGATTCATTCAGGCTCGTTTGGAAGGTACATGAGAAGGTGTTGAAGGGAATTCTTCACTCTGGTGAGAAGTGTTTTACAAGGCCTTGGCTTCTGTCAAGACATTTGGGAAGACATCAGTCAAGCTGGTCAGAATGGAGAGGAAATTAAACTTGCCCTGTATGCTTTCTCTTACCGTCACATTTATAAAGTTCAGGCAAACACACCAGACCAGACAGACTCACTTCCTCTAGTCGAACTAATCACGAGCTTCTTACAAATGGGCTGGGACTGGGAGGTATGGTGACAATGGATACTGCAGAACAGGCAACATTATGACACTCGTATATGGAAGTTTAATGTGGGCAAAATTCATTGGCAACAGCAATAACGAGTGTACAACTGATTCTCATTCCAAGCCCAACGAGTGGACTATATTAGTGGAGTAATGTGAGGAATAGTGAATAAGGGTTTAGGGGTGATTTCGGATAAATTCCTAGAAACATCCAGGCAAGTGTTTTGGATCTGGCTGGATCAAGAAGGTGGCCTTCCAGGTGCAGGACTGAACACCCCTAAGGGGCTCTGGAAAAGCACAATAACACCGGTGGTTTCCATGACATTAGGAAGTGAGGTAACACCATATGACAATGTTTTAAAAACTTTGAAATTACGAAATCACTGTTATGTTGTCTTCTCGACCTCTTGAGGGGGAAGAGAAAAGTTAAGAACTGGTTGGTAGTGTAATCTTGGATCAGCAGAGTAGCCCATTAAGCATATGATGCATCACCGCTCATCTGTGGCACCAGTCTAACCACCACCCTTCTTATTTGTCATGAGTCCAGACGTTGTGGTCAGTTTCAGTTGCTTCTTTGTATCAACTCAGACCATTTGTAGAAAATCAGGCATGCTAGAAATTAGGTCAGTACCATGGCGTGTTATCATTCCAGACCGCGTGTTTCTTAACCATAGTGTTCTTTCATTGCTGAGCGACTCGTCACCAGGCCTCCCGCTGGCTTGCTGAACAAATGACGCACACTGTCATATCACAAATAGAGGAGCCTTTTGACCCTTAACTGGTAAAACAGAAGGCACTGAGCTGAACTATCCCTTTAAGAACACAAGCAGTATATCAGGGATCTCCAAACGATCTCCATAGATGCCCCTTAGTTTGTAGGTCATGGCCTCACTGACAGCTACGTTCTTCTGGAGGAGCGGGCCGGAAAATACCTCACATTCCATCATGGCATCATCGTCCCAGATGTTGCCTTCGCCTGTTAAACATGCAGATGTTGGAGCTGGGGACCCACGGAGGGCAGGGAATGGTATTTAGACTGGATGAGATCCCGAGCCGATTCGAAAATCTATCCCAGCGGGGGTCAATGGTATCAGGGCGACCATGAAGGGGTTATTGTAGACTTTGTGTAGGGAGGTGGAATTCAATGAGAGAGATGGTGTAATGCAGGCCCAATGTGAAAGAAAAACGAGGAAGATATGAGAAAATCAGGAAACAAGCTAAAAAAAATACGTAAAAAATTTGTTCTCAGAAATGCAAGCAAAAGAGAGAATAAAATGCATGATGCTTAAGAAAGCAAAACTTAAAACTGTATTGTAAAAACAGAGTATTTTCATCATTTTTAGTTTGTCTCGTCTGTCCGTCCGTCCATCCATCCGTCCATAAAAAAAAAATCATTAAATTATTTGTATTAATAATATTATTGATTCTGAATAATATTTGCATAAAAAAATTTGATAATATATAAAAAATATGAATGTATTATTTAAAAATATATTATTATTGTTGTTTTTGTTGTTGAATAAAATATTATTTTTAATTAAAATTATTAAAAAATATTATTACTTATAGTTAAAATATTTCCTGATTTTTCTTAAGAAGTTTCGATAAGAAACGATTTGTTTATTTCTGATGCATTTGTTTTGTAGATAATGGTTTAAATAAAAATAATAAAAATGATTAAGAAATATTATTTTGTAATTACTATAATTATTTCATTATTTTTTTTGTCATTTCTGAATATTTTTTCCATTAAAATGTCTATATTGTAACATATATTGTTAACCGAAAATGAAGAATATTGTGATATACATCGCACCCTTCACACTACAGTAATGTCTCCATTTGAAACTGAACCTCCCTCAGGATCTGAGGTACACGGGGGTCTCATCAGCACCATGGCCTGTATAGGGCACAGAGATCTGTCACACGAAACCGCTCTTAAAAAACATGTGTGCTAACTATTGATTATTTCTAGTAGCTGTCAGAGAGCCGTATGTTGACTTTCCCAGACTTGAAAAGGGAAGGAGCTAAGACAAGCACATGACAAGGTGGAAAATGAAAGAAACAATGAAAGAAAGAAAAAAAGTTCAAGCACTGGATATCTCCCATGTCAAAACATTGCCAGAGGCAAAACCGCCAGAAAGAAACCTGTCGAGGTACGCATCGCAAGCCCCTGGAAAACAGCTCAAATCCAGTCAAACCCATTTACACAGCATACACAAAAGGATGACAATATGTTAACAAAAAACATGGACCGTTGGGAGTTACAAAAGCACCTTGATAAATGTTAGCTTTATAATGATCAGGAAGTTTGTTGTAGACAAGGGAAAGATGCTATTGTTAGCGCCATAAAGGTTCTCATCACATACTGCTTCAATTAATAAGACATGCAGACTACATCCTGATTTTTCGGGCCATAATTCACGCAGGGTAGGGAAGTATACTTAAAGCTTTGAGGTAGTAGGTCTTTAAGCTCTTCTTTGTTATTCTTTAAAGATGAGGTTACCATCTTCACAAGATCAAACTGAATCCAACAGGATCCAAGCTTCTGACCACAGAGATCCGTTTAGACAGTATATAACACTGATTAATAGGCTCTTCCGCAGCATATCCTGTGATAACGACTGCTGTGAGACTGCATCATTCTCAAAGCTCGCTAGTTGGTATGAGGGAAACCTTCATTCATTTTATGCCAGGTCTTCAGCATAATTGCCACTTGGCTTTCTACGCAACCGAGCTATAAAAACCCTGGTAACCCTGCTCAAAGTCAAGCTCTAAGTATGAAAATAATATCAAGGCCACTCAAAATACTGTTTTGTTTCACACAATACAACATAATTAGATTATAAGCTAACATTGTCAATCAGACACTATAATATAAACATTCTCATCTTAAGTAAAAACATTAATGCTCCACTTTACTTGCTTTTCTTAACGTTACACCAGTTGTTTCATAATAACTCTAACCACTACAGTATCACGATTAAATATGGGTCACTGGAACAGAACCAAGGACTTCCAAGAAAATACTTGACTTTATTCCACGATCAAAATCCCCACTGCTATCTAATCAGAGATGTGAGACAAGCCTCTTTTATAACAGCAGGGTCTTGTGAAAGCCTCAAAAGACTTACTGTATTTACATGGTCTGAAGCTGGTTCATCATCATCCTGACAAACAAGGAGACTCTGTTTAAGCCTACACACTAAAATATGAGTGGTTACGGAAGATTTTAATGAATTTATCTTGAAAAAGCACAAAATTAATTGTTGACTGAATATCACATGACCCTGGTGAGAGTTTACTCAACAGTCTCAACTATCACTGCAAAACAGCTATTATGTAATCAGAAGAGAGAGAGAGTGGTGGTGTGTGTGTGTGTGTGTGTGTGTGTGTGTGTGTGTGTGTGTGTGTGTGTGTGTGTGGTGTGTGTGTGTGTGGGGGGAGAGAGAGAGAGAGAGAGAGAGAGAGAGAGAGAGAGAGAGAGAGAGAGAGAGAGAGAGAGAGAGAGAGAGAGAGAGAGAGAGAGGAGAGAGAGAGAGAGAGAGAGAGAGAGAGAGAGAGAGAGAGAGAGAGAGAGAGAGGGGGGAAAAAAAGCCTGCATAAACATATTGAGTTCAAACTGCACACAGGTAAGGGCATGGATCACCAGACTATTTATCAGCAAAAACAACTTGAAGGAAATAAAGCCAAATGTTCTCTTACTTAAATTGAGGGTCCTTTGTGTAGCGGGTCTTGGCCAGGAACCTCTCGGCTAGTCTCTCAAGGTTGCGGGAGTAGTCCATCTCGATCTCTGCCTTCTTGCGGAAGAAGTCCTGCAGGTCCTGCAGGAGTTGCACACGGATCTCGCATTGCTGGTCCAAACACTTAAGCTGCTCCACCAACTGGGCTCGGATCTCTGCCAATCAGAGAAGAAGAAGAAAAAGAAGATGCAGAGTTATTGCAGTACTTCACACTCTGGTTATGCATAAAGGTGCTTAGTATTATTTGTTAATTCTGCAAAAATTATGAAAATTGTATTCTCTAAATTGTTTTAGTGTTTTTAGTCTTTTAAGTTCAAGAAGGCTGGATTTATTTAAACAGTAATATTGTGAAATATGTTTACAATTTACAATAACTGTTATCTATTCTCATTTTAAAAGTAATTTAATCCTGTGATGGCAAAACTGGATTTTCCACAGTCATTACTTCAGTCTTCAGTGTCACATAATCCTTCAGGAATCATTCTAATATGCTGATTTGTGGTGCTGGAGTCAAGAAAACGGGTGTGCTGCTTAATATTTTTGTTACATCTTTTCATGATATTCATTTAATTTTGATCAATTGCAGAATAAAACAAAGTATACATTTCTTTATATTGCTGACCCCGGCTTTTGAATCGTATTGTATTCAAGCTCAAATATTTGCAAACAGTATCTAAGATAAACTTTGAGCATGGACCCTACAGTCATCAGATGTGACTTGTGCGTCTTTATCCTAAGAGAAAATTTGGCAATTAATCTAGGATGCCTCAAGTTGTTTAGTTTTTCTTTAAAACATGTGGAATATGGAACACAACACACATGTGGAATATTCCTCACATTAAGCCACCAAAATGATACTCAATGCATGAACAAAATCGTAAAGTAATTAACTTTATCTTTGTAATAGAGAACTGCATTTCTTTATAAAATGCACACACAAAAAAAAGGAAACACATCCTCTACGGACGCAAGTTAATTTTGGAAAAAATTTTGAATTTTGAATTTAAAACTTGTTTTTACCATAACTATGCAATAAAAACTAAAAATGCAAAAAGCATGTGCTAATTTTATCTGGGACTGCTTACTACATCCTCTAAAACATGATAATACTCTGATTCAGGCAGAAAAAAAAAATCCTTCAACCCACATTTCACAATCTAGTCTATGCTGCTCTAACCTAGTTCCTCAAAACAAAGTCAAAAATAGCTGGTGGAGAGACATTTCAAGCTTCTATGTAAAAACACACACACACACACACACACACACACACACACACACACACACACACACACACACACACACACACACACACACACACACACACACACACACACACACACACACACACACACACCACACACACAACACACACCTTCACATAGTTTATCCAAGCTTATCACTTTTCATTTCCGTTGCCTCTCTCACTCTGTCTTCTCTTTCTCCATGTCCAACATCCGCCGAGCACTCAAGCATGGCTCCAAATTAATTTACCCCAGTCAATCCCGACAGCCTAATGAAATATTGAATTATGATGTTTACGTGAGCTCTTGGGAACTCTGGATACTTGTCCTGCATACCAAAGCTCCAATTAAAAAACCATAATGCCATTGCTCTTAGTTTAGAAGCAAGTTCTGCCATACAGCAGGTAAACTATTCAAAACAAAGCAGAAACCTTTATCCAAACAGGCAGAAACCTTTATCCAAACAGGGAATATTATAAACTAGCATCTATATTTCATTGTTTACAGCTGCGGGATCACATTTCATTTGATGTACCGATGCCAAGTCTTGCGTCAGCTTTCGAGTGACAAGAAAACACACTGAAAAGGTCAGAGAATCAACAGTACCTTTGCATTTCCTGCTGTAGAGAAATCGGATGACTTTTGCCTCCATATGTTCTAAATTTTCCAGCCCAGAGAAGAGAGGAGACCAGCTAGGTGTGACAGTCCCGGGGCTATGATACCCAACTGACCCGACTCTATTGTGCTTTTGCGCTGAGAGCACACTTTCACTCTGACATCACACAGAAGTGGGATTTCCACAGCCTCTGTGTCTCAGTCAAGTCAAAAACAACAAAGTTCGACAAAGTGGGCTTTTCCTACTTCTCATTATGATGATTTTTACTTGACTATATCACAAGACAGCCCTTAAGCCCTATTCTGACATGCCAACATGTGTCAATACCTCTGACACGTGTAATTTTCTGCCCTCTGTATAATTTAAGATGATGTGAAATGAGTCAGTGCCACATTGTAACGCCTCAGCTCTCAAAAGGAGCCCTGTAATTTTAGCAAAAAGCAGATAGTCTCCAAACACGCACAGACAAAACATGGTCAATAAACCAGTCAAGCCATTCATGGGCTTAATATTTCAATTATCAGCTCATTGTTGCTTTTTTATTGAGATGTAGACACAATAACCAGGGGTTTTCTACATTTTCAAAAAAATAACTCAATACCTCAACAAATGATAACCAAATGACGGAGAAGAGTATGATAACTAGCATTTATCTACACATGTAGTACAGGCAAGCACATTTTTGGAAAGTTGATTAAAGTGTCTAGATCACACTGGTGGAGTGATACTGATGTTCTTGTGGCTGTATATGTGTTCATTCATGTCTATGTGTAAACCAAACCCTCTTAGCTGGCAAGGCTTTCAGCCCTTAGGTGACTGGTTAGGTGAATGACATGAATCCAACAGGGCTGTGTTGGGCTATAGGGAAAGAAAACGAGGAATAGATCTAATGACAGCACATTAAGCAAGACAAGACTCCACTGGAAAAAGTATAACAGTAATATAAAAGCATAATCTGAACTGTTTGTGCTAAATTCAATACAAGCTAGAACAAGCACCATGACTAATTAACTCAGAATCAGTTGAAATGTAAGTGATATTCACTCCTCTTTGTATAGAGATCTAGGAAGAGCAGTTAACGCCATCATCACTCACTGTCATCAGCAGCAGGACGAGTATAATCTAACCACACTCACAGGAAAACTCAAGTCAGTGGTTCTACATTTGTCTCTGGGGCTCATAAAATGTTTCCTAAGTCTGAGAAACACTGTGCTACCATTTCTCTGGCCATCTTGCTGTTCTGCATCTGTACTAGAAAAACCTTTAAAATCCCTGGAGTGAAAAGAACAAACATAGACTCAGTAACATAGATCCTTGAAAAGCTAAAAATATTGTACTCAAACTCTTTAGCTCCATATCCACCTCACACAGGCTGACTGAACACTTTTTGTTGCACACTATAAATTATTAATTAAAAAAAGCATTCCAAGTACAGTATGTCCCTCAAACATAGTCCTTGGGCCAGAAACTTAAAAAAAAAAATATATATATATATATATAATGTATTTAATCGTAATGGATTTATCATTTAATTGTTTTAATTTTAGATATGAATACATAGATAGATAGATAGATAGATAGATAGATAGATAGATAGATAGATAGATAGATAGATAGATAGATAGATAGATAGATAGATAGATAGATAGATAGATAGATAGATAGATAGACGAATGATCAGATAGATAGAAAGATAGATAGATGGATGGATGGATGGATGGATGAATGGATAGGTGGATGGATTGACAGATGGCTGAACAGACGGATGGTTAGAGATACTGTATGGATGGAGGGATGGAAGGGTGGAGAGAGTTGGATGGATGAATGGATCAATAGATACATTAAAGATGGATTGATGCATAGATGAATTATCAGATAGATAGATAGATAGATAGATAGATAGATAGATAGATAGATAGATAGATAGATAGATAGATAGATAGATAGATAGATAGACAGACAGATAGATATAACTTTTTCACTCTGAATCAACAAACAAGTACAATTGACCTTGATTCAAATGACCTGTTTGCTTGAGAAGTTAGGTGAGCATGTCATTAACATTAAAGAGACACAAAAGATTAAACGATCTAAGAGTAATCAAACAGCAATGACCCCCGCCTCCTTGAGTGAGCATTTGCTGAACAAGCATATAATGATCTAATTTCATGGCTACATGGCAGTCTTTGCGAGACAGCTGTTGGCAAGCACGCAAGCAAAGCGCTGGCTGGAACCTTCATTATGAGACAGAACCAAACACAGTGTTGAGTAATACCTGCTGGTCCCCGAACAACAATCATCACAGCTACCTGCTGAGATATCTGCTCAGTCAGGGTATTACACAGCCATGCATTATTGATTATACTCCCTCTAACTAATAGGAAGGGCGGGAGTGAGCAAAACAGATTGACCGAAGCTGGCACTGGATAAAGAACTGAAAGATAATCTTGGGAAGACAAATACTGCACGTTGATGACATGGGTCAATGAAAACAAGAGAGACTGCAATTTAAAAAAAAAGATATAATAATAATAATAATAATAATATTTTTTCCTAACATCATTCATTATATATATAATAAATATATCGAGGTACATTTTTTTTATTTTGTTGGACAAAAATCTGGAATTAATTCAGAAATGTCAAAAAGTTTTTGGAGAGTCACACCACATGACAATTAACTTGTCATAAAAGGTAAACATATTAGGTTAAAATTTCTTCTTTTTTTTTACTTTGCTTCAATTCCTTGAAAATCGTTTGTCCTTTAAATTGGAAGTATAAAAATAATTATAAATAATAACAATAATAATAAAAAAAAAATCTAATTACGTTTTCATTTTTTATATCAGGACAGTTGTACCACAGTCACATTTCTGAACATATGCCTCCCAAAAAATATCAAAATTTATTTTAATTCAGAAATTTAATTTAATTCAGAAATTTAATTAATTCAGAAAGAGATTATTCAAGTCACTGCATGCATAACTTAACATAACAGTTACAGATCTGGACAAAAGACAACATGTCACTGACCGATAAATTATGAAAAATGCTATACAAATGATCTGAACTTCTAAGGACTACGGCTTGATGTCCAGAGTAGCCATGCACATCAGGGGTCTGTAATCTAATGGTGCTGTCTCTTCAAGGCCAAATCAATCCTCCTCCCCTCCTCATCCCAGCTGTCACTTTGCTCATTTCCCTGAGAGCATCTCAGCCGGCTCCCCAAAAACCCCACCCCAAATCTGTCATATCTCATTACAAGCCCTGGCTAAGGGCTCCAAACTCCAGGCTTGTCGCCAGAGCTTTAAAAGCAAAGAGATAGAAATCACCAGGAGGTAGACGGCAAGACTGCTGCCCTTAAAAACAGAGGCCACGCTTGAAGTTCGTGAACGCTGGGGTGCCATGGTGACTAAGCAGACGAGATTAGTGTTTATAGTGCCACTCTGAAACCTCAAAGAGTTCGAGGACAACACTAACAGGGAGCACAAGAGGGGTTAAAAGTGTTGTGCATGTGAAACCAACACACAGCCCAGGAAGTCTGTTGTTTTGCCATTAGTCATCCTCACACAGTTGGTAAGTAGATGTCTTAGGGATTCACCGGCAGGCAAACACTCTGACGCATTCAGAAAATCGTAAATTAAAGACATCTAAGTACTTCTCCTGTGCTCTCCCTTCCCGCAGTTTATATCACTGCACACAACAAACATCAACATGTTTCAATCTGTTTTTTTGGATAGTTCATCCAAACTTTTAAAATGTGTCATCATTTACTTATGTCATTGCAAATGTTTTTTTTGTCCAAACAATGAAAGTCAGTGGATTGTCAGCCATTGACTTTCAATTGTATGGACAATTTTTTTTAAATGTTTTTAAAATATCTTCTTTTTTGTTCTACAAAAGAAAAATCACACAGGTTTGGAACAACATATGCAACATGACATCATGACTTTTGCGTAAACATACACGCCACTTTCAAGTCAAGTGGCGTGTTATTATACGCATTTTGAACTATCCGCGTGTATGCGTGTATATCTACGCCGTTATGTCCGAGTGATTCCGCGTGTATGTATACGCCGTTAAAAATCTGAGCGAAATAAAGCCAAATTTTGATATACATCTGGGGGAGCGATAGTTTTCTTACTAGGATGGTAGGGAAAGACTTATAAATGGTATTAACCAGTGACGGGTAGGTTTAGGGACGGGATTGGGGTAGGTCATATATTTATATATACAGTAATGTAACGTTAAGTCAACGGCGTTCATAAACACGCTGAAAAGCGATTTTGCGTGTTGATAGCACGCCAAAAATGGAAATACGAATTGGCGTGTCATACATACGCAGTTTCATGAGATCAGTCTGACATATGGATGAGTAAACGATGACAGACTCTTTCCGTTTCTGGAAAATCACCCAAAATGAAAGAAAATCAGTTGGACAGATATTCCTGAAAAAACTCTTACCAGACAGAACAATCAAACTGCTTACGTAGAGTTTGATGTCATATCAGCCTTCTCTAACAAACCCCCAATTCCTTTGGAAAATATCGTAAAATACGCAGTCCAAGAAAAGCATGTAGATCAAGCTCTAATCATGAAGAAATGTTGGCCACAGGATGTTGTAATCTCACCCAAACTTTACAGATAATTTTCTTCTCATATGGCTCTAAATATAGTGTCTAAGTAAGTATTTAGACTTGATCTACTTTAAAATTCATTTTAAATAAATTGTTATTAGATAAATAATTTTGATATAAAACAAGTAAGCTAGGATTTGGCCAACAAATTATATTAGCATTTGTATCACAGCTGAGATGTGAGAAGATAGCTAGAAAGATACACACATTTTTGCATTGGTAAAAAGAGCATTGTGCTGCTCAGAGCTTTGCTATTGTCTCGGTAACTTTTATGGGATACAATAAAAAAAAAAAAGAGGCAAATCTGAAAGGGACCAGTTGTTTCCAGGAGACGGGTTGGATAGTGTACACTACTTGCGTCACGGAAGGCAGCTTGAAGGAAACCATCCATTCATCAGAGCAAACAGGAAGCAGAAGGGAGATGACAGAAAGTCACTTCGTGCAGCCGGCTATAAAGGAAGAGAACAAGGATCCAGCTCCACAATGCAAGAGGAATTGGTCTAAAACTCTTGGGAGAATGGGAAGAACAGCTGGCTGGTATGAGGCCATGCACCTGAGCACCTGAGCTAAAGTTTGAAAGCCCAAAACTACAGTGAAAATTGAGGAAACGCACTTCCAGTCACATGCGGTAGAGTGCCTTGGGTCCCCATTTTGGTCCATCCATCATTTTAGAACATATTTCAGCGGGGTGGACTCTATTAGTTCCAGACATGCCAAACCTAATCCTCAAATGAAAGATGCAGTCTTCATTGAAGGACAGAGAGAACAGGAAATGGGGGGGGGGGGGGGGGGGGGGGGGGGATACAGTTTCAGGAGAGGTGGAGGGAATGATAAGAATTGAAAGAAAAAAAATTGCCAAATTTTGCTTCACCTACTAACCAACATTTCCCTCATTGCATGCTGAATTTCTCCACCTTTTGAAAACCCCTTGACATGAAGTTTTGGGATTTTTCTCCTAAAAATAAATAAATACATCAGATTTTACCTGAGTTCGCAATCTCTTTAAAGTTGAATGAAACAGAAGTTGCGCAA
Organism: Chrosomus eos; assembly: GCA_036326025.1. Classification (NCBI taxonomy): domain Eukaryota; kingdom Metazoa; phylum Chordata; class Actinopteri; order Cypriniformes; family Leuciscidae; genus Chrosomus; species Chrosomus eos. The sequence goes on along the minus strand of CM070839.1, from coordinate 16,206,338 downwards.
GTCTTTTCTTCCCTATTGTGACATATTTACAAGTAAATGGATTCTCCAAAGAGAAAAACATGTAGGGCGGGAAATTATTTTGTTTATGGGAATTGATTGGATTGCTGGATCGCTATCATTAGCTATTGCTGTGATCTTGTGACAGGTTGTCCCACCCTCACACCAATAATCACATCTTTAGAGACAAATTGTCATTGCAAGAGAGGAGGAAGTTATTTTGATTAAATATTACAAGAACATGTGAATTCAAAATAATAATAATAATGATAATAATAATGATGTGTATGAATAAATGATTTATACCATTGAAGGGCTGAATCAAAACCAATTGGCTTATGAAAAAACATGCAGCATGACCAGTTTCCAGAAATGACTCTTAAAAAAAATCCAGTAATTTCAACAGGAATCCACACGATCAGGAATTTCTTGTGAGGGTGAAATATGTCCTTTGCAACAAATTTAAGTTAGTCACATGGATTTCTCCACACTGACCAATAGAAAGCTGCTTAGTTTGAAAGTGACTTGAAAGAACTGTGCTTCAAACACTAGAGTTACAATATTGACAACACATAATGGACTTTTTTTTGCCCACAAAATTTTGCTAATGTGAAAATGGACATTATAACTGAAATGAAATGAATCAAAATCAAATCAAATTGAATCTTGTAAATCAAAACCGAATCAAAATAAAAAAAAATATTCAACTTCTGAATACCAATAAAAAGTATCATTGCGGCAGTGATGCAAACTAAAGCCTGCTGATTTAAAGCCTTTATGTCCTACACCTACTTTCTGTTTCAATAAGAAATATATTAACAAAGGGGTAAAAAAAAAATAGTGCTTGTTAATCCAATTCATGGGGTCTTTAAATACTTGAAGAGACATAATGATTGGATAGTACATCAGTGAGATGATGACACAAAATCAGGAAATAGAAAGTAGGAGGAGGAGGAGGAAAATTACTCTGGTTAGCTTCAAATTAACAAATTCAAAGACTGAATGATACTTATTGAGCAGTATGGGACCATTATATGCTTTCACTATACTGATGAAGGAGAGATTCATTTATGATTAGTTGCTCTGTGAGGAGGACCATTTCAAGGATCTTGTTCCATGACTCTAATTGTGTGCAATGAGACCGAAGAAAAAGAGAGAAAGGCACATGAATGACACCACATTGACACACCAGCACAGACTACACCAATGAACATCAGAATGAATAGATAAAAAGGGACACGATGCCATTAGAGAGCAGCTGTCAGGACTAAATAAACATCTCCTTGGTGGAACAAAAGAAGGATGAAGTGTGTGATTGCGTGTATGTGTGTGACATCAGGTTCAAAAATAAACTCAAGCTGACAGAACATTATCATAGCCTTCATTCTCCCCAATTTCCATAATCAAACCCGTTACTGTGGAAACCACGTTGTATATGAATGGTAAGGGACGGGAGATTGAAAATCAAAACCTCTCGCTGAACTCCCTTGATTAATCATTAAAACATTTAAAGGAGATAATTGCTTTATGATGGCGACACATATTTCCTCCTCCCCGGCTAGCCTATTTCAGTGTGGTTCAGGAAACACAGCGTGGGTTTTCCTTGAGGATAGACTATTGGGAAAAGGCTCCATCTACACAGCTGACGTTACTCCACGAGAGCCGATGGGGTGGAAAAACTGTTGTCACCTACTCATCCGTACAAAACAAGGAGAGTTCACACATGCACACATATTTAACAGGATACTGTCTCTTGAAAACACCTTCACATTAGGAACAATGGAAACCATAAACAAGATGGTGGACACAATGGATGTAGCATCTGTTCTGAGAGTAAATTTGTTGAAATTAATGAAATAATTCCATTTGATTTTTATTTACAATCAAACTAGCTAAGTCCCATAAGAAAATGTGAAATTGTACAATCACAATAGAGAAAATATTTTGAATATATAATAAATAAATACAAACATAAAAGCAACAAAAAAAACCTGTTGCACATTCTTTATTCATCATTTTGTAGAAGTAGAGTTAAAGACCCCCTGTGGTGAAAATCAAGCTTTTAAATTATGTTTATTTTGTCTATGTGATGTTTTTAATTTGCTTTAAGACAAACCGTGTAAATTCTTAAGTCAACACCATTGCTTTTCTCCTTAAAACTGCAGTGAACCAAAGACAGTCTTAAAAACGGGGTTTGAAATCGCTGGGGTTTCTGATGTCACAAACTACCTTTTAACCAATCACGTCAACCGTGTGATCGTCTACGAGTGGATCTCTCAACTGTCGTGAGTGAGTGGGGACAGCTGCGTATACTAAATACATTTAAGCAATTTTATGGCATGACGACTTTTTTTTTTCAAGGAAAAAACTTTGAAATATGTAATTTTGCTGATCACTAACTCGTAAACACGAACTTTCCAGGAAGAATTCCCTGAACCTGGTAATCAAGATCTTTATGAATACTATAAACTTACAGGAAAGTGTGTTGGGCCGGTTGGAGCTACACTCTGCAGGATAGTGGCCCTCCAGGAGCAGGATTGGACACCCATGCCCTAAAAGAACATATTAAACTCCATAAAATTGCTCCATTATGCGCAAAATTCAAAGATGAAATTTAGGTTGTTCTGCACTGATGATCTTTACTGCCTGATTATGTTAACTTCTGCAACCAAATTATAAACAGTCCAATTTGTGAACAAATCGTGATCTAGAAGAAATAATAAGATAAGAAGTAAATAATGACATTTTTGGATGAATTACCATTTTAAGCTGCCAGTTTGGAGAGTATCTAAAGAGATCAGTTCATCATTTGATGGCACAGATTCAGGGCATTCCACAAAAGTTCCATTGAAAACATCTGGGGGACAGAGGGTGGTTCTTATAGCCCAGAAAGTTTTGTCAGGAATGGACCAAAGGGGAGTACGCCCAGCGGGGTAGAATTCCTCCTATAAAGCCCAGCTCTGTACTAGAACTAGCCTATACTGGACTATACTGGCATGTTAACCTACATCAGGCCTCTACGGTCCATCCCATAATCGCTCAGTAGGTCATGTTATACTACATGAAGAAAGAGGAAGTGAGTGAGTGAAACAGACAGATGGCTAAAAAGAAGAACTTCGTTATCAAAACTAGCAGATTCCATTTCCTAGTCCAGTCTTGTTTACTGAGGCCTCAGGCCAGACTTGCTCTGGGCATGAGTGGAGGGGAAATTCTTTGGCTGTTAGAAAAACAGGAGTCAACCGCTACTCCAACTACAACCCGGTGCAGAGCCAGCGACGATGCCTGCCACAAACTTTCTCAAGGTTGAAATTCCTTCAGTCTCGCTGTCTTCATTCATGCAACATTGGCTTTTATGATCTAATGCCAGGGACTGTGGCTGAACTTCTCCAATTAGTGATTGGCACATGGTTTGGTTAACACTTTCAGCAGTCCATTTACAAACAGCGGCTGCTGAAGAACAAACTATTGAGCAGTTATAAGGGTCGTTAAACAACTCATGTGCTCGTGCAAACTGGCTCATTGAAACTGCTTTCAAAGTTAAAACCAACTTGAAACGGCATTTGCAATGCATGAAACAGGACACTCAAACAAAGACAAAAAGCTTCTGGGACTATTGGATTCAGTGCTATGATCAGTGGAATAGATTAGAATTTAAAAGTGTTCCATCCTAAATGCAACTTGTATCCACATTAGAGGAGGCTATTTGATCATAAGGTGGAGGATTTTGGTCAAGCTCATCTTCAGGTGCATTTTGACCAATTCCAATGCTTAAACTGCTTTTCAAAATCTACCATTATTTGCTATTATCGCTGCAACTTTGGTTACATTAATGTTGACCTTCAATAAAGTATTGCATTAACTACAGGTATACTTTTAGGAAGGCTGCATACCTACAACAACAGCAGAAAACAATGGAAAATAGCAGTTTGGATTTTGGTATACACTGACACTAAAAGTCAAATCAGAGGTGGAGCTAGACATCACATTTTGATTGAATATAATGAAGACATTTTTTTCTATTTTTTTTTTCTTTAATAATATTATTATCAAACCTCTTATAAAATGTAACTTGATCCTAGAGAATTAGTCAATTACAGGCCGATCTCGAATCTACCTTTTCTGTCAAAATTAATAGAAAAGGCAGTATCCTCACGACTATGTTCCTTTTTAGAAAGAAATCATATCTGCGAGGTTTTCCTGTCAGAATTTAGACTGTACCATAGTACTGAGACTGCTCTCATTAGAGTTACAAATGATTTGCTCTTATCATGATCATGGTTGTATCTCTCTACTAGAGTTACTCGATCTTAGTGCTGCATTTGATACCATTTACCACAACATTCTTTTAAATGGACTCGAAAATGATGTTGGCATTAGTGGAATTGACCCTTCGCAAAGACCCGCCCTCCTTAGTTACTGTCGCTATGTTCCGACAAGCTACACCGCTCTCATGCTCTCACCATGTTCTCACGCAGTGAAAAATACATCGCGGAGCAGAGAGGAGACTGACAACACGCAGACAGACAGGACAGACCAGGTTACTTTTCGGTTACTTTTGATATTAAACATATTAAACAAAGTCTCAGCTTTCAAATGTGGTCATTTTTTGAAAGAAATTTAAACAATAAATACCGTTTTGGGGCTCTTTAATGTGCCGTGACAGATCGCTGTAGAGCATCCGTCAAAGCTGCTCGTGATCCGATCATCTCTTCCTTCTAGTTCATTTATAGCATCAAATAAACATGAACGAACATAAGAAGTAATGTTGTTTTAACCGGGAAAGGCGTCAGTATATTCATTTTACCAAGTTCAAATCCTCCCAACTCTACTGGCTGCTTTTTCGGACAAAATGGCGGATGGCGAAGTATGATTGGTTAGAACACACTGTCAAGCTCCACGCGAAGGGTCAATTGCACTAGCATGGTTCAAATCATACTTATCTGACCGTTATCAGTTTGTAGCAGTAAATGAAGAGAGGTAATATCGATCAAAAGTTCAGTATGACGTACCACAAGGCTCAGTACTACAACCATTGCGGTTCACTCTGTACATGCTACCCTTGGGAGATATCAGTAGGAAGCATGGAATTCGTTTTCACTGTTATGCTGATGATACTCAGCTCTATATAATTTTGTGCCCTGACGAAACGCGCCAATTCACAAAATTAACGGAATGCATAGCTGATATAACAATTTGGATGACTAGTAATTTCCAATTACTTAATTCTGAAAAAACAGAGTTCCTAATTATTGGGCAGAAAAAAAAACCTCTGCACATATTAACCCAGAATACGGTCTAACAATTGACGGCTGCTCTCTCAAGTCTTCGTCGTCGGTTAGGAACCTGGGTGTGCTCCTTGATACAAATCTTTCATTTGAAAGCCACGTTTCCAGCATCTGTAAAAAATGCATTCTTCCATCTTAAAAATATATCTAAATTACGACATGTGCTTTCAATGAAAAATGCGGAATAGTTTGTTTATGCGCTCATGACATCAAAGCTAGATTATTGTAATGCTTACTGGGTGGTTCCCTGCACGCTTAATAAACAAAGTCCAGTTGGTCCAAAATGCAGCAGCTAGAGTTCTTACCAGAACCAGAAAGTATGACCGTATTCTGTCAAGACTCCATTGGCTCCCTATTAAACATTGTATACATTTTTAAATATTGCTGACTAGGCCTACTTACAAAGCATTAAATGGTTTAGCGCCCCAGTACTTGAGCGAGCTCTTAACGCATTATAGTCCTTCACGTCTACTGCAATCTCAAAATTCTGGCCAGTTGATACCTAAAATATCAAAATCAACTGCAGGCGGTAGATCCTTCTTCTATTTAGCACCAAAACTTTGGAACACTCCCTAACATTTCTAACATTGTCCGGGAAGCAGACACACTCAGTTTAAATCTAGACTAAAAACTAATCTATTTTACCTGGCATTCATATAGAACATTATACATTTCTATTATTCAAATCAGTTAAATGATTATTAGGCTGCATAGATTAGGTCAGCCGGAACCGGGGACACTTCCTATAACACCTGATGTACTCGTTACACCATAAGAAGAATCCTCAACAAACTTGTCTCTGTACTACCGGCGTGATGGCTCCGACTTCCAACCAGATGGAACTGGATAAATATTCTAAATGTTCTGATCCAATCTGACTTCTGACCTGTAATGATGCCTGAATCATTAACATACACTGTTCGTTCGTTGGCCAGAGGAGAACTGGCCCCCGATGAGCCTGGTTTCTCCCAAGTTTTTTTCTTTTTTTTTTTCTTCCATTCTGTCACCTGATGGAGTTTCGGTTCCTTGCTACTGTTGCCTTGGCTTTTGGCTTGCTTGGGGACATTTAATATTCAACAATATTATTGATCTGCCTTACTTAAGGTGGATGATGATGCAACTTCCTTCCAGAAATAAACTTTATTGTATTATTTTCATGTTATCACTGTGAAGCTGCTTTGATACAATCTGTGTTGTAAAAAGCGCTATATAAATAAAGGTCACTTGACTATATGGGATGAATAATACGTTTTTACTGTGTGTTGCATTCTTTATAAATAAAAGGTTTAATTTCTTTATTTTAAATCTGACTTTGACCCTAACTTTTCCCTATGAAGGGAGCATCATAGACTCCTGAACAAGCAGCAAAAACTCTTAAAACCCATGTTTCAGTCAGGTTTGTGCATCTTTTAATTTGAGCACAGCACAGCTAGATGAGTGGCATCAGCATACTGAACCACATTTTCTTACACAAGTTCTCATTAAAGTCATTTTGCTATCTGTGACATCGCTGGAGGAGAAGCGGAGCAATTAGCTCAGCAGATGATGAATTGCTTAATAGACAGAGAACGAGAGGGGAGAAAAGTGTGCCATTGAACATAAGATAAGATTTATATAAGATTTATTTCCCTCCTGGTATTTCATCAGAATATTCTTATTCAATGGAAAAAATGAATGTGGTGAATGTCATTGTAGTCTGTAGGCTCTACTGTATGGGGAATGTTGTTGTTTTTTTTCATTTGATGGTAAAGAATGAGGAAAAAAGAGATGGTTTTCCAATAGACTGACTCCAAGACCAAAGCAAAGCATTAACAAAGCAAACCGCAGAAAGAAATCAGATTTAGCATTAACCTGTAAAAAACTTGATTTCAAAGTCCTGGCCACAAATTCTGGCTCATTGGTTGATCTTTTTACAATATGAAACCCTAAATGGGTAGTTCACCAAATAGAAAAAGATTTTCCCATTTAGAACAATTAGGGCTGAGATCACATGTGAGCCCCGGCCATCTTCAATCAAATCACTAGGAAATGCTTCCATCCGTCCATCTCCCCTGCCAAGAGAATAAACGTTCAAATTTACCAGCTTCACACTTATGACAATCAATCAACCAATGAGAAAACAGAATTTCCCTCTTAATTAAAACAGTGTTTAGGTTAAGAATGGAATACTAGCGTACTGCGAACTACATTTCTGACAGAATGTTTAAATAGCTAAAGATAGAAGTGTTTTGCTTTTATAAAATATTTAAATATTAAATAACATATTTAAAATATATATGTTAGAAATATTATTGTTTGTTTGATCAACAAACAAACAAAAATCAACAAAACTTGGTAGGAAACTGCAAAAATAGTAGTAGTACGGTGGTTTGCCAATCTGAACACAGCCAGCAGACTGTTTCATACATACAGAATTGCTCTTAAAGAGCAAACATGAGCTGTTGATCTGCTTTTGGTTGTAATAATGAGTTGACCTTCTGTCAGTCTTTAGGGCTTATTTCACTGGTGCCACTTCCTTACCTCACCCAGCTTCACCAGCCCTCCCCAGACCCAATGCCATGAGCGGACACGGCCATCTGTGCTGCAGTCTGGTCCCCTGCTCCTTTCTCCAGTGTGCCATGTACTGCATCGGTCCATCTAAAACCAACCAGCCATCTGGCAAGACAGATACCGTGGCCAGGAATTACGGGCATGGCATACTGAGGCTCCCTCAAACTAATATACCATGGCCAGGTTAGAACTGAAAAGGTGCAGGAAAATCTAATAATGAACTAATTAAAATCCTTAGAGAGTATCAGACTGTACAGAGGGGATTATTGCAGAGACAAGCATTGATATTACTGGGGGGTTGCTCATAAAGAGTGCTAAGGGGTTTCACAGTTTGAATATGAATGTCTATAGACAAAAAAAAAAAAAAATTAAGAAGTGAGAGGGAAGAAAAGATGAAAAAGCTAATATTTGCCAAAGGAATGGTTAGGCACTGACCTCAAAAGAGGGTGATAAATATATGCATGATATATAAATGAATTATATATTTAAATATGCTAACTTCTGATCTAGGTTTGTCAGATGTACCAGTACTACTGGTACCAGTCGATACTTTAAAAAAAAAAGTTCGACCAGCATTTCTCCAGTACCGGTATTACAGAGTACCGGGTATATTCGGTACCCGCTGATAGACACTGCTTTTAAAAGCTCTCGTTCGTGTTTGTTTGAACGCCCTCTGAGCATCAAAGGTTTCTATTTACAGCCTGTGTTTACAAGCTTTGAGCATTGTAGCCAATCACAATCATATCTGTTGAGTGTGTGAAGGCAATGGCCTATCAGAGGTGCTAGTCAGTATGTTAGTCAAATTCCTCTTATCGCTGAAAACTAAATAAATAAATAGAACTTAAAGGTATATGCTTTTTTATATTTTTACTTGAGCCAAAAAGCAACCACACAGCAATGCTCTAAAAATTGCAATGCAATGCAACTGCTTAGCAAAGCCCTGGCAATCACCCACAACACGCTAGCTTAAAGGTGGTGACTTTTGCATGTGCAAGAAAGCACCACTCATATTTTCATCCAAAAATGTAAAAATGTAGTTGAACTTTATTCTCTATTGGCTAGGGGAATAAAAACAAACCCTCAGCCAATCTTTGTCTGCAATGACAGCTGCTTGAAGAGCTGAAATTTCACATACAGTGACTATCTGCAAGAAAAACTGTTTCTCTGTAAGACTAATGGATAGATTGCTCTATTGAACCCCTCAGCAGTAGGCCTACAGGCAACATCTCTCAAGTACTCAGGTAAGACACTAACAGATTGAAGCATGAAAATAGCCAGTGATCTGGAGTAAAAACACAAGGCTTTCACACAAAACACCCCGAGCATTGGGCAGCCACACAGTTCTCACTCCCACCTTCAGGCAACCCAGTACAAAAACTTCACACACACATTTGCAAAACTCCACCAGGAGGCTCGATGAACTTAGACACCGTCACAGTCTGTGTTTCAAATGGCTAACGCATAATAATCAGCTTTGCTGCCAGTCCAGGGATTTTGGAGGGGGCGCATTAATCCAGCAAGCTTTGACAGGAAGTTTCTGGTGCTAAAAATAACAATTCAAAATTGTTTTTCTAAGTGTAACTTAGTAATTTAAACAAAATTCTCAGTGTGAAATGGGTAATTGGACTAATGTTCCTTCGTGGATATTTTTCAGAAAGAAATGGCTTTGCACTTGTGTTATGCAGTAAAAATAAAGCAAGGCTTTATGCTTGACTTAGACAAACAGTGGGTGGCACATCCACAATAAATAATAAATACACAAGGCTGAGGATTTTCAGGGTGCACTGTCACTTACAGAGAGAACTGAGCCAGCAAACAAATCTGCTGCTGCCAAAATTGAACAAAGCTGTCAGCTAATTTTCAGATGCATAACATAGATACAAAACGCATATGGGTGTACTATGAGGCTGTCCACTTACTTTAATCTACATTCATTTTATGGTCTGGGTTTTTTAAAACTGAATCTCTAAAACTACAGTAGGTGAGTAGCCAGGAAACATTCATGATACTTTTGTTGTTTTTCTCAATTCAGGTACAAACGGGAAAAATGGACAGAGAAATTAAGAAAAGAGAAGGCAACGGATTGATACAGGATGGGCACATCTTGCTCTTCTCAACAGACAGCCGACCTCATTAAGCCCTCTGTGGGTGTCACTTCCTACAGAGGACATGGAGAGCATGTTCGGCGTGTACCTGCATCATTCTGACAAAAAAAATAGACAATATCACCAAACTAACCAATTATAATGTCACATCTCCAGTCACCCTCTTCGAAACATTAGTCTTTGTATTGGAAATAAGAACATGTTAAGGTTGGTTCAAACATCACAAACACGTTCTGGCCGATCCCAATAAGCCAATATTTATTTTCATGTTCTACTGTATATTCGTATATTTGCATCCCTAGGCGGAACCACATGTGTAAAGTATTCAAGAGTGGCATACATTCACATTCTACAGTTCCATGTTTGCATGCAGCAGATTTACATCTTATCCAGTCCTATGACTGCGTAAAAAGAACAAGACGGTAAAAGAAAGAAGAGAACGATACAGATCGGAGAGCATGGATAAATAAACGAGTGTGGAGACAGGGTGCAGGGACACGAGGGGAGCTTATCAGAATGTCACATTCCCATGCTGGAGATAACAGCTGGCACTGGAGCCGCTTCGTACCACCAGTGTGTGGTGGGACACTGATACCATCACCTGTCCTCCAATCATAAAGATCTACACAACAATATCATCAGAACAGAAAGTGAGTGAGAAAGAGAAAGTGAGAAAGGTATATAACATACTTTATATATACATAATAATTATATTACTCACTATATATAACACACACACACACAACACATACACGTCGTATACACAGCATATTTAAGAATGTTCGAAGACAAGCATTATTATATTTGATAATAATATCAAACAGAAATAAATTTAATCTAACATACCTTCATCGGTCTCAAACAAAGACATTGCAAGGCTAAACTGCTATGAAAACATTTCACATGCACAGGCAAATTTCTCCATTCCACAAATCTCCTTTCAGATGTCTTTACTGATAAAAGAAAAAATAGCCACAAGGCTTTCATAGAGAAAAGGCATCTTAAAACTCTCTATGGAACCACTTTAAAGTCTCTTTGAACAGGCCAACATTGCCTCTAATATGCATTAATGAATGATCAAAAACAACATTATAGAGCTTGATGTGTTTAAATTTGCCATATTGTGGGCTGCCAGTGGACAAATATGACAACGTATAATCTCCTCCACATGTCGTCTTCAAAATCAAACTTGAGCAAATGAACAAAACCAGGCATTCTGGCTGGTGACCACCTGCAGTCAGGCTGAGCTGATGTCCTTCCAGCTTTGGGATGATGTTTACGGGCGTGTGAGGTAAGCTGACAGGCGGATCACCCCCTCCTCCCTCGGAGGAGACTATAGCACTGGCTGCTTAGAAAGCAGAAATGAGATTAGCGGGGCACAGAACGGCCTGGTGCCCATTGTCTGCCCATTGTATAGCTGCATTATCGCACCCACTCAGGGTATTGCCGGGCCCACGGTTAGCCAGCGTTCTGCTGACGTATGCTGGGCCTTTGTGTGCCAGGTACGAGCCCAGAGATGGTGCGTCTCTTTTTCGTAATGAGCTAAGTTTAACAAACACAGATTAAGACATAATATAGGCCTATACTTCTATTGTTTTATTGTAATTACAACAGATGAATACTAACCACCCAAAAAAATAATTTTACTTTCGAGGAAGTCCCTGCATGGAGGTTTTGGCAGATTTAGTTTTCTAAATATTATATGCATATTTCACATTCTGCTTGTCAAGGTATAAATATACAAGTAAAGTTTATTATGCAGATGGAGATATTGACATTCGGAGAATATGACAAGCCAGTTAATTATTTTCATGTTATAGGCCTACTTATAACCAATGAGCTATAAATGGACGGACAGATAAATGAACAGACAGACAGACTAGTAAAACAATAAAATAAAAAAATAAAAAACACTGGCCATTAAAAAAAAGATATGAACCAATGGGACCAATATGTGGGTGATATTATTTGCATCCCTACTTTATAATACCTATCTCACTAAAACATTCTACACACTATGGAAGGTAAACACTTTTCAATTTCAAAGGCATTTTGTGTTCTGACAAAAAAAAATCTGACATCTATTCCAAGATTTAGCTGCACACTTCGCTTACCCAGCAGTTTTTACCAGGGGCAGTACTAAAGAAAAAGAACAAAACAAACACGTAGGCTACTGGATCTGTCTGAAAGCTGATGATAAATCGAACCGTTCTCTATACTTTAAACTTGAAGGTACTCATGCGCTAGCAAACCCACACACATCAGCGGTATGTGAACATCTTAATTATGGCCACATTTGTGCATGCCAGAGGCTAGGTGTGTAATATGAAACTTTGTGGGTTTGAAGTGTTATTTCTCTAACCTGTCACAATGCTGAGGAGGGCATTAGATGGTCCCTCAGTCACGGTCGGAAAGCGCATTAAGATTTCAAAGCACAACGTCGGTGTAATGATGATTTAGTAGCTGGGGCAAGAAGGCTTCAGATTCACACATACTTTTAATGCTACATAAATAAAGAGGTTATTAAATTACCATTCTCCAAGCGGACACCACACACATCCAGTAAAGCTGTGACATACACTGAATTGCAAGATGCTGTATTTGTATGAGGGAACAGTGTTGAATTGTGTCGGTGAACGGTGGTTTACCTACGCTCAACACTTCATGCTATAGTATCCACAGAGACATTCCTCCAGACCAAAGGAAACTGTTAGAAAGGTGTGCACATTATATTGTGTGTGCTTACATGCACTAGAACACAGTCCCACTGTGCATTAACCGAGACTCACATCTGAGCAAACATAAGCCATGTGTCAACACAGAAGCAGATAGACAGCAGGGAAGAGAGACAGCAAGATGTGAGATCAGTTTCATGGCTGATCTCATGATGGGAAGAGAGGCTTTGAAATTAATCAGGCATATTGCAAAAATCTTAGATACTACATGCATATGAGTGAAAAAAAACTCTCATTAAACACACTTTAAACTCCTACGAGATCATTTAATCTAGCATGTTTTGTCCTGTAAATCCTTTACAGTGTCATATCCACCACATCTCAAATAATGTGTTGTGTAGGCCAATAACAGCATTGTGTTGGAAATAATGTGATGGAAATGAGAATGACATTGTAAACTTGGAGTAAAATACCCGACTCCAATATATTGTTAAGTCTAATTTCATAGCTAGCATTTTATGTATCCTAAATACACAGGTAAATAATATTTGTGTATAACTTGGCAAAAATATAATGCTCACAAACCATATTTACCTTGATTTTCTTTGCACATCATGTCTCATATTTTACAGAAAATTTTGTCTCCTTGACAATCAAGTGGATACATTTTTTTTAATCTGTTGGTTGTGGTGGAAATGTCATCACAACTGAGTGACAGTCAAAAAAATTGTAAAAATGTATCATCTTGAAATCATTTTCCGACAATAAAATATAGATATAAATATGAAATATAATAGAAAAATATAATCAAATTAGTTATATTTATCAAATACAATATAATAAAAATTAAAAGACACATCATTAGAATTTTGAAAGGAATAAGGCTAAAAAAATTAAAATAATAATAAATCTATACAAGTTGCAAAAAAAATAAAAATAAATGATGAAGGCCTGGTTAAAAGTTTCCAAAACAGTTTTAATCTGACTGGAAAAATAGAAAAATCAAACCCAGGACACAAACAAGAGTGAAGTTAAAGAAGCACTGATATATAGAGGACCACAATAGGAGTAATTCTTGAGACTCACTGAAAAGAATAGACAAGCAAAACTGTAGCCTGGGAAAACCCAGACAACTTCCGGCAAATTTAGATTTGCTCTGCAAGTAAGTCTGGCAAAGAGCTTATTCAAGCCCATTTCTAATCCGTCGAAATCGAGGCACCAATCAGAAACGTTGGGGCGGGCTTTACACGATGACGGCAGCGCAGCGACGGCGAAGCAGATTTTGTACTACAAAGATGGATGCTGCCGTGGAACATCACTCGCTCGAATGGTTAGAATCAGCTAACGCGTCTGTTTTAAGCGATTTGAACGTTTCCTTTTTGTTAAAACCTGAGCAAAGAACAACACTCTGAGATATTTCTCCGTCGCTCTGCATACGTCATCTCCTTCATCGCTCTGATTGGTTTTAGGTCTATCCAATTGCGCCCAGAGGGATTTGAGCGACGTCCGTTGGTGACACCCCTTTGGAAATGATTTGTCTATGAAGCTTTGCCAGACCATAACTCAGTTACTACTGAGAATGGTCTGGTTTTAACCAGGCTAGCAAAACTGTAGACATTTTCAAGAAACATCTTAACAAAAGAACCTTCAAAATGTGCCAAGACTAAAAATGTATGCCCGATTTCAATTTATTTCGCAGTGGCATGACAACACTCCCTGTTCTCTAAATATACACGAATGTCAGGTAGCATTTTGAGTATGTGAATGATTCTCCTTCAGTAGAAAAAGGCCACAGTTAGAGTGAGAGACAGCACTGCACCAAACAAACACCTGACTGCACAGTGCAGCCTGAAACACCATTTTTGAACATACCACAGACTAGTCTAAACATAACCAGCAAGAAAGCGCATCACTCGAGACTGCTTTTGTGTGATATTTCAATCTGATCCTGTCAAGTATAAGTGCACAATACAAAATCCGAGCACCATCGAGGTGTGCAGCATATCAGCTGACAGCAGTTTTCCAAGACAAATGATACAACCAGCATTACAAAGTATCCTGTTTATGACCAGCTGCTCATATGTCCAGAGGAGTGAGATGCATGAAAAAAACATCAAGAGATCATCGTAATATTTGACAGATCTTAATCTGACGACCTTAACAATAATGTGGGCAGCATACAAGATGTCCAATACATTTATTACCCACAATCCAACCACAAACAGTTTAACCAGCTCTGTATCCGATCAATAAAAACTCACTTTGGCTTCTTGTTTGTTTTTAAGTGATCGCCAGTGAGCAGGGTAACCTGATAGCTAGTGGTCAATAAAACAGTCATTTCTGGTCTCTTAACCCAGGTGGTGCAAAACGCAATTTGATCTCAGGATGAGCTTTGAGACCCCATCGGCACAATCTGATATAATGATAAATGCACGAGGCCCGGGGTACATCGACAAAAACCAAACGATCGTGCCTGAGGTTTTCGTAAACAGTCTAATTTGCGTGGCATAAAGATGTCAGAGGGAATTGATAAAAAAATAAGTTATAATAACATTCACGCCACGGATGTGTCAAAAGTATTTTGTGTCACAAATTATATGCTAAGTAGCTGTGGCAGTAGCTCACAAACCCTGTCTATGGATCGAGAACGTTGCCGAGGTCTGGCCTTCCGTGTCATAACTCACTCAGAATGGAGCAGCTCAGACAAGGCCAACATTATAACTCCTGTAAAACTTCAAACCCCCTTCCTGCCTTCACACACAGACCTGCATTGTGCAAGCGGGCCGGGCCTGGAGTGGAGCGGCCATTCTGAAGTGCCCGAACTGCCAAGAACATGTGGAGCCTTTTCAGCAACTGCCATTCTATTCCCTGACCCAGGGAGTTTTAGAGCCGCTGACTTGCCAAAATCCTCAGCAAAACATTTGCTTTTGAATAATCAAAATCCAGAGACGACATTCCAGAGCTGTGGTGCTCTCCTGTGAAGATTTAGGGCAGGTACTTCATACCAGTTGAACCAGTGTACCGTTTTTCATCTTAATAAGGTTTATGGATGTTTGCTTCCTGCAGCTTATTAAATCAAATTCACATCCCTGATGCGGGAGGCGGGATGGGAACAGTAAGAGGTTTAACGATTCAGATTCAACTGAACGATTCTAGTGTCTTAACTACTTAATAACTGATTCTTCTAGCACGTTTAAATTAACCTCTTAAATTGATTCATTGAGGGAGTGAGTCATTACACCAATTAAAATAAAAAATAAAAATACAGTATTAGTAAATAAATAAATCAATTTGGTCAAATTAAAGTATTACCGTTTTATTCGGTCGGTGAGATATTTGCCATTGCTATTTTTTTTATTAAATATTTTTTTCTATTTAATACAAAATATATAGCAAAATCTATGTTTTATATTTTTGTTATACATTTTTTAATATCATATCTGGTTTAGGCTATACTTCGGACAGTACTCAACTCCTAAAAATAATTAGTTTCCTGTATTAAAAAAAAGAAAAGAAAGAAAACCGAATGAGAATCAGTTCTCCCTGCCCCACCCTTTGCACATTACACTTGCAACCAACATGAAGTGCTTGTGGTGATAGAACTAAAGAATCTGGTTTTTATAGGGAGGAAAACTTATCTTCCACAATCTCATTAGATGAGTAGCGCTGACATGATGTTATACAGCCTCATCTACACTCAAGGAGAACGTCTCGGGTTATGACTATAACCCTTGTTCCCTGAGAAGGGAACGAGACAATGCATCGAGAATCGACACTTTGGGGACGCTCCCTTAGCGTGCGCCTCTGAAGTAAAAATGAAACTATTCCAATCCTGATTGGTGTTGCGTCGTGACGTAACATGTGACGGCATAACCGGAAGCATAAAGGTGACGCTGACGCATAGAATGCCAGCCTCGCGATGAAGCAAGACGCTCTAAGGCCTCGAGGGGCGTGGCAGAGCGATGCATTGTCTCGTTCCCTTCTCAGGGAACAAGGGTTATAGTCATAACCCGAGACGTTCCCTATCGAGGAAACTCGACAATGCATCGAGAATCGACACTTTGGGGAACGAATGCCCACTAGGCCACGCACCGAAAACAGGCCTGCCCCGGAGTGAAACTGATTCAGGCACTCAGCTAGGACGAGAGCACATGTGCGCCAGGCGTACTAGGGAGGAGCAGAATATAGAACCTAACAAAAGTGTGTGGGGTAGCCCAACCGGCTGCCTCACAGATCTCCTGGATGGGAACTCCCGAAAGGAGGGCCCTAGAGGACGCCATGCCTCTAATAGAAAGAGCCCTAACGGCCAAAGGTGAAGGCAAATTGCGCACCTTGTAGGCCTACTTATGGTTTGTAAAGCCGGGAGCCCCTAATAGGTGATCCAAAACACACTACAGTAGGTCCGACCTCCTCCAAGAAGAGGACCTCTCAAGGTAAATACTCGGAACTCTGACTGGCAGAGCAAGGAACCTCTCCTTTTCTGCCGACACATGAGGTGGAGGATGAAATACTTGCAGGACCATGGACCTAGCCATGATAAATTGCACTTAAGGCACATAGCTGGGTCTCGGATGCAGGATGGCCTTAACTCCGCCGGGGGCACATCCCAAGCAAGCTGGCGATAATGCCAGGGCTTGGAGATCTCCCAGTCTCTGTAAAGAAATAGCTAAGAGAAAGGCTATCTTGAACGTGAGGTCCAAGGCGAAGCCGACTGGAGGTATTCGAAGGGAGCCAAGAATAGCCCTTCGAGAACCACCGCCAGGTCCCAGGAAGGAACCCTGGACCTGACTGTCGGTCTCATCCTCCAATACCATGGAGAAATAGTATGACCAGTTGGTGCCTCCCCAAAGGCCCAACATTTAATGGTGCATGGAATGCCGCAATGGCAGCCACATACACCCTACGTGTGGATGGGGAGAGATTCGCAGAGAAATGATCTTGAAGAAACCCCAGAACTGAAGCCATTGGGCAGTTAACTGGGCCTAACTCAAGTTCTCTACACCAAGTGGAAAAACATTCCACTTGAGGTCATATAATCTCCTAGTAGACGGAGCCCTAGAGATAAGTATGGTTTCGACACCCCAGATGATAGACCAGCATCTAGGTACTGAGCCCCCTCAGAGGCTAGACCCACAATTTCCACAGCTCTGGATGAGGATGGAATATAGTGCCCTCCGCCTGAGACAACAGATCCCTCCTCAGAGGAATCTGCCATGGCGGAGCTATTAGGAGTGAAATTAAGTCTGAAAACCATACTCGGGCTTGCCAACACAGGGCTACCAGAAGACGACTGATGCCCTCCTGACTGACCCTCTCCAGGACTCCCGGGAGCAGAGCGATCGGGGAAAAAGCGTACAGGCGAAGCCTCGGCCAGGCCTGTACCATGGCATCCAAGCCCCAGCGGGGCTGGATGAGTCAGGGAGAACCAAGGTGGATAGTTGGACGGAAGTCCCTCGAGAGGCAAACAGATCCACTTCCACTGGTCCAAACCTCTGCCATATCAACTCCACCACCTCTGGATGGAGTCTCAATTCCCGGGCCTCAGCCCCTGCCTCGACAGGATGTCTGCTCCCTAATTCAGAACCCCCGGGACATATATTGTTCTTATAGATAATATTTCCCTTGGGACCATAAAATGATCAGATGCGCCAATCTGGATAGAGGGCACAATCTGAGTGTCCTTTGTCGGTTCAGATAAGATACCACTGAGACGTGGTAACCTTTGATGTCTGTGAGGAAGCTCCTCAGAGCCCTGAACACAGCCAACATCTCTAGGCGATTTACATGCCAAGAATGATGATGGTCCTGCCACAGACCCCTGGCAAAGCGGCCGTCCGAGACCGCGCCCCAGCCAGCGAGGGAAGCGTCTGTCGAAACAGTTTCCCGGCGACATGACACCCCTAACACTGGACCTTGGGACAAGAACCAAGGTTTCTTCCATATTAAGAGGGAACGAAGGCATCTGCGCGTAACCTTTATTATATGGAACAGATTCCCCTTGGGGAAAAAACCCTTGGCTTTTGAGCCATCATTGAAGGGAACTCATGTGAAGCAGGCCCAAAGGAATTACGTTGGATGCCGCTGTTATGAGGACCAGCAGTCTTTGAAATTGCTTTACAATGATGGCCTGGCCTAGCTTTATCCTGGACCCCATGGCCAGGATGGATTCGATACGAACGGGAGACATACGTGCCCGCATCGTAACAGAATTCCGTACCACGCCCAGAAGAGTAGTCTTCTGAGCTGGGTCCAACACCTTTTCGTAGTGTTGAGCCTCAACCCCTGGTTCTGAATGTGGCCAAGGACGACATCTCGATGCCGAACTGCCATTTCCTGAGACTGGGTCAATATGAGCCAGTCGTCGATGTAATTCAGTATACGGATGCCCTGAAGCCTCAGTGGAGCCAGAGCTGCATTCATACACTTTGTGAACGTGCGGGGAGAGAGTGCTAGGCCGAACGGAAGAACCCGATATTGGTATGCTTCGCCCCCGTAAGCAACCTCAGGAACCTCCTGTGATATGGAAGGATGGAGACATGAAATAAGCGTCTTTTAGATCCATCGTGACAAACCAGTCCTCGGATCTGATTTGGTTCACGATAATGGTTTAAACAGTAAGCATTTTGAACCTGAATCTCCTCAAAGAATGATTCAAAAAGCCCTAGATCTAAAATAGGCTTCAGTCCGCCATCCTTCTTTGGAACTATAAAGTACCGGCTGTAAAACCTTGACTCCCTGTCTGGTAGGGGAACACATTCTATGGCCCCTTAATTCCAGTAGAGTCTGTACCTCTTGTTCCATAACCCGAGCCTGTTCTGGAACCACTGCAGTCGGTACCACCCCAGCAAACTAGGGAGGTCGGTGACCGAACTGCAATCTGTACCCATATTTTATAATATTTTATAATATACAGGACCCATATAGATATATGTTCGGAAGGCGTTGCCATTCTTCTACAAAATCTACTAAGGGAACCAGCCCCTCGAGGCTGGCCTCGGGTGTTTTTCGAGCACTATTCTCGACTTCCTGAAGCGGTGGACCGGCAGGAAAAAAGTCGATACAGATTTTGTGACCATAGTCGGTGCCCTGTTGCAAGCTTTTGGGCGAACGCCATGGTGTGCGTTCGCTGGAAATCGATGTGACCCGAAGCGTCAAAGACGGCGGGACAACAACATCTTCCCCGAGGGCACCTGCTGCTAGAACAACATCGATTGTTCCACAGCGGGGGGGCAGCCCTCTTTTTTTTTTTTTTTTTTTCGCTTCCTGAAACCTGTCAACGACTGTAGTGACAGTGTTGGAAAACAGGCCAGAAGGAGATAGCGGAGCGGCCAACAGGAAATATTCCCTTATTTAGATCTTTAAGAAGATCGGCCTGGTACGCGTGCAAAATCGTCATAGAGTGCAGGCACGCACCAGCCTGACCCTTTATTATTAATTTTTTTTTTTTTTTTTGAAATATTTTACCAAAGGAACCAGGCTCTCAAGCCTGGCTTCGGGTATTAATCGGGATTCGTTCCTGACCCCCTGAAGCGGGTTTCCGGCAGGGCTGGACCGAAAAACGATTCTCGATGGGCGAACGCGAAAGCTGCCTGGCCGCAAGCCTGTGGGGCGGACAGTGCAGCCTGCGTTCGCTGGAAACCGATGTGTCCCGAAACGTTTTTAACGGGGGAAGAGCAACATCGATTTCCTGCACCATATAAGCCCAGCCAACCAGTGCAGAGGTGTCCCTGCACGGTTTGTTGGGCAGCACCGGGGCTTAAAGCAAAGATGCCAGATCAGGAGAAAGAAAACTCACTAAAGCTTCCTCCATCTGTGGCATCTTGCCAAAACCCGACTCTCTCGCACCCACCACATTCGAATAAACATAATGAATGTGGTGAGATACGTAAAGTGTGGGGTTTCTCCCAGGATCTACACATATATATATATATTTTTTATAAAGATCTGGGAAAAACAGTAAGCCCCGGCTCTGAGTTTGTGAACTGTGCTGCAGGAATCTCTCTAGTTCATTTTGACGGGGATCATCCTGCTTATTTTGTGGCCAGCTTATATATTTAAATATTATATATTATATATATATATAATTTATTTATTTATCTAATACTGGCCACAGCACTCATCACAACAATACAAGCTCTACATAAGCAGAAACATAAGCCGGCGAGTGTGACTCATGTTGCTCGTTCCCAATGCTGAGCACATCTACTTCCTTATTTATACTTTTGTTTGTTTATAAACATATAGCTCGAGCACTGGGCACTCGTCACGGGCAGAAGCCGCCGCATCGCGGGCGTCTGCGTCGTGAACTAGTGTCATAGAATCTGCGGATGATGAGAGAAAAGGTGCCTCAGCAGTCTCGTTCTCATCCGCGAGATCCTTCTGCGATCTCCGCGATCTAGGCCGTCGCACCGCCTCAACGGACGCGGGACCCGAATCGCGGGGATCGCGAGCCTGGCCATCATCAGTGAAATAATATAGCCAAGCGAGAGCGCAGCACTCTAATAGGAAGTGCTTCACAGTATCACAGGCAGCCCTCTCGAGGCGCTGACTGTGCGTGCTGCGCCCCTAAACAATACACACACACACACAGCAGATGCGTGTCCCCACCCGTGGCATATAATCTTGGGCAGGGGTGCACACACTTAGTGTATTGTTCACTCGCCATATATAGAGCTTAGCACAGACAAACAACATCAAATAAGACAGACAGTTTCACAGAGAGCGCTTGCTGAAGAGCGAAAGCTGGCATTCTATGCTTCAGCGTCACCTTTATGCTTCCGGTTATGCCGTCACATGTTACGTCACGACGCAACACCAATCAGGATTGGAATAGTTTCATTTTTACTTCAGAGGCGCACGCTAAGGGAGCGTCCCCAAAGTGTCGATTCTCGATGCATTGTCGAGTTTCCTCGATAGGGAACAGAGGGGGCATGAAAGAAAGAGCTGAATCAGAATTAGTTGTTCCAATGACTTCAATCTCTTAATCACCCAGCAGCTTCCTCTCTCCGTTGCCCTTCACTCTTGGGTGGTATAACTCATCCCAGCAGCCTGCAGCGTGTGAGAGTGATTTAGCCACTCGACTGGGAAACAGCAACGTGTCGCTGTAATGACTAGGAGAGCGGCAGGTTTTTCAGGAATGGGTGGCGGCTGCGACACCGCATGCAAGGTGAAATACGACAGCCATTTAGAGATGGAGGAAAGCCTGCAATCATCAGGAGAAATGGTGCGCTGGGAAAACACACAGCTCCACCGCAAACATGGAGGATGCTGCAACTGCAGTGGTCACAGGCTTTGTGACACAACACAACAAAACAAAGAGACCATAAAATGATCCAAGGTATATGCCCTGGCAAATTATATAGTTGAAAAGGGCCACAGGGAAAAACTACCCCTGACTTGTTGGTAATTATAAGCCCATGACCTGTTCATGTAAGATGGATTGTGGGTTTTTCACAATGCCACTTTACACAAGGTGATGCTTGCCCTCACCTTCTGCCGCACAATCAAACACACAGGAAGTAGGCCAATGCAGACTGAAGGAGAGCAAGGGAGGGAGGTTTATAACACCTCAGCAGAAATACACTCTGCCATGCTAAATAATTCCTCTGCAAAGCAAAACACCTCCTGGAAAAGAAGAAGGATTGCTCTAAATCTTTTAAAATCGATTTTAACCAAAGTATAAATATTTTATGTCTGCTGCTGCATTTCCAATATTAGGGGTGCAAGTGTTTATTTAATTAGCATATATTATATTATATTATTACAAAAACACATTAAGTAAAGCAGCAGTTGCTCCAATGGTTTTGTAAGCTTTCAAACCATTAAGAAATAAAAAAGACATGAGGACCTTTAGATAAAAAAAAACGACAAGAAGACTTTTATCTTCAGATCAAATAAGCTGCTTTATTCATTTATATTTTACTGTATGTTGCAGAAAAAAACCTGGAAAATTACAAAAAGCATACTTGTACAGTGTTTGATGTGAATTTGTGTGCAGTTCTGAGGAATACAAGTCAGACGTGACATCTATATTTTGACCTGTTTTTCAATCATGCATGAAAGGCATGGCAATGCAAGTCCTGCAATCCTTTGCAAATGGTTTTATACACTTCTAAGATCCACTGCAATTCCTATCACAAGCTTCTTTTTTTCTTGCTTGCTGGGGAATGTCTGGTGCTGTTCTAGTTCCTGCAGCCCTCAGGCACAAAAAGCTGCAATGCAGGAGGGAGCAATCAGAACACATTGTTCTAGAAAACACACCGCCTGTTCCTCTGAGTTTAATGAATTGGACGGCACCATAAGGTAACTGCAGGTGCTCTATAACACAATGATGTTTAAAGAGAGATGCCAGATTTCATGTTGCAACAACACAGATGCAGACAGAGGCCATCATATATGCATTATCGCTGAGCAAACCTTGCCATTTCTTTGTTCAAGAATCAGGCAAATAACCATTTGCAAAAATGAAAGATGTCAGCTGTAGTTCAAGCACACTGAGCAGTTTGAGGAGAAATTAAATTCCCCTTGGGTTTAATCAGGGGTGGGTCGGCTATGTGCTAGAGAAAACTGAACAGCCATTTGTGCCTGCAGCAGGAGGCATGATTATATTTGACAGACTGATAGAATCAATCTGGCAATAACACAGATGATGAGAAACACACTGACATCTGTATGCACAGACCACTTCCTAATGTTACTCAGAGCTTAAAACTTTGATTAAAATTGTCTCAAAATAAAAAATGTTTTACATCTAGTCAGGAAAGCTTTGTGTGCGTCCATGTAAATTTTTGTCAGATGCCATCTCTTTTGAGTTTTTACCAGTGTTTCCTGTATGTGAATAAAGAGTATTTTAAACTAGTATTTTTAATGAGTCAGTGAAAAAGTTTCACGAAAGGAGTCAGTGAATCGCTAAGTGAGTCATTACGCTACATCCGGTTCGCAACTGTTCACAACTCCTTCACTGAACCAAACTAAGTTAATGACTATATTCTAAATCACTCAGAGCCACAGTTCACAGCTGAGTGTGTTTGTTTTTTTGTAATAATTCACATTTTGCTAACATATTATTGGTGAGACCCAGGTCCAGTAATCAACATTGTGCCCCAAACAGAATATTATTTCAGAGGTAGACTTGCATGGCAAAATTTTACTTAATTCAACTAGAAAAACATCCTCGCTTACATGACTTAAATGACCATAGTCTACATAATAATCATCCCTTCATCACAACACACAGCAGTGGCTGTTGATAGAATCTAAAAGTAAAAAGCTACGAACTGAAATGCTTCTGAACAACCATCTTTAATCAAGCAATTCTGTAAAAGTCATTTGGTCAATAGTCTTTTTTTCTGTTTCTGCACAATAGTGCAAGATCGTCCTTCAACGATGAGGAGAAAGTTCCATTAAAACACTGGGGCATTTGGCACAGCATAAAGGCTGATTTATACTTCTGTGTCGGACCTACGCTGGAGCCTCTACGCTATAGACTACGCATTGGTTTCATTTATACTTCTGCGTCGTAGTCCCCGTTCACGCGCAATTACACATGCAGAGGGAGCATGTGAAACTCGAGGGAGGGGTTCTAGCAGACCAATCACTGCGCTTGCGTCCGCGTAGAATTGACGCGTTGTTACATTTTTTGAGAGGTGCACGTCAGAGTACGCCAAAGGGTAGGAGCGCTACACACAGCCTATGACGTCTACGGCGTGAGTTCGACACAGAAGTATAAATTGGGCTTAACACTGCATAATATCAACATGTATAATCGGATTTACAAATGCTAAATATCTCCAGATTGTGCACATGATAGCAAAAGGCAATTTGGAGAACTACAAAACCTGATTAGCCTGCTGTGATTATGGTGATTATGGTAATGCTGAAATGTTTACTTGTGAATAACCACTATGTTAATCAGGGAATTCAACATTTTGGACATATTGTAGAGAGGCTGCGTCATTAGCCTTTGCTGAAGCCAGAATAATTTGAGCTGAACAATTTAAAATGTATCTGTCCATAGCATTAAGTTTGCAGAGGCAGCTACACTGCTCCGTATAAAGTTGCTTAAAAGATCCCTTGAGATGTGTTTGACTTCCAAAGCACCCTGTGCAAGAGCTTAGGAACACTCACTTCCACTACGCCTGGAAGCCAGACAGCTTAGCTTTACTTCCCAGTGATTGGCAATGAGAGATTGAGTTTTGCGTTGGAGAATCAGCATGTGTCTGTGTAGATTTTTAAGCTCTGTGGAGGTCAAATGCTATAATGAAACCAAAACGGTCACTCGAGCATCAATCGACTCTACGTTCATCCATTTCAAGATGGTTTATGTGGTTTAGGAAGATGGGAGTGGTGGGAGAGGATTATGGAGGACCCCTGTGTTGCAGAAGCAGGATATTGAATCCACAGGAGGGGTCTTGTGAGACCGTCTGAGGTGGGCCAGTTGAAAAAAAAAAGGGAATAATTTTCCTTTATACTAACTTACTAGTTATGAGACTGCAAAAATGTTATGGTACTTCTCTCAAACGCACTGAAACTACAGAGCCAGAATCAAATTGAAGATGTTATCACTTTAAAAGAAAGATCAGTTGATTTGTTTTTCAAAGCGAATGGGTCATTTCTAACAACTTATTGTTGCTAGATAAATACATACAAGCCCATTCCAGAGCAATGGAGTCAGACTGCTAAATGAGGCAAAGCTTGTGAAGATGGTGGGGGGAGGAGAACAGACTCTGTATCACATTCATATTCACAGTCAACTGCACATTAGCTGTGACAAAGCAAATACAGCTCAGATGTAGCCTGATGACAGACGTTTGGGACCAAGCTCTGATCACCATTGTGTCGTTCATCCGTGTTCAAGTGTTCTACGGCAACATGATGCATTAGTTTGTGTCTAGCCATTGTGGTTGGGTGTCTCCTGTTGCCATGGAAACGGTGCTGACGGGCTCGGGGGCCGCTGAGAGCAGAGGTCAGTGGCGGGATGCCAGAATACCCCCAACAGGCGTCATTAAACAATGCAAAGTGGACACAACATGAGTCTGGGGCTCCAAGAGAAAGGCCTGCATTGATGCACTGTATGCGTTCAGCTACTGCAGTTGTAAAAAACACAATATCTGTTCCAATGTAAGATATTGTAGGAAGACAATGGCTGGTCTCTGTGTTCGCAGCCACACCCTTTCCTTCTTGTCGCTTGAGAAACCGGGAGAACGAAGCATCTGGCTCTTCCGAGCTGAACAAATAAGATTGGGCCGCATGACGGATATTCCTGCAGTAGAGGGGTCATGTTATCAAAGAAGCCTTGAACAGGGCAGCAGCGGCCAGTACAAACAAAGCGTAAGCTAACCTCTCCATCTTTCACCACAAAACTCCCCGGTCTCTTCCCACACACCTATCTTCATGGATCTCCAGTGCTCGTGGGATAAGACCGCTCTGTTTGTTATTGAAGCCAAGGGCATAGGCTCACCTAATAAATGCTGGGTTAGGATTTTCCTGTAATGGCCAAAGAACAGAGAGGAGGATGAGAGAAAGTGAAAAGAGATGTTTGGTGCCTGCTTTGTGTTCTCTTCATCAGCTGCTTAATTATTGATGAACTTGTCACACTGCTAAGGGCGAGAGAAAAATGTTCTTTCAGTGAGTAAAGTACACAACTTCCTTACTTGAGTGAAAGTATAAATACTGGTCAAATATTACTCCGTTACAAGTAAAAGTTGTAAAGACTGATTTTTACTTAAGTAAAAGTACAGAAGTAGCCTACTTGTTTTTAAAGTAACACTATGTAGTTTTTCAACCTTCATAATATATTTCCAAGACCCTTGTGATGGTACATCAACTTAAAATAAGTTAAATGACACGTCTGCCATAGCCTGACGTGGTCTGTATCGCTTTTACTGGCACTATGTAACTTCGGGTTTCGGGTAGGAACCCGTGCACAAAAAGAACTACAGAATTCGACTGCTTTACGTCAAGCGCTACAATAGTCATTATTTCGTTTTTCTTCGTTTCTGATGTCGCAATACAAAATCCTTTCATGAAATCATTTAACATACTCTACCTTGTCTGTGGACATCGTTCATTCTAAAGCCGGTGCTGGATAAACAGCGAGCGTGCGTGCGGCGGTAGACTAAATTATTTACGACAGCGGCAATGGACAATTTCGTTTCCAACCAGTAGGGCGACCGAAAAGGAAAAGTTACTTGGTGTTACTTTAAAAGTAACTTAAGTATCAAAAGTAAAAAGTAAATGTCAATGCATTGGTTTATTATTGCATTGTTGTATGTAATGCTTACAGTACCTTATGCCTCTGAATCTATGCCTGCCTACCCTCATATCAATATCACATTTATTTCTAGAACACAATTCCAGTAGTGGGATTAAATAAGTGCACTCAATAACGTCCACAATGGTTTTGGACACCCAAATGGCTGTTCCCTCAAATAGTGCCCTATTTAAAGTTTTTTGGCTTTTAGTATGAATAGGCTATGTTAGCCTTACTGTTATCTATAAGCTAGTGTGCTCCAAAACAATGACAAAATTCACATTTAGAAGACCAAGCCCAACGTTGAAAATTAAAATACATTACAAATAAAATTATATTAGCCTATATTATAAATGTATGTAATAAAAAGTTAGCTAATTATTATTACATAAGTGGCAACTTCTTGAATCTGCAATCCTATTACAGTTTATTTCACAAATAAAGTAATTGTTTAAAAATATATGAATATGTGAATAAAAAGGAAGTAAACACTGTAACAGGGCTCTCAGTAATCTGGTAATGCCGTGCTCACTGGTAATCATATTTTTTCAAGTAAAGATAAGGAAACGCTAATTTTACATACAGCACTCACAGTGACAACGATATTTTAAAATTAAGGATTTAAAGTTTTTTCCGATCCTGTGAAGCTGATCTTCTGTTCGCATTCACTCACTTCGCACGGACTGACCGTCACTCGCAGTAACACGTTTATGCAGGCTACAAATGCACACTTCACAAGATATCACAGCTGGATTTGATTAAATCGACCACTAAAAATATGTATTATATATATATTAAAAATAAAGAAAAAATGTTCA
Source organism: Chrosomus eos (assembly GCA_036326025.1). NCBI lineage: Eukaryota > Metazoa > Chordata > Actinopteri > Cypriniformes > Leuciscidae > Chrosomus > Chrosomus eos. The sequence goes on along the minus strand of CM070839.1, from coordinate 16,178,657 downwards.
ATTAATAAAGCACTGACAAAACAATTTTACAGTCTATTGAGTCCAATCTTCTTCTAATGACTGATAAACAGAGCATAACCTCCAGGGACCAGCGACTCCAACCCTTAAGCAGCAATACATATCAGAAGTCATGTAAAAAGGAAGCCACATTGAGTGATGGGAGTAAACACTGCACAGGACTAATTGTCTGAAAACCATTTGAGCTGTCAAGACCAACCGTGCATAACGACTGAGAGGGTCAATTTTAAACTGACGACCAGGTCACCAAAAAGGGTAAAAAAACAACATTTACAACTATTTACCTTCATGTGTCATGATAAATCTGGCACGTATGAAGAATACATCACATCTTAATGTTCATATTGAATCTAGTGTGTGAACAGCAAGGTCTGGTGTAGAGAGGAAATATAATCTATTATTTACTGAGAGACAAACAGACTGTGAAATATGACACAGTTTAAGGCCCTGTTTACACATGGTGTTTTAATCTGTCTCTTTTGTCCACTTTGAACCACTTCTGTCCTGATTTTTGTCTTTTGTGGCTGTTCGAACACATTCGACCACATGAGCGTCTACACTAAAGCAATCCAGTCGAATGTGTTTTCGACTACCTCTGGAATTGGTCGAAAGAAAACAAACTCAAAACGTTTTAGACCCCGTTTACACTTGTATTTATGTCCTCCACTTGTGATCCGATCGACTAAAACACATCTTAATACCAGGTGTAAACAGGGCCTAAATGGGCGGTCACACTACACTTTTTGTTCCATTGACTTTCATTCATACTCACATGACTCACATTGCAAATGCAAGCTCATGTGAAAATTTTCGCATTTCGCTCGCTGCATACCAAAGTTCAAGATTGGTTAACTCTGATCTGCGAATTCACATCATATGAAGACTTGTGACCAGTAGAAGATCGTCACGGCGTGACCTGGTTGGCTGAATTTAAAAAACAATATTTTTGCAGTAAAGTCAGGTAGATTGTACATTTTTACATTATGAATGTTATATGGTTATATGGTACTATTTGTTATATGGTGAATTCATGTTTATAATAAAGACCACTGCAGAGCGTGACGTCATATCACAACCATCTTAATAACCATGTTTTTTATATTTTTTGGTTACACGTTGTTGTGTATATTGCCTAATCATAAGCTTGTTCAGAAATGGTGACAAAAACTTTAAAAAACTTAACGTCTTTTTCGTTAAACGTCATTTCAATAATGTGTTTTTTTATGAATAAAAACATTTATAAATAATGTGTTTATTTATCTTTATGAGCCTGAATATTTTTGAAAAATGCCCATCCCTGCCTGCTGGATAATACAACTACATTGATCCCCAAGAAGATACAAGCTGCTGCTGAACTGTAACATGTCTCCTGTTTACTGACAAAATAATGTTTGCTTCAAAATGGCAGGCTGGGAGGAAGAACACAGCGATCCCAGCATGCATTCATTTCTTTTTGGACCAAGTTAAATGCTCATTTTATCTGAAGAACATTAAAGGGAGGCTGGAATCTCATCCAACCAGGAAGCTGTTTGATGTCACAGAGCTCAAACGCTACAACTGCATTTGAACTTTAGAGCTACAGTCAGCAATCATCTCCCTCTCTCTATTTTGGGAACAGTGCAAACATCATCTCAATGTCAATTTATAGATTTTCAGACAGGTTTTCGGTCCTTAAATTATCCTAAAATACAAACAGTGGATTCAAACATGGACCTATGAAAGTTTGTTTCCACCCCAGAATTAAAGAAATTCAAAAGGTATTTGCGACTTCTTCTCTTACAATTATGACTTTCGTGCAACCGCGAGTTCACATCTCGCAAATCTGAATAATTAAATCCAAATTGTGAGATAAAAAGTCGCAATTACTTTTTTTTTTAATCCATGGTGGGAACAAGCTTCTATAAAGACCACTAATATACCTTAACAAAAAGTGCTTACAAAAAAATGATAGATAATTATGTAAAAAAAAAAAAAAATAACTAAAGGAAAAATAAACAAAAAAGCAAAATAACATACAAAAATACAATAAAATGTATCTGTTTCGGATGATTTGTACACTTTGTTCAACCCCCATTATCTGAATGTTTACTGAAGTGCATTTTACTGAAAACTCTTGCAAGTACAAAGTACAAAGAGCTAAGATGAAATAACATCATGCTAACAACTTCATATTAAGCATGTTTATGGCTATTAATCCTTCCATCCAACAAAAGAGCTCTGTGTTTCTTCCTGTGATTAAATTACACTGATGGATTCAGAGACTTGTATTTGAGTGAGACAAATTATACAGTGAGCTCCTGAGAAATACCTTACAGTTATTGTGTGACTTAATCATATATCGCTTTGAGAGATTTCTGTCCTTTCAGCATTCCTGTGTGGGGTCAGATGGCCGGGGCCCCCTTAGTGTCAAGAGTAATTACCTCCCACTCCAATGGGGCCTTTGTAAAGTGACGGGGGTAAAACAATCCCATGGAGAGGGAGAGAAACAGAGGGAAAGACAGAGATGGAGCACATGTTTACATCTGTGGAGAGGCCGTGTAAGCACATGTAAGATTTTGGGTGTCTTGAGTTGATGTGGAACAGGCTTAACATAAGCACATGAGCTTATAAAGTTTATGTCTGAGCACCAGTGCATGCCTACAATGTTTCTGAGGTGTGAAACAGTTATAGAAAAAAAAAATCAAGGAAGCAAACTCATGATCTGCAAATGCTCATGATCTGTAAGATTATCAGGAAGCATTGGACATCAGGAAATGAGTGATAGACGACTGCTTACAGCAGAGTAGATTTGCTCGAATTTTAATGCAAGAGTATCACGTATCACCTTCGAAGGCTTTCTATGTTTAATGATGCCTTCAAGTCATGTTGGAATTATCAAATTTGATCATATTGTGGTTAAAGGATGTCAGCTGGCATTCAAAGAAACAAAAAGCATCCATGGGAAACCAGCTTATAAAGATGAGAGGCTGAAAACATCTCACTAAACTGCCACTTAGAGGAAAAACTCTATAGACCGCCAGCTTGCCAATGGATTTGCATTTGATCACTAACCACATTGGCATTTGAGACTGTTTCATGGTGAGAGTGCTGTGGTCAGGGAGTGCTGTATTTACGGACTGCTTAACTGTGAACTATTCTGCCTAGTAAAACAGCAGCAACAACAATGTCATAATGTCAATAATTCAGATTAATGTATTTGAGTGCATCTGTAAGCCCCAGGAAACTCTGGAGATCTAATAAATAACTTTGGTGTTGGCATTTTTCTTATTAATATCTAAAAAGACAGAAGCAGAACGTTTTGTTAAAAATGGCTCTTAGCTCTAAATCTCTGACCACTAAGCTATAGAAAAACGAAAAACTTAGGTATAGGTAGCCTGCAACAATACTACTTGTTTGGAAGACAGGCTTATTTACAGGTTCAAATAGGGGTCAGACATGTCAGTACTAAACAACAAGTTGATGTTACCTGCAGTACAGGTAATACAGAGTATCGGTTTTATTCGGTACCCGCTGATAGACACTGTTTTCAAACCCTTTCAGTTGTTTGTTTGAGCGTTCTCTGAGCGTCAAAGGTTTCTATTTACATTGCATTGAAGTTAATCACGATCATATGTGCCATGACAGAATTCACTGGAAATCAATTCACTGGAGACCATTGACATTTGTTTTTGTGAAACACTGTATTGTTCAAAAGTTTGGGGTCAGTTATATATTACTTTGGAAGAAAATAATACTTACATTTAGCAAATATGCATTAAATTGACCAAATGTGACAGCAAAGCCATGTTACAAACTTTTTTTTTAAATGTTCTTTTGAACTCTGAACTGTGGAAACCATGATATATTTTGAATTTGAGACAAAAAGCCATAGTTTGCACAAAATATTAAGCAGAAAACAGTTTTTATCATTATAAATGAGAAATGTTTCTTTAGCACCAATTCAGTTGGTTCAGTTCAATTTATTATTTGCTATAAAGCAGCTCAAAAAAAGAAAATTGTGTCATTGTTCAGCTGAGTTTAGTTTGGTGTTGATTCAGTTCTGTTCAATAACCGTGTAAAAAAAAAACATATAAAAGGGTTCAATTCAACTATTAAGCAGCTCTGTAGAAAACGGTGATCTCATCTTCCAGCTCAGGTCAGTTCATAGTGTCAGTATCATACCAATATTGCTGAAAAAAAGTCCCCAACTAAGCAAGCCACAGATGACAGTGCAGGAACCCAAACTCCAGTGACAGAATGGAGAAAAAAACCTTGGAAGAACCAAGCTCAGTCGGACGACCAGTTCTCCTCTGGCCACACAAACTAACATGCATAAGACACTTTTGTTAAAACGCACCAGATTTTAAATCAAATGCTCCTAATGAACTACGCTTGTGTGGAACAATTATGGTCCTTCCTGTTACAGATAAATTGCAGCAGTACAGCTGAAGAACCCATATGTGCACCTGCAACCATTAATGTGAGTATTCAGTATATCCTTAACGTGTAACGGTACCTTAAACATATATTTCTACTTAATCTGACCCCTAAAATGACTTTTGTTTATTATAGGTCACTCGACACTGAATGAACTGTTGCTTTTCTGTCTGGTATTTCACTGCTTGTTTGCAGCAGGACGTGTTTATACACGTATAGTTGCACAACCCATCATCTTCTTGTAACTGTATACATATTTAACAGTTACACAATGCAAACTTTGTGCTACACAGGAATATTTCAAGAAAGACACTATAACTCTGGGCAATTAAGTTATTCAGTAATAAACTGAGTGCAACTTGTAGTTTTAAAGACATTATCTCAGTTTTTAAATATCATCTCTGGGTGTACATTAATTAACCAAAAAAGACGTGCAGTCAAAGTATGAGCTGGACTAACAGGCACGGCACAAGCAAGTCCCAGCAGACACTGGGGCTGTGCGAAGACTTCAAAGGAGAACAACCTCCTTAGTCCTTTAAAATAAGCCCCTAAATTATTATGTAAGGAGGAATATTGTGCAAAACAGGCCGTGCATGAAGAAAAGGAATGAGAGTCTCAGGTTTGGCTCTCATTATGGAGTCATGTGCAGGGTGAACGGACATCTGGTTTGAGTAAAACAAAGTCAGAGCCTATAAAGCCCATGGCGGGCTGAGATCCGCCTGTCCCCAAATCACAGGAACCTCCAAGGGATGCTCATCAAGGGTCTAATACAAAGCACACAATGTTGGTTCCAGTGTATGTGTCCACTCAACGGTTTAGTCCGCAGTATGTGGACATATAGTTGACTAGGGGTGTCACGATTCTCCAAATCCTCGATTCGATAACATTTTCGATTCTCGATTTTTACATTTATTTTTTTAAGCACAGTTTGCGATGCCATTTTTAGACTAGACTTTTATGTAATATAATATATGACCTTTGTTCGCAATGTACCACACTACATTGTCAAATTTAAAACATTTATTAACAAAATAATGTTACAATAACTTATATCTTCAGTCAATTAGAAACTTAAGCAAAATAACCTGCCAAGTAGTTTCTCTTTTGTAACTGCAGTCTTATTCACAGAAGATGACATTCAAGTTCACAACAAAACAAACACGGTTTAACAGATTCATCTATGTTTTCCTTGCTTTACCTCGGTCTTAAAGTACAAACATGACTGTGAAAAAATATTAGTATTTAATGTAGAATTTAATTAAATGCATTTATGATGAAATTACAACATTTTCGTGTCATGTTCATTTTGACCACGAACTGTGCGCTGTCACTTTAACTCGGCGCGTGCAGCAAAAATAGACTAGGTGCGGAAATGAACGACACTTGTCTCATTCGTGGAGGTGGAGAATCAAGTTATTTGTGACATGCTAGATTTATTGTATAAAGATTTATACTGTTCTGAGTCTGCTGTTTTTGTCAATTTAAAGTTTTAATTTAAAAAGTGGAAGAATGGTACACGCCCTGACGCACATACAGTAGCAGAGCTTGCAAAGTGTGGCTTTTTTTAAGCGCGAACTTTGAACGCGAATGTGAACGTTGTCTTGTCAACATAACTCACTGGAAATCAGAAATACTCCCACTGTCCCACACCGGCGACTTTAAGGAAAGAGGAGGTCAGAAGTCCTGTCGATGGGTCTTCTGCTGCAGCCATGCTATCTCAATAGGTAGAGGACTCGCAGCACTTCAACGCTGTTTTTTTCCGCTTTGCAAACCGACTGGATGTGACATGGGGGCGTGGCAGTATCGACGATTCCATTTTTGAATTCGATTATCGAGATTGTGACTTAATTTCGATCGATTTCGATTTAAAATCGAAATCGTGACACCCCAATAGTTGACTGAAGCTAATGTGTTTTTTATTTCCTTTTTTCTGCCAAGGGCACACTACAAGACTGAAGTCTGCAATTAAGAAAATGCTTCTTCATTTTAATAACTTCTTGTCTCTGAGACAATCCACTGAGTCAAAGAGATGATGTTGATGAGGCTCAATAGCCGCGTTTCCACTGCCGGGCCAGGGCCGGGCCAGAGCTAACAGCGAGCCGAGCCGAGCCAGTGGCCTCGGGCCTCAAGCACCGGGCTCGCGTTTCCACTGCCGGGCCAGTAGCCCTGCAGCGCTGCCCTAAACCCCGCCCCAACACGCCTTTCTGGATCAAACGTCATACAAACAACCCAACCCATTTCAGCGGGTATTATGAATTTATTTATAATAGGAAGATAGCATGTATATTAACTCACCGGCCGTGGCTGCAATAGTGTCATGATTGTCTCGCGAGTCGCCTCTAAAGCCTAGTTCACACTACATGATTTAAAACGTTGGTCTGAACTGTGCGGTTCACACTACATGACTTGCTCTCTGTGTAATCAGGACTGTTCAAGTTGTTGAGCTGTTCACACCACACGACACAACGTGATTGATCCGCAACAGGAGGTAACGCACTACACGAGTTGACAACAACTCTGTCACCCAACGATTCTATCTTGTCCACAAACCACGTTTTCTCACGAAAAATCACGTGATAAAATGAACCGAAAATGACGCGAAACAGCACGCGCACCAATACCCAGGGAAGAAGAACACAACACGCGCGTCAGACAGGACGTCAGAGTTGCAAACTGTTTGCGCGATGATTTGTACTGAGAAAATATACACTCACTCAACAACAACACCCAGAACATCAACATTGTGGACATCTGCAATACAGTTGACTTTCCTTTTTCCTAAAAGTATTTTAGTGAAACGAAACCTATGATTACAAACAGGGATATACTTCCGAAAAGCATCCGTAATTATATTTTTATGTCTACACATACCTGTATGTTTAATCTCTAGTTGCTCTGATTGGCTGTAGCTCATGACATCACTGAGATTGAGTCGCGCGACAGCTCTGGATATCTAGCATGCTAGATATTTTTCTGGGCTCGGTGATGCGTCTTTGATGCGTTGTTGGCTCTTTCATACTAACAGATTGGCGAGCGTTCATCGCGCGCTAATCACCCGCGATTTGCACGCGATAACACCCGACCTGCGGCGAGCTCAACGATTTGCAAATCGGGCTTAAAATCATGTAGTGTGAACTAGGCTTAACAGAGGAACGGTGACCCAGCACACCGTACATCAAGTCGAACCATGGAAAGTCCCTTCTCTGAGCTCCGCTTTGTCCATTGTGCGTTATAATCGCCTTGTACAATACTGCCCCGCGACTTTTTTTTATCTTTTTCCTGAAGTTGAAGCGTTGCTCGCTGAATGCTTAGCTTAGAAAGTTCAGCATCAATGTATTTTATAACGTCCTCATTTCTTCACACGCCGTCATTCTTCTGCCCAAATGCTCAGAATAGCTTTGTTATCTTCGACAGACCAGTACAGGCGATTCTCCATTTCGAGCAGCGATTATTTTGCGCGATATAAAACAGTGAAATGTGCGTCTTGCTTCAGATCATAACAGTCCATAACACCGATAAACTCCGCCTTTTACCTCGAGCACGCCTCTAGCCCGAGCTGGCCCGCTTTGGCCCAAGGTATTCGACGGGCCAGAAATCCTGGCCGTTGCGTTGGCCCCGAGGAAGCCCCGCTCAAGCCCCGGAAGTGACAGTGGAAACGCGACTGGCCCTGGCACGCACCAGCACGGCTCGGCCCTGGCCCGATAGTGGAAACGCGGCTAATGTGATATCAATCGTATGGTACAGTATATACATAACCATTTACCTTTTTAAAAAATATATATATTTTATAAGGTAAAAAAATTGTTCCTTTACCTTTAGGTTACATGCATCAATTGCAAGATCATTCCCTTCTCCGACTGCAAGTAGTCTGATTCAGTTGAGTAAAGTAAAGTGCACCATTCACCAAAAATCAAGTCTTCAAATGAACACAAGCTGATGACCCTTTGTCTTGTAGTGTGTGTTTTGCTTAAGGCTGTTTGGGAACTTGGGAATTTCTTTACAAAGGTAGAGTTTATGTGTGGCATTATCTTAAAGTTCAAAGCAAAGCTTGGCTGATGAGGAGGAGGAACTCGGCTCTTTGAGCCTACACTCACATGGTGCGTACAGAAAAAAAAATCTAAATAAAAAGAATGCTTTGATAAATTGGAACACCTAAAATGGCTCCAAGTCAATTGTGCTAGCACATCAGAATACAGATGAGGAATAAGCTTGGATCGTCTCCTCAACACCAACGCCAGATCAGTGCGAAGCTGAGCATGTTTGTGGAGGGGGGAACAAAGAGAGACCACATATTAAGAGAAAAACAAAGAGAAGTGATGAATTGCTTCATTAAAAAAGCATTAGTAGAAGTGTGACCCAGTCAGACAAGCAATGTCCCTGGTGCATGGCTCATGGCAACAGTGCAATGCTGAAAATCCTGCTGATACCTGATGACTGCATTCTGTGGTGTGGATTCTGGAAAATCACTAGGACTGTATCTTTACCAATATTCTCCCTTTACAGCCAAAAAGAGCTTGTCTTTTAGCAGGTTTACTGTAAACACAGTAGGAATTCATGATATTACAATTCTGGCTGAGACAGATAAGAATAAATATGTCATATTTTATCTAAATTTAAAATGTATCCCTGGGACAAAGCACAAAGCAAGGAATGAAAAGACTTTCCTTTAAAGGAAGAACTCTTGAGTTCTTGTGGTTATAAGCTATGTTAGAGCTGCGCAATTGACCGTTAAAAAAAATCATGATCTCGATTCAAACACCCACGAAATCTTATAACCCATATTATCACAGAAGAACTGGGGCTCATTTATAACCGTTGCGTACACACAAAACAGGCCCTGAAAGAGGCGTCCGACACTTTTCCTCTGGTATGCTGTGTTTTAATGTTTTAACTACAGAGATAATTGCTTCTTATCATAATCGCAGATTGTCTGAGAAAAAAGGAAATCTGTTTCAATTAAAAATATAAATCAATAAAAAAATACTATTTGGCCAGTGAAAAAGATTGATTGTATTTTACACTATTTGAATTATTTATTCAAAAACAAGGCAAGGATAGGCTACTAAATTATTTTTATTAATGTAATGTGACGGCACATCCGTATTTCATATTTTCTACTGTCTTGTACCATTAAACATGTTATAACATGGATGAATAATCATATGCAAATGATATGCAGATGAGGATATGCGTAGTAAAACTAGGCGTTGTAAGCTCCATATGTGGTTATTTTGGGGAGGAGAAGATGCGCACAATCTTCCGCTGACTGGGATTTATAAAGTGAATTCTGTGCAGGTTCTGGAGTACGCACAGCCGCACACACACTTTTAGTAAGGATCCTAAGTTTTATAAATGAGACCCCTGGTGTCACAGAACACTACGGAGCCCCTAAAGGGACGTGGTGGTGGAAAAAAATTTAGGATGGGAGAATTTTTTTTTTTTAATCTTTTGCGTTCCCTCGCAAAACTTTTGCGTTCCCCCGAGAAACTTTGCGTTCCCTCGCAAAAGTTTTGCGTTCCTCTTAAAGTTATTTGCGTTCCCACGCAAAAGTTTTGCGTTCCCTCGCAAAGTTATTTGCGTTCCCACGCAAAAGTTTTGCGTTCCCTCGCAAAGTTATTTGCGTTCCCACGCAAAAGTTTTGCGTTCCCGCGGAACACAAAGTTATTTGTGTTCGCACGCAAAACCTCTTGTGAGCTCGGACAGACACTTCCTGTTTAATGTCCCGCTGGCAGTGCTTCAGAGCTCCGTACTTTAATGGAGCGTTTCATAGTGTTTGAACTTGGACTCGAATATAAAGAAATGCGGTCAAGGAGTTCAGTGAAGCTGGCAATATATTCAAATAGGCTATTCGAACTTCCTGGATCAATATTCTTGAGCTAAACGTTGTTAAAACACAAATGACACCTATTTACAATCACAGTAACGGTTACTGAGTAACCTAGACAACGAGCTACAACCCAATTCTCCTCAAAACGAGCTTTATAATATAGGCTAAATTGATCTTTATGTGCATGCGGCTGAGAGACAAGTCAAGTGCTAGAGGTCCATCTGCAAAGTGCAATATTGCCCAAAAAACGACTACAGCATCAACTCATATTCAAAAATACAAAAATAGTCATTAACTTTAATGTTGCAAACTGTAGTGCCACCCAATTCAGCTTACACATCAATGGTGTCCCACTGGTCATACTACACTGCTTTTGCACATTTTTTATTATGAAAAAATTCAAAACTTCACTGTAACACACTAAATTTAGTTCACACATCACTGCTCTAATATTGGTTATACAACAGTTACATTTACAGTTATTATGCATTTGGAAGACACTAATATCCAAAGGTACACATTTACATATGAGTTCTTGCTTTTCCCTGGGAATCAAAGGTCATGTGACCTTGGCATTGCAAGCGCTCTACTGTTTGAGCTACAGGAAAACTAGTATGGGAAGTAATTGCACATAAAAAAACAAGTAGGCCTAGTATTTACACAAATTATATTGCTACTGTGCGCAGCTAACATAATAGTTGCAATCATAGCTTATGCATTATATTTGCTTACTGAATTTCAATGGCGTATAACAGTGAAGTTATTGATTTTATTTCATAATAAAAAATCATAAGAATTATATGATTTTTTTTTAAATCAAACTAAGTATTGTAGTATAACCAGCAGGATAGCAGTGATGTGTGAACTAAATTTGGCGATAGTAGCTACAGTGTGTCATAGTGAAGCTATAGAATATGTTTAATAATATAAAATGTGCAGAAGGGTTTAGGGATTTGCACTTTGCAGACGGTCCCTTATTTGGACTTGTCTCTCAATCGGCTGTTTAGAGATACATTTATATTATAAAGCTCATTTTGAGGAGAATTAGCTCGTTGTCTAGGTTACTGTGATTGTAAATAGGTGTCGTTTGTGTTTTAACAACGTTTAGCTCAAGAATATTGATCCGGGAAGTTCGAATAGCCTATTTGAATATTGCCAACTTCACTGAACTCCTTGACCGCATTTCTTTATATTTGAGTCCAAGTTCAAACACTATGAAACGCTCCATTAACGTACGGAGCTCTGAAGCACTGCCAGCGGGACATTAAACAGGAAGTGTCTGTCCGAGCTCACAACAGGTTTTGCGTGCGAACGCAAATATCTTCGCGAGGGAACGCAAAACTTTTGCGTGGGAACGCAAATAACTTTGCGAGGGAACGCAAAACTTTTGCGTGGGAACGCAAAACTTTTGCGTGGGAACGCAAATAACTTTGCGAGGGAACGCAAAACTTTTGCGAGGGAACGCAAAGTTACTCGGGGGAACGCAAAAGTTTTGCGAGGGAACGCAAAAGATTAAAAAAAAATAAATTCTCCCATCCTAAATTTTTTTCCACCACCACGTCCCTTTAGGGGCTCCGTAGAACACTGATATCTAGGGAAGCGATCATAATAGAGCAAATCACCTTTTGAAAGGAACATGTGTCATGAGTTTCAGGAACGAACCCAATCGCAGACAGTAGCACAATGCACAAAGTTTATTCTGGACAGAAAACAGGGAAAACAAAACCCACAAGGGGGCAAACAACACTGGTAGGGAAAATAAAGACTGACAACTTTAGACTAAGACTTTGACATTAAACTATACAGGAACAGGACAGGCTTTTACAAGATCGCAACTTCGTTAAGACAAGGTAATCACTGGGTATAGACATGGCACGTAAAGCAATGAACCGGCACAGGACAGCAAACACAAGGGGATCAAATAGGGAGACACAGACATTGACAGCAGGTGACACAGATGAAGCAATAATGACAAAACGAGGATAACAAGGGGGCGGGGCAAGAGAACGAAACACTGCAAGCACACAGCCCAAACACAAGGCCATGTGCCTGCACACATAACATGGGTCTGTCATCATCCTGCCCCAAGAGAAAGAGAAAGAGAATGGCAAGAGGGCAGAATCATGACAACATGGCGCTTCAAATAACGATTGTATCGATTACACTGTTAAACCACCAGGTGGCTTAACAGTGGCTTGAATCAGTTGCCGATTTCTCACCGTCGGGCCGAATTGTTTGGTAACGCTTCCTTTTACAGTACAGTACTTACAGTGTACTTACCTAGAAAGTACTGGCTAATATAAGGTAAGTACATGGAACAGGGGTAGGTTTAGGGTTAGTACTAGTTATTACCCAGTAATTGTAAGTACATAGTATTTACATGGGTAGCTGGACTGTAAAAGGAAGCGTTACCCGGTTTTTAAAATGGTACGGAACGGTTCCAGTTGTGTTTCCACTTGAGCTATATGGCACGGCACGATTACAAACCGTTCTCAGTAGGGGTGGGAGAAAAAATCGATCCATCGATGCATCGCGATTCTCTCTCCAACGATTCTGGATCGATTCTGAGAATTCCAGAATCGATTCTTAGCTTACCGGTAGTTATTTACCAGATGTGCGATGACGTTGAGTTTGCTTTAGAAACACGCGTATTCTGCTTGCTTCCAATTCCTCACATAGCCTACATAGACCACTCGAACCTTCCGTAAAATAATAGTTCATAAAGTTCGGAAAGGTTGAAGCGAATTACAAGGACATTCGCAGGCTTCATTGCACAGGAAACGCTGTGAGAGAAGCGCGCTTTCTTTGATGTTACACTTGAAGTGTGCTGTCTCGCCCGTCGGTATTTTCCTTACAAATGCTCTACGAAGTCATCATTTATGTGGAATGTCATTTATTTAAAATATGAACCTCACTAACAGAAGGCTGCTTTCAATTTCAAATGCTGACGCGCGCTTTGTTTGTGAGACTGCTCGCGCATGCGGCTGTGCGACTCCATGTAGTGGTTTAATGTAGGCTACTTGTGCAAAATTAACGTAAACACAGCCAGTTATGTCTTAAGGGATTAAACGGACAGAACACACCACATTACTTATTTTATTTCAAAAGAGATGCGTGCGTGAATGCAGCTTAATAGATCTCCCGCAGTCTATGATGTCATAGTAAAAAACAATGGTAAAGATGAAGAAAAATCACTCACAGTTCTTGAATGGAAAACGTTCAGATAATCTATAGGCTACTGAAAGCACTTTTGTTTGTTGTTTGTTATATTTTTATATGCTCCTCTTTATTATTTGTTATATTAGTTTAAAATTCTTAACATACAACTGTTTTAATAAAAAAAAATTGTAATTATTTTTTAAAAAGTACTTAATTACTTATGTAAATTAATGGTAGATAAAGAATCGTTCTGGAATCGGATCGTGACTCCCAGAATCGGAATCGGATCGGATCGTGAGGTGACCAAAGATTCCCACCCCTAGTTCTCAGCTCGGAATTCTCAACCGTACCCGCTGGCCCAGATCGGCATGGAATGGAACGGTTACGCAATCAGAACAGTTCGGCCCATTGGTGGAAAAGCAGCTATTCCTTCAAGTGATTCGCTGAAAAAACACAGATTCATCAAGTAATGAAACAAGTATTTATGAGTGAGTCATTGAATCATTCTTTATTCAAACTGATTTTTTAAAAATGTATTTATTCAAATTAACATTTAGTCAGAACCTCCAGTAATTCATGTTATTTTGTTTAGTTGTCTGTTCAAAATCATGGGAGAATTGTGATTGTGGAAATAAGTAGTGAACAGCGAGATAAACGTTAAATCTTGTGGAGAAGACATTCTACTTGTCAGACTCAGAGTTGATGGGAAAATAGATGCCTACAAAAGATTTTGGTTTGGAGGAAAACAATCTCTGTGGTATTACGATGAAGGGAAAGTTTAATTATCCTGAATAGAGACACACCTAAATATCATTCCTGTGCCCATAAATTTACAAAAGATGAAGGTACAGATGTCTTATTTTTGGCAGCCAATACTTTTTCCAGTCTACCGCACAATACAATAGTCAACAAGAGTGTCTGAATACAAAAGTGAGGATGGAAAATGCTAGGCTATATCATTCTTCAAACAATCCTTTGCTCTCTCAACTTCACAGATAACCATTGTTAGCTATAAACCAAGGTGGATTAAACCTGTATCCAGCTGGATGTCAAGTAAGGAAGTGAGCCAGAAAGCCACGTAGCGGTCAGTCGGTAACTGTAATCAAGAACCGGCCTAACAGAGGCAGGAAACAAAGCAGGCCTTAACACAAGAAAAAAATCTGTTTCCTCTCTTGACCCAGGGGACTTCTCAGACATCCAATACCTCAGTTTCAATTGTTTTTCATTTAGGCTGGGTTTATTTAGAGGAACTGCTGTCCTTTATTCTTTATTTATTGACTTTTAAATTGGGGATATGAATATGCTTTTGTTGATGTACAAGGCTTTTTATAGCTCCTCACTTATTCTGCATTCTGTGTTGAAAACAACTCTTCAGTCCAAGTCTTTCTATATTTTGAATTGTACAAGAAATGTAGAGCCAAGATATTTGGATATACATGACAGATTATAATTATTATACAGGCAATATAGCCTGTGGTCTCTAATGAAACCGTCTCATTGAAGTATGCCATATGGAAATTAATATAAAGCAGAAAACAACATGCCAAAGTGTGTGGTCAACCGTGTGTGTTAAAACGTCATGTGTTTGCAATTATTAAAAGTCTGGTTAAGGAGGGGAGGAAAACACCAAAAACCAATGCGTCATATTTCATCCTGACTGACAAACATCATTTCAGGGGTTGCGAGAAAAGTAGGAGTGAGCAGGCCAAGCAGAAAAGAACAATAGAATAACAGAGACCGCTTTGGTCCTGCAGGTCTACACAATGCTCTTATTGTTAGTCCAGAACCACAGCAGATCTGGAAAGAAAGGAGAAGGAGAAAGAAAAGACACCAGCCCTCTCCAAAGACTGTGATCCTGACTCATGTTGCACATTCCTACAGATCTCAGGTCTGTTGCTGTGCGAGACGTGGACTCCGTTCTCACAGTGGCCGGGTTTAAATGAGTGGAGGAACTGAAATGTCCTTTGGGCAAGACCAAGTATATGCTTCCTCATTTTAATAACTTCTTGTCTCAGAGACACTCCACAGAGTCAAAGAGATGATGTTGACAAGGCTCGATGCGATGAGCTAGCATTCTGATTTTGCATTTAGCGGATGGTGGAATCTGTCCGTTGGCTGTATGCAAATATCAGCACAAATACCACTAGATTCTTTCAAAACGAGTCACTGTTCAAGCTGACAAAGAGCCAAAGACAGCCACCTTAAAAGGACTTTCAAAGTTTTACAAAAAATGAAAATTCTGTCATTATTTACACACTTGAATTTCTTTCTTCCATGGAACACAAAAGGAGTTGTCTTTGAATCTTCTCTCTTTGATATAATGAAAGTGGAAGGGGACCAGCTAAAAAAAAAATCATAAAAGTTGTCTGTATGATTCATTCACTAGATTCCAAATATTCTGAAGCCTAATAGCTTTGTGCAAGACATATATTGAAAGTAAGAATTCACAAAAAACAGATATGGTATTGTATGACTGTCATTGTATGGAAAAAGAGCAGCTGGACAATCTGCTATAGGGTAATTCCAGCGTTATGGATGTGACATTTGAACTCATAATGACAGGTGAAATGTCTCAGAAAAAAAAACTTCGTACAATATTTTAATTGGAAATGCGTATTCTCAGAGCACCCCATCTGGGGAATTGACAGGCAAAATATGTTTTTCTAAAATATGTTTAAGCACCCCCAAAAAAGGAAAATATGCATGCGTTATGGATGTGACGGGAAATGACAGAGTTTTTGGTATACTGTTCGATTTCCTTTAAAGTCTGTGAACTTTTAAATCCAATGTATAAATATTGCTATCCACATGATGAAGGGGTCTTAGCTGAACATAAAAATATCAATGTTTAAAATATATATATTTTTATGAAGTGTATTATGAGGAAAAAACGTTATGGATGTGACAAAAACCCTGTTATGGATGTGACGCGTCTGAAATACATAGAATATGTTTGGAAAATCAACAATCAAACCATCATGGCACTTTTATTGACGCATAATGGCTGTGTTTTCACATTAAGAAGACTGTCTGAAATGATTCTGAAGATTATTAAATAAACTAAACCTTTAAAACGTTATGGACGTGACAGTGCACTGAAGCGTCAAGACCTCTTTATTATAGCCCTTATAAATTCAACAGGCAGTGCTGTTATGACCAAATTAGTATATTTATTTCTCAGGCATGCCTCCATCTTTCTGCAAAATGCTTACTGTTAAAATAAAGTTTAAAAAGGGGGGTCTTTGATACCTTTTTTTAAAAGCATGAAATATGGCTGGTTGAAAATGTAATTTAAGCATTGTTGCTCACCTCATATCTGGTGGATAAACAAGGCAATTTTCTTAATTTTTGTTAAAGCACATTAATACAGTATATTACAAACCTAAATGGATAACTTAAAAAGGGTTTTGTTCTTTTGGTTAAAACTTTATTATTTCATGGTAAAGATGACCTTTGCATGGAATTGCCCTATAAATATCTCCTTTTGTGTTCCACATAAGAAAAAAAAGTGAACTGTTTAGGTGAAGTATGCAAAAAGAATGACTTTTTCAAACACATCTTGCTTTGTTCACACAAACAAGTAGTTTTGCAACAATTTTATGTCGCTGGTTGAGCCATTGTTGCTATGTCTGCACCACTTTATCAAGCAGATTGTAATTCCATTTGGTGCCACTAGTGGTTCAAAAAATTTAAAACTTCAACAAACGTTTATTCAAGCACTTGAACAGAATAGGACTGAGTCTGACTCTTATCAATATTATAAGCAACCATTCAGAGAGACATGATGTTGTGCAGCGTTAAGATTGAGCAAGAAATCTTAAATCATTTTAATGCTAACATTGATGGATGCCTACTTCTATTATCAACCTGTGCCCCAAGACTCTTCGTTGCGGAAATCAGACATCTTCAAAGGAAGAACTAATGAAAAACAGCCACATCTGACAAGCAATCCATAATTAGCACTTCTTAAAACGTAAGCCCCTTCCTGTCTGGCATCCTCCAATGCACTCTGACCTCCTTCATTTGATTCACTCCCTTAAATTTAAAATACTGACTGAGTCAATGCTTCGGGTCTTAGAGTTAACATCACAGTTCGTTTTGATGTCGCCAAGTGGCACACGTGTTCCCTGCCATGCACAAGGCACTAAAATCAAGACTGCCCATTTCAGTCTGACATAGAAGTAGATGGAAGACAGAATGTAAATGGTTTTCCACTTTGCAGACTCTCTCCAACCCTCCCCCACATCTTCCCTTGGCTGAACTGCGGGAAAGTGCTTGATGACTTTACCGTGCCTGTTTGAAGGTCTGCTGGACTTCAGGACATTTAGCATGGACTGACAGAGAAATCACATTATTTAGTCCAGCGGTACCCATTAGAGAGATGAGCCATGAAAATGAGCATGTGTGAGTTGCAAGTGGAAGCAGGTTCATGACGGAGTAAGCATCTTCCCTTGATCTTCATCTGTAAGTTTCCGATCCAGCCTGGCAGAGCATTTCATTTCGGATTGGAATCACCTGGTGTTCATTTGTTAGGGAGCAAAGCGGAAGATTAATTAGAGAGAACAGAAAGTCGATACAGCCAATTTCACTTCCACAGTAAATTATGCTGATGCAGTACAAACAGCATAATGGAGTTTTGAGGAGAGTGATTTCAGTCTCTTTCCTTCTTATTCTGTGTCAGGTAACAGTTTGTGCATCTAACCATGTGAATCCAGCAGGATCAGGCATCTGTTCTCAATTATGGCCTTTCTGTTGGGTCCACAAACATTATATTGTGTTTGTCCATTGGTTGAATGAGGGAACCAAAAATGTCCCCTGCATCTGAAGGGAAAGAGGTGTTTTGGTACATTATAGGCTAGGTGTTGTAAACAAAGCTGATGAATTGGTCGAAGAGCTTAGATCCCTCTCTAAGGTGACTGCAAGTGTGACTACTAATAAAAGCTGCAAAAAAACTTCCAATAAGAGTGAGTGAATTGTTTAACAGATGTAAATTGGCCTCCAGTATTACTCCACTAGTTATCCAATTCTATAAATGAAAAGATCAGCACCAAGCAACAGGGTTTCCTGATTACAGGGAGGCCTTCACCCTGATCTAGGTCAACTCCCTCAGGGCTGGTCCTCGGACAGGAAGTCCAAAAATCGGGGGTGAGTTTCCAATTCAGAGGCACACAATAGCAACAATACGTGTGTGTTGTGTTGTCTCCCCCTCCTTCTCCTCTTCTTCCTTAAACAAACATCCTTCATGGGGAAGATTATTTTAGATCAAGTCTGCAATTCTACATGAATTTACATACATACTGCATTCTAGCGCCGCAACGGCACACCATCCATTCCTCTGACTCATTAAGCACTAAAGTGAAGCGTCTTGGCCGGAGCTGTAGTCACGGATCAATGCTGACCTGTTCTAATTGAGGCACACTCGTTATGGGAAGGGTATTAAAAAGGACGAAAAGAGATTAGTGGAAACGTAATGATTTGTTGCCACTGCAGCGTGGGTAAACAAAGGCTGATGCGGCGCCGTAAACCTAAATCACTCGCTCATTGGCCCCACAGATTAAGATGTGGCTGTTCTTATTTTGGTTATAAAAAAACTGTAATAAAAAAAAAGTTAATTCTAAAAAAAAAAAAATCTTTATTCTAAAATATATATGAGATGAATCTGATATAAAAAAAAAGTTAAGGTGTGCAATAAAACCGTTTATACCATGGTCTGGGTGAATACTCGATTCTGATTGGCTGCAGGGTGTCCGTTAAAAAGTGATAGAGGACACCTAGTAAAGAAGTTCTGGTGAAACTGCCTGTTTACCATTCGAAATTAATAAATAAATGCGCTGCCTACAACAGCTGTGAGTAACCATAGCAACAGGCAGTCCACACAGGGCGCGCGCTCGTTCAGGGTCCTGGGTTGTGCGATGATGCAATCGGCTGTTCTGGGACTAATACAACGATGAGCGACTTCGTTATTTCATCTTCAGTCTCTCACACTGCTCTCACGGACTGACGGAGCCCAGTAAGCCCGCAGACTGCTCTCGCATCGATGGCCTGTCACAGACATTATTTGACGGCTCTCCAGTCCAGCATCGGAGAGTCGACCTAACGTTACAGCGGTGCTTCGGAGGTTGTGGTTAGTGTAGACAAGTGTAACACATAGTGTTTTATGTGTAATAAAAAAAAAAATAACTATGCCTTTGTGTTTCATGAACTAAAAATGCATTTTTGAACCTGAAGGGTTCTACAAGCTGAGCGGACTATGAATATCTCCGGTTGCTAAATAAACCGTCAGGCAAGTTATTATTTGTAAAAACTAGAGATTTAGCCTAATTAAAATATAAACTAATGTTTTAAAAATGTTTTATTTGGCAAGTGACCATGGTATAAGCGGGTTAATGCCCTTCGAGGTGTCCGTTGTAAGGTTTTAATGGACTTCGGCGGAGGCAACCGTCCTCCGCTGCGCGTCGGCCGGTTTACACCTCGCCGTCGTCCATTAAAACCTTACAACGGACACCTCGTCGGGCATTAACCCTTACTTAATGCACAGGTATATAAATAAATATTCTATATTCTATAAATGCGCTGTTTTCATTGAAGCACACACAAATACATCACTTGGAGATCACGCTGAGCCCACACAGGAACATTCAAAAGCACAGAAACTTGTTGTCAACGCTGCCCAGTGACATAATAACGAGGAGGTAACATCACTGGTTTTGAAGTAATTAAACTCACAGCTTCATTGTTAATAAAGGAAAACGCTTATATATCAGACAATTAATCACCTTGATATCACTCACAAATGTTAACACATCTTTCATGATGTCTCCCATTAGATCAGCCTTTGCCTCTTTCAGTCTCCTCAACCAATTAGCCTGTCTGCTCAAAGCTCCAAACAACGGTGTGTGAAAATTCAAAACCATTGCTAATGAAACCAGGTGAAGGTTTTCTCATTGCATTCCTTTTTGCCAGATAAAGCCAGATGCTTGGGTTGTAAAGACTCCACTATTTCGCTTGTCGGCAGAAACACATGCAGTTACAGAATGAGAAATGAGCCGTCAAAGAGTGAGATCGAGAATACACAGAATGCCATCCAGAATATAGTATGAACCTGATCAAAAGAAATGGTCTGTTTTGGGCCTTACGTGCAGTGAAACTGGATGAACATAGTCATTACTGACATTCAGACAGGGAAACGTGAGGAAATGCGTTGAGAGGAAAAATGTTAGCAGGCTTTCACACCTCCCCCAAAACACCAACATCAGCACTTCAAACAGAATTCAACAGTGACCTACATATATGCGCATCAAATCACTATTAAAATCAATTAATCTACAAAAATCGCCTGCTCTAATCCATTTTACACAATATGGTGTCTCTTGCGCAAACAAGATAAATTACAGGAACTAATGCCAAATGAACAAAAGAAACGTCTATCTTGAAATCTTCATTATAACAATATCTCAAAACACTTCCTAGTTCTTTATGGTTAAAAATGCATCAGGCACAGAGTGTAAAGAGGAGCAGAGCATCTTCCTGGATTTTATTTTGTATTACCAATGCTAATTAGAGCAGACAATCATGTTTGGAAAGCTCACTCCCTATGTCTGAGGGAATATAGCTACATTATCCAATCCTTCCATCCAGCAGTGGTGAAAAAGCACAGCTGCTCATTTTCTGCCAGTCCTCGGAAATTCAAGCCCAGTGTTCCATCCCTTTCAGTTATTTCAGTATAAGAGAAGCTTATACCTGAGCCATCAGTGAGTCTTTGAGTTGAGTTTCATTTGTGATTCCTTTTTAAAACATCTGAATGGAGAACCAAAGGTATAGAGATTTGCAGACAATAGTCAGACTGTTGAGAATCTGCTTGCCTGTAGCCTATGGATTTTAATAGCTTAAAGGGATAGTTCAACCAAAAATGAAAATTCTGTCACCATTTACTCACCCTCAAGTTGTTCCAAACCTGTATGAATTAATTTCTTCTGCTGAACACAAAAAAAGATATGTTGAAGAATCTCAGTAACCAAAAAGTTGATGGGCCCATTGACTTCTATATTTTTTTTGTGTTCAGGAGAAGAAAGAAATTCATACAGGTTTGGCACAACTTGATGGTGAGTAAGTAAATGATGACAGAATTTTCATTTTATGGTGAACTATCCCTTTAAAATACAAGCACCAACTCCAGAGATTTGGGAATAAGAACACGATTTTGATGGGAAAACGGTATGTTTCGCATCAAGTTGATGTTAATCAATGATAATCCAGTTAGAACTGTACGCGGTTTGATCTGTCTCTCTCTGTCTTATCCAGTTTCAGATGTTCTCCTCATATCTGGTTGTCTCAGCACAGAAATGGATCACCAAGCAATTACCGCTTCCTCTTTCTGCCGCTAATTCATGACAGATTATTTAGCCAAATCAGCAATGTTTCACTAGGCATGGCTGCTTTCGAAATCAAGGCCATTTTTCAGCGCGTGCCCATGCAATTCCTGAGAAAAGAAATCATGCTTATTATTGTTTCTTTCCAGATGCTGTCAGCTCAAAATTATTGAGCAAAAAGATCTACAGGCATGGTAGACTAATAGGGATTTGCTTGTGGGGGAGGCTGGGGGTTGACATTGGCATGGGAAAGTGATATGACAGCATCCAGAGAGAGAAACTGGAGGAGGAACAATAGTGCCAAATTAATATCAGGTTTATAGATTCACATTTATTTTATAAACTGAAACACATTCTCTTCTTGCATGAGAACGGATCAATGTGTTGGACATAATGCTTCTTGAGGATGAGAATGAAACTTTAAAACGCAGTTCATCTGCTACCCACTTTGACGCTTTAAAAAGTTCATAAAGAGATTGTAAAACAAATCCATATGAGAAGGGGATTAGTCCAAATTTTCTGAAGAGACTCGATCGCTTGATGAACACATTGAATTTAGGCTTTGAATTGGTTTGTTTAAAAGTAGACATGTCAAGCTTTCTATAATATATTTCTTATGTCTGTGAGAGAAGTAGCCTATACGCTGAGTTTCAGTTCATTTATATGACCCGCTGCATTTCAGGAGCTAGAGACGGCAGAAGGCACATCCTGTTTGTTTTCTTTATTTTACAAAAGCGACAACATTTTGTTGTTATTGTAAATGTAGTGTACACAAATAAAAGAACAGTTTGGAATGATGTATTACTCTCAAAAATGCAAGATATCGCGCCGCCATGTCATGCAGTAAGTACGCTAGCCTATACTTTAGCTTCCACATTCTGCAAACACTTAGATATGTGCCTAATAATAGCGCACATTTATCTAGGTTAACGCTAGAGTGAGCGGCCATGTAAAGTTGCTATTATTTGCATGTTTCAAATGATAAGTCATATTTGAGGTAGATGGATGATGATGGGCAAACGTTTGGATTTCCTACCTGACATACTGTAATTTCCACAAGGTCCTAACCGACTAATAAAATCTTGGCTGTCTAAACTTGTTCTCATAGACTAACATTTAAAACGCACAATGTTTTAGGGGGCAGCCCTAAAACATTAGCTAAATCCGAAATCGCCCCCTAAACCCTCATTCACTGTTTTCTTACGTTAGTCCACTAATACTGTTCAGTTGAAGGATTGAATGAAAACGAGTGAGCGAATTCGGACAGCCATTGAGCGTACATCGGTTGTTCACTTGTTATTGCAGTGCAATGTGGGCAGTGGCGGCGCCAGAGATTTTCTGTTGCAGGTGCTATGGGGATGCTCAACACTTAATAGACGGTGCTTTGAATTTTGGGCCGATAGTTCGGTTTTGTTGACGGGGGGGGGGGGGGGGGGGGGGGGGGGGGGGGGGGGGGGGGGGCGCGCGCTACACGTTTGGAGCTTAGATTCCGCGAGATTTGAACTAATTTGCGGCCATCAGGGAGCCGCTATCTATATACGTGAGACTTGGGATGTCTGCAAACGTTCACCGGGCGCCGCGTCCATTGGCCAAAGAAGATCGCCTGTTTGGGCCTCATGTTTTTTTAGACTAAATATATATTTTTTAATTATTCTTTAATACCCTTTTTAGCAACATGAAAAGACTATTCAAACATGAGATGACATTAAAATATAAATATAAAAAAAATCACAGACATTTCTTGGGGGTGCTGGGCGGGTGCTATGGCTATTATAGGGGGAGCTACAGCACCACCTAGCTCCCCCTGGCGCCGCCACTGAATGTGGGATTGAATAAGTGCACTCAATAACATCCATTATGGTTTCGGACATCACTACAAATGGCTGTCCCCTCAAATAACGCCCTATTTGAGGGTATAGAGGATGATTTCAGATTCAGCCATAAATCAGCGAACAAACAAAAGCTCAATGAACCTGCTTGATGTGCGAGAACAAACCTCTCATGGAATGAACCTCATTGGTTCTCGCACGTCAAGCGAACATGCTTGAGCTTCCATTTATTACAGCTGATGTGTGAGTTGATACTAAATGTTTAATTGTGAATCAAAGTCTAAATTTCCATGCAAAAAGCATTTAGACACCCTTAACCAGGCTCATGTTCTTTTTAGCAATATTTATGTCACAATGACCTACTTGAATAAAACTTTCAAAGATGAGAAACTTACTGACTCTCTTTAAAGAACATTTTCCCCACACTCAGCAGCAACAGGCAAGGCTGCTCAATTACTCTATTCAAACCGGGCAAATACACAAAAGAGCAGGCACACATAGCAGCGTGAATAACATGATAGGGAGCTTCACTAATGAAGTGAATCATTCAATTCGTCTTTCAATTAAAAACAGCTTCGTTTTACTTCATCAGACAGATGTTTCTATGGGAACGGAACCCCTCGCCTGAGACAAAACAGAAAACACGCGTTGCGTACCTGTGCGAGTGAAGAAATAGCCTATGCGCGGTTTATTGTTACACATACTTTACTAAATACTATATTACTTCTCAAAAACAAAAACACATTCCCTCTGCCTTCAAACTAACATTTTAAACTGTCACCACAGCGTTAACATTAATGAAGTTACAGCCATAAACCATAATAACCGAACTGTCACTAGTCAACACGCATCACACCTTTGGTTCATTCACGCTCAATGCTGCCAAGACACGACCGTTTTCTGTCAGATAAAACGCAAAACGGCTTTTAAACGTGTTGCTTAGTCATTGACCTACTGTACAACATCAATGACAGCCAACCTGACATATTTAAAAAAAATCAATGTTGAACAGCACCACACCATCTCGTAGAGAGGGCAAAAGAAAACGCCCTGACTTGTCTATACGTAACGTTAACGTTACAACCTACACAAGCTGACTGAGGAAAACAATACAGAAAAACAGCACAAACGCCACATAAATAACATAATAACATCGATTTGAATAGTAAAACCCCTGCTAAATAGGGTAGAGTTAACTTAGTAGGCTATAGCTAGACAATTTCTCTTCACACGCAGTATGAATGACTGACTGACTGACTGACTGACTGACTTGCACATCTATCATTCCGTTTGGACACATTGCCACATGTGGAGAAAAGCAAGCATTGTTTCCCAAAGTCAAATAAAAAGCATATTTCTACGGTAATACGACTGCGTATTGTGCTCATTCAATCACGACAATTGTGATCATACATGTAACCTATCAAATAGCATACGAAGCACAATGGTAACGTAGCTGTGTAAGCCTGAACATTAGTGAGACATTTCACTTACCTTTAACTTGCGTTTCATATTCGGCTATAATTTCCTTGTCCTTTCGGAATTTAGCCGGAGACGTCATATTGAGATAAACGGAATAAGTCCTGTCACAAAAGCGAGTAACACCGCAGAACAAAAGCCTCGTCGTCCGCACTTCGTCTACACAGATATCCAGTGAGTATATAGGAATGGAAAGCAGTAGATGGGTATTGTCTCCTGTCGATGATTAATCACGCCGCATTATTAGTTGAAGCTGCCGTTGGCTTCCTAGGTGGAATGTGTCCGTGAATGAGCACGCGAGGAATGAAGCAAAAAACAGAAGAGTTTCATCCCACTGGATCCGCGCGACTTGACGCAGCGCCTTCAAAAGTTTCAGCCTTTTTCCTCCAGCGGTCAGACGTGTGAGTGAGGCGACTTCTCAGAGCAGGATGAAGGCATGGATTAGATTTCCCAGCATCACACTGCAGAGAAAAGTTCACTGGATCAGCTTTCTAAAACTAGTTCCTTCCAGTAGGCTAAACTTCCTCAAAATAACTTCGCTTTGTTTCATTTGTTTAAAAACAGACGCCCCCCTCAAGCTCCTCTCTTTACAAACAAACTATTATGAAAAATGTACGCACATTAAACATTAAATAGCTATATGTGAACTTGAAATAAAAGATTATTCTGATTGATATATGACTATGTTTAATTTCCTGCATGATAAAAAAAAACAAGAACAACTTATTGTGTCTTCTGCATGTAAAATAATAATAATTAGTCTTAGTTGTAATTTGCATGAGTAAGAAGTGAATTTAACTCTCAGCAAATTAATTTCCTGGTATTTTTGGTCACATTTCATCAGTAACACTCCCCAAAGATTAATGTGCAAATATATTTCACATAACAATTGCATCAATAAAAAAAAACACATGCTACTTTTTTACCCAGTGTCATAAGTGTGGAGAATCATTCTGACATGCTGCTATTCAGGATTTTATATCTAACATGATCAAAGACAATGCAAATAACCAATCCTGACAACACTACTGATGTCATAGGCAACCCTAAAATCCAGTACACTGGACGTTTTGAAAGTTTAACATGCTCAGGTCATTTGATACACGTTTAAGAGACTGCCAATCGTGAAGACTCCATGATTGTAAAGGACTTTAAATTATTAGTCCTAAAAATGAAAGAGGCCATGTGCAACAAGAGGGAGTAACGTGATGTGGAAAGCAGAGAGGCCCCTGGTGACTCTGAATTGTTCTGGGCTTTCCTTAAGGAGATCCCTTCATTTCATCCGGAGAAATGCGGAGGTTTCTCGTGCCTGATGCGCCCGCATCATTCTGCTGAATTGATTAGTTAAACCACTTACCTTAAAAGGCGATTTCCATGTCTAAATTCGAGTTTCATTTACCAGATTTCTCCCTTAAGGCTTACTGTTACGCTATTCTCTAAAATTTCCCAAACTCAAACCCCGCCTCTTTTCATGGAAGCGAAAGAACAACCCCCCTCTATTGTCATTGGTTACAACCGGTTACAACACAGGAACACGACATGAACCTATCAAATTTGCCCAAAAACACATTTCTGAGGCATTCATATTGTTTTATCTCATTAATCCATCACATGCCACAGATTAAAAATGTTTGAGTGAATTAAATCATTTAAAACATTCACTCAAACTGTAAATTTAAAGCCTTTTTTTACTGTTGGTTTATTTTATTTCCGTTGATTTAGCCTATATCGTCCTTGTGTTCATAGTAAAAAAAAATATCAGAATTTATTCTTACATTGTTTCTTACATTTCTATATTTGTAGCGATGCCTGATTCGTGGACAAATCAACAATTCCTTATTCTGAGTCGGTTCTTTTCAATGAATCTATAGAATCGATTCACAAAACCGGTCTGAACAACATAGTAACTGAACGATTCGAGTTGGCCAAGCAACCAACGCGAACTTATTGTGAAAAGTAAAGTGAAATTTATTGTTTGCTTAAAAGGGACATGACAATTATGCCTCAAAAAGTCTTTCAATGCACGTGTGTATCCTCACTCCAAGCTCAATTGAAGCTTATTCACTCCTTGTACCTCGCCATTTCGCAAGACTAGTGAGGAAACGAGGCTTCATACATTTTTACTCACTGACTCAATGGACTGAATCTTTTACGAATAAATTGTTCTTGCCTAGCTGGTTTAAATCAAATACATCGAAACGTGCAAAAGCTTTTCAGCCAAGAGATCTAAATGGATATTATTATTTTATGTTTTAAGTAACTCTGTGTCGAGCTGAATCATTGCACGTGACACCACAATAATCCTTATAAGACCAATGTAATAAACAGCAATATGTGCCCACATATGCCTTTATTAAAGCCACGTGATGATAAAAGATTCACCGACTCGTTTTTGAACCAGCTCTTTAACAACAACTCGCTCGAAAGAACTTATTTGCGGAAATGAGTCAGACTTCCCCTCACTAGTGGTTTTGTGGTTTGCGGAAAGGCACTGCAACCAATCACCTAAGGAATTTGAGCTCACCAATCATGTGTTAGATATGGTAATTTGGAACCAATCAGCATTAGAAATCAGGCTGTTTGAAAATGTTTCAGGAAGTGAATATCCGCTTTGACGCGGACGTAAACAAACGTAGCTTAGCAATCTATTCACTGTTGTAACGACAGAGAGATTGTACAGTAGTACAATGTATTTCTCTGCCGCCTAGATCTAGAACGATCTGATATCCGATAACAGGTAAGAATGGTTTTATGGAATGCTTGGTAAAAAAAAAAACAAGATCATAGTTAGCAAGCTAGCTCTCTAATAACAAGAAAGGTACAGCTTTTCTGTATTCTAACAGAAGCGACAAATGACCAATGTGATTTTCATCCGTAATGTTAATTTGAAGGGCTTTTCCGTTTTTGTGATCAAAAGACTCTGACGTTGAAACCATGCTAACGTGATACAGGTTAAAAACGGGCTCGAGGTAATATAGCTGGCTAAACAGGTGCAGGTCGTCTCAGTCAGACTGTTAAAACATCTAAGTTACTGTAGACTTCAGTTTAGGTTCTGACTCTCTGTTATCATTTTAAATCAACAGGACCCGCGTATGGTTAGGAGCATTTCTTGAGAATATCTCAACTCAACGATGTCTACTTCAAATTTCAAGAATAAGTGTGTGACGCAAGTCAACTGTGTATACTGTGACAGTCTGCTGTGTATGAGGGGCATGAAAGCAGTACTTTTGGCTGATACAGAAATAGAGTTATTTTCAACCGACATACCCCCAAATAGGTAAGGCTTCCTAGATCAGACATCACATAAACCTGTCAGAACATGATAATCATATTATGTTTGTTTAATGCTTATTATAAACATAAACAAGTCTGTGTTGTTTTCCCCATTTAGGACTGTTGATTTTGTGGCAAGCTGCTATTCCACTGAAAGCTGCAAATGCAAGTTAAGAGACATTGCTTGCTTGAAATGGTAAAGAGGTCTATATAACTATCACGTTGTTTTTATTCATAAAGTGTCTATAGTGTAACTAGTGTTTGGAATCATGATGTTTATTAATAATAAATTTGGTTCTATACACTATCATTCAAACGTTTGGGGTCAGTAAGATTTTTCTTAGTTCCATTATTCAACAAGGATGTATTAAGTTGATGAAAAGTAACAGTAAATGCATGTATAATTTTACTAAAGATTTGTATTCAAATACATGCTGTTCTTTTGAACCTTCTATACTCATAGAATTCTGAAAATGTTTCAGAATTTCCACAAAAATATTAGCCTAAATAGTGTTGTCAACATTGGTGATAATAATAAGAAATGTTTCTTGAGTACCAAATCATCATATATATGGAATGATTTCTGAAGGATTATGTGACACTGAAGACTGGAGTGGCTGCTGAAAATTAAGCATTTAAAAATATTCATGTTTTTTTACTGTATTGTCTGGTTAAATAAATGCAGCCTTGCTGAAACTTCTTTCAAGCATAATAAAATATTACCACGCCTAAACTTTTGAACAGGAGTGTATTTGCCTAATATTTACACTGCTTTGTATTTAGATTCGCCAGTTGGATTCAAATCATGTTGTTTTGCCCTTTTAGCTTTAATATTCAGTCCTTTGTTTACAGCCATTTGCTGTTCTGTTTCATTGCATCTCACAAAGCATTTGAATCTGGTGTTTTTGTCTGTCTCTCTGGCTCTTTCTGCACATTCAGTGGGAATGTTGTGGGATATCACGTGGTGGCCCCATGCAAGCCCTGTTTGCTCTCCTGCAACAATGGTCACTTCTGGATGTTCAACAGTGAGGCTGTTTCCACCATCAATAGACTGGATGCAACAGGTTTGAGACATCTGGTGCAAAAACACTGTCTTTGCCCTCTGCTTATGGTCAGACAGATTTTGCATACCATTGTTTAATAGATTTTCTGCTCATATCTATCAAAGGTCCTGTGTAAATGAAAAAAGGTTTGTAACAGACTTTTGACAAAAACTTCAAACATTGAAAAGTACGCTTAAAGATGTTCTTGCTTCTCACTTGTCTGGTTGCTTGTGATTCGGCTGTTTAACACTCAATAATAGACCGTGATTATACATGGACTCACACTAGCTAAGGGTTTTATATGCAGGTGAAGCATGTTAAACAGGTTGTGGGTTGAAATATTACCCGATAAAAAAAACTGTATAAATGGTTGTCAAATAAATCCTAAAAAAAAATTTGTTCAAGGCATATCTTCTGTTAGAAAACGTTGAAAGCTTCTTTTCTTTTTTTTGGTCTGCTACAAAAGGGCATTTTAAAACTTATAAATCTAGAATGGCACAATAATGAATTTTAGCAATTGAGGCTGAGCCTTTCTCCTTCATTGCACCCTTTGAGGAAGTCTTAAATAGTGTGCCAGGCTAGTCTTTTGACTTTTTTGTTTCAGAAGATGTGCCTTGTACTATAATTTTATCATAACTGATTGATACCCTGCTAAAAAGCACCTTCTGATTTTTTTTTACAACAAAAGATGCTGTCAACTGATCTTTTAGCTGAACTTTCAATTATCCTGTGGTGCAAGTTAGGCAGCGAGTGTGAGCTGACCTGTGCATCACTATTAGGCAAGATAAACAGTTGCTATGTTTAATTTCATGTGCACTTAAAATGAAATTAAGCTTAACTACAGTACACCACCGTTCAACATTTGGGGGTAAGTGATATATATATATATATAAAGTAATTTATACTTTTATTCAGCAAGGATGCATTAAATTGATCAAAAGAGACAGTAAAGACATTTATAATGTTACAAAATATTTCTCTTTTGAATAATTGGAGTTCTTTTAAACATTTCTACAAACAGATATTTAGCAGTTTAAAAATTTTCAAAAAATTATAAGAAATCATTGTATTAAAATACTTTCTGAATGATCATGTGACACTGACAACGCTAGCATTTCATCGCAAGAACTATTTGCATATTTAAAATGTATGAAATATTAACAGTTATTTTAAATTGTAATAATATTTCACCATTTTATTATTTAGTTTTGATCAAATAAATGAATCTTTGGCCCTTTGTTTTTAAAAGAAGTCGCTTATGCTTACCACATTGACTAAACGGCAAATTAGCAAGAGAGTGCAATTCCAAAAAAGCGCTGATGGGAGTGAAAAGTTCTGCGCGTGATCTACTAACGACGAGCAAATGAATTTGCGTCTGGAATTTGCGCAATTTGCGTCTGGTTTAAGACATGCTTTTTGGGGGCAGTAAATAATGGTGCAAATAGGCGTACCAGTAAACTGACTACGCAAACCTACCCTGATTAATTGAAAAGCTCTCCTTCCATAAATTTTGCATCTGAAAGGGAAAGTCCTACAAATACATTTGCAATAATAAGGTCAGCCGCAAAACCCTGTTCAAGCCTTTTCAGTAGCGCTAGCGCAAGCTGTTAGTAAATCTGGCCCAAAGTCTTACAGACCCCAGGTATATGAACGGTAGTGTAAAGAACATATTTGGGACATAATGTTAATAAATGCTCCATCTCTAAATAATACAAGTCTGTCTCTTTCACAGGGCAGAACCTTCTGCTGTGGGGTGATCTTCCAGAACTGGAGGACAGCGATGATGAGAGCCTGGACAGTTTCTCTGAAGAAGAGTACCTCAGATAGAAACGCACATGGCCAAAGGAAGTAGACTCTGACGGTAGCAAACTACTTTGCTTTCACTCGCACAGATCTCCGTTTAAAGCACATTGTCTTGTCTTTAGCTGACTGGGAAAAGGCAAAAGTTCAAAAAGCTCTTTATCATAGCTTGATTCATATGCATTCTTTTGGTATTTGCTTTCAGCATCTCAGATTAGTTTAAGTATTTCAAAGTGCCACTACCAAAGAAACCCGTTTCTGTTTTCTTTGCTTTATTTGCTTTATTGCTTTAAGTAGCACAAAACGTGATGACTGGACTTCAAGATTTATGATGTTATCCTCATGTCTTTATACAGCATTCACCTCACTCATTTTTCAGACTGTTCAAAAAGATTAACAGCAGTATTACTTGAGGTAGTAAATAATACTGGTTGTTTGTGGTGTTACTAATGCAGATTGTTGGGAGGCAACCAAAACTACCCAGGTAGACATTTCATTCCAAAACTAGATAGATAGATAGATAGATAGATAGATAGATAGATAGATAGATAGATAGATAGATAGATAGATAGATAGATAGATAGATAGATAGATAGATAGATAGATAGATAGATAGATAGATAGATAGATAGATAGATAGATAAAAATAATAATTAGGCACAATTGTACACTGGTTTCACAAGTCTAGGTGGTTTTATTGGAAGAAAATGACTGACATTTACCATGTTTTAATGGTTTAACAGTATATTTCTCCATTTCATTTGAATTTCACATAGTCACCTCAAGATTGATATCAGTTGGCATAATTGGTATATTTATTCTAAAAAAGGGTCATCCCTGCATAGTACTGTCTTTCATCTAATTATTTTATTATAGATTTTTTTTATTTACACAGCTTTTGATATTTGAATTGAAGTGGCACAGAATGACTTGGCAGCTTTAAGTAGTTGATAGGTCTCAGCTCAGTGACATTTGGCATTTTAGCAAATGTGATTTTCAAATGTAATTTGTATGGCATACTATGGTACTTTGCTTGGCACACTGGTTTCAAATAATGCTGTTTCATTTTTATTTCATGTCTTTTTTTTTTGTAGTTCAATATCTGTATTTTCTGTACTCGTTGTGTTTCACTGTTTTCACCAGGGCAATCATAAGCGGCAGAAAAAAATCTTTGCTTAATTACTGTAGACAAAATTCTGTATGACACTGTGTGACATACTAGACAAATTATTTTTAAGCTTCCTGATTTTTTTTTTTTCAACAATTTAGCATCCTCTTCCATTTGTTTTGATTTACAAAGACGTTGTCATTCAGTAGCAGTTATTTCACAATCCTATTTACCATTTCACTGTGTAATGATACAGATTATCCAGTCAAATATGAAGGCTAATATGCCCACTGTAAACGTCTTAGTGCAACATTTTATGTCATGTTGTATTGAAGGTTGCATTTTCAGTAAAAACAACAGCAAAATGAATAAACAACCACTATTGTGATAGCTTTCAGGTGTAGCATTTTTAGGGGTTGGCTCTTTTATGCCTTGAAGCGATCTTTAGTATGCATTTATGACCAAAATGAAATGATGAATAAATATGTTTTGTTTTTTAACTTATTAACAGAGGATTTATTTGATTTTAAGTTATCGATGTTTTGAATGTATTTATTAACAGACTATACCGATATACTGTATTTATACTGACATGATTTAATTTGCGCCGTGTGAGGATGAGAAAAAAAACGTTTGTATACTTTTGATCTGCATTGACAATATGTTGTTGGTTTAAACTTTGGGCTGTTTTGTATGCTGAATGTCTTGATATTAAACTTTTTAATGTGGATATATCTGTGTACATTTCCTTGATTCACCAAAGTTCAATACTGTCATTTTTAAAATGTTAGTTGTTGTGAGTTATTGTCCATTGCATGTCAGATCAAAACACACTGGTAATATATTTTTATTTTTGGGAAAAGTCTCTTGTGCTCGTTAAGGCTGTTTATTTAAACATGAATACTGTAATATGAAATATGATTACAATTTAAATGTTTCTTATATTAAAATATGATATATAAAAATATGAATATAAAAAAATACAATCGTTCTATAATGCTGCTTTGGTGCTCAAGAAACATCTCTGTTAAGTATGGTAACCCTCGTTCCCTGAAGGAGGGAACAGAGGCATACGTCATGACTGTCGAATAGGAATCTTGCTAGAGAGGCCAATCTACTTTGAGTGAAACTAAATGAGCCAATGCACATTGGCGTGCAATCATTTGCATCAGCTGTTCAGCCACGCAGCGCTAGTATATGAATAAATAAGTTTTGCTGAGGAGCCGAGCCGATGAGCTGGCTGCCCCGGCAGGTCACAGCCGGTGTGGCGACGGGACGTAAGTCTCTGTTCCCTCCTTCAGGGAACGAGGGTTACCATATGTAACCGAGATGTTCCCTATCAGTCGGTCACTCTCGAGGTACGTCATGACCGAGGAATAGGAATCCCTGCCAAAGTGCCACAGCTGCTGGTCCCATCCAGCGTCCTGTGCGAGCCTCTTGCCCCTTCTTGCCTGGAAGGACGATTTGAGAGGGCTTACACAAAGTGCCTCTGTCACTGTTGTTCCGTGATAACCCATACAGTGAGATTATTGGATAACACTGGGAAAGCGTGCCCTTTCTGTTAGAAAGGAGAACTGCCGCTGCCGAACCCACATTCTTCCCTGAAGGAGTTATATGGCGATATACATATGGACTAACCCAGAGGTTGTATTGCATATGAAATCTCGGTGACTTAGCCCAAGGGAAAGACACAGGCTTTCGTTTAGGAGCAGCCGTGGAAGAAATCCACATATGGGATCCCCGCAGAGTCACACATATGGGACCCAGCCTAGACCCTGTTCTCAAGGATAACGGATAAAGGCCTGGCACCGGACACTCCGTCATGCACGTCCGGGTGTTGGAGGACTCAACAGGTTTTTCACTCTGGAGCAATAAGGGTGCACAGTAGGGTGCAGAAAGCACCATAAGGTGCCCTGTCTTTGAGTCAGAAGGTCCTTCCTCAGAGGAATGGGCCAGGGAGGGACTGTCACGAGGGGTATGAGATCTGGGAACCAGGTCAGGGTGGGTCAATAGGGACCCACCAGAAGGACCTGCTCCTTGTATTCTCTGACTTTGCACAGGGTCTGTGCAAGTGGGCTCACTGGGGGAAACACATATTTGCGGAGGTCCCGGGGCCAGCTGTGTGCCAGTGCGTCCATGCCGAGTGTTCCCTCTGTCAGGGAGTAAAACAGCTGGCAATGGGAGGTCTCTGAGGAGGCAAACAGGTCTACCTGAGCATACCTGAGCTCTCTCTAGATCAGCTGAACCGCCTGGGGGTGAAGTCGCCATTCTCACGGAAGCACAGGTCGTGACAGCTCGTTGGCCACACGGTTGAGCACACCTGGGACATACATGGCTCGAAGTGACCTCAGATGCTTCTGACTCCCCCGGCGACGAGCAGACTGAGGGGCCGCAGGAGGGGGGTGGAGGCAGCAGCTGAACGTCGTGGCAGGATGTGCCTGATCGCCTCAGTCTGCTTTTTTACAGCCGAGAACTGCTGGGCAAAGTTCTCGACCCCGTGACGACACGGGGGAGTTAAGGAACCTGACTTTGTCAGTCTCCCTCATGTCATCTAGACACAGCCAGAGATGGCGTTCCTGGACCACCATAGTGGACACATAGCACGACCCACTGACCTTCGTCGCACAAAGCACGAGGTCCGTTGTGGCACGAAGTTCTTGGAGAACTTGTGGATCGTGGCCACCCTTGTACATGTCCTTTAGTGCCTTGGCATGATGGATCTGCAAAAACGCCATGGCGTGTATTGCAGAGGCGGCTACTCCACAGGCCTTGTAAGCCTTGCCGGTTAATTCCGACGAGTACTTACAGGACCGGGAAAGGAGGCACGGTTCTCCGTGACAAGTGGAGTTAGGTTGCATAGCAACGGCCCGCTCCATTGGTGAGATGCGCGTGTAATCCTTAGCCGCCCCGCCATCAAGGGTGGTGAGGGAGGAGGAGCCACTGGGACGGTTTCTAGCAGTAAAAGGGGCCGTCCACGCCCCCGTGAGCTCCTCATGCACCTCCGGGAAGAAAGGCACTGGGGTGGGTTGCTGAGAACCAGCGTGCACCATCCCGAGATACCAGCCCTCGTCCAGCCTCGAGGGCTCGTGACACGGTGGAGGGTTCCACTCGAGCCCAAGCCTGTTGGCGGCCCAGGAAAGCATGGCCATCATCTCCGGGTCCGACTCGGGCACCGCTGCCACACCCGAAGGGAGCAGCGGCGCAGAATCGTCATCTGCAAAGAAGTCTGACCCACCCTCCGATGCAGCGATTGACATATGTTCTTCATGGGGAGCGCCGAAGGAAACGACTGGTACACATCTCGTGGATGGTCCAGCATGTTCCGTTGGCGGCTCTGCTGGCTGCAGAGAGTGGGAGGGATGAGGGTTCCTAGGGGGTTGGTTCCCCGAAGGAAGCGCGCTCACCGTGATCCTCAGGTCACCCACACTACCGCCTGAAGTAACCCTCGTGGGAGGGTTAGATCGCGGCAGAGCCGCAGGGACTCCGCCCCGTAGCTCCGAGATGGTAATATTCCCTCAATGGGTACATGATTCATCCACGAACGCTGCCTCAGTGTGTTCAATACCCGGACACGCGATACAGCACTCGTGACCATCCCGTGATCCCAGGTAACGACCGTATCCAGAAACACACAGGTAAAGTGACATCTTTAAAAGATGCGCTCTACCCGTGTAAGCTCTTTTAGGGACCTCATTATTGTTATCAATGTTGTGCTGGTTAATATTTTTGTGGAAATCATGATATTTTTTATTCTGTTACAAATAGAAAGTTTAAAAGAACAGAAATTATTTGAAATATTTTGTAACACTAATTGTCTTTGTCACTTCTAATCAATTTAATGCATCCTTGCTGAATAAAATTATTCTTTTTTCTGTAAAAAAAAAAAATACCCCAGACTTATGAACAGTACAGTGCACTTTGCCCATAGATGTTGAAGTAAATATATATGTCTTCAGAATTATATGATAAAAAATTAAAAAAAAAAACTGACAAATATATGTTTACCCCAATATGTTTTTTTGGATCACTGTGTCCATTATAACAATTAAATATAAATATTAAACCTTTATTTCAACCATTAAATTCATTTTGGAGTAATAGAGTAAATTGAGAACACCCTGTCCCAACCAACTGGGCAACCAGACAAGAAAAGCAATTGTCAGAGAAGTGAAAAAACATCAGCTACAGTTGCAGAACTATTTTGCTAAAATAGCATAAACTTTATAGCAATCTCTTTAATATTTTTCAGATTCACTTTCACAGAGAAAGTGGCCAAACAGAAGGAGGAAAAGCCTACAGCGACACCCACAACTCACTAGAATCCAGAGAAAGCAACAAAATACATCTGGACATCCAGGGAACACCTTTATCATGGTCTTGGTTTTGTAGCTTAAAGAACTGGAAAGTTTTTTTGCCATGAAGGGTACAGATAGTACCAAAACAGTCAAATCATTGAGAAAAACATATTTCATTAAACCACAGATGTGCATAAAGGACAATGATTGAATTCCCAACAGAACACAAAGCATCAACTATGATTTTTTTTTTCATTTGAATAAACAAGGCTGTAATGACCCAGATTTGAATCCAAATTAAAACCTGCAAAATGCTCAATTGCAATTCAACTGCAAAATGCTAATTCATCTGTAAAAAATCCCAATCCAGCTGCTCTTTCTAGTGCACACCACCAATTGAGAGCATATTGAAATAATATGTTGAGCGACATAATGATACCACACAAAATGTTTAGTCCTGCCGCATTCATCTACCTCTTAATGGTTAAAATCACTTGCTGTCAAACACAATACTGGCTTGTGTGCTGAATTTACAGTGAATGAAACATTTCAGTGGAGCCAATGCACTATGATAAATGAAACTTTGCTGTTTAGTGTCCAACACAATGGCTGACTGAATCACCCCCTATACCCTTAAATAGGGCACTATTTGAGGAGACAGCCATTTGTTGTGGTGTCCGAATCCATAGGCTGGATCCAAAATGGCACACTCTGCCTTGCAGGCCTCATTCGAGTTCACACTTGGTGACG
This sequence comes from Chrosomus eos, assembly GCA_036326025.1. NCBI lineage: Eukaryota > Metazoa > Chordata > Actinopteri > Cypriniformes > Leuciscidae > Chrosomus > Chrosomus eos. The sequence continues at coordinate 16,141,291 of CM070839.1, read as the reverse complement.
TCAGGCAGACCTAAGGGGCGCTGGCCTCGAGTCCATGAGGGCATGTGATTTTGAACAGGCTTGATGACATCATGCCACCGAAAGTCAAACAGCCATGAATCTCCTCCCTCATTTATCTGATTGGAGGTTTGCAAGGATTCCTGGGTAGGTTACTCGTATGGAAGGTGCGAAAGTGAGGGCACAAAGTCGGCGCTCGTGAGCACACTTCTGAGCGCTGAAATGCCAAATGGGACACCCTATGGACTTGTACACTTGGCGAGCACACAAATTTAAGGCCACAAGTCAACATGAAGTGTGCCGTTTGGGATCCAGCCATTGAGGACGTTTTCAAGTGCACTCATTCAATCCCACAATGCACCGCAATAGCGGGTGTACAACCGATGGGCAAATTCCAATCGTAAGTGAGCATCCCTATGCCTTACTCACTCCAAAGGGCAGAACATGACCATAAATTATTAAATTACTTCCTTGAATGACCATTGCATGTTCCCTTATGTAACAGACCTGTTGGAAGGGCCCTTCAGGAAGGCATTGAGTTGTTGGCGTCCCCATTCCCCACAAATGCCGTCCCCATCCGAAGTGCCCTTCAAGGGTGCAAAATGCTGTTAGGAATTCGCCCGATATACGCTCAACGAATGCACTGTGACGGTTACGCCAAATTAATTCCTGTGTCAGCGGTGAGCAGTGTTAGGGGGTATCTTATAATACTTTTTTCAAGTAACTAGTAAAGTAAAGCATTTCTTTTAAAATTACATCAAAATACTTAAGTTAGTAACTCAACTCATTTATAAGTGCTTCTCAGGTCCTGCTAAGGTTTTATGTTTAAGGTTGTTTATGGTGACATTTTACATACAAATCATCTATTTATGTATGAGCCAGATCTTACGAATTCATACAAAATAGCACATCATACTTAAACATTTTCATAACAACAAACAATTTTATGTTTTAGGAATGTTTTCCAAAAATTCCCATTAAGTTAGCCATTACATTATTTCCAGAAGTTTTGTGAATTTGCAAAATACTGTTTTTTTTTAAAACCTATACTGAGAACCTTTTACTTCTCTATACTTTTTAGAACCTTTACTGAAATCAAAATCCTGAGGACATTATGTTAGCTGGGTCATCAATGAAAAAAGCAGGTTAGATTTGATTTTAATTAGACAAAAGCAGAATCTATAGTTTACAGATACATTATGTATTACCATTATGTATGCCAATATAGTGTTGATATCAATAACAACAACTGTTACAAAAGTGTTTTAACTGAAGACCTTTTCGTTGACTAAAACAAACAAATTCACAGGCTTTTGCAAAATGATTCATCCCCATTAAAGATGAGATCTACAATTGCGCAACGACAATGAGGCTTGCCAAAGTAGACAGCTTAAGCCTTAAGGTATACCTGATCAAACTTACAAAAACCAAAAACATTGGCCTATATCCCATATATTTGTTCAAACATGCAAGAGATTCAGCAATCATAGATAATATCATTCAGGCATAGACCCGTCGTCTGAATATATTGACTATACCATCAGAATACCTGTAAATAATTTGATAGTGTGTGAAAGTGGGGGTTGGTCACAGTCACTGACAGTGGCTGTTCAATCTTTAAGAATGTCTCACATTGAAGAGTCACCTTAAGAATAGGGGACCTGAAAAGGTCTGTCAGTGTTTGTGAGAAATGATTGATTTTGAATGGAGTGTTGTCCATAGGGAGATCAGGAATGTCAATAAAAGGTCTAAATATATCTTGTGCAGCAGATAAGTATAGAGCTGACTGACTATAGGTGTGACTCAAGTGCTAATTGGGTTATACTCAAAAGGCATTGAAATACTTCATGAATCTCTGAGAAAAAGCAGAAGCAAATTAAATCAAAATGGACAGTCCTTTTTTTTAATCATGTTGCAGTATTTATTATAAATGATTTATCTGTGCACATCATTTCTTTAACTTGCAGCGACATCTCTTCTCTTTTCTGATGACGTGTTTTTAACAGCAATAGCAAACCAATCCTAGGCTGTTTCTCTAATTTGCACAAAACTGTGTATGCACCTCAAGATACTTTTGACAAAATTATTAAAGATAATTTTGATTAATTCAATCATTTGCAAGTAATGTTTTTTTGTTGTTGTGGTTTTTAGGGTGGACTCGACAGTAATTATTAATTTGCCTATAATATGTTAACGCAGTGCCCAAATTTAATTTAATTAAATTTTCTTAGAAAATGATACCTGAATTTATGATACTCATGTGTGTTTAAAGCAAATTTGAAATGGCCAGCTATCCACTTATTTGTAAACTGTGAATGACAGCTGTAATACTAATGTAGAGGGAACCACAGGATAAGAAACAGTGTCCACCTATCGGCCCTCTATAGCATCAATGTGAATGGCTTAATATTTCCTGATACTAATACTTCCTTTTCACTGGACATATGGCGTGCCTTGTGTTTCTTGTTAAAGGCCAACTGAAGTACCTTGAAATGTGCAGCATTATTCAATGTGTTGATGTAATTTCCACTGAAACAGGAAGACAAGGCAGGAAATATTGAACAGCTCCTCCCCTTTTTAAAAATAGCGAATAGCCTTTAGTTTATATCACAGCTATGCCAGAGCCATTTAAATCGGTAAAGCTGCAGTTTCCTCTTAATGACTAACTGTTGCTCCTCCATATTGCTTTAAACTATAGCATTCTGTGCAGAATTCAAATGGGTCCGATATGTTTTTTGTCTCTGTACCGGAGCAGTGCGTGCTGTTCGCGTGACACTAACCAGAAAACCAGAACTTGAAACAGACTTCATTTGCCCTAATGGAAAGCATACACTGTCTGAATTGTCCCTATCCCCTACATAGTGCACTACGTGCCATTCACCATGTAGAAAATAGTAAATGTGTAAACAATGGACAGATTTCAGCTGCAGCTTCAGCGTCTATTTATAATGTAGAGGCTCTTTAGATTCTAGAGAGCATTTGATTGGACAGAAAATCTGATGAAAATCTGAAGTGCAGAGTGATGTCTTCAAAATAATTTATTCATATTGGCGGAAGTGAGAGATTAGTTTAGAATGATTTGGCCTATATCTTTGAATTTTGTCATTGTTTTGGAGCACATACCTTAACGAGAACATTAAACTAAACATATAAACATAACTTCAATTTGTTCAGGAGCGCCTCCCTTGTGGCCGCTATGAACCATGGGCGACATGGCCATACCCCTGAACTCACTACAGCGTAGGCCTACTAGCCAACAGCATACACTTCTGTACTTCATGATGGATTTAGTGCGCCATTTTGGAGTGGAACAATGAATATTATTATTTTAATGTTTTGTGGGGAGGATTGTTATATTTATGTGATTTGTTTAATCAATATTTCCAATTTTTCCATATGCATTTATTTATTTGTTTATCTACTTTATTTTTTTTATTATATATTTTTTTCTTTCTCTTAATTCAAATGTGATGTAATATTTGGCCGGCATGGCTCTTTTGTATTCTGTAAGTAAATGTAAAAAAGAAAAGAAAAAAAGGAGTGTCACACAAGGCCAACAAACCCAACGTCAAACTGATGGACTCTCAGAATGCGCATGCGCTCCATTAGGTGAGCAGAAAGCTCGGATTAGTAACGCAGTTATACTGTATAAAAGTTATTAGTTGGCTACTTGTTTATTTGCGGTTTCCCTCCGAAAGAGTGTCAATCGTTTTTTTTATGTGGATCAATTTATGTAAACGTGTAGCCTACCTGAAATACTTGAAGCTGTTTATCACGTAAGCAAATAGCCTAAACAACATGTTTTTGTTATTGATACTTAACGTTACACAAAACATTTAGGCGTCTTAAAGATTGTAAACTTGATAAGGAAGGCAAATATTAGGCCTACACGTTTAGAAGCTACCACGGAAATATTAGTAGGCCTGAGTTATAGCTATTTATTTTCTTCGTAGGCCTAAATTACATAAGCTACAGGAGACACATGAAGTAATTAAAGCTGCAAGCAGCATTGAAAGGGCCCTCGCACCCGTGCCATCGCCACCCGGTGGCTTTAGGAAGACAGACCACGGTGGGCAATGTGCATTTAAGTAGATAAATATAGTGGGAGTATGTCAAAGTCAGTTACAAAAATGTCCTTTATTATGGGTATAATAGCATGCTGTTAAACATGTCACTTCCTGTTGCCAGCAGGTGGCGCTATGACTGTAACTGAATATGAGTATGCACATGTGTTCAGGACAGAACTCTTATCAAACATGTGAAGTTTGGGGCAGATTGAACTTTGCCTTCTTAAGTAAAAACAACTTCCTGTTTCATAGCATTAGCATGCTTTAGCACTTAGCTAAGAATTGCTAGCATGTTTTAACATGTTTATAACATGTTTATAACTCAATGGCATATTTACTATGTTGCCAGTACTGCATCACACTGTTAAACATGTCACTTCCTGTTGCCAGTAGGTGGCGCTATTACTATAGCTGAAAATTGTAATGTAGATGTGTTCAGGGCAGGACTCTTATCAAATGTGTGAAGTTTGGGGCAGTTTGGACATTGTCGTCTTAAGTAACAACAACTTCCTGTTTCATTTCATTAGCATGCTTTAGCACTTAGCTAAGAATTGCTAGCATGTTTTAACATGTTTATAACATGTTTATAATTCAATGGCATATTTAATATGTTGCTAGTACTGCATCACAGTGTTAAACATGTCACTTCCTGTTGCCAGTAGGTGGCGCTATTACTATAACTGAATATTCTCATGTAGATGTGTTTAGGGCAGGACTCTTATCAAATGTGTGAAGTTTCGGGGTTTCGGGGTTCGAAGTTACAGCAAATTACTATTTAATTGCAGTAATAGCATGCTTTAGCACTTAGCTAAGTGTTTGCTAGCATGTTTTAGCATGTTTCAAGTATGTTGATAGCATGTTTAGCACTTGCTGGCACTTTTTTATATGTTATTAGGAGTCCACAAAAGTGTTAAACATGTCACTTCCTGTTGCCAGCAGGTGGCGCTATGACTGTAACTGAATTTGAGGATGGATATGTGTTCGGGACGAACTCTTATCAAACGTGTGAAGTTTGGGGCAGATTGGACATTGTTTGCCTGAGTTACAGCAACTTCCTGTTTCATGGCGAAATATCAAATTTTGTCAGGCCACTGAGGACACGCCCTTCGACGAAAACTCAAGATCTTCGCAATTTAACGTCACAAAGGCCTTAAGATTACACTCACCAAATTTGAAGATGATCAGATTAAAACTGTAGGAGGAGTTTGTCAAAGTACGACGCCTGAAAATGGCAAAAACTGCACAAAAATCTGAGAGGAAGTTCAAAATGGCTGACTCCCTGTTGTGTTTACGGCTATGCTCCAAGAGACTTTTGTGTAGGTATTGGGCCATTACATGTATGTACCTATTTGGAGTCCAGAACAGTGTTAAACGTCACTTCCTGTTGCCAGCAGGCGGCGCTATGACTATGTCTGAATATGAGCATGGACATGTGTTTAGGAGATAACTCTTATCAAACGTGTGAAGTTTGGCGCAGATGGGACGTTGCCTTTTTGAGTAACAACAACGTCTTGTTTCATTGAATAAGCATGCTTTAGGACTTAGCTAAGTATTGCTAGCATGTTTTAACATGTTTCTTGTATGTTTAGAACTCAATGGCATTTTTAACCTGTTGCTAGAAGGGCATCAACGTGTTAAACATGTCACTTCCTGTTGCCAGTAGGTGGCGCTATTACTATAACTGAATATTGTCATGTAGATGTGTTCAGGCCATGACTCTTATCAAACGTGTGAAGTTTGGGGCAGATTGGACATTCCATACCTGAGTTACAGCAAATTCCTATTGAATTGCAGTAATAGCATGCTTTAGCACTTAGCTAAGTGCTTGCTAGCATGTTTTAGCATGTTTCAAGTATGTTGTTAGCATCTTTAACACTTGCTGGCACTTTTTTATATGTTATCAGGAGTCCACAACAGTGTTAAACATGTCACTTCCTGTTGCCAGCAGGTGGCGCTGTGACTGTAACTGAATATGAGCATGGACATGTGTTCAGGACAGAAACTCTTATCAAACGTGTGAAGTTTGGGGCAGATTGGACATTGTTTGCCTGAGTTACAGCAACTTCCTGTTTCATGGCGAAACATCAAAATTTGTCAGGCCGCCGAGGACACGCCCTTCGACGAAAACTCAAGATCTTCGCAATTTAACGTCGCAAAGGCCTTAAGATTACACTCACCAAATTTGAAGATGATCAGATTAAAACTGTAGGAGGAGTTCGTTAAAGTACGAGGCCTGAAAATGGCAAAAACTGCACAAAAATCTGAGAGGAAGTTCAAAATGGCTAACTTCCTGTTGTGTTTAGGGCTACGCTCCAAGAGACTTTTTTGTAGGTATTGGGCCATTACATGTATGTACCGAATTTCGTACACGTACGTGAAACGTAACGCGAGGCGCACTCCGTTGAACCTTTATAGGTGGCGCTATCGAGCCATTTTGCCCCGCCCAATTTTGAAACGCATATCAGATGTAAATTTTCGCCAGTTCTGACGCGTGTGCAAATTTTCGTGAGTTTTCGTGCATGTTTAGGCCCTCAAAAATGCGATTCATTGCGGAGAAGAAGAATAATAATAATTAAAGCTGCAAGCAGCATTGAAAGGGCCCTCGCACCCGTGCCATCGCCACCCGGTGGCTTTAGGAAGACAGACCATGGTGGGCAATGTGCATTTAAGTAGATAAATATAGTGGGAGTATGTCAAAGTCAGTTACAAAAATGTCCTTTATTATGGGTATAATAGCATGCTGTTAAACATGTCACTTCCTGTTGCCAGCAGGTGGCGCTATGACTGTAACTGAATATGAGCATGCACATGTGTTCAGGACAGAACTCTTATCAAACATGTGAAGTTTGGGGCAGATTGAACTTTGCCTTCTTAAGTAAAAACAACTTCCTGTTTCATAGCATTAGCATGCTTTAGCACTTAGCTAAGAATTGCTAGCATGTTTAACATGTTTATAACATGTTTATAACTCAATGGCATATTTACTATGTTGCCAGTACTGCATCACACTGTTAAACATGTCACTTCCTGTTGCCAGTAGGTGGCGCTATTACTATAACTGAATATTGTCATGTAGATGTGTTCAGGGCAGGACTCTTATCAAATGTGTGAAGTTTGGGGCAGATTGGACATTGTCTTCTTAAGTAACAACAACTTCCTGTTTCATTTCATTAGCATGCTTTAGCACTTAGCTAAGAATTGCTAGCATGTTTTAACATGTTTATAACATGTTTATAATTCAATGGCATATTTACTATGTTGCTAGTACTGCATCACAGTGTTAAACATGTCACTTCGTGTTGCCAGTAGGTGGCGCTATTACTATAACTGAATATTCTCATGTAGATGTGTTCAGGGCATGACTCTTATCAAATGTGTGAAGTTTGGGGCAGATTGGACATTGCCTTCTTAAGTAACAACAACTTCCTGTTTCATTTCATTAGCATGCTTTAGCACTTAGCTAAGAATTGCTAGCATGTTTTAACATGTTTATAACATGTTTATAACTCAATGGCATATTTACTATGTTGCCAGTACTGCATCACACTGTTAAACATGTCACTTCCTGTTGCCAGTAGGTGGCGCTATTACTATAACTGAATATTGTCATGTAGATGTGTTCAGGGCATGACTCTTATCAAATGTGTGAAGTTTGGGGCAGATTGGACATTGGCTTCTTAAGTAACAACAACTTCCTGTTTCATTTCATTAGCATGCTTTAGCACTTAGCTAAGAATTGCTAGCATGTTTTAACATGTTTATAACATGTTTATAATTCAATGGCATATTTACTATGTTGCTAGTACTGCATCACAGTGTTAAACATGTCACTTCGTGTTGCCAGTAGGTGGCGCTATTACTATAACTGAATATTCTCATGTAGATGTGTTCAGGGCAGGACCCTTATCACATGTGTGAAGTTTGGGGCAGATTGGACATTCCATGCCTGAGTTACAGCAAATTACTATTTAATTGCAGTAATAGCATGCTTTAGCACTTAGCTAAGTGTTTGCTAGCATGTTTTAGCATCTTTCAAGTATGTTGATAGCATGTTTAGCACTTGCTGGCACTTTTTTATATGTTATTAGGAGTCCACAACAGTGTTAAACATGTCACTTCCGGTTGCCAGCAGGTGGCGCTGTGACTGTAACTGATTATGTGCATGGACATGTGTTCAGGACAGAACTCTTATCAAACGTGTGAAGTTTGGGGCAGATTGGACATTCCATACCTGAGTTACAGCAAATTCCTATTGAATTGCAGTAATAGCATGCTTTAGCACTTAGCTAAGTGCTTGCTAGCATGTTTTAGCATGTTTCAAGTATGTTGTTAGCATGTTTAACACTTGCTGGCACTTTTTTATATGTTATCAGGAGTCCACAACAGTGTTAAACATGTCACTTCCTGTTGCCAGCAGGTGGCGCTGTGACTGTAACTGAATATGAGCATGGACATGTGTTCAGGACAGAACTCTTATCAAACGTGTGAAGTTTGGGGCAGATTGGACATTGTTTGCCTGAGTTACAGCAACTTCCTGTTTCATGGCGAAACATCAAAATTTGTCAGGCCGCCGAGGACACGCCCTTCGACGAAAACTCAAGATCTTCGCAATTTAACGTCGCAAAGGCCTTAAGATTACACTCAGCAAATTTGAAGATGATCAGATTAAAACTGTAGGAGGAGTTCGTTAAAGTACGAGGCCTGAAAATGGCAAAAACTGCACAAAAATCTGAGAGGAAGTTCAAAATGGCTGACTTCCTGTTGTGTTAAGGGCTACGCTCCAAGAGACTTTTTTGTAGGTATTGGGCCATTACATGTATGTACCGAATTTCGTACACGTACGTGAAACGTAACGCGAGGCGCACTCCGTTGAACCTTTATAGGTGGCGCTATCGAGCCATTTTGCCCCGCCCAATTTTGAAACGCATATCAGATGTAAATTTTCGCCAGTTCTGACGCGTGTGCAAATTTTCGTGAGTTTTCGTGCATGTTTAGGCCCTCAAAAATGCGATTCATTGCGGAGAAGAAGAAGAATAATAATAATAATAATAATAATAATAATAATAAACAGAGCAATTCCAAGAGGGTCCTCACACCATCGGTGCTCGGGCCCTAATTATGGCCATGTACTGGGACAGGATGTGGAGAGAAGGATTTAAACAGGTCAGTAGACATTTAAAATGACTTTAAGCTTTTGTACTTTTTATTGTACCATTTTTTATACACTCAAAGGTTTACATGGGGGATCATTTCTTATTTTCTTAAATGTTAAATTTCAAATATTGCTCCTTTCTCCTTTTTAAAATAATAATATAACTGTGACTTATGATGATGATATATTTCCAGCGTACATGACAGTAAAATCCTATGGTAATTGGCTCCATCTGCTGGTTATTCATGCTGTTTTTTTTCACCATTAGCTAGATTGCTATGGTTTGTTAATGGATTGTTCAAACCAATAGATACATGTTTTTGTACATTAGTATAAGTATTATCATGTCAATATTATAAACACATTTTGTGTTCTGATTGGAACACAATGGAACAGAAATGGACATGTAAAAGAGGACGAAAGCCTCCGTCAGATAGCTTCCACTGCATCTTTTGTGTTGACATTGGACGTGAGTGTCGACTGAGGCCTTACTTCTCTTATTTGTGTTCCAAAAAAGAAGGTCCTACAGGTTTGGATAAGAAAACTTTAGAGAAAAGTTGTTTAAACTTTAAACAACTGTAGGCTAATTTGTTTATTGGGTTGTTGCAGCTGGGCACTTGGCCACAAGAGGGCGCCATAATACAAGGATTCAGAAAAAGCGTGAGTCGATCGCCTAGTACAATTTTCCCATTTAGGAACGTTGCTTTGATCTGACGCAATAATCACTTTTCAGCTTTGTAAATAAAGTTTATGATATTTTCTCATGTATGTGTTTGCAGTTTAAATGTCCCTTCACATTTTCTCTACTCCTGAACTCCAAAGGTGTATCCTCAAAATGAAAATGCAGGTCTATCTGGCGTCTCCACATAATTTGAAGTAGCCTAAACGATTAAAACACCGAATCCTTTTTCATTTTACGTGGGAGTCATTTGTTGCGCTTCTTGAATAGGCTACACAACAGTGAACGTCATTACAATAACTTTGCATGAGCTGTTTGATTTTACTGCGTTTTTGAAGCTTGTAATTAATTTTCTAAAGGACGTCCGTTAGTTCAGAAGAATAGCTGTCCAGCTTTTGCTTAAAAATCCTCATTTAAAAAAACAGTCGAAGAGAGTCATTTGAAGTTAAATAGCCTAGGCTAGCCTACTACATACATATTAGTCCCTACGTTAAATATAAATATATTTTATTGTGTCGGATTGTAAGAACCATTTCCGGAAATGTAACAATTAAGCATGCGAATTGCTGTTTAAATATTTTTTATTTCGTTTTTAATCTGTGTAGTTAATCGCTCTAAAATAGATGAATTTTGCACTCCATAACCCTTAGCATTACAGTGGATCTGAACTGGTTTAAGTCATTTGCTGCAAGATTAATTTTTTAAGAGTAGCCTAAGTATTTTAAGGCTTCCAAAAACGACCACAAGCGACATTTTGTGTAGATTCTTTTTAATATGTGTGTATGTATGACAGACGTAACAGCAAATAGCTACACTTTTAGTTTTGTAAGCCAAACAAATGATAAGCGAATGTATTTTTTTTTTCATATTTAGAAAATGAATGCATGCACTATATTTTCCAACACACAATGAAGTTTTATTTATTTTTTTCTTAAAAATATTGCTGTTATTTCCAGTTCTACAGTTTATAGGCTAACTACCATTTACCTCAAGGTCTGTGGACTTCTCTCAGCTTTCTGCCTTATTATTTCTAGATTAAGAGTCCAAGTATTTTCACGAACTCACTGTACCTCCCTTCAGCTTCTCTAATGCCTGTATTACCCAAGATAAAAATCATATTTATTGATGCTATTATTTCATGTCGATCAGCTTGATTATACAGATTTGCTAATAAACCTAACTCATTTAATAAATCACATTATCAAGTGCCATAGGATTATTAAAAGACATTCATTGTGTTGTGTGCGATATGAGGGCAGTTCTGATTTATTGATCCAAAATGATCAACATGCCACAACACAAATTTAGACAGCAGCAGCAGACCCCTAGATCCAATGGTGTAGATGGAACCTAAATGTCACTGTATTCCTGACGGTCTTCTATTTTAACATTTAATTCTACTCCCTAAGAATAATGTAGAGCTAATCTCACCAGATGCTCTCCTTTATCTAAACAAACCTTTAATACTCCAGCACCGTTTTGTAATTAAAAGGGTAATAATAGGCGGTAGGGGGGTTTGGGTTCTTGTGGAGGGGGTTGGGTCTCTCGGTCATGTCTGTGCATTTGAATACATGTATCATGAATATGCATCTCTTAACCTAGAGCATTAGAGCTGCGGTTGGTCAGTGGATCCGTCTGATTAATGCAAGTTTTGCCTAATATATGTACAGATGATTTCAACTGAGATCCCCTCGAATACCACAAATGTATTTTTTTCAATACTTTGTATATTAGAATTGCTTATTAGTAGTTAACAGATTCCATGCAATTAATTAATCTTTGTTTTTGTTTTGAAATATGGTTTCAATTATTTATTTTTCAGTGAACAGGACCAGATTCTACTCATAGCACAATCAAGTCTAATTTGAACACGGCAGTATATAGTTAACCTTCAGAAAATTTCCACAGGGCTTTCATTAGTTAAGAAATATTAAATTCATGTTCATCAAATTATTACTCTCTTCATAAGAGGGTAAAGTAATCCTTGCTAATCACAATGTAATAAAACTCGTCATATTTTTTGTTGTACATTTGGAATTTCCATTTCTGATTCCCAATAGTCTGAGTCAGCCCAAATGTACTAAAATGTGCAGCGTTCACATCTGTTTTCAAGCCCTCGGAGTTAAAGGGCAAATTTGCACAAAAAAATAATTTTTCAGTGAATGGTCTACTCTGCATTCTCCAGTTCAAAATTAATGTGTAGCTAAAGTTAAATACTAAAACCTTAGTTTAAAAGCAAATTAATGTACATTTCACAAGGACAACGAAGGTGGCAAAGTGATTTTTTTTCTTGCCAATTTGCAACGGTAATTAATATTGAGACCTTCAATTTTGAATTACTTCAAATAGTATAAAATGAGATGTGTGTAATTTATATTTTTTAGGATAATGTATATATCATTAAATACTAGAGCTTTTAAATGCTTTCATTACAATGCTACATTTCAGTATGTTGCGGTTGATTCAATATAATTTAATTGTTTAGAGTGGGTTAGCGATTTGAAAATGCAGGGGGAAAAAATGTCAAGATTTTCTGTCCCTGACAAATGCACGCTCGACAGTGATTGGCCATTTATATGTTCCTCCTCAGTGTTGCATTGTTTTGAAGTTTGTGTGTTCCCCTTTAAGAAGGGGGCTCTTTGCAGCTGAAGAATTTGCTCTCCTGTCGCTGTGAATGGGGCCCGGGCAGGAGCTTAGCGAGGGGCCCAATGTTTTGTTCTGTTACACTTCAATAGGGCGTCAAGCAGGGTTTGGGCCTGACAGCCTGTGGATTAAAGGCTCTTACCAGAATCTGTTCGCCCCACCCCCTGACCCGCGCACTCCAACAATAGCCTGAAAGAAACACATTCTTAACTCTTCAAGTACTAAGTTGTAATTTGCAGGTGGCTATAGCCTAGCAAGTCCCTATAGCCCAAGACGATAAGGGTTATGGAGAAAAAAGGAGGGGGAAGAGGGTGTTAGTTGTAGCCAACCTCCTCTTTTTGCTCCACTTCAGCTTTCTTATACCTTTAAAAATATTAATGAGTATCATTGATCTGAAAATCACAGTAATGATCTAGCAGAACGTGTGGTTGGACGATGGCCTTGAATTCGGAAAGGTACATTGTGTTCTAATCCCTGCTATCTATCCAAATTGTAAAAGATACACCGGATGTCAACAGTTTGGGGTTCGTGGAGCAGTCGTTGTTAACAATAGCCAGATGCCTGTTCCGAGCAAACAGTGTAGCGATGACAAACAGTTGTTGTTGCCTTTTTGTTTTGACAGCACTTCCGAACAGAGCAAGAAACATGGAGCCAGGAAGAAACAGACTTTTGTTTTTAAATATTTGTCACTAAGAGATGTAGATGATAATAAAACGAAGCAAAACATTGATCATATTGTTAACTCTTCTTATTGAACAAGGAAATTGAGCAGGATTTGGATTTTTCAAATGTGTTTAATCTAGATGGACCACTAGGTGGAGCTATTTGAAAGTTCCTCAGCGGTGACGGAGGTGCACAGGTGAAGCAAAGATGGGTTTAATATGTTTGAGCATGAACTGTTAATTACTCCTTTTAACAGAATATTTGGTAACACTTTACAATAAGGTTCCATTTGTTCACAGTTAACTACATTAGTAGTTAATGCATTAACTGACAACTCATCAAAAGTACCGGTAGTTAAGCAATTTTAAACTTTTTTATGCAATTTAAGTTGAAATGACTTAAACATCCAAGTTGATTGCACTTACAAATTTAAGGAAGCAAATTTTTCTTTTTACAGTGTACTTTTTAAAGCATATATTGATATTTGTTGGTCACACTTTATATTAGTCTTTAGCCTACCTATTTTACCTTCATCAAAAAACAATTATTAGGCACAATGTACTTATTGTGTTCATGTTGTATTGCAGAATATGCTTAGTGGTGGTACGGTTAGGTTTAATGGAAGAGTCAACATTGTAATTATAGATGTAAGTACAGAAATTAATTACCACTGAAATTACATGCAGGTCTTTTTTAAATTCAATGTAAAAACAAGCACGTACACAATTAGTGCATTATATCAAGTTATAATTTAAATGTTAGTACATAGTAGTTAAAGACACTTCATATAAAGTGTGACCCTTTAAGTCATTTCAACATTTACTAATATATTTTTTTTAATTAAAATATGTATCTGTTAATATTATTTAATGGACCTGAGCTAACATGAACTAACATTGAACAGTTGTATTTTTATTAACTAATTTAACAAACATGAATAAACATTGTAAGAAATATTTGTCAGTTAATGCATTATCTAATGATACCGTATTGTAAAGTCTAAAGTGGAGATTTTTATCTAGATGTGGGAACAAGCTGAAGTGCCACATAGAAATGAAAACAAATAAAAAAACACGATCATTTTAGTCACATCAATCAGAATATTTTTCCGTTGTACTGAAAAGGCTCCTCAGAGTATTTCTGTCCAGAAGATCTCGTGGTTCAGCAGAGAGGAGTCGGCTCATCCTTATAGTCCCGGCCGGGTGTGTAACACCAAACTACATCTGGCCAATGATTCAGAGTGTCAGAGTTCACGCTGCATGCTTACACACACACACACACACACACACAACACACACACACACACACACACACACACACACACACACACACACACACACACACACACACACACACACACACACACACACACACACACACACACACACACACACACACACACACACACACACACACACACACACACACACACACACACACACACTCGCTACCACCTGGCACACTCGTTGATCATCCCTTGTTCAGGAAGAATCACCCTTTTCAAAATCCCACATACCTTTCCATATCATTTCATATCCCCAGCTTTCGTTTCAAAAGCAGAATGCTCCTGGTCCAAGCCTGAGGGACCCAAGCAAAATGTTTTTTATTTATGGGGAAAATGACATTGCGACATTGCATATTGGCTCTAATTGCGTTCATGCTCAATGGTGTTTTTGAAAACTTGTCCTTAAAGTGGCAGCCTTTCAAGAGCAGCCGCCTTTTCCCCTTCGTTTTCCTGTCACCAGTAACAGAACACAGATGTGACATAGGGTAGCAATTCCACCTCTATTTGTTTTAGGGTTGATCGAGTTATTTAAAATGTTTGCAGTCCTGGAAAGGGCTAGGGAGGGAGAGATGGGTGCATGTATGTGAGAAAGAAAGGGGGAGAGAAAAGAGAGAGGGTAAAGTGTGTTTATGGACCCCTGGCCGCACCAGGTACAGCAGTGACAGATATGTAAACAGCTCGAGCACGCTAGACGCATGCTGTGAAAATAAAGTAAAGCAGCCAGATTTTAAATGTCTTCTGTTTACTTTGGGATGTTTCCTAAAACAGTTGAACTGCTAGTTAATTTTCTCTTGTACGTGTCATAAATCCTTTACACCTGCACAGTCTGTAATACAATGTTGAGCTTGTTATGGGACAGTCAATTCATTTATTTATTAGGATATAGCGCCTGGTTTACTTTTGTCCTGTTTATTATTATTATTATTAAAACAGCAGAAATATACGATTTTAATTATATTTGTATTGTTATATTATTATTAATTAATGATAATATAAAAATAAATGACTATCATAGTGGTTTCTTTAATAATAAAAATGTATTATTATTATAACAACAGCAGAAATACTATTTTCATGATATTATTATTATAACATTATTATTAATGATATTAGAAAAAATGCTACTAAAAAAACAACTACAACAATTTATAATAGTAATTATTATGATTATTATTATGCAGGTTTTATGTACCGATGCAACACTTAGACTTTCCTCCTTATGAAACTTTTTAAAATCACTTTTGACTATTATTAGTATTATTTTATTATCTGTCGGGTGTTTTGGGGCCACATCTGTGAAGCTCTGTACACATCAAGCTGCTCTCAAAGGCACTTTACAAACAGCCAACTGTAACCTTCAAAGAATGAAAGAAAGAATCCAGGCTGCAGTGAAATCTAATCCAGCCACAGCTATAGCTACATGTTCCCCTGCCCCCCTGCTGAACTCTGACCTCTGACTTTGTCTGGGTCATCTCACCTTGCTTGAGTTATAGACACATCTTGCCTCATTCGAGTTCTCTTATGAGTCTCTCTCTTTCTCTCTTATCTGTTGAGTATGTCCCCATTGGGCTGGCAGGAGGAAAGGGGGGGGAAAACGAACGGATTGGGGACATTGCTTGCAGCAGAAATGTCAGGGAGACATTAAACAGTGAAAAGCTGGGTGTGCTTTAATAGCACAACCTGTCTGTTTTCCCTCCTATTCTTTTTCCAGCCCCACATATCATCAGTCTTCCACTGGGGCTTTTACTCTGTGATCAGTGTGTCCTGGTCATTTTCCAGGCTGTTTGTCGAAGCTATGACTTATGCTATTGAACCAGTAATGCTGCCTAATAAAAGATTAATGTAGGACCCTCAGATTTGATTTAATTTTATTATGCATGAATATAAGGTAAATCAAACAATTCTGTTGAAAGATGAAGTGACTCTTGCGTCACAAAACGAAACTGCAAAACATATTTAAACAGGTTCCCCAAATACTTTTCTCATTTCCCATTGGTCAGACAAACAGTTATTCCTGCCCCACATTAATGCCATTGCTCAAGTAAATGTTGCAGTTTTCGTCATGTCGGTTGCAAGTTTTTACCACAATTTCGCACTTTTAGGGGGAATCAACCTTAGAAAATACATTAGGTGTAGGTGTACATAGGTGCGTCTGCATAAAAACATGTTATTTTATTGTTTTAACATCCTAGAGTTTACACTTGAGCTTTACATTGTTGGTTTGTTGGCTTAAAGGCACACTGTAAGATTTTTGGATCAAAATATCCAAAAAACCACTAGAACAATTACATCATACCCGCGTTACCCTCAATTTCCGAAACCATGGAAACACCAAAGACGCTTTTAATATATTATGTGTTTTATTAGTCAGGTGCGCAATTGTTTGAATACATTCATGGACAGAAAACGAATCATTGTTGTATAGTCTTTTTGTTTAAATCTCATTTTCTTGATTTACCGCGAGTACCATATTTACCATGCCTAATATCGATCTAGCTCACTGCAGTGTGCAACAAGTGTCTTAAATAGAAGCCGCCGAGCCAACGCACAGAGTTGAATTATAACAACTTTCTTCACACTCAAATGTATCTAATATGATAAAACAGCACTGCGTTGCCCCACATACGCATGACCGGAAGAAGCGGAAGCGTCTCATTAGCAATCGCTCCAGCGGCCTTGTTCCACTCCAACAGCTTTCGTAACATTAATAAATCTTTAATACATTACCGTGCTTTACGGTGCTTTAATGCATGCCTGTCATCATTGAATTCATCCATGAATATGATTTCTGCCTGTCCCGTGGTATTCTCCACCAGCTGTAGAGGTTAAGGCAACTACTCCCACGATTCCGCGAAATCAAAGCGTCATCAAGATACGCCTTTGTTTTGAATAAACAAAAAGTGTGTCTTTAAAATTACGATCAGAATCTAAAGCTGACGCACTTGGCTTTTTGTCAAGGAAAACCACGCTCTGCCTTTGCCAGCTATGATTCGTGGTTTGCATGAAATCTCTAATTGCGTTTGATTAGGGGCTGTTATAATTGTCTGACATTAGATTTGTGGTCGTATGCTGCTGCTCAGCAGGTGGCCCTGGCATGGACTGTCATTGTTAGGATAGAGGCAGCCATTATGTGCGGAAGTGGTTATCAGGAAGTCCTTTTGCCCAAAGCAACGGCTCTACAGCGCTCTCCTCTAGAGACCAGAAAAAACAAACTCGCCAGACAAACACAAACAAAATAGTTGAGCTTAGGCATGTACCTGCAATCCTCCCCCTCTCTCTCCATCCTAACTATAACCTCTCTTTAATTGAACGTGATTCGTGATCCTCCACTCTTTTCCCCTGAAGAAGTGCTTTTGTATGCACCCTTTAGTTCCAGGGCCAAAAGGCCCTTTAGTGGCCTTCAGGCATTTCTTATTAGTGTTGTAACAATATACCTTTCTTTCTCCCACCCTCCTTCTCTCTCCAGACTCAAAACAGCTTTGAAACTCATCCTGTACTGGTTCTTTAACAGCACCCGAGGGCGGGAGACAGCAGGTTATGTGTCCAGGTCTTTCTCGCACACCTTCCTCGACCCCATCACTCCCACCCGAGAGAAGGTAAAGGCCCTTTGTCACGTAAGCATACACAAGCAGCCCTTGTTTATTTTATCGAATGTTTATTTCATTTTTTAACGTGCCACTCAAGGCTCCGAGGAGACTCGTGTGTACCTTTCCTCCACCCGTGTAAACACAGCATATTTCGCCACTCGTTTCCCGCTGTAAAAAGTTTATATCTGTAATCTGTTAAGTCAGATATTTTAAACAACATCTCGCTGTGTTTATAAATACTGCCGGGCCGCTGTAATGAATTTACGGTAATGCGTTTTTTTTTTGTCTTCACTATCACTTCAAACCTTTTGCGGACAAGCCAAATGAAAATCCTGTAAGATTGTTTAAGTTTGAAACGAAAACAAAACAAAAAATGACAGAAATAGAAAATGTTGGTGTGACAGACAAAACAACATGAGCGCAAACACTTCTGTGTGTAGGATGAAGACAAACAAGTGGTGAGAGTGTGTGTAAATCTGAACTGATACTGATGAGGTGAATGATGAAGGATGAACACACTGTTATAGATTATTATGACCACCGGCATAGTCGTTTTTCACTGTGAAATATACACTGCTGATGATTTAGGGATTTTTTTTTGCGCTCATGAAAAGTGTGTATTTATTCTGTTGGATTTTCATTTGTCAGTGTGTACAACTGAAATAACACTTTAGCTTGCATTAACAGACACCTTGTGCAAATTATTCTTCAAGTATCGTTAAATGTTTGACAGAAGTCTAGGGTGTTTTCACATTATTTTTTCAAGTAAAAAGAATAAATGTTATTGAGATTCAGTGGGATGCTTTTTTCCCCCAGTTATTTTTCAATGTTTTTTTTTTTTTTTTTAAATCACTTATCACTTCTCTATAATTTTTCAATAATCATAGAGACGGGAAATTGTGCCTGTAGAATGGGTCAGGTTAGAGTCAAACTATGGCTGGACCTCCAGATACGATTGGAGGAATTTGCAAATTACTGTCAATTTGTTTGACCATGATGTGATGAATGAATAGCTATCCATCTAGTACAAATGATTGCTTTAGGTGGTAAGATATTATAGGTTGACCAAGGCTACAGTGCTATACTTAAGCCATAAGGTGCGAGAGGCTGTGCTTTATCGTGAATAAGCCACAACTAAAGGGCGTTGTTAGGCACTACGCAGAGCAGTATGATTTTATAAAATGGTTACCACACAATACAAATATTAAAGCCAAAAAATATTTATCAATGCAACTTTCATCAAGCAAAATCACTAAAAGCCTTCCTTCCGCTGGAAAAAAATTGTCCCTGACCGTGAACAGCAGCAGAAGTTACATTATTAGATGGCGGCAAATATTGTCTAAATGAGTAAGTCAGTAGAGAATACTTTTATATTGAAAGGACTGAAACTTGTTGTGAACACGGAGAAGCAAGACTCAATTTACAAATGACTAGTGTTTCAGGGCATGGGAAAACCTATTAACTGTTAAAAGGACATGATATCGCAGCAGACATTGTAACTGTTTTTTTTATTAGCATATAGGACTGACCTGAAAGAAAAAGCTATATAGTGTAAATGCAGGTACACTCACTTACTTGATCTCTTACAATACTCTACTACACTAAGCTTCAACAATATTCATGAGAACAAACATATGTTTATGTTGCTAAGAGTGGTTGCTAGGGGTGATTCATAGAACTGTTGGGTGAAGTGGTCATAGCCGTGTTTTATCGTGAATAAAACACAGCTATTGACCAATCAGGACTTGAACTAACCGTTTTATAAAATGTAAATAATGAATCGGTGTGAGGACCCTATTGGAATTGCTCTGTTTATTCTTTCTTATTTCTTTATTTACTGTCGTTCTTGTTTAACCATGCTTAGGATGAAGTTAGAAAAAAAAATTGTTTTTACTTCGCGCCCATAGTTTTGTTTGGAATGCATTACATTTATTCAGGCATTTTGATACTTTCTTAAAGGGAACCCAAAAATTAAAATTACATTCATCATTTACTCACTCTTAAGTTGTTTCAAACCTGTATGAATTATTTTTTTCTGCTGAACACAAAAGAAGATATGAACATATGATTGTATCAACTTACAAGTATGAGCCTGGTCTTCTCTTTTATTTTGTTTTAAATGTCTTGGAAGGGTTTTAAACACAGTCATTGTGACAGACACACACAGAGAACATGTTGGCCGTATCTAAACATTGATAAACTCTCAGTTAGTCTTGGGCAGTGTATTGTTGTACCTCTAAATCAGCACAGCATTCTCTTGACAAGCTAATACCCATATAGAACATTTGTCAATTCCCATCATTCTCTGATATTGTCCTTGCATTATAAACCATTCATTTGTCAATGTGATGAAACAATCGTGAACTTTGCGAAGCTCCAGCGTGATGTCACATTATATCGGGAACAATCTGAAGTTCCATCAAAGCAACACAAAGAAAGGTGGACGTGCGACTCAGGAGGGAGTCGTTCTTCATATTCCCTCAGATGTGAGGGGCCGTATATTAAGGCAGTCAAATTGTAGTGTGTGCATGATTGGTGGCAAGAACCTGGACAGGGAAGATTGCTTGTGAGAGTAGCCTCGCATTAAGCCTGTCAATGTACGAACAGTTCACAGGAGAGAGCTATAATTAAGCCTCCCTTATCCAGGAGAGGCTCTCCATTATATTTAAATTAAGCATGAGTGATTTTGATCAATGTATTCTGAAGGTATATGTGTGTTGATAGCCTTGGAGAGGCATGGGATTTCATCTCCGTATCCGACAAACAGAAGAGGGAGAGAGAGGGGGTGACAGAAACAGACATTTTTTGAAAAGATTCAAGACACAGTTCTTTTTGTTTGGATTATGATCGTAATGTCTCGTAAAGTTGTGGAAAATGTCAAGCCGCCTGTCATCATATCCGTCTGTGAGTGTGTGTTCCTGTGCTTAAAACCAATTGATTTGTTGCCGTCATCAAGAGCGATAAAACGATTCCCTTTCCTGAGCTCTCATGACCACATCTTTGGAGAACAGTTTGTTCATTTCAATTGCTGAGAGACGTAAAGAGCGGGCGAAGTGGAGAAGTTCCTCCCATAAATCTCATCTGAAATATGACTACTTCTGCCTTTTCCTCACGGCTCAAGTGTGGAGGCATGCTTGAATCTGACATTAAATGCCCCTCTCGTCTAAGTGAGCGCAAGACCGATGGCGGAAAAGTTATACTTCCAGAGCAACAGATAGTGACCAGAAGTATCCAAGCTTTAAACAAGCTGTATGAATTGTGTTCAAGTCCTTACTGGTTTATCTGTCCAGGAGAGCTATAAAGAACAAGAAACAGACTCTGAGGCAATAAATTTGACTATTATTTGTTGGCCAGAGCGAGTATAACATATCTTTGTGTAATATGTGAGTGCATGGGATGGAAGTCACTTTTTTTTTAAGTGCTGGGAGTGCAAAGATGTGAAGGTTCTTATGTCACAAACTGGCAAAGGATTAGATCATGAAATAATTTGATTATCTACAGTTAATTTAAATGGTATTTTAGTGTTTTGATAAATAGTAATATTGTATTATTAATTTTTTTTATATTTAAATATATTTTAAAATGTCATTTATTTCTGTGATTGCAAAGCTGCATTTTCAGCAGTCATTACTCTAGTCAGTGTCACATTATGATTTGCTGCTTAAAAAATTCAAAAAGTTTTGCTGTGGCAACTGATACTTTTTTTTTCAGGATTCTTTGAAAGTTCAAAAGTACAGCATTTATTTAAAATAGAAATCTTTTGTAACATTTTAAATGTCTTTAATGTCACTTTCGATTGCTAGATAAAAGTATACATTTTTGTTGCTTTTTATCTAGTTTTATCTAGCACATGTGTCTTATGTTCAGGATCAGGTGAACCTGAAACCATTTTAGTCATTCAGGGCTTCCTTAAGACAGACTAATTGACTAGTCGTTCAGGAAACCCACCAACTAGTTGTTCGAATATGATGTTTTACACATCCCTTACATGTCCCCACCATGAAAGACACGAATATGCATATCTAAGTGAAATGCTGAGTGGTAGAGACAGAAAGCGAGAGATTGCTATCTGTCTGCATTGAAAAAGAAACCACCGTGTTAGGTTTCTGGAGGAACACAGTGCTTTTGTGTTGCATGGCTGGCTCTCGCCAACACTAGTGTCTTACAGGCTGGCGAATTAAACGCACTGGCTCCCTCGAACCTTGCTTTCCTCTCACACTAATCTTGCTGTATTACCTTCCAGGGTCGCCGTGCTGTTTTAATATCTGTCACTACCTTCCTGGATTTTACGACCGTGCTTCCTCCCCTTTCATTTGTCCTCTTTTTGTTTGACTAGCCTGTCTCACCCTTTTGTATAATTCTGTCTTTGTTTGATGGGAGAAATGAGAGTGATTTCAGGTCTGGTCTCTGCTCTATCTCCGGCTGTTTTTCTCGTCTGTGCCCAAGCTGTCGCGCAGAGAATGCGCCCGCTCTTTCGCCGACAAGTTGGTGTAAACACTCTGATTGCAGCACTAGCCGGTCTCGCGGTGCGCTGCACCTGTGTTTCATTGGTAACGGCCTAGCAACAGGTCCATCATTACAACGGAGGTAATCTATTAGCCTTAATGAGGCCTGGCGGAGAGATGCATTGATTTTTTGCTGCTGTAGTACGAACGCCTGTGTTTACGTCCCACTCAGGGAGAACTTAATTTCTCTGGCAAGCAATAACGCTAGAAACAACGGTAACTCTTTATTTCGAATGTCCTCTTTAGACAGTCTGCTAACTATAAGTAACTTTGCATCTGCATGTCAACTACCAGTCATTAGAGTATTAGTAGACTGTCTGCTTAATATCTGCAAACACTTTATTTTGATGGACCCCATCTGACATGCTATTGACTATAAGTAGCTTTGTAAGTAGCCTACATGTAAACTTATTGTACTAACCCTAACAGTCTACTAATACTCTAATGACAGTTTGTTGACATGTAGTTGCAAAGTTACTTATATCGAAATAAGTGTAACTGAAACCACCACCCCGGTCTTGCAGGGCCTGCTAGGGTCATGACTCATGAACACATTCATTAAAAATATGTAGTTTGTTTTGAAAAATGGAAGCTTTATTAAATTTTTCAAACTTAGCGTCACTCTTATTTAAACAATAAGCTGCTATTTCACTCATTGCCGTGAATGATTACATTTAGACCGTGTCCTGTATACGTTAATGACATTCCGCCATGACAGATGGCATTCAAAAACTGTCCAAAACATTCGGTATGCTGCTGACATTTCATGAAGGCCTCTTCTTGTTTTTTTGCACTTTATGTACTTGTATATTTCAAAGCTCCTATCTTGTCGAGATTCAAAGCTTCGCTTGTTATTATTGTAAAACCTGAAAGGCCGGAGCAGAACTAATTCGATATGCCCTTGTTAGTGAAGGCCGTCAAATAGAGTGTTGGTACCTTGGAAAAGCTTCATAGAATTGCGTTCCACTATTTAAGCTCGGCTCTTGCCATTTTGATGTTTGCTTTTATGTCCCAGGCATATTATTTTGTTATTATTATCCGAAACAAGACACACACAAATTGAATATTATGTTTAAAAGTCAATTTCATTGAGGAGATTACGCAAATCAGCCTCATTCTTTTCCGTCTCGCCTGCCTCCACCTCGATGCATCTCTTAATTTACACTGGTTTACTCTATTCATTTGTCAGAGCCTTGCCAGGGATCTTTTCATGTTTTGCTCCTAGCTTGCCTTCCTTATTTTTGCATGGTTATGGCATTTGTGATGGTTCTCTTCCACAGTCCTGAAAATCAAACCTTAAAAGCAATTACCTGCCGACATTTAATGTGCTCAAGCAAGGTGAATTTCATTTTGCCCTGACTGACTGAAAACCCTGAGCATGGCAGCTGCCTTTTCAGCATCGCAATAAAAACGCTGTGTACTGTAACGAGACCGAAAAGCGTAAAGTATTCCTAGTGTGTTATTGGTCATTTTTATTATGTTTGGCCATTTTGGTCCTAAACTGCAAATCCGTATGTGGAATTTTCTTTATTGGCCCTCATGAAGGTCAGCCAAAGATCTCCGCGTTGGGGAAACTATCAAAGCCCATGCCTGAGCCTTTGGGGGTCTGGGGTAATAACCCTCCTGACCAGGGGGAAAGAGAAACCTCTGATTGCCCAACATTTTACAGAGCACATGTTTGTCATTAACACGTCCTACTATGGTAGTTACAGATGTGATTAAAACAACCTGGAGACAGGTGGGTCCTGTAGCCCCTGATTTGCAGGCTCTTTGTTCTGGGCCTGCTCTCGTTCTGTGACCGCTTGGGTTTTGGGGGGTTTGTTGCACTTTGGTTTGGACTGGGTGGAAGCACAAAGCTGCATTTTCCCCCTGTTGAGGCCCACTCATCAATTTTAGCCCTGACCTTTGGGTATTTATTTTTCCCTAGCTCTTTCTTTTTTTCTTCTCTGTTTTCATCCGTTCCGTTGGAACTTGGTGGTATTTCATTTTGGAGGTCAGGAAGTCTCATACGGTGAGTGGAGTGAATTGTCTGGGACTGAAGACACATTTTGGACGCAGATCAGCGAGCGAATGAGTGAGATGCCTGGAATGCAAATGGATGAGAATTTAAACAATGATATTCTAAAAATTTGAGAGCTGGACAGTAACCTTAGAGGCTTGTTTAATGCTGTACTAACAGGACTTGAGCAAAGCTAACCTGAAAACAGAGGTGATTTAGCCGTCATTTGCTTTCTGCCTCTTTCTCTGTGTTATTTTTCCCCTTCAAATACAAAAACAAGCCATTTTTCTGTCATCATCTGTCGTCATTTTCCAACGTATCCAAAAACACCACATCACAATTAAATTCCTGAATTTGATCTGAATTTGAATTGAGGAAGGAAACAGGATGCTATATGTATGTAAGTATACCATAAAACTTCAAATAATAGCCCGGGCTTTTATTTTCCCAAATCGTCGAACTGCACCGGCTTGTATTTGAGACAGGCGTCTATAATTTAATGTTTAGATGTTGGTCATTGAGATGTTGTTCCTAAGAGTTTCTAATCTCTAAAAATCTCCAAATGCTCCACATGAAACTCCGGTTTCCTTTTAGTATCGTGTCAATTGATTTTGATTAATAGGCACGAGGGAGAGAGAGCAAGACAGCGCTCGTGTTGTTTGAAGACGTGAGAGTGCGCGCGCGGTCGGGGCTCTCTCTCTCTGCGTTATGCGCCCTGTCAAGCGCAATAGTCATTCTATTCTACATCACTCACCGATCAAAAAAGGCTTTGGCGGCACACAAATTTGCTTTGGCGGCTGCCAAAAAGCGGACGAACTGACGGGTTTTAGAAGATTAAATACAACCCAAAACTAAAAAACAGAACCGGCCTCTATTTGAGACCGGCCTTTATTTACCCAAACCTGTAGCCTCACCAGGCGTGTAAAGAGACAGGCGTCTATTTGGGACTCGGCTATTATTTGAAGTTTTACGGTATATATATATAAATAATAATATATATATATATATATATATATATATGTGTTGTATGTATGTGTGTGTGTGTGTGTGTATATTAAAAATTTGTCTATAGAAAGTTTCTCTCCTCTCTCTCTCTCTTCTTTATATATACTGTAGCCTATACTGAACAGAATTATAAATGCAACACTTTTGTTTTTGCCCCCATTTTTCATGAGCTGAACTCAGAAAGATCTAAGACTTTTTCTTTTTCCAAGAAAGGCCTATTTCTCACAAATGTTGTTCACAAATCTTTGCAAATCTGTGTTGCTGAGCACTTCTTTTTTGCCGAGATAATCCATCCACCTCACAGATGTGGAATATCAAGATACTGATTAGACAGCATGATTATTGCACAGGTGTGCCTTAGGCTGGCCACAATTAAAGACCACTCTAAAATGTGCAGTTTTATCACACAGAACAATGCCACAGATGTCGCAAGTTTTGAGGGAGCGTGCAATTGGCATGCTGACTGCAGGAATGTCCACCAGAGCTGTTTCCCGTGAATTGAATGTTCATTTCTCTACCATAAGCCGTCTCCAAAGGCGTTTCAGAGAATTTAGTAGTACATCCAACCGGCCTCACAACTGCAGACCACGTGTGACCGCACCAGCCCAGGACCTCCACATCCAGCATCTTCACCTCCAAGATTGTCTGAGACCAGCCACCTGGACAGCTGCTGCAACAATCAGTTTGCATAACCAAATAATTTCTGCACAAGCTGTCAGAAACCGACTCAGGGAAGCTCATCTGCATGCTCGTCATCCTCATCGGGGTCTCGACCTGACTGCAGTTCGCTGTCGTAACCGACTTGAGTGGGCAAATGCTCACATTCGATGGCGCCTGGCACTTTGGAGAGGTGTTCACGTATGAATCCCGGTTTTCACTGTACTGGGCAGATGGCAGACAGAGTGTATGGCGTCGTGTGGGCGAGCGGTTTGCTGATGTCAGCGTTGTGGATCGAGTGGCCCATGGTGGCGATGGGGCTATGGTATGGGCAGGCATGTTATGGACAACGAACACAGGTGCATTTTATTGATAGCATTTTGAATGCACAGAGATACCGTGACGAGATCCTGAGGCCCATTGTTGTACCATTCATCCACGACCATCACCTCATGTTTGCAGCATGATAATGCATGGTCCCATGTTGCAAGGATCTGTACACAATTCCTGGAAGCTGAAAACATCCCAGTTCTTGCATGGCCAGCATACTCACTGGACATCACCAATTGAGCATGTTTGGATCGGCGTATACGACAACGTGTTCCAGATGCTACCAATATCCAGCAACTTTACACAGATATTGAAGTGGAGTGGACCAACATTCCTAAGGCCACAATCAACAACCTGATCATCTCTACGCGAAGGAGATGTGTTGCACTGCGTGAAGCAAATGGTGGTCACACCAGAGACTGACTGGTTTTTGGACTCCCCAATACAATAAAACTGCACATTTTAGAGTGGCCTTTTATTGTGGCCAGCCTAAGGCACACCTGTGCAATAATCATGCTGTCTAATCAGCATCTTGATATGTCACACCTGTGAGGTGGCTGGATTACCTCGGCAAAGGAGAAGTGCTCACTAACACAGATTTAGACAGATTTGTGAACAATATTTGAGAGAAATAATCCTTTTGTGTACATAGAAAAAGTCTTAGATCTTTGAGTTCAGCTTATATAAAATGGTGCAAAAACAAAAGTGTTGTGTTTATAATTTTGTTCAATTTATATAGTTATAGTTTATTATAATTATAATAATATTTAACTATAGAAGCAAAATATTATTTTAATTATTATTATTTTTTTAAGTCTAGAAGTTTAGAGACAGACAGATTTGTATTTAACTGTAAAAAAACTTTGAATTATTATTATTTTTATTTTTAACTCTAGAAGTTTAGAGACAGATAGATTTGTATTTAACTGTAAGTGTAATTATCGTATTAATAAATGTTTTTTTCTGGGCAAGGTGGAAGAACACTACATTTCCCAGAATGCATTAACTATGTTGAATTCTTTGAATCACAATTCAGTGAATTCTTCTTCCTGTCAGTAAAATTCCACTTCCTGTAAGGTGTGGCCAATTAATTTTACATTTCGCACTGATGAACCGAAAGGAAGCCAAGTCTTTAATTCAGTTTTCTTTTAACAAACCTGCAGCAGAAGCAAGCAGGAGTCTACGCTCGCTTTCAGAGTGATGTGTTTATAGTAAGCAGCATTTGAGGAGAATTGTGTCCTTTTATGGTCATTCTCCTTGCTTTGCAAATATGCACTAATGCGATGGCATCCCTCTAGCCTTTTCTCTCACTTTGCTCTCTCTCTCTCTTCGATCCCGGTGATGAGGGCCGCCGGTGTCAGTATGGTCCACCATCCTGTGACTCATCCACTTGTAATCTCTTGTGAAAGTGCCTTTTAAAGTGTTCGCATGAGTACGTGTGTGTTTTTGAAACCCTCAAAGGCCTCTGACAGAGGTTTGTTTTTACTTCGGACATGTAAAAGCCTCACTCAGGAGTGTTTAGGTTAGAGCGCTGCTGTCTGCGGCCCTCGCTCCACTTACAGCATGCTGTTTGGAGTGTGTTTAAGAGGAGTTATCTGCATCTAACATATACAAACACGCATACAGATATGCTGCAACTATCTTAATGTGACTAATGCACCGGCTTTGCTATCAGACAAGAGCTGAAAGCGCTCAAGGCATCTTGTGTGGTTGTATAAGGACCATTTGTCCTGACACAGCTCTCATATGGATGAAATTAAAGTAGTTAGTGATTATTAAACAGGTTAAACTTACATAAAAATGTTTCTGTCTGGTGTAGTTTGGTAAAATGTCATTATTCACATTCTGTAAGCTTGACATTTTGACCTTGACATTACAAAAGGAGTGGCAACTCTAAGGTTTTTCTGAAGTTATTTCTGAGTGTTCAAAAAAAGACGCAAGGAGAAAATGTCATATTTCAAAGCTATTAATATGTGCATAGCACGACAGGGAATGTATTAAGTCATGTTCCTTATTAAACCTCACTAATGCCACATTATGTAGCATGTCATCAATTAAAATCAATCATTGGAGCTGAGGCATCATGAATTAAAGATGCTCTAAAGGTGGACAGCACACGTCTGGATGATTGGTGTGGGCTTTTTGTTCTGGTCTGCGTTCTGGCTGGATCAGTGACTATAGTTCATTTGATGTTTGTGATCGGTGTAGTCTCAGTATGATATTGCACACAGTATTTTAAAGCTGTTTGAATAATCTGATGTAACTTGTAGCTTAGTCATATCAGCCATTTTAATACTGTCTACAAGTTTGAGATCACATCATGGTGGGTTGGGTTTTCAGAATGACTAGTAAGACTTAATTGACTAACTTGTTTATTTATTTGATCATTTATTTATTTCACATTTTGTAGCCAGCAGTTAAATCTTTATGAGCCTGTACCAAACAGTTCAGATGCCAAATAAGGGTTAATGTCCATTTTTCATCCTTCTGCATTGATTTTTGTGATTTCACTTTTGTCCTTAAATGTGTTTATTTGAATTAAAACAGGTTATTTGTTAAACTTGACTAATCTCAGTCTGCATAAAAGCACAAAAGACACATTAGCAAATGAAAATGAGTAAAAAGGCTATTTATTTATAACATATTCAAATCTGGTCATCTGTGTTTTCCCTTATAAAGATTTACTTTGGTAACCATAGTGTCTGACTAAACACCAAAGACATTTAGGTAATTGTTACTAATACAACTGTGGTAACTAGCTATTAGCCACCACTGTCTTAAAATGTTTGTATGATATGTAAATTATGGTTGTTTGAAAAGGAATTAAACATTTGATTTCATTGTAAATCATAGATATTGAATCAGATTTTTTAACTGGTCTTTTACCATTAATGGACATCGCAACCTTTTATTTATTTGGTATTTAGGTGATCTGATCCATGTAGCAAGCTCTGTATAACTATATTACATTGAAAAATGAAATAAAATATATTACATTGAAAATGTTGGCTGCTTTTTAGGTTCATGTTCAGCAGACATTGATCAGATGTGTTTCTTAATTGACATTCAAATTGGCCACAATGGTGTTTAAAAACAGCATTATGCAGTTCAAAAGTATGGAAATTAATGCAGACATATTTTAAAAAAATTAGTCTGACATCTGACATATTTTATCTACATTTGCTATTGAAGGTAGTGGATTTGTTCTAAAATAAGTCTTTTAAAGGTGCTGCTAACTTTAGAGACATGACTTGTCAGAGAGTTTCAGTATGCTTACAGTCCTAATGTTACTGTTAGTGCACCATCAGCATGCTAAACTGAGAAATTCAGACTCTTTTAAGCACAGTCGCTTAAACAATGCTAATCAGCCTCGACTATCCATCATTAACACATTTAAAGTTAGTTTTTATATAAATGGAAAGGTACACTGGCTTTTCTTGGGGTTGTTGCGCAGATCATCTTCTGTGTGTGTGGCTTTGATTAGATACACACGGTGAGGCCCCTAATCTGCCATTCATCTGCACAGGAATTTCTCAGTTTCGGAGGGGCCTCTGAGAAAACTCTCAACGCAAACAAACAAAATATCAGCTTACCCTGCCTCGCAATATCCCCTCTCCGATCTGGGGACGCTGAAGCAACACTGTTTATTGTTTCATTGTAAACTCTGCTGTTGCATTGCTGCCTCCTTAATTAGATTTTACCTGCCTTGTTTTTCTTTTTCCCCACCCTTGCTTTTTATTCTTTACTCTTAAAAAGGTGATGTTTTCGTGGACCACTGTAAACCACAGGGTGTTTGGAGAAACAAGCTTTCCGAGAAGAGAACTCTGATGGGAATGCGACAGACATCTGAGAGTTGAATTGCTTTTGTTGTTCTGTAGAAGATTTTTCAAATATGTTTACGATATTAACAACTAAAGTGAGATGAAGGCTTCAGATGCTCAAGTTTCGGTAATGTCTGAGACGCTTCCTCCCTCTCTCCTCCTTACTTTTTCAAACATACACCGCCGTACCTCCGGGGATAACTGGAGTGTTTCTTTGTGGTTTGATTTGCCCCAGTGTGGCCATGAGAATGCAGGCACTCCACAGTAAACCCCCAGGGTTGCCACCAGGCAGATCCACCTCTTCCTCACTCACCTGAGGGGCCTGTCACCCTTTCCTGGGGGTTGAGATGCACCTCTCTTTATAGACACTAGGGTGAGGTATATTATCAGGGGGAGCCTGTCTACTCCCCGAACGTAGGGCTTGCACCTCGCTCGTGTGCACAGAGCTCGCTTTGGAGTCTCTCTGCAATGACCGTCTGATGTGGATCGCCTTGGGAAATGTTAGTGTTGTCAGTCACTACGTTTCCTTTCATCGACTTTCCCGAGCCACGTTCTGTCATTTTTTTTTTCTCTCCTCTCCCTCACCCAAATGTCGTGGAGTGCTAAGAAAGTGTCATAGAAAGTAGATAAAATCAAAACTTTTTACAAATTTAAACATAAACACATATCTTCTAAAACTTAAAGAAACCTTCAAGTGCCTCGGGATGAATTCTCACAGGTACCTTGAACTTGTGAAGAGGTGTTCAAGTGTGCGTTTATACACTTGTCTCTTTTGTTTACTATGTTTGCGCTTCTTTTTAATTTTCTCTGTTTTGTAAAAAGTAGACAGCTTGTCACTAGGCTTGCTGACCTCACCCCATCACCCATAAAGTCCTCTTATGGTATTGTATATGCAAGCAATGGCACTTTGTTTTCTTTCATAGACTTCATGCCTTACATGGAGGCACACAGTGGCTCCAGCCAGCGTTGTGTATCACAGAGAGACTTTTGCATTGTGTATCGGCTAGAATAAACTGTAGGAGGCACACTGGGGTCAGATCTCTGCTATCAAATCCTTGGATATATTGGATAGGATGTCAGCGATCTTTCAAACATGACATGTCAGTGTTTAGAAATGAAAAGTACACCACAACAAAAGGGGAAACCTAATACGCCATGCCCTGATGCACACTTATCGGCTCACTTCAAAGTGCACTTGTCATTCACGGTCTAAAACAGGGTGATTTTTCTCTCCATCTCTCCATTTCTATCAAATAGCTGTGCCCCCCTGAGCAAAAAAGTACAGACAATATACTGAAAAAAAGGGGAAGAGGGGATAGAAAAATAGGTTTTTCTTTTACTCCCCCCTCCTCTGTTAACTCCCCCTCTCTTGCCCCCTGATCTCAAGCCTCACTCTCTCCACACACTCATGGGAATGTTTGGAGGCCCTGTTCATATTTTGTTTGCACAATGCATTCCTGCAGGCTCTTTATTTATGTCAATCTCCCCTTTGATCAGGGTCCGCTTACCCACTCGGTTCCTGTGAGTGAAAGAACCCACCTGTGAGGCAGCAGCCAGGGCTCTGGATTCTTGGGAAAGTTTACCGTCAATTAATATGGCTAAATTATTTCTTCACATGGCAAACTACTTATGTAAGGTGATCCTGGCTGGTGGCTGATTCCCTGACATCTGGGTTGGATATTCTGCACAGATGGTTCTACCTGCTCCGGGAGTCTCTTTTCATTTTGTTTTCCCTCCGTCCTTTCTTTCTCGCTTGCTTTTTTTTGTGCGGGTGAAAGGTAGGCCACGGTTGAATGCTTGGGCAGAGTAATACAACCAGTAGGGAAGTGAAGGGGGCTGTTTTTCTATTTTTTATTGTTTAGTTGTAGCTTACAGTGCAGGGGCTTTCAAACTTTTTAATGCTAAGATAACTATTAAAAATATTAAATTAATATTAATTCTATCATGATAACTCTGTCATGAGTGTTTGGCATGGTAATGACAGTTAATATGTTTTGTCTTGGCAGAATAGATCTGCTACGCTGCTGCTGCAGACAAAGTACAGAGACTTGCTACTGCCAATATATACACACAAGCTAATGTGAGCAAGTAAGACATGCTGCTTGCTGCTGCACAATAGCGTACATGAATTACCCATATCAGATCTATACAGGTGGAGCTGGGGAAGGTGTAGGGTTTCTGAAAGCAGGCTGCATGCAAACTGCTACAGCAGATGCTGACCAAGTATTTGAAAGTTCATTGGCTACTGAAACTGCAGGAACCAATCAGATGATCAGATAGAGAAGAATGTGATTGCAAGCAGATTGAGTTAAGATGACAGAACCAGAGTTTCATGTCAAAACTTTGTACAGTATATTTATATGTTAATAGATTTATTTCCATTTATACTGTGTGATAATTTAAAGGCATGTTAAGTAATTTAAAGGCAAATTAAGTCACTATATACAGTATATCACTGTAATTCACTATATTACAAAAAACTCGAATTATTAATATATTATCTGGAACCTTTTACTTTAAGTATTAAGTTACTTTTCTTCCTAAATTAGATTTTTATTTAACATTTTTTGTGAAGCACTTTTTACAGTTGTCATTCCAATGTAACTTGTTTTGAAATACGGTACATACAGTGTGTATATATATATATATATATATATATATATATATATATATATTAATTTTCCCCACAGGTTATACTTTTACTACGCATGCGCAAGGGTTCACGACACCAACTTCATTTACAAATCCGGTGTTGTGCCAAGCACTTAAACAAATGCTCAAGCCCTTTATGCTTTAACTACCTTGGTAGTCCGGTGCCTTCGCGTTATCACCCTCTTCCATGTGGATTCCATCTGATCTTGCACACAACACAACTTGCTGTCGCCAAATCGTCTCCGCTGTCTCAAACCTCCACTGTGTGTATGCGTCAGAGGAACCCGACGATAGGCTTAAATGTTTCCCGGCTTGACTGTTAAAAGCAGACGATTGGCTTTCCAGCGGGAGGGGCGGGACATGTGCATACAACCGCCATCTTTGCTTTACGGGTTTTCCCTATATAGTTATATTGAGGAAGATGGTATGTCTCTATATAAATTGTCTCTGGTTGAAGTCAGGTCAACTTTATGTTAAAGGGTTAGTTCACCCAAAAATGAAAATTAAGTCATTAATTACTCACCCCCATGCTGTACCAACCCCGTAAGACCTTCGTTCATCTTCGGAACACAAATGAAGATATTTTTGATTAAATCTGAGAGGTAGATCACTGCTACATAGGCTGCCAGGGAATGAAACTTGACGGCCCCGAAAAGTTATTAAAGAAATCGTTAAAAGAGTCCAACTGACTACAGTGGCTAGATCTTAAGTTTATCGAGCTACGAGAATACTTTTTGAGCGCAAAAAACAAACAAAAATAGCGACTCTATTCAAGTATTCTCTTTGGGCCTGGAGATTTCACGCATTGTTATTGCGCAACGCTTCTGGTTGAACGTCACACGCATCACACACATGACCAGCGTCGACCAATAGTGAGCCTACGTGTGACGTATAACACAGAAGTGCTGCGCAGTTACACTACGCCAACAGCTTAGGTGAAAGACACGGAAGAGAAGAGATGGTCGAATAAAGTCGTTATTTTTTTTTTTTCCGCACAAAAAGTATTCTCGTCGCTTGATAAACTTATAGTGGAGCCACTGTAGGCACATTCAATATTTAAACATTTTCTTTAATGACTTTCTGGGCCGTCAAGTTTCATTCCCTTAGGCAGCCTATGTAGCAGTGATGTACCTCTCAGATTTAATCAAAAATATCTTAATTTGTATTCTGAAGATGAACGAAGGTCTTACGGGGTTGGTACAGCATGAGGGTGAGTAATTAATGACTTAATTTTCATTTTTGGGTGAACTAACCCTTTAATAAGCAATGACGCGGTTCGGTGGCAATCGGCGGCAACCAATCGGAATGTAGAAGTGCTCCGTTTGAGAGGATTCCAGAGAACGCAGTACTGTAAACTTTGGTTCCGACCACATTAGTTCCCAAGCAAAATAGAGGAGGTTGATCATTTGAATTTGATAAGAAGTCGCGCAACACTATTTATAGGCAAGATTTTCGTGCTAGAACACTTCTTTTTCAGCTGGAATGGAAATTATAGTACCACTTAACCATGAACACAAAAGCCACACCATACAAATGGCTTTTAATTGGTTTATTTCATTAGCAAACATGTCACTATAATTGTTAAGTTCTTTCCATCGATCAATTTTCTGCAAAAAATAACGATCAACGTGCTTGTTTGTTTTGCGGCCCCTTTAAATAGAGTTTTAAAAACGACCACACATTTCCACTTTCCACGGCGTCGCTGGCAGGGCGGCGAAAACGAATTTTGACGCTCTCGCCGGCGGCGGTGTGAACGCATGGTAAGGGAATGACACTAAAAGTTTTGCATTTCATCTAATTTAGTTTCAGTTTCATTTCTTCTAGTTTTGACCTGTGTATCAGTACCACTTTAAGTCCTGAAATTATAGGTAGACCTACATTTAATGAATTATTAATCAAGTTTCTTTTCCCCCTGCAACAGGGCCAAGAGACCAATCAGATTGTCTTTTGTTTTTTTAAATAACTTAGACTTTTTCATCCCACAGTTTTTTTTTTCATCAACTTGATTAACCTCTCTAATCAAGTAATTGTTTTTTTGTCTGTTGCTGGTTTGGCATATTATTATCAGTTTTTTTTAATAACACTTTTAAATAGATCGACCTGGTTTTAGACACTACTGAGGGTCTGTCCTGCTATCTGTGCCTGCAGTGAGACTGGAGCTCCGGACACGTTCTCATACAGAAGCTCTCCCCTCGCATCCCGCCCTCAGCTATCCCAAAATCCCCTTAGGAGTGGTGGACTCACAAGTACCCCATATCCAAATAATTAATCCAAAGCAATTACTCACTGCCTTCATCCGTCTCTTAGCCTGCTAACAAAACATTTCTACGTATGTCCTCATCAGTTAACTTTAATTACGCTGGCTACAATTTATCAGCCTCACATTAATGAAACATGCTGCACCAAGATACTCACAAAACTGTCCTATTTTCCCTCTTTTTTTCTGTAATGGAAGTAAAAAAATAATAATTAAGAAACCCAACAGTGAGGAGCCTCATGAGAGAGCCAGCAGGAGTTGTGAGATATCACTTTTTTTCTCCTCTACTTTGTTCTAATCAGGGAACATAGTTACCGTCACCAACGTGTCTCCTTTATTCAGCATAAGTGAAAACAAGCTCATGAGACACTTTATTATTTTTTTTGCAAAATGTTGCAAAGATATAAAGGGCCTGGTTCATAATGTTATTTCGTTTTTTTTACCTGGACGTTGAAGATAATGTGAAATCTGAATGTTTTTTTGTTGTTGAATGCAGTGGGAGAACTTGACATGCACTTATTGTGTTGAGTAAATATTAGCCATCTGTCAGAACATAAAATGAGATTTGTGATTCCTGGCAGCTGTAATGCCTAGAATAAGTTCGAGTTGATTGTTGATGAAAATATTTGTTAGAATAATGAAATATTAATTATGTGTACTCTATCGACATATGTGGCTAAACTTAACATTATTTGTTAGGAACATTTTTATCTCAATAGACCTTACTAGCTCCACTAAAATCACTGATAGTAAGAAGGATATCTGTCACCATATTAGCTAGACCTTCTTTCCTTTATTGATCTGACATGAACATGCAAGGACACATGATGTAAGCCTGAAATTTGCTGCCAATTTGAACCCGACAGCACTAAATATAAATCATTACTGTAGATTTATCATACTGACATCAATAAAAAATGTGAAGATAGATTTTTATGTACTGGCTCAATCTTAATAAAACCTTTAAAAAGTATAATCATACCACTTTAAAATGTATGAAGTGTACAACAACCACAAATAAGTCACCTATAAGTGAGATTATCTACAAATCAAAGATTTCACAAGTTATTAAATCAAAAATTGGTAACACTTTATTTACAGTGTCACTGTTACACATCATACATGTACTTACTCTAGTAATAACAGTACATTTGTGCATAATTACGAGCTACTAACCCTAATCCAGACCCTAACTAATTATGTAGTAAGTTCATGTTTTTAGGGAGGCTTTTTGAGCATCTCTACTTAGTAACGTCCAGCTCTTAGCTCAGATGGATCTCTTCCATCTCTCCATCAGCCAGGGTGGGAATATTCCTGTTACCAGCATTCTGCAGCCACTTTCGTTTGAGGGGAGCTAGTGTTTGGTGGAGCTCATCCTTGCTTCCTCGGCCAAGGGCAGCCTGGGAGCAATTTGGCAGTGTAAATTGTTGCCACACATGGGGCCAGTTGCTGGCAGGGTCAGAAGCCCTTGATGTCACACCCTGTCATTTCAAATTATGTTATGCAAAGCGAGGCAGCCGCTTAATTTTCTTGTAAGTTGGACCACGGGGCCCCTTGGGCATAATGAGCAGGAAGTTATAATTGGACCGAGCTGTTGATTGCGATAATTGCTACTGTCTGTACGAGGTAGCCCGGCCTGCTCTGATCAGCTTGTTACCAAGGCATGACAGCATGCTGCAATTCTGCCTGGACTGAACGAGGGAACACAGGAGGTGGAGGTGAGGAGGGGGGGAAACAAGGAGGTCTGAGGGGGTAGAAGTGCTGCTTTTGGAAGCATCTGTGTTGTGTGGGTTTAGATGGGTGCATCGGCCATTCCTGGCCGGGCCTTTTTTTCTCGGCAACAATGCTCTCCATCCTTCCCCCACTGACCCTTTGACATCTGCCCACTTGTTGACCTTAATTTTGTGGTCTGTGAGGGCCGAAACGCAATAAGGTCACTGGTCTTTGTTCTCTGCTGAAAGGTAGGAAAGGGCCATTAGTGTCCACAAATCCTCAGACATAACTATGGATTCACAATGCTTGAGATCCTATAAAAAAAAGGATAAATATTGGAGGCGGATTAGACTGTTGTGTTCATATTTTAGACTAGCATGGTGGATTTCTTTCTTAACGCGATAGTTTATGCAAAAAAAAGTCTTTATTTGTGTTCATCCTTATCACTTTCCAAACATCTAGTGGGACACAAAAAAAGTGATTTTTTTAGGTGAAACTTTTTCTGTCAAGTTTCAAAACAACTTCAGTTCTGAAGACTGGAGTAATGGCTGCTGAAAATTCAGCATTGACATCACAGGAATAAATTAAAATTTAACATGCATTAAAATAGAAAAATTTTTTTTTAAAATTGTAATAGTTTTTCTATTTTCTTTACTGTATTTTTGATCAAATAATTGTAGCCTTGGGGACAAAAGAGACTGATAAGAAACCCAACCTTATGAATGGTTTTATCTGAGAAAGTGAGCAGCTAGGATATTCTTCAAAATGTTTCCTTTTGTTTTCCATGGAAGAAAGATACACTGAAAAGTTTCAAACAATAATAGGGAGGGTAAATAAATAGAAATGTTCATAATTACTTGAACTGCTTTATTGCTTTCCCTGTTGTGGCAGGGAATATAACATCCTTCAGTCTCTCCTTCAAGCATGGGTCTCACGGCTTGCACTACAACACATCACTGAATCGAGCACTCATTACTTTCCTTGGGTACTAAACAGCATTAGCCATTCTAGGTCATTAGACTTCAAAGGCAAGGGGTGGATTATTTACTAAACTTTTGAAATCACATGGCATGGCTGCCTTGTCGTTCTAGATGAGCCTCTAATGAGATAAACACTAATTCA
This sequence comes from Chrosomus eos, assembly GCA_036326025.1. NCBI lineage: Eukaryota > Metazoa > Chordata > Actinopteri > Cypriniformes > Leuciscidae > Chrosomus > Chrosomus eos. The sequence continues at coordinate 16,103,157 of CM070839.1, read as the reverse complement.
ATCTGAACAAAATAGCAGAATCTTAAATATTTACTGTTCCTGTCTATGAGCCACGATTAATCCTGAGAACAATATTAGAAGGCACATATCCGAGTCAACGTTAAAAGGATTTGTTTTCGTTTTGTTTTAAATTATCACTCAGGTAAATTACTAAGGGTTTATTTGAACTTTTTCAGATCATTTTAGAGTTATACACACAGAAATCTTTCACAAAGTGCATGAAAGGATTATATTTTTCATTGTCATAAACTTAATGTTTCATGTCATTTCCAGCATTTGCTCTTGTCTGCCATGTTAATTGAAGGTACTTTGAATGCTGTGATCTACTGAATAGCACCAAGATGTTCACACTACAAGCACACTCCAAGAACAGAGGGTCCAGACCTTTCACCAACCAGTCTTCCCATTCACCACGACCTTCAGACAGACCTGTCTCAAAGGTCACTTTGAGTTGTGGTGGAGGGTTTTTTGAGAACTCGTTTCAAGATACCAGCACCTCGCTTCCATTCAGGTTTTTCTAAATGCAGCACTCGACACTATGGCTCATTCTTATATCCTTGCGGGGTCACATGGTGGCAAGAACTTGGTGGAGAAATGTTTTCAGGTATTTATTTATTAATATTCTAGCGTGCTCATCCTAGCTTTCATGCGTCAGGACAACATGTACCGATGACCCATAGCGATTAGGCCTATTCATGCTCTTCTTCATAATCTTGAGTGGTGCTGCCCTTAAGAGGGACGCTTCAGTGGCAGGGGCTTCCTGTGAAAGCCAAACGTTACTTTTAATGGAAAGGGAATGATGATAAAAAAAACAAGTAAAAAAAGAAAACAAGATGATTACCGCATATATAGACATGTGCACCCTTATCTTTTTGTTTAACTTTCCTCTATAATGTGTTTAAAACTGTTCCACTCGTGGATCTGAACAAGCACATACTTGGAGTTCTAATTGCCAGCGTTCGTCAGTTTTCCCCTTCGAGATGCGACTGCGGAGCGGCTAACGATGCACAGCTACAAAGGGAGAGCAGCGGCGGGGTTAACATGTCTCAGTGCTCTCCCTGGAAGCGGGATTTTTGGGGTTTAGACACCCACTGAGAGAGAATAATGAGTATATGTTTCTAATCTGGGCCCCTAGCAAGATTGCAGCTCCTTGTCTTTTCACACTGGTGGAATCGGCAGCCTTCTCTTTCTCTCTCTCTTGTGTGTGTGTGTGTGTGTGTGTGTGTGTGTGTGTGTGTGTGTGTGTGTGTGTTTTCACAGGCTAATTTAGAGCTGTCTTTGATGCTTTCTCTCCGGAGCTTCTGTTTCAAATATCCAAATGCAAGGATTAGTGGGCTTTTGTGCTGTAAACCCCAATTTATCCTGGTTTCTTTCCTGTTTTTTTTATTTTATTTATTTATTTTTATTTTTTATTTTTTGCAGTCTTCCGACTCTAGAAACTGCAAACAATGACAGGCTGACAACCTCTGCAGTGTTTATGTATGTATATTTATTTGCATGCTTGTCTGCGTGTCTATTCTAGGCATTTTCCGTGCGCGCTTACGGGATGCACGCGGTACAACTGTAGCAATTTAGGCGGCATATCTTGTTTTAAGATTCATTACTAGGAATAATGTGAAATAATAAGGACTGAAAGCGTATTCTCTCGGTGATATTACAAATCCCTTTGTCAGGCAAAGCACTGTCACTTCTAAGTCTGGGTCTGATGAAAGAGAGGAATAAGGAGAAGACACATGCAGCATGCACCCGTCGTCTGCTAACTGAGCCGCCTTTGACGACTTTCAGGATCCCGCCACAGATCCTTGGATGAAGCCTTCAGTGGAGCTGGCAGCTTATATGGCACTTTGCCCGAGCTTGCATCCCTCTGCTGACTTGTTGCATTGTCACATATTATGTATTTAAATCCCCTTGTGTCGTTCTGTCACAACACACCATCGTTTTCAATGTCTCTGAGGTGACTTTACCGCAACAGGCGATGAGACTCTCTCCGTGTTACTTCAAGAGAACCAAACCCTGATTAATCTGAGAGAGGCAGCAACTATTATTTAGACACTGGTTGCTCGGGAGAACTGAAGGGTCAGTGACAAACACAGAATGACCTCAGCTGACAGAATGCTAGTTGTGATCTAATACAAAAGAAAAAGTGGTGTTCATACAGCTTAAAATGAAGGCAACAGTTAGGGCTTTTTTGTTGAATTCATTTAATTACCTTTTAATTTGTTGAATTCATTCATATATATATGATATAATATTAATTACATTATATTATTAATTAAATATTCTTTTATTTTTAACAGTCATTATTACCAAACGAGGTTAAATAACTTTTAAGAATTAGCATTATTTTTTAAGCATTATCTAAGATTTATGTTTGTAATGTATTTTGTCTCTCTTTTTAATCTGCGCACTCCTTCCTCAGTAGTTTTCATACCTTTTGCTATTGTATTCTCTGTTATTGAAGATGAACTTTGACCTTGGTTTCTTGTGTTCAGATCCATACATGTTTGGCGACCTTCCAGTGCTGAATGGCTTTATTTGCTGTGATTTCTCTTGGAAATGTTTTACTCCATTGACTGAAAAAGTCAGAGTGCCATGTATCTGGAGATAAAGCTACAGCATGCAAACAATGCCTCTGTTCTCTCTCATAGACAGACCCTCACCCACCTCTGGTTCTATCAATAACAGTAATAATGTACCTGAAAACTGTGCAAAATAGATAGCATAGCATAGTATGTCATAGTATAAAAAAGTAGTTAGTTCCAGCTCTAAAATGTAAGCCAGTTTCCAAGTGTGCTGATATTTTGACTTTTTTCACTGTAGCACTGTATTGTGAGAGCAATATGTTGAATAACATCGGTATAATTTGTTGCTTTACCTGTTTTTGATTTGCACAATGCCTCCTGCCATTTTAAGGCCTTTAGTAAAGCAATGCTATTCTGATGCTTTTTAATTTGCAGCACACCACGTCTGCCAATTACATGAATCCACATTGCCGCTGAAAGCTTTGGGCTACAACCTATCTGAGAGTTGCCACCATGGCGAGTGATAAAAATGTGTTCCAGTGCTGGAAATTTAAAAAAAATTCATCCAGAAATCTGTATTTAACCTCAGAACAATCTCAAAGAAAAAAAAGGTGCTAAAGTCTGATGTTTTGGTGGCTGTGCTGTAAAATTTAATTATTATAATCTTAATTCAAGTGATGAAGGATTTTGAAAGTCTGACAGTAATCAGTGTTGAGTACTACTGTAAGGTTAACTGGCTTAAATGTTTGAAAATGATTAACAGTTTTAGAAAAGTAATCAAAAGTAATCAAATGTAATCAGCTACATTACTTTAATAAAGTATTTAAAAAGTTACACTACTTATTACATTTTAAATAGGGTAACTTGTAATCTGTAACCTATTACATTTCCAAAGTCACCTTCCGAACACTAGGTATGGACCGATACCAAGGAGCCTGGACAATACTAATGAGCTGATGAATCACGTTTTGGCTGATAAATAGAAATAAAACATTTAAAAAAAAAAAATCATTTTAAAAGCTATAAGCTATTCTAGTGGTCAGAGGCTTGGGGTCAGTAAGATATCTTTTTAAATAAATGAGTACTTTTATTCAGTGAAGATGGATTATATAGAGATCATAATTACCAGTAAAGCCATTTATAATGATTTCTGAAGGATCGTGTGAAGGTTGGAGTAGAGAGTGCTGGAAATGTAGCTTTGCCATCACAGGAAGATAACATTTTAAAATTATTTATTACAATATTACAGTTTTGGATCAAATTTCTTTCAAAAACATTAAAAAAAACTTTCCGATCCCAACATTTTGAATCGTAGAGGATTAAAAATGGCTGCAGTATGAAAATTAGATATTTGCTAAAGATTACATTCAACAGTGTTAGTAAATAATATGTCTTTTTCAAGATGAACTTTAAGAGAGTGTTAGATGGTATCAACATCACCCATTTATCTTGCAATACAACAACACCCTTTGATGCAAGTAAAACTTTTCCATAAGTTCCTCTTTCCCGTGGCATGTACTTTCTGGATGATGTTCCCATTCTGGCTTTGGGATGTCATTGGTTGACAGTGCTCTGCTCTTTAGCCTGACTGATCAAGGCCATCTCTCTCTCGGCCTATGAGGAGATCTCCCACACCTGGCAGACCATGTCACATAAGTGTTATAAGCTGACAGGTAAGGGAGATCAGGGCCGTTTTCTCTGTTCTTAGGTTGGCAGGTATAAGGAGCAGGTGACAGGTAACATGAAGAAAACGGGACTAGTAGATCCATCATGACCTCACTGCTTCTCCCGCAGCTGCCGGTAAGGTTTGCACTAACCAAACCAACATCTCTTCTCATCTCGGGAGAAAAACATCCTACTTGCTCTCACTCCCACCCCTGCTTTACCCTTCCTACCAACAACTGTGTTCTTGTGTTTGCTGTTGCCTCGCTACCCGGATTAATTTTAGAGGCAGAAGGAAGGGGCAGGAGAAAAAAAAACTGTCATGCAAGTCGACAGGCAGTGATTAAGGTTTTAACTGATCATCCTCTCCCTGACAGCTAACCAGCTATTATCTTAAAAGAATCAAACGAATGTTCAAAGCCCTCGCCGAGCATGGAACATGAAAGGAGACGTCAGCTCCTGGCAGCTGACAAGCCAGGAGGAGAGCCAAGGAGTGCACGAGGAAGACTAAGAAACGGGGAGAGAGAGAGAAGGAAAGACAAAGCAGGGAAGAAAGATCTTTATTTTCATTCTAAAGGGAGTTTTGACAAACTGATCCCTGAGCCCGAACACTGATGTACTAGAACAACAAAACACAATGGTGCATTTATATTGTGGGAAATGGTACAGATGAAAGCAAAGGATGAAATCCACAAAACGGCATATTTTCAAATTTAACTTCAGATTGTGAGTTGCCTGAATGACTAGTCGACTAATTGTACTTAAAAGGATCGTTCATCCTAAAATGAAAATTAAGGAATAATTTACTCACTCTGGTGATGTTATAATGCCGTATGCTGTTCTTTCTTTTATGGACCACAAAAGGACTTTTTTTTATGGCCAAGGTCTGTCATGAATTATGTGCTGTTGTTCCTTTTTTTGGCCATGTGAGGTCCTCAGTGTTCTTTTGTTGTTGTTTTATGCCTGTCACATGTTCTCATTATTGATTAATTAGTTTCACCTGAACCTTGTTAAGTTGCCTATTTAAAACCCCTGTTGTCTTGAGTTCTTTGCTCAGTCTTGAGTTGACACTGGGTTGACGATACCTTTCCGGGAGTTATTTTTCCAGTGTATTTTTGTTTGTTACCGACCTGTACATGCCTGTTTTTTGGATTATAAGTTTGCCTCCTGTTTTTGGATTATTCAATGATTCTGACTAAGATTGTGGACTCTGACCTTTGCCTGGATTATACTTTTTGTTTTTGCCATTCCTTGTTGGACACTTGCCCTGCCTTTCAAGTAAAGCCTTTGAACTGAGTTCTTGTCTCTGCCTCTGCATTTTGAGTCTAATACACCACATTGTGGCACTGAGGTAGTGCTTTGACCTGCTACGCAGGAGACCCGGGTTTGATTCCCAGTCGGACATAACAGCAAGACTGAGCCATGGAAGAAGACTCAGCGGAGGCCCAGCAGACACCCTCTCCTCGTCCTCCATCATTGGAACAGATGTATGCAGCGGTGGTCAGTCATGATGCTACAGTACTTCGCCATGAGCAGCGACTGCGGACTCATGAGAGTGCCTTTAGCCGCCATGAACAACTTCTCCATGACATCCACCAGACTCTGACCACCTTAGTTAATCGTCCTTCTCCACCTCCAGCTCCAGCCCCAGCCCCAGCTCCTTCTGTGCCTCCAGCTCCACCTGCTCCCGCTCAGCCTGCCTGTGAGCCTCGTCTACCTACTCCCGAGAGATTTGATGGAGATCCAAGAGACTGCAGAGGATTCTTGACCCAGTGCTCACTTACCTTCGAACTCCAGTCCTCTACCTTTCCTACTGATCGTGCTAGGATTGCTTACATCATCACCCTCCTGACAGGGAAGGCCCGAGCTTGGGCTACCGCCATTTGGGAACAGCAAGGTCCTTCCTGTAACAGCTACCAGAACTTTACTGATGAGATGCGGCGAGTGTTCGACCATCCAATTGGAGGAAGGGAGGCAGCCAACAGGTTATTCCAGCTGCGCCAGGGCAACTCCAGTGTGGCTGAGTACGCTGTGCACTTTCGCACCTTGGCAGCAGAGAGTAGGTGGAATACGGAAGCGCTCATTGCCGCTTTCCATCACGGCCTGTCTAATCGCATTAGAGACGAACTGGCGACAAAAGACCCGGCCACAGATCTTGAGTCCCTGATCGACCAGACTATTCGGCTTGACAACCGTATGCGAGAGAGGCGACGTGAACAACAACCAGAGCTTCCATCGACCCATGGAGCCAGTGCCCCAGTCTCGAGTCCACTGCAGTGGACACAAGAGGTCCGCAACTTGTCCCCTTGTTCCGAGGAGCCTATGCAGCTAGGAGGCACCAGACTTTCTCAAACTGAACGAAACCGCAGGATGAGGGAGAGATGCTGCCTCTACTGTGGGAAGCCGGGTCACTTTCGCTCGTCTTGTCCTGAGCTTTCGGGAAAAGTACAGCTCCGTCCAGGGGGGGAGTACTGTGACGGGAGCGACTCTTACTCCCACAACTTCTACCTCCTGCCTGCAGATTCCAGTCACAATTTCCTGGGGACTTCAACATCACCACACCCTGCAAGCCCTTGTGGACTCTGGTGCTGCTGGTAACTTCATGGATTCCTCCCTAGCAAGTGACCTTCATCTCCCTGTAACCAACCTGGACCACCCTCTCACTGTGACTGCCCTTGATGGAAAACCCTTGGGAAAGGGTACCGTTGACCGTATTACTACTCCTCTTCTTTTGTCTGTGGGTGAAAAGCATCATGAAGAGGTACAGTTCAACCTCATTCAGTCTCCAGATTTCCCTGTCGTGCTTGGGTTTCCCTGGTTGTCTCACCATAGTCCCCACATTAATTGGTCTTCAGGGACGGTGGTTGAGTGGGGGCCTACTTGCCAAGCTACCTGTCTTCTCTCCAGAGTCTTACACCCTGCTCCTAAGTCTCTTAGCCCTCTCGAGCTGTCCCGAGTCCCTTCCGAGTACCATGACCTAAGTGAGGTTTTCAGTAAGAAGAGAGCCACATCCCTGCCTCCTCACAGATCCTACGATTGTGCGATTGAACTCCTTCCGGGTGTTATCCCCCCACGTGGTAGAATCTTCTCCCTCGCATCTGCTGAGATCAAAGCAATGGAAGAGTATATCACAGCCTCCTTAGAAGCTGGAATCATTCGTCCATCATCTTCTCCTGCAGGAGCTGGGTTTTTTTTTGTTGGTAAAAAAGATGGCGGTCTCCGGCCCTGCATCGATTACCGTGGGCTGAACAAAGTGACTGTGAGGAACCGTTATCCTTTACCCCTAATGTCCTCAGCTTTTGAGTTACTTCAGGGGGCAACAATATTCACCAAGTTAGACCTTCGCAATGCCTACCACTTGGTGCGTATCCGAGAGGGGGATGAGTGGAAGACAGCCTTTAACACCCCAACAGGACATTACGAGTACTTGGTTATGCCCTTTGGGTTAACCAATGCTCCAGCTGTCTTCCAGGCACTCATTAACGACGTCCTGAGGGATATGTTGAACAGGTCCGTCTTTGTTTATTTGGATGATATCCTCATTTTCTCTAAGTCCCTTCATGAGCATGTTCATCATGTCAGACTCGTTCTCCAGCGTCTTCTTGACAACCACCTGTTCGTTAAACCAGAGAAGTGTGAATTTCACGTTCCCGAGGTGTCCTTTTTGGGATTCATCCTGTCCAAGGGGAATCTTTGCATGGATCCCAAGAAGACTCTAGCTGTACGTGACTGGTCTCAACCCAGCTCTGTCAAGGAGGTCCAGCGCTTTCTTGGGTTCGCTAATTTCTACAGGAAATTCATTAGAGGGTTCAGTTCAGTAGTAGCACCACTGACCGACCTAACCAAGAAGCGACCGGGTCCTTTTGTCTGGCCTCCAGAGGCTGAGCGGGCTTTTCAAGCACTTAAGGTGAGGTTTACTTCAGCTCCAATCCTTACCTTACCTGACCCTTGTCTCCCTTTTGTTGTTGAAGTAGATGCTTCAGATATGGCAGTGGGTGCGGTCCTCTCCCAGCGTCTTGCTGATGGCAAGCTCCACCCTTGTGCCTTCCTCTCCTCTCGTCTCTCTCCTGCTGAGAAGAATTATGATGTGGGTGATCGGGAGCTTCTAGCAATCAAGAAGGCTTTGGAGGAGTGGCGGCATTGGCTTGAGGGGGCTCAGAACCCTTTCCTGGTGTGGACGGACCATAAAAATTTGGAGTATGTGCAGAAAGCCAGGCGTCTCAACCCTCGACAGGCAAGGTGGGCCCTTTTCTTCAATCGTTTTGATTTTGTGCTGTCTTATCGTCCTGGCTCTAAGAATCAGAAGCCAGATGCTCTGTCCAGACTTTTTCAGAACACTAACCAGGAAATCACACCGGCAACAATCCTTCCAGATTCCAAGATTGTGGCTCCTGTGCGATGGGGAATTGAGACAGTGGTACAACAAGCCCAGAGGAGCGAGCCAGATCCTGGTAATGGTCCTTCGGGACGACTTTTTGTTCCTACCTCTGTGCGCACACCAGTTCTCCAATGGGGACATTCCTCTACCTTAACTAACCATCCTGGCACAGGCAGGACATTAGAGTTTTTGAAGAGGAGATTCTGGTGGCCCAGGATGAATACTGATGTCAAGTCCTTTGTTGCTGGTTGTCCTGTATGTGCCCGAAACAAGAGCCCCCACACCCGCCCCCATGGACTGCTTCATCCCCTGCCCATACCCAAACGGCCCTGGTCCCACATCTCTATGGACTTCATTGTGGGACTTCCCCCCTCCCAGGGACACACGGTCATTATGGTTATTGTGGACCGTTTTTCCAAAGCCTGCCGTTTTATTCCCTTACCCAAACTCCCCTCCGCTCAAGAGACTGCCGAGCTTATGTGCCAGCAGGTTTTCAGAACATTTGGTCTCCCTCTAGACATAGTCTCGGATCGTGGGCCCCAATTCACTTCTCGCTTCTGGAGGGCCTTTTGTAAACTGATTGGGGCCACTGTCAGTCTCTCCTCTGGCTTTCATCCAGAGTCTAATGGTCAAACGGAGAGGCTCAACCAAGATCTCGAGACCACTCTCCGATGCCTGGCCTCCACTAACCCTTCGTCATGGAGCAGGTATGTCATCTGGGCAGAATACGCTCATAACACCCTGTGTTGCTCTTCTACAGGTCTCTCGCCCTTTGAGTGCCAGTTTGGGTTTCAGCCCCCACTGTTTCCAGACCAAGAGGCAGATGTTGGGGTCCCTTCAGCCCAGAACCTTGTTCGACGGTGCAGACGTGTCTGGCGTAGGGTCCGGTCAGCTCTTCAAAGGTCTGCACGACGATACCAGCTTCAGTCCAACCGCCACCGCAGACCTGCTCCACCACTACGCCCTGGGCAAAGAGTCTGGCTGTCGACACGAGACCTTCCCCTGCGGGTGGCGTCCCGCAAGCTGGCGCCTCGGTTCGTGGGGCCCTTCAAGGTCTTGAGGAAAATTAATCCGGTCTCCTACCGTCTTCAACTTCCCCGGGCCATGCGGATTAACCCTACCTTCCACGTCTCTCGTCTTCGGCCAGTTACCACCAGCCCACTAGTGCCAGTGACAAGACCTCCACCGCCCCCCAGAGTCATTGACGGTGAGCCAGTTTTCACAGTTAACCGCCTCTTGGACTCCCGTCTAGTTCAACAAAGTCTGCAATATCTAGTGGACTGGGAGGGGTATGGCCCAGAGGAACGATCCTGGGTCCCAGCTCGAGACATTCTGGACCCAGACCTCATCACGGACTTCCATCAGAGACACCCTGATCGTCCAAGAAGGAACGTCAGGAGACGTTCGTAGGGAGGGGGGTCCTGTCATGAATTATGTGCTGTTGTTCCTTTTTTTGGCCATGTGAGGTCCTCAGTGTTCTTTTGTTGTTGTTTTATGCCTGTCACATGTTCTCATTATTGATTAATTAGTTTCACCTGAACCTTGTTAAGTTGCCTATTTAAAACCCCTGTTGTCTTGAGTTCTTTGCTCAGTCTTGAGTTGACACTGGGTTGACGATACCTTTCCGGGAGTTATTTTTCCAGTGTATTTTTGTTTGTTACCGACCTGTACATGCCTGTTTTTTGGATTATAAGTTTGCCTCCTGTTTTTGGATTATTCAATGATTCTGACTAAGATTGTGGACTCTGACCTTTGCCTGGATTATACTTTTTGTTTTTGCCATTCCTTGTTGGACACTTGCCCTGCCTTTCAAGTAAAGCCTTTGAACTGAGTTCTTGTCTCTGCCTCTGCATTTTGAGTCTAATACACCACATTGTGGCACTGAGGTAGTGCTTTGACCTGCTACGCAGGAGACCCGGGTTTGATTCCCAGTCGGACATAACAAGGTCAAAAATTTGGTTAAATAATACAAAAAAAATTCAGTTTGTTTTTCACCAAAGCCTATCAGATATCTTCAGAAATCTTGGAATATATGTCATGTCGCATGGGATCATTCTGTGATACTTTTGAGTCTTTTTTTTAAAAAAAAAAGCTTGATACTGGCCACTATTGACTGCCATTATATGGACAAGCACAAAAAAAAAAAAAATCTCATTTTGTGGTCCATAAGAGAAAGAAGGACTCATACAGCATTAGAACAACATCAGGGTGAGTAAATGATGACTTAAAGGAGAACTCCGGGCAAGTTTTAAGTTAATCTTGATCGTTAGACCTTTGTGAGTACTGTCTATAGAAAAAAAAAACGAACCGGATCGGTGCTTGCGACGCGGAGCTGCGGCCGCGAATGCCCAGAGCTCCCCCTCAGCTAAAACGGCAGCTCTGAGGGCATAACATAAAGAGTGTCTTTTGTGCCTCTTAACAGACACAAAATGCGATTAAAACGTCTGTCCAACATGAACAGGGGCCTTACCTGTGAACAACATGCGTTTAGCAACTTAGCCATGGTTTAAATTCACCTAAATAGTGTTTTAGACGGCAAGCTGCAGTCTCGCGCTGAAGTCTCGCTCCTCCCACCTGGACACTATTTACCTATCCCTGCTACAACTGAGTTCCCACTTGAGTCCAGGTGGGAGGAGCGAGACTTCAGCGCGAGACTGCAGCTTGCCGTCTAAAACACTATTTAGGTGAATTTAAACCATGGCTAAGTTGCTGAACGCATCTTATTCACAGGTAAGGCCCCTGTTCATGTTGGACAGACGTTTTAATCGATTTTGTGTCTGTTAAGAGGCACAAAAGACACTCTTTATGTTATGCCCCCAGAGCTGCCGTTTTAGCTGAGTGAGAACACTGGGCATTCGCGGTCGCAGCTCCGCGTCGCAAGCACCGATCCGGTTCGTTTTTTTTCTATAGACAGTACTCACAAAGGTCTAACGATCAAGATTAACTTAAAAATTGCCCGGAGTTCTCCTTTAATTTTGATTTCAGAGTAAACTATCCCTTTAAGGAAGCCAATTAGAGTCTGAGTATGTTCAAAGGGCCATAACGGGGTCCGTGAAAAAGAAATTTTGTGTAAAGAAATTTATTAATGGCCAATAATGGTAATTAAAATGTACCAGACTTGACATTTATTACAGTTTCATTCTGCCCTAACAAATCATGAGATTTAATCACAGTTTATACATTACGGTTTATACATCTAACCATACTCAAAATGTTAGGAAAATATAAAAATATTTTTTAGGTAATATTTAAGACACACCACACACACACACACACACACACACACACACACACACACACACACACACACACACACACACACACACACACACACACACACACACACACACACACACACACACACACACACACCACACACACACACACACACACGAGAATACTATGTTATTAAATTCCCTTTTTTATAAATTGAGTTCTAGTTAAACACCAGTTAATATCTAACATTTTAATGTGATATTACAAAATGTAGTGTGACACCTAGTATGACTGAGAACTATTCAAATTTACAGTTGTGCTGGTGTTATTTTGTGTAATTTGTAGTGTATATTTTTCAAATAGTTTGTCCCCCTATCAATAATATAGAGTTAATATACAGTCCAAGATAAATTTTGCGTTTGGATCAGCAAAGAATGTTTTAATTTAATGTATGTATTAGTACATAATTAAAAAGTGTTATTATAATTGATATAAATACTATTACTAATACTACTGCTTCTATTTATGACACTGACTCTGTTATTGCTGCTATTTCAACCATTCAACTGTTTTATCTATTCATTCTGTGTATTACTCACACTCTTTCTCTGAATGGCTATGCTTGACCCAAATGTTTATACTATAATTGAGATTAAAATTGGCTCCACTTTCCCAAAACTTTTTTGATATACTGCAATGACAATCATGCCACCAAACCTGGGGGAAATGAGCCCGGAGGGTATCCGGCGGTCCACTGTTGCGTTTGAAGTGTAGAGAGGGGATTTAGAAAGAGACCAAGTCGCTATTTGTAGGAGGGAACAATCTAGAGAACATAAATATGGAAAATGGTTCATTATAAGTTTGTGAAAGGAGCCATAGATTATGCCATGACCTCGCTTTAAGTATGTGTTCTTAGACCCACTTTAATCATACTTCTGAGAAAGTTTCTGAATTAGTTGAAAGTGAAAATAACACAATAATAAGAAAAATAGTGTTTGAATGCTTTTCACCACTTCACTTAGCACACTGAACTAGCATAGAAATCACTTTGAAAGAAAACGACCAGTTCTTTTACAGCGCCTGTAATTATTCTGCTTGCATCTATTACAGTGAATGCAGGTTGAGCATATTGTGGAGTAGAGTATCATCCTGACAGCCCTGCTCCTGCAGATAGTGAGAGTAGACCTATCAGATTAGCACCAGGTTCAGCTCTATAGCCTGTGGGTGAGATGGGATCAGCCACAGCTGTGGCATTTACTGTTGTTCTCTGTTAACCACTATTGTGTAATGAGAGATTTTCAACTTGTGCTAATGACTTTTTAGCCAAGATATCCGGAGCTTTATGTCCTTCACTTTCCCTGCATCAACTTTGTTTCTAATATGCCAGGCTCCAAATTGAAACTTTGATATTTGCTCTGATGGATTCATTTCTGAATAGTCCACTTGGGCCCAAAAGCACATGTGTGGTTCAGTGTGGGATTTTACAAATGCAAGAATCGAATTCGCTCAGAATTAAACAACAGCTGACAAACATTTTATTTAAGATCAAGATATCATGCATTATGTCACAGATAATCGTGCTTAACTTTTGGACTTGCAACTTAAAGGTATGTCCTTATTGCCGGTTATTCTGGCCAATAATTACCAACTTTGACAGGAGGAGACCACCTGACTGGCATATATGTGAGAATGAGAATTTCCAATTGTCCTCCTAATAGTAGTGAATTACTTTATATATGTTTAGAAAACCAAAAAAAAATAACAAAAAATATATGTAGGTTTTTAAAAGCTTAGATTAAAGCTGTGCTGTAAATGAATAGTACTCATAAATGGCTGTTGAGATAGTATTCTCACTTGAAATGTTGTAGAGGCTTGGACCCGGAAATTGTATTTGATGCGTCATGATTTAACAAGTGGATAAGAAAACTTGTGTGCCTGCCTTTACTTTCAAAAGGTGTGTAGGTGTGGTTGTAACTGGTTTTCCTAAACTATTTTTGTTTGAAGCTATGGGCATGCAGTGAATACACTTGCATACTCTCACTATCCCTGCCATAGAAAGGTATGGTATTTGTATGCTACTATTCCGTTCCGAATTCAGCATATATCACATAACCTTAATCTTTTGCATTCTAAGAGTATAAATTAATAGCTTACATGGCTGCAGAAAACCAATCTGTTCAAATCTATATATAGACTTAAGGAATAATTGTCACCTCAACTTGCTCCTTCTAAAGCTGATTTTGGCCATTACACTACTCAGAGTGAGAAACATTAGTGCAGGGATATTGGCATTTAATCCAGCACACATCCGTAAATCAGTATAGGGACAGGAGCCATGCTTTCTAATTGTCCTGTTAAGTGCTCCAGAGTGTGACATGTTAAGCACACAGTGTCCTTTACAACTGAGGATAACCTTGCAAGAGCTTTTCATTGTCCAGCACCTGCAGAGATTTTGTCTTTGTTCTCTTATAAGTATTCTCACGTGTGTGTACCCTATTTTCCTCTCTTTATAATCTTATTGGAACATGTTGTCCCTTGGCATGCAGTTTTTAACACTTCTTGGGTGTCTAAAGAACTGTGGTTGTCCCCAGGTTAATGCTCGCAGAAGTGAGGGCTAATAATGGAGACTAGTTCATCAGGCTCCTCTGAGACTCTGAGCTGGAGAGCCAGCGACCCACTTACCAAACACACAGACCCAAGTTTCAGCCTGATTTAGCCACAGATTGCCCAATGTCAGTGTAGTAACAATAATAATGTATTGTAAGCATTTATGTGTGTGTATATGTGTGTGTGTAAAATATTGTGTGTGTGTGTGTGTGTGTGTGTGTGTGTGTGTGTGTGTGTGTGTGTGTGTGTGTGTGGTGTGTGTGTGTGTGGTGTGTGTGTGTGTGTTGTGTATAGATAGTGTATATAGTATCATCAGTATCAGATGCAGTTTACTTGTTCACTCTGTATGTATGTATATATGTAAGTATGTGTGCATATAGGCTCTGTGGAGGAAGTAGACAAAGGTGGGTGAAAGGCTTTAAGGATTGATACATGAAGGTTAGGGTGAATTCTGTTGTGGGACGTAATTGTAGTTTGTTCATCACTGGGTTGATGGTGAAGGGCCCAGTATACCTGGGACTTATTTTTTGGGCAGGTGCATCCTGGTGTCTTTGGTGGATAACCACACCTTTTGTCTGGGCTGGAAAACTGGAGTCATGGATATCTGGACATCATTGTGGACATTCTTTTGACAGTGCACTGCTTGCTGCAGATGATGGTGAGCAGCGTCCTAGACCCTCTCACTATCACAGAACCAATGGTTGACTGCTGGGACTTCAGAGGTTCCACCATCCCAGGGGAACTAACATGGCTGGTAGCCGAGTACGCACTGTAATGGTGTCAATCCAATCTCTGGTTGGCGGAGAGAGTTTTGGGTGTACTCGACCCATGCCAGGAACCGGTACTGGGAGGCCTGGTGGCTGTGGCAGAAGGTTCAGAGTAAGCGACCTACTTCCTTGATCTTCCTCTTCGTTTGCCCATTTGTCTGGGGATGGAATCCTGATGAGAGGTTAGCGATCACACCCAGGAGCTAGAAAATGGCTTTCTAAACTATGGAGATAAATTTAGGTCCTCTATCAGAGACGATATACTCTGGAAGACCAAAGTTATGGAATACATGGTTGAAGAGTAGTTCTGCGGTAGTTTTCTGATCGGAAGGTGACAAGGTGTCTTTTCCATGGTTTAGGCTCATTCCTCACATCCTAGGGCAACTTTCTGAAGTCAATTGCCATTATTGGTGACCAGAACCGTTCCTGGATGATTGGGAGGGTATGATTGGTCCCAGGGTGACCAGTGCCTACAGAGGAGTGGATGGATTCTATGGAAAGGGTGCATTGTGATGATGGAACATAGATCTGGTTGGGTGAAGTCGGAACTGTTTCAGTTGCAGCAGCCTCGGCAATCCTATTGAATTGGACTGACCACCGGACTGAATGGTAGGATGGACTCGGGTTCATCAGGAGTTTCGTCAGCAGCACAAAGTTGAGGTAGAGCATTGGCAGTACAGTTCATTAACCTTGGACGATAGGTGATGGATAAATGAAACTGGGTGAAGTAGAGGGCCCATCGAGCTTGCCTGGGATTCAATCTGTTTGGCAGGGCTGGATGATTAATCGAAAAATAATCGAAACCGAAATTCAGAGCCTAAAACCGACGTAATTTTACCATGTCGGTTATTTCGGTTTTTGAATCCTATTAATATTTCCGCCCACTGCGTTTTAATGTACTTTCCCCTTAAAACATATTACCGCGTGTGTAGTCACGTGACTCCGCACCGTCCAGTCTGCGACATTGAAGCAACATGAGCCCCTTTCACACAGCGCGTTGATCCCGGGAAATTGTCGGGAAATTTCCTTCTGTGTGAACGCAAACACGAGCCGGGATTGATGCCGGGTCGGGGACCTAGTAACATTGCCGTGTTCAGTCCCGAAACGCGCGCTGTGTGAACAGAAGCTGTAATCAATGGCGTGTCGTCTTGATGATGACGCTGAAGCCGGGATCGTTCGCCAGCGTGTTTATGATCGAATCAGAGAATAAAATGCACAAGCGTGGTTTCTCGAGAGAGAAATCGCAGTTCATAAGCAAACTGTAGACGCTGCTGAGACATTACGTGTGCATTGCTCAAAAAGAGAGAGAGAGAGAGAGAGAGAGAGAGAGAGAGAGAGAGAGAGAGAGAGAGAGAAACGCCCAGTAAGTGCCTCCACAAAGCATGTGTCTAACACAAGCATTTAAAATGCTACACAATATGAAAATGATTTGTTTTTTAGTTTTATACAAGTTATATTTTACTTTTAAGATGGCAATATTTACAATCATTTATTTTGTTTACAAAAATAACTTTTTAAAAGTTCTTTATTTTCTACATTTTTAGGAAAATTCATTTTTACATTAAAACTTAAATTACGTTTTTTATAAGACGTTTTTATTTCAAGCATTGTATGCTTTGTTTAATTCAAATGTTTGAAATATTTAATAAATAAGCATTAATAGCTATCTGTGGGTTTCCTTATTTTAGAATCACAAAGATAGGATTATGCACTCTTTCATTAGAAAAAATAACCGTAAACATATTTACAGTAAAAGCCTTGCCAGTGACATGAGAATTTTTTTTAAAATAATCGTTCAATAATCGATCGTAATCGAGGTGACTTGTTCAATTAATCGCGATTATGATTTTAGCCAAAATCTTCCAGCCCTACTGTTTGGATCTCTGATGTTCCAGATTTCAGTGATCAGTGAGTACCAGGAAGGGATGATAGGCCCCTTCTAACCAGTGCTGCCACTCTTCAAGAGCCAATTTAATGGCAAGCAACTCTTGAGGCACGGACAACTTTTCAACTCATCACTGGCTATCCATCCAACTCACACTACTCCGCTTCTGCCTTCCGATCTTTGCGCTACTCCACTGTAACTTCTACATAGGTGGCGGGTGAGTCTCCACTCCCTTGTTTATCTGTCTTCGACAGTTTTTTGTATGGTGGTTACCCCCTGCCATTCAATTTGTCTGATAAGGTCTCTGTACTGTGTTGATCGTGCGTAATTAGCGACGAGAGTGTTGCTGCTTTCTTGCATTTTATTGCTCGCAACCTCCCTGTCCCTGCTCTGCTTAGAGTTTTAACTCTGGGCTTACTACTCAGCTGTGTCATAGCCATGGCGCTAAACTACTCGCTACTCCCAACTGTGTGCCTGAAAACTCATCCCCTTCTCAACTCAACTACATACTGTACAGGCTCTTCACGGAGCTTGGGATTGCTAGGCGATAGCACTATGTTCATCGTTCCGGTCGCCTCAATTTTTCATTGCGCTGCCCGTCGCCTTTGCAATTCCTTCTATCTGGTCTAACCGCTCGTATATCCGCTATTCTATGCTGTCATCTACTCACCATGGAATAAATCTTACCTCATTAAAAATAATTTCCTGTGATCCATCTCTGACTAATCAACATACACTCAACGACTGCGTGTTTCTCCCTGCAATTGCGCTTTTCAAAGTTTCTGTACGTCTTCAATGCTTGTGATTCCCTTGTATCGTCCACCTAAATCAATATCACATTTTTTTAGTGAACTACATGAACTATTTTTTTCTTTGCCTTGTCCCCTGCAGTTATTTTACTTGGTGATTTCAACATACATGTTGATAATGACTGTGCAGAATCCTGTGAACTCAATGTGAGTGTGGTTTGAATGTTTTAATCTTGTACAGTATGTTTGCTTCTCACTCAAAAGGTCACACACTGGACTTGGTTTGCACTGCTGGCCTACGTAATGTTTCCATTCTTGGTTCTCAGATTGGACTGTCTGATCACCACCTCATAGAACTAAACTGTGAAATGCCTCTTCCTCGCCTTAGGGTGAAATCCACCATAACCTACCGTAAACTTAATTCAGTTAATCCATTACTGTTTTCTGAATCTGTACAAACTCATCTCTCTGACATTACTGATCATACTAGCCCCCTTGATATCCTTGTTAAATACAATTCCTATATTTCTACTGCTCTTGATATTCCGCCCCTCTTATAAGTCAATCTGTGCCTTCTACTCATACGTCTCCCCTGTTTACCCCTGCACTTCACAATCTGAAAATTGCTTTTCGTCATCTTGAACGCCTTTACAGGAAAACCAGTTTGACTGTGCACCTTAATGCTTACAAGGACCATATTCAACTATACAAATCTGTATTAAATACTGCACGCTCCAGTTGTTACTCTACCCTTATTAATAATGCATCATCTCAACCCAAAACTCTGTTTTTTGTTGTCAATAAACTCACTAACCCTCCTGCACCTGTCATGAGTAACTCAGCAGACCTTTGTGAGTCATTCCTGCACTTCTTCCAAAATTAAATCAATAGCATACATAATCTATTTCAACCTATGATCTCTCCTGTCCCCACACATGACTTCCCCCTTGCTCTTGCACCTGGTACTTTCACTGATTTTGCTCCTCCAACCCCTGCTTACATCTCTTGAGTTAATCAACAGATGAAATACGTCTTCCTGTCATCTTGATCCTGCTTCTACTGCTTTACTTAAAAACTGTTCACCTGTTATTTCATTGCCTATTTCATTTATCATTTCCCAACTTATCTTTACTGGTGTTGTTCCTATGGAATTAAAAACTGCTGCCGTCACCCAGTCCTTGACTCCTCTGACATGGCCAACTACCGACCAATCTCGAATCTTCCATTTCTGTCAAAGCTGCTTGAGAAAGTAGTCGCTGCTTAACTTAAAACGTATTTGTCATCTCATAACCTCTATGGATGTTTTCAATCTGTGTTTCGCACCCTCCACAGCACTGATACATCACTTCTTAGGGTTTCCAATGATCTCCTATTGGCCATCGACTCAGACTGCATCTGCATTCTAATTCTTTTAGACCTTTCCTCTGCATTTGACACAATCTTTCACAGTATTCTCATCTCACGACTCTCTGCTCTTGAGATTTCTGGCACTGTCCTATCCTGGTTCACTTCCTACCTGTCTGACCGGCAGCATTACATCTCTATCCGCCAGACTAAGTCCACTACTGCCCCTGTCTCATATGGTGTTCCCCAGGGTTCTGTTCTTGGCCCTTTTCTCTTCATCATTTACATGCTTCCATTAGGTCACATTATCCGTCATTATGGCTTTAACTTCCATTGCTACACAGACGACCACAACTTTACATCCCTTCTCAAAGCAATGCTCCTCTCCTCACTAATTCCATATCAGCTTGTATTGATGCTATAAATGATTGGATGACCAGTAATTTTCTCAAACTTCAATACAAGATACTCCTTATCACATTCAAAGCACTCCATGGTCTTACACACGGCATAAATTATCATCATTTGGTGGAAGGGCATTTTGTACCGCTGCCCACACTCTCTGGAATTCTATTCCCCAACACATTCGCGACCTTCAATTATTACATGTTTTGAAACCCACCTTAAAACATATATTTTTGCTTCTTGTTTCTCTGATCCCTGTCTTTATGATCTGATTATTGTCTTTTCTATCTTTTCAGTTTAATTGTCACCTATTCAGTTTATCTGGATTGTTCTTTTGTCTACTGTCATGTTTTTTTTGTATCATATTGTACTTGAGTTTGTAGTAAGGCGCTATATAAAATAAACATATTATTATTATTTACTTTTAGAACACCATGTTCATGTATCCTTGGAACATGGAGGAGGTATTGACCAGGCCATACAGCATCACACGATGTTCATAGTGGCCTGTAGGGGTCACAAAAACAGTTTTCCATTCGTCCCCACTCCAGATTGGATGAAAGGTTGTAGGTGCTACGCAGGTCAAGCTTGCTGAAAATTGTTGCTGCACGCAACAGTTCCAGTGCAGCAGAGATGAGGGGAAGTAGGTATCGAAACTTGACTGTGATCTTATTTAGTGAACGGTAGTCGATGCAGGGCCACAAGCCTCTGTCCTTCTTGGCCACAAAAAAGAAGCTGGAAGCAGCAGAAAAGTGGATGGCCAGGTGTAGCCCTGCACCAGGGTAAAATAGGTAAAATATTCATGTTTTATAAAATGTTGTATATTTATGTAGCAAATGAGAATCAATAAAATTATGGACTATATTTTGAGACCTTAACATTTACCTTGTTATGGTAATGAAAGCAACAGTTTTTCAATAACAAAAGAATATGTAAATCTATATGGTATTTGGGGTTAAAAGTGCCCCTGCTGTTGGGGCTAAAGGCACAATAATTACCATGATTTAGCCTAATAATTACCAAGTGGTTAGATTCAGACGTTCAGATATGAATCTTTACTTTTTTAATTTTATAATTTTGTTTCTGTATTTTCAAAAATGAACATATTTTAAGCGTCTGATAAGATATGACATGTGAATGTGTATATAGGTTTTGTATATAGGTTGTAGGCTGGCCTCACAGTATTATTGCTTGTAGGTCTGACTATAAAATCTATCATCTTCTACATTTGCATTTTAATTGCTCCACTGTTTGGACCAATTTTGATTTTGACATCTCTCCGTGTAACCCATGCATTTGAACAAACAGTAGCGTCTGATGTGTCACATGTTGTCAGTGGTGTGCACGAGGAGGAGGGAGGAGGGAGGGGGGGCTCAAGCCCATGCCCCTTTTGTCTCAAAATGTATTGTGCCCCTCTGATAATTGTAAATAATAATACTTATTATTATTATAAATAGTATAATAGATAACAATACACTTATGCACTCTTGCTACTTACAATAGCTTAATAATAATAAAAATATTATATAAACAAATTTTTGGCGGAAGCATTTGACGGAGATGAAGTGGTAGCATAGACAGTGTAAGAAGTGGACAGAGCCATCTCATTGGAACTCAGTTGAGACAGTTGAAGCCCATTTTTAGCGATTTTTGAGCACTTCCGTTCCTGACGCGCAGACTCAAACCGACTCAAACTAAGTTTGACAGACGTAAATCTTCTAGTAGCTGTGCGTGAAAACTGCCAACGTTAATCTTGCAGAGACGGGGAACTTGAGCAAGAGTTCTTTGGCGTGAGTGAGCAGGAGTATTTTGTCCCGTTGCTTTTATGGACTCATTATCTATGGGCTTCTTCCTTGACGGGACGTGCCCTGGATTGCCTGCGATCTTCCTTCTTCTGTCTGTACGGTCATTTCTGTACAGCGCGACAGAGAGTCGAGTGGTTATGACGCAGTCGTTAGCCTATTTTTACAAAAACTGTTTCTACGGGGCCATAATGTAACATAGAAGGTAATGGAGCCTTTTATACATTGCTGTGTTTCTTTAGAAATAAATAATGGACAAATGGAGTCTTTAAACGCCTCAGATGTAAAGTTATTCGTCGTCAAAGTGACGCCAAAATGAATGGGAGTCAATGGAAATGCTAACGCAAGTGAAGTTCTGCTACAAGATGGCGGCACCCGGCCGACTTCAACTTCCGGTCGATGGATTACCCCCATGAGTGGTAGGCGTAGTTTTCTTTGCAGCGCTATGTACGCAGCAGTTCGCCACGAGTCAGGAGCAGCAGGTAACGTTAAGCTAATATGGAAAAATTACATTTATCCTACCATGATACTGTAAAAGTTGCGGCAGCATGTGAGTTATGCTTAACTAAAATAAAAGTATAACTTGATTTCAGCCGCATTCTGACAATGTCAATCGTTTTTATCCAAGGCACGTGTTATTAGCTTGGGGAAATACATCTAGTGAAATGAAGTCTTAAGTCCATGTCCAACTCTAAATTGTAAGGAATTTATATATTTGATTTCATAGTAACACTTTACAATAAGGTTCATTTGTTTATTATTCATGTATTAACTAACATGAACTTACCACAAGCAACACATTTGTTAATGTATTTGTTAATCTTAGTTGTTAATAACAATACACCTGTTAATTGTTCATGTTATATTTCACATTATTTTTAATTATGTTTTAGTAAATGCTGAAATTAATATTAACTAAGAGTAATAAATGCTGTAGAGGTGCAGTTCATTATTAGTTCATGTTAACAAATTTAACTAATGAAACCTGTAAAGTGGTACTGATTTCATGATATAGCTAACACTATATGCATATAATACATGCATAACATTTACAACATCAACAAAACTAAAGATGAATTCCTCATAATTACCTTCTTGATTCTCACTGTTTCGTTTGGTAAAGTAAATCATATTTAGTAATATTATAATAATTTCCCTATTTTGATATGTTATGCATTCTAATTGTATCAACATATTTTCATAGAATGCCAAAGAAATAAAGGATACCCCCCCCCCCCCAACTCAGGAGATACTATTGAGATAATATTAATTGATAAAGCCTTGTATTTGATCATCTGCCTGTAAACTTTATATTATTCTGGTTCCATTAAAAGTGTGTTCGGTGTGAATAGAGGCTTCAGCCACCCATTACATTGTGATTTTCCATTTAGCAGACATACATTGCATTTATACTCTTTCTTAGTTCATGCATTTCCTGGGAATCGAAACCATGACATTGCAAACTTTTTGGGCTAGTACTACAACATTAACCAGTAATGTTATATTATATATTATACACATGGACAGAAATATAATATGTTGTGTTAAATAGTATTTTAACATATACAAACATTATTACACCCCTCAAAATAATTGAATTGTGCTGAATTTTATCTTTCAATTCTCATATGTACAGGAATTTAATTTGAAATTATAGTTGTGATCATACATAGTAAACCAAATTTGGTGAGACCATTGATACAGGCAAAAAAAAGAAGGTTTAAATTAGTCTCCAGACAGTACTTTGCCTTTCTTTCGATCACTCCATCATCACTATTATCATTTTGACTCTTGGTGGTGGATACGAATTCAGCACTTGCTTTCCAGACTTTTTTAAACTCCACTGGCTGATCCACCAAATTTGTTGGTCTTAGTTAAATAATTTTCAAAACATTCTAGACGCCTTGTGTGTGTTGAATAGAATAGAATAACTATGGTACGAATGTTAACTGATCTGATCAATTATTTGCCGTTATTTTAACACAGAAACACATGTTGAATGGTGTCTGTCACCCGATCTAAAGCAGATTTATGATGCAGTTAAGCTTTTGCTGCTGTGCTTTGTCCTTGGCTGTGGAAACAATTGAGGCATGAAACATTAGTTATTCTCCATGTATTTTAATCAGGGTGGTTTCAAATCCAGTGTCAAAGAGGGGCTGTGTAGCTCGAAGGCACTTTGCCCCCTCATGATGTGGTTTAAGGCTTTGTATGTTTGACGTTGATGTGGCCCATCTTTTGTTTTGTTTTTAATTAACAAGGACACATTTTCTGATTATAGAATTTATTTTTGAATTTTTGTCACTGAAATATTCTTTAAATGTAGTCGATATTTTGTCATATCATATGTTAAAGTAAATTTCACTTTGACTAAAATGGTGTTTAATTTTAGTCAATGAAAATACGTTTTTTTTTTTTGCAGAACGTGCACAATTTTAAATAGTTAATTTTAATAATTTAATATATAGTTATATTATAGTTATTTACATTAGTTATATTTTTAACGGTTTTTGTTCACTGTTCAACTCAAAATATTAGTTTGAAATAAATATATTCTTTTTAAATTGACAAACAATTTATTTTATTTTGTTTTATTGGTGACTTGCAAAAAATATTTGCCGGAACAGTCCCATGATGCATTGTGAAGTGCTTCCACCTAAGATCCCCTTCCTCTCAGTAATCCTCAATACCCCAAAAAGAATAACACAACCTCATTTATCATTATTTGTTTCCCCCCATCGCTTCCCGCAATTGATTGACAAGGGCACTGTTGGGGTAAGGAGTATGAATTACCTCACATTCAAGTTATGGATAGTAAATTATGGGTGGCTAATCCCCCATAGGGAAACTCAACCCTTCTATTCAACCCTATTATTCTGTAATGGATGTGTGATTTGAGAATAAGACACTCTGCCTGTCGGGCAAGAGTTGATATAGCGGCGGGCCTGCGGACAGGGAGGGGTCTCCGGCTATAACTCACTCGCAACTTGATCAACGGCATATAAATCTGCCGCCGGCTTCCTGCAAGATGCGCTCGGGCCCCCTCCTCCTGCAGAGTTCTCCCCGAGGCTATGGGGAAAGGGTATACCGTATCCCCCTGGACCCCTGGCTTCCTGTCACTATCTGATGTATAGATACTGTATGGCCACTGTCACTCCTTGGAATTCTGTAATCTTACATGGGCTGCCTTAGGGCAGAGGGCTTTGTTGTTGAAGGACGGCAATCTCCTTGGTTTTTCAATGGTTTTCTTCATCTGTTGGACCTTTCTTGTATTTTTTTTAAAGCATTTTGTAAATCCCTTTGACTAATTTAATCAATCATTTTCTATTAAGACAGAGTCTGAGTAGTTTAGGTGAACTATCCTCTTGCTAGGACGATGGCTTTTCAAAGGGACAAGTTTCATTACTTGTTGTAGACATCCAAATAGTTTTGGAAGATTATTATTGTGGAAGTAGGGCACAATTCCATGTTCATGTTGAGATCACACATCATTATTTAATTCGCCTTAGTCATTATAAAGGTTGGTCTCTTCTCTTGCTTTCTGTTTATGACCCATTCCCAATCTGAATACTGCAATTGTCAATAAAAGTTTTGGATTTTGAACTCGTTTCCAAAAAATTTACTTAAGGCTAATCCATTGTCTTGACTAATTGACTTCAAGTTGTTTAAGTTGAGTTTACTCACGTTTTTAAAGCAGCAGGATATTTTTTAACCTTTAAAAATCGAATGTAATCAATTTAATCATTAACAATATCAAGATTTCATACTGTCTAAATGTGATGCCTAAATTCACTTGTAGCAAGTAAAAAATTATTAACCCTAGCCCTAACCCTAACCCAATTTTAGTATCCCTAGAATCATCTTATATTTCCGATCACATTTTTGTGTGTTTGGATGAAGTGACCTGACCTGACCATCCTATATGTTTACCTGAATTATAAAGTTGAGTGCATCTCTCTGTACACTGATATAGCTCTGGAAGTCCTGGTGAAGTGAATCAGGACGCCTTGGTAGGTAATTGACAGGCTGATCCACAGTACCAGTGTTCTGTCAGTTTCAAAGCCATGGTCTTACCTGTGGATTAACTCAGATCAAGCAATGATTGACATGGACTCAGACAGGGGGTAAGAGCAGGGTGGGGCTGTTCATGCACCATGTTTGGGGTTGCCGGTGAAACGCTGGTGTGAAACCATGGCTACAGAGCGCTGAGCAAACAGACAGAGATGAAGATGAAAGATTTGACCTGTCTGTATCTGTCATGTTTTACAAGGCAGCTCTGCCTATGCTGTAATAACATATTGATTCTGATTGCAGTTTGCCAAAATGGGCTCTAAATTTTGGTGGGAAAATATTAAACCACTGATGGCTATCTTTAGAGATGCACAATACACCAATGATGCACTTTACACCGTAATTCTTTCCAAAACATCCTCTTTCCAGATGCACGTGGAAATTTGACTGATCTTTGACACGGCAGCAGCGCAGAATCAAGTTTGCTAATTTGATCATATTCTAATTTGATCTAATATGTGATGTTTTTCAAACTGTTGTAGATTTATGTAGCAAATGAGAATCGCTTAACTTATTAAATATATTTTGAGTCAAAGGTCTTAATGGTATTTAGGTTTGTTCAAGGTAATTTAAGCAACAGTTTTTCAATAACGGAAGAATATGTTAAAGTATGGTATTTGGGGTAAAATGCTCCCCTACTGTTGGGGCAAAAGGCACAATAATTAACATAAACCTCCATAATAATAATAATAAAACAGCTGGCTGACTTTTCCATTTGTTGACATGACATGGTTAGGTTCAAATGGTAAATTTCATATATTAAGTTGCGTGTCCACCTTAGAGATAATCACTATATTTTTAATGGAACCATAATATATAAAAAAAATGATATTAACAATATCATATAATAAAATATAATTTATTGTTACTACTGTAAATCTATATTATGGGATCTGCTTCTATGCTTTCAGAATCTTACTTTTTTTTTAATGATTTTGTTTCTGTATTTTTAGAATGTTTTTATATTAACTTATTTTATTGACAGTATACTTATTGAACAAAAATTGAATTCTTTTACTTATCTAAATAAACAGAAAATAGTACAGACTTAGCTAAAGTGACTGTTTTGAACAAGTATTAACTTAGACATTATTAAAAACTTATTAAATAAACTGTGCCTTTTCCCCTATGCTGATGAGCCTGTGTGTGTGGTTTAAAAGGCCTACCTTGCCACCTCATACATTTATATCTATACAAAATAAATCTCTTTTATGATTTAAAGTCTGTTGCTCCATCAATGTTCAATACAAGAATAAATATTTTTTTCTGCACTCATACACTATGGGTCAAATTTTTTCTTAAAGGGTTAGTTCACCCAAAGATGAAAATTCTGTCAGTAATTACTCGCCCTCATGTTGTTCCAACCCTGTAAGACTTTCTTTCATCTTCGGAACACAAATTAAGATATTTTTGATGAAATCTGAGAGCTGGCTCACTCCTTCATAGGCTGCTGGTAATTGATATATGCCAGCCCATAAAAGTTAGAAAACACATCGATAAAAGTGACTACAGTAGCTCAACCCTAAGTTTATCAAGCGACGAGAATACTTATAATATCATTTTCATTTTATAAATAGGGACATTATGTGTGCATAATTAATCTCAGGTATTGATTGATACAAAAAAATAATAATAATAAAATAATATCATGATAACCAATAAGGTAATGATATTTCTAGTAATATTAATGGTATTGGACTTCTTTTTAAATTAAGCAATATCACAAGTGCTGTTGTTCAGACAGTATGATTAGAGAAACAAAATTAACTGTTGTATAAAATACATTTTGTGCACTAATTATTGGTTAATTTGGGTATTTTTTTTTTATAATGGTTAAAACTCAAGTTTTTCAGACGTGAATTTCGGTTCTTACAGAA
The DNA here is from genome assembly GCA_036326025.1 of Chrosomus eos. Classification (NCBI taxonomy): domain Eukaryota; kingdom Metazoa; phylum Chordata; class Actinopteri; order Cypriniformes; family Leuciscidae; genus Chrosomus; species Chrosomus eos. The sequence continues at coordinate 16,075,875 of CM070839.1, read as the reverse complement.
CTTTGTACTGTACAAAGTCAGTTGACTGCATGACAAAGCACACACGTTTTAGCTCCGAGTAGCATCTCTGACTTGTTCACATAGTGTGTCTCTAGCTAACCTCTGACTGAGATCTGCCCGTGTAGACTGATCTGAGATTAGTGCTTGATGCTAATGCACTTCCCCACAATGCACTGCAAATGAAGGGTGTTTCTGGGTACTGATCATCTCCATTCATAATCAGCTCATGTGTTTCCCTAATGATGCATGCAGCAGTAATCTCTACAGTCTCTCAGTTCTTTTAGCCAGCTCAATGCTACCTTGAGTCTGACATTTAAAGTCATGTGTGACTCAAGTTTCCAATTGGTTTCCTTCAGTTCCGCCCAGTAGGCCAGAGGACGTGCTTGCCTCCAAATACTGAAATTAATTGCTTTTCAGCAATGGGTATATCTCTTTTACCCAGCATTCAACACTCTAATCAATCAGCATTCAGAGTTAGACTGCCATTAAACTTTTAGTTTTTAGACCACATAATTTATTGTCATTTGCCTTATTTAAGACAAAGAAATAAAATAAAATTGTATGTACATTTCAAAGTATTTACAACTCTTAAAATTGGCTGTCTAAAAATGAGTAAGATGCTGATTTATCTGCCATGTAATATGCATCAAATAATATTTTATTGTATTTTCAAAATACGCAACATTGTATAGTATATCACATATGCAATGTATTCATCTAGACCATGTTAACAATAGTGTTTTAATGTTATTGCTTTCAGGTCACAAAGTGTATAGCAGTGATGGTAGAGATGCAAATATGGAAAAATTAGCTTGGTTTAATTTGAAAATTTCTAAAACCACAGGCTCATTGCATTTTACTTTTAGAACAGTCGCTCAACATGTGTTCTCTATCCTGAGTTAGAGTAAGACATTTTCAGCCATATTAGCTTAGAATCACAGAGTAGTTGAGGTGTGCACTTGCAAACACAGGGATGTATATTTTCTTAAATTAAAAATGGTAATAGACGCTTAACCCAAATAGTTCCCAATCTTTCTGTCCACGTCCTGGTGTATTGTTATTATTATTATGGCCTTAATAAAGGCCAGATGGCTAATATTAGATGTAATCTGTTGAAATAGTTTTGTTTATGTAATTCTATTTTTCCAGGCAGTTGTTTCCAATTAGGATGTTTGAAAGTTTTAATTGAATTAAATTGCAGATTTCTATATGTAATAGAATGGTATAGAAAGACAGTGCAGGACTGACCATGTGTGTAGTAATGTAGTTCAGTGTGTAATTTGACTCTACTGCCTATTTTATTGAGAATCTAAGGTCTGTCTGGAAGTCAGGCACAGATGTGTAAATCTGCTTGGTATTGGACAGATACACATTCAACAAGCTAAAAAAAGAAGATCCCTATTGTTTTAAGTTACTGTACTTTGTGTAGAAAGAAAAAGGAAAGACTAAGAGTGTGTAGTTTTTTATAAATATTATAAAAAATGATAAATTATATATATGTTTTTAAAAAAATATAAAATATGTTTTTACATTAAAGTTTTATATTTATTAAATATGTATTTATGGTAAATATACAATCATTTTTAATAGTGTTGCAATGTAAGCATCATATGTAGTTGTGTTTACCGTTCTGTCCACCGGAGGCACACAAATACAGGTGCAACAGATCACCAGTCAAAGAAGCCTTTACTAGTTCAACCTGCACCCACTTAAACTTGCACGAGCAGTAGCTTTCAGTCTTATGCTAATATTGGATAGATCATTTTGCTTCTGATTTAAAGAATTAAGTACATAAAACAACTCTGGCTTTCACCATCTTTTCTCTCTCTCTCTCTCTCTCTCTCTCTCTCTCTCTCTCTCTCTCTCTCTCTCTCTCTCTCTCTCTCTCTCTCTCTCTCTCTCTCTCTCTCTCTCTCTCCTCTCTCTCTCTCTCCTTTTTCTCTCGACAGTCTGCACATTCTTTTCAGTGCAGCTCATACTGGGGTTGGCTTCTGGTCGTTTGCACAATAAAAGAATTGACAGTACACAGAGGGAAAACCAGGGGCCTTTGGTCTGAGGAAGGGAGAGGAGGAGCTTGCGGGTTGCTTTGACAGCAGCCAAGCGAATATTGAAAAGGAACTTTGTTGTTGGTAATGTTCATCCCTGTTTGTTTTGGACTTCACACGGAAAGCAAGAAATTCGCAGTGAGTTGCCAGGTTACTGTCAGAGGGGAACATGGTATCAGGTACTGGTTATAGCTCAGTGAGATTGTTTACAAAGGCAGTGACCTGTCAGATGTCCTGGAGAAAATGAGAGTGCGTTAGACAGCATTCCATATGAAAAGAAAGTAGGGAAGAAAAAAAAAAACAATATAGGAAGGAATAACAAGTATCCCCATTGCGGGCATGGAAATGACTCGCATTGCATAAACACATGTGGGTATCTTTGTGAGAAGCTTAATGCTGTGCAGTAATTTGTTTTCTCACTCTGGTAACTTTAATATGAATGATTTAACGCTTAAATGCAATCAGTGTAAAAAGTTCCCAAAAATCCTCATGCAGTCATAACAAGTTTGGGGTCTGTTTATAGAGAGAGGCACAATGCGGAAGACAGATGTGGAAAACTAGCGCCCACCAGACAAGGGCCTCCTTCAGTTCTCTGCTGTGCTCTTTTTCAAGATGGAGGGCTTAAGTTACAGAACTAACTTCCTGGATTACATCAAACAGAGCCCTTCCCCTCCTCCCGGTGCCTTTCTCTTCTCTTCTCTTCTCTTCCTTCTCTTCTCTTCTCTTCTCTTCTCTTCTCTTCTCTTCTCTTCTCTTCTCTTCTCTTCTCTTCTCTTCTCTTCTCTTCTCTTCTCTTCTCTTCTCTTCTCTTCTCTTCTCGCCTGTCTCATCTTGTTCTCTTGTTATGTCTCTAGTCTTGTCTCTTTTCATCTTATATCCTCTTCTCTCATCTTGTCTCATCTCTTTGTTATGCATCTCATCTTGTGTCTTATTTCTTGTATTGTCAACTTCATTTCTATCCTTTACTCCCCATGTCTGTGTGCCACATGTGTTTAGGGCACACGACCGCATGCCCTGCACCACCCACCTTTTTATGAAAAGCACAGTGGTGGAAACCCAGAGACTTTGTAGGGTTTGTAGAGCATCATGACCTCGGGCAACACAGGAGAGAGAGCGAGAGAGAGTTCTGTGAGCGGAGGAGGGGCAGGAGGGTCACGGGACTAGACTGTGAAAGTCAAAGCGTTGCTATGATCCGCTCAAGCATGGAGAGTGCTGATCCCGTCTTAGGGGAGAGAAGTGGATGCGATGAGTTTGGGGGGGGGGGGGGGGGGGGGGGGGGCAACAAGGGGTCCTGCTCAGGAAGGGGAGTGCGGATGGGATGTGGCACGTTATCTGGCCAAAAATATGCAGCTGTATTTACCACCTCTGTTTGTTGTTCCCGTAGAAAGCTCCAGGATGGGAATTTTCTGTGTCACTGCCTCAAAGGATTTTGGCTGAGGCTTTGTTGATCCTGTGTTGTTGTAGAAAAGGGGAATAAGATTTAAGCATTAGCCATGTCAGGCAGGATTTAACACTCTGGTCCCCAAACCTCTCACCATTTAGGCAACTCTTCCCCGAGTGCTTAGCCCTCGACGGCCTGCCCAGCGGCCCACTGGGTGGAGAGAGACAAGGTTGGTTCTCTCTCTCACACTCGTGCATTTCCGCTTTTCCGGCATCCATCCAATGGAAAAATAAGGTTCAAGCCACTTGATTTTGTGTCATGCTTCCTGGAGCATGCCAACTTTCAATTACAGCACCTCCAGTCCACCTTGCACTTTGGCCATGGCTATCTGACAGCTCCCCTGCTGTTGTTTGTGGCTGGTGGCCAACTGATTCCCAGCGCATTATGTTTCTCCGACCAACTGAGAGATAGTTGGTTGTTTTCCATTAGGCTATGAGTTATCACTATCTGATGGGGCACTCTAACCTTGACAGATGCCTGGCTGAATCACAGCACGAGGATGAACTTGGAACATGGAACTTCTTTGTCACAGGAGATTCTTATAGCATTTTAATGTTGATATACATGTATGTTGTCAGATTATAATCGAGGCTTATGTTTGTTCATGTGATCATAGCAGGAAAAATGCTAATCTAGCGTACTAGTACACGACAGACTAAAATTAATCCTAATTCTTCCTTTTAAACTGATTATGTGTTCATGAGAGACTTCATTTGATCTCTTTGTATTAATCTTGTATTAAGTCATTATGGTGTTTGATTAAGATTTGATGTAGTCCCATATCTGATGATTACTTCTAAAAGTCTGGGGACACCAGAATGATGCAAAAGAAGGACCTTCAGTGCTTTTCTAGAAATAGCAGTCTCACATGAGCTAAAATAAGAAAGAAAAGGCTGAAAAGACACACTGTTGGTTATTATATTTTTTGCTTTAAGTCATTAATGTCTCATATTTATGGAAGCCTGTTTCTGCCTCAGGGTAAAAACTAAATCAGGTAATTTTGAGGTAATTAAATAAGAAATAAAGTCACAATTTCACATAGTGACATTATGAAAATTACAGTGGATAGAGTTTTTTTGTACACTACAGTTTGGTGTAAGTAGGAAAGTAATACTTTATTCAGTAAGGATGCATTACTTTCATCAAAAGTGAAAGGAAAATCCCTTAAAGAATCCTTAAAAACAAATCACAGTTTCCTCAAAAATATCAAGCAGCACAATTGTTTTCAACATTGATAATAATAAGAAATGTTTCTTGAGCACTAAATTGCCATATTAGAATAATATCTGTCAATCTCAGGAATAAATTACGGTTTAAAATACACTGAACAAAATTATAAATGCAACACTTTTGTTTTTGCCCCCATTTTTCATGAGCTGAACTTAAATATCTAAGACTTTTTCTATGTACACAAAGGCCTATTTCTCACAAATATTGTCCACAAATCTGTCTAAATCTGTGTTAGTGGGCACTTCTCCTTTGCCAAGATAATCCATCCACCTCACAGGTGTGGCATATCAAGATGCTAATTAGACAGCATGATTATTGCACAGGTGTGCCTTAGGCTGGCCACAATAAAATGCTTTATAGCCTTTAAAAGGCTATATAGGGTCCAAAAACCAGTCAGTATCTGGTGTGACCACCATTTGCCTCACGCAGTGCAACACATCTCCTTCGCGTAGAGATGATCAGGTTGTTGATTGTGGCCTGTGGAATGTTGGTCCACTCCACTTCAATGGCTGTGCGAAGTTGCTGGATAGGCCTAAGGCACCAGCCTAAGGCACACCTGTGAGGTGTATGGATTATCTCCGCAATGAAGAAGTGCTCACTAACACAGATTTAGACATATTTGTGAACAATATTTGAGAGAAATAGGCCATTTGTGTACATAGAAAAAGTCTTTGATCTTTGAGTTCAGCTCATGAAAAATGGGGGTAAAAACAAAAGAGTTGCGTTTATAATTTTGTTCAGTGTATAATGAAATTGATTATAGTTTATTTTAAATTGTAATATTTCACAATATTACTGTTTTTATTGTAGTTTTGAGCCTTGGTGAGCATTAGAGGTTTCTTTCAAAAACAATAAAAAATCTTACCTACTCAAAATTTTGAACGGTACATATTTTCACTAGAATAACACTTTCAAATAATACTATAATATTGTAATACTGTATGTAAGAAAATTGAACACATGATTATTATTTCACATAATATGTAGCAAGATAATATTTTGTATGTACACTGGTTGTAATGTTTTCCAGATAAGGTTGGGCTTTTACAGTTTCTCTTCTTTTCTCGGTTTTTCTTCTTCTCACCTGCATCTAATTGACCCCCCTCCACGGTTGCCTTTGGTTTGCTCACTGTGGACTTGAAGGGATGATTTTCTGTAAAGCTGCATTGAAGCAATAGTGTGTGCTATGAAAACTCTATACAAATAAAATGTATAAGGCGTTTCTAAAGACATGCACTTTGATTGACAGAATGAAACTGACATTCACCCTTTCTTTGAGCTTTATTGTGTGCTTGTATTCTCCTAAAGCTTTTCACCACCTCTATCCACCTGAGAACAACCAACTGTTGTAGCTCCTTCTAGTCCAAGGTTATTAGCAGTTTCTATCCTTCCATCGCCGGGAACCAAGAGTGCTGACAAAGAGGCATTGTTTGGAGTTGTCCAGGTTATGTGGTTTACAAAGAAGAACCAGACCTGATGCAGGGAGCCTTTTGCATGGTTTCAGAACTTCAAAAAGTGTATTTTTTTTTAATGGAAGTATCCTTTACTTTTGAATGCTTTTGTTTGTATTTAAGACCCGCAAAATAGTGTCTTTGGCAGGGGGGTTGGTGTTTGAGGATGCAGTGGGGCGTGTCTATGATGTCCATCCCCCTTACCCTCACGACCCCGGTTCTGCCTGGATAGCGCTGCATGGGCCCTTGCCTGGGTCACCTGCAAAGGATTAGGCTGTGGTTGGTGGACAGTTGTTGTTTGAGGAGCGTCTGGGCACGTCAGGGGTACAGGAAAGGGGAGGAACAGAATGGGGTGAGTGGCCTGGTGAGTCGTCTCGCCTGCAGATGCCCAGACCTCACCCCTGCAGGGAGCAGCACACCAGGGGACAGCAAACACAACAATCAGCCTCTACTCCAACACTTTTGCTTGTGAAATGGCTTTGATGAATTCAGCTATTATTTACTACTTGAACTCATATGCTGTTTTTTTTTTCAGTGGGACACAAAATTAGATAATTTTTTTCATACAATTGTTCATTGTGACCAAATATGTCAAGCTCCAAAAAATAATAAGTTAAAATTAGGGCTGTCATTTAAACGCGTTATTAACGGCGTTAACGCAAACCCATTTTAACGCTATTAATTTTTTTATCGCGAGATTAACGGTCTTTTTGGCCTAGCAAACTTTGTCGTTTTTTTCACATGCTTTTGCAACAGGACGCGGCATGCGCTGCGCTGCTTTAAGAAACCCATTAATTTCACAAGGACATTTTGTTGCTTCGTCGACCAAAGCGCAAGCGCAGCGGCACGCACACCGTGATCAAAATTCAAAATAGTTCAACTTTTGCCGCTGTGACGATTACCAGCGCGACCAGTAGAAACTTTTTGGCATCCAAAAAGTTCTGAAAACCGGATCTAGCTAGACCGGAAACGCGCTTTTTGCGAGCCGGCCAAATAGTAGGTTAACGTTACGTTTTGAGTGGATGACTAGCACGAGACGCCAAAATGGATGCCAATAAGATTCTGAATTGAAAGTTTACTTTTTAAAAGTTGCCAAATGGTCCCATTGACAAGACCAAAGTGATCTGTGTGTTTTGTCGTTGTGAACTGAGCTATCATCGCAGCACGTCCAGTCTGAAACACCACTTGATGGCCAAGCACACACACAGCTGATGCAAATTCTCCAAACCCTCGTCAATATCATAATATATAAGCTTAATATAATATTATAAGCTTTCCCATCACAGGAATAAACTACATTTTACATTATATTAAAAAAGAAACAATATATATTGTTAATGTTTTTACTGTAGTTTTGATCAAATAAATGTAGCTTTGGTGTGCACAAGACAGTTCTTTCATAAACAAAAAAAATCATACCTACCCCAAACTTTTGAACGGTAGTACAGAAATAATTAAATACAGTGTTAGAAGATAAACAGAGGGACGTTTCAACAGTCTTTTCATTATCTGCAAACTATTTATTTAAGAATTTATAAGGAATGTTGACCTGGGACTGACTGTTTAACTCATTAACTAGATTAATAAAAGAGAATAAAGGGATGAGTAACAGAAGAAACAAAGAGCGCATCCCTTAGCACAAGTGTCAGAAACCTCTGGAGGGAACCCGAGATTGAATATGCCACGGCTTCTGTACTCTGTGCCAGTGCGAGCCAGCAGAGAGGGGTGACAAAGCCAGCGGAGAGCCGCATCACTACACCCGCCTCTGTCAATAATGACAAGACAGCATTCATTGATATTCTCATGGAAAAATAATGTGTTAATAAGGACCCTCTCAGAAGATTACCCAACCTCGCCCCGCTAATCAGCCTCTTTGTAAAGGTCCATAAATCACCAAACTAATAGCACGGCGGATATTAATAACTCAAATTATGATTTATATCTTTGTTGTCGTCTGTGAAAGGATCCCTCACCTCCTTACATTTTCAATCAATATCATCAAAATGCTAACGAGCGAATGGCTGTAATTACCTTCATGGGGGGGACAACACTAATTTAGTTCTCTCTTTTTTATTCTGAAACGCTACCAAGCAGACATGGAGCTACTGCGTGCGTATACCTGTTGCACAAACAAAGCAGGCAGCGTGTTAGTCTATGAAGAAGACATTAGCTGTCAAAACATGGTCATCATATTTTTTTGCTTCTGAGCTTTGGCTTTCCAAATAAGACATCAGTCAAGGATTAATAACTGCTCAGTGACTAGCATGAATTAAATATTACAGTATATTACAAGGTGGATGTTTGTTATTACCGTAAGCTACTTGACACTAATCTTACACTTTAATTTCTTAACATTTGTTAATGCATTAGGTTTCATACACTACCAATGAACACATTTTTTAATTCATTTATTCACTCTTCTGTCGCCCTACTGGTTGGAAACTAAATTGTCCATTGCCGCTGTCGTAAATAATCTAGCCTACCGTCGCACGCACGCTCGCTGTTTATCCAGCACCGGCTTTAGAATGAACGATGTCCACAGACAAGGTAGAGTATGTTACATGATTTCATGAAAGGATGATGTATTGCGACATCAGAAACGAAGAAAAACTAAATAATGACTATTGTAGCGCTTGACGTAAAGCAGTCGAATTTTGTAGTTCTTTTTGTGGTCGGGTTCCTACCCGAACCCCGAAGTTACATAGTGCCAGTAAAAGCGACACAGACCCGTCAGGCTATGGCAGAAGTGCCTTTCACCCTGTTACGACTTGATGAACCACTGATAAGATTTTGGAAACATTATTTTAAGGTCAAAAATGTTGCTTTAATGTTACAACCACATTTAATTAGCAAGTCTAAAGTGCTTTTTTTTGTATGTATATTTTTTTTATTTTTGTCTTGTCTTTATTAAAGCTTAAAAGGTCCCCATTGTAATTGCCTGGAAAAGAGCGACTAGTACATTCCTAAAAAATTCTCCTGTGTTCTACGGAAAAAATACATATATATTGTATATCATACATGGTTGGAACGACATGATTACAGAATTTTTATTTATGGGGATCTATCCCTTTAAGAGGTTATGAGCATTTTCACATAGAGTAATATTTGCTTGTCTTTTTAGCATTTCCGTTCTCCTGATATAAGTGAAATGTTTGAGTTCTTGTTTAGCAAAAGTCACCATGTGACACTGAGGTTTAGGGGTTCACCTCATTCGACAATGCAGTGATTCAGATCTCGGGCCAGGACTTTTTCTCTGGCCGGCATGATGTCAGCCTCAAGCTTTTGTCAAAGTCTGATAAGACCACTAACACAATGGAATCTTCTGGAAGGCTGCTTGAATGATAACCCATAACAAAAAAGGAACGGAGAAAGAAGGGAGTACGGCAGTTTAATAAAAACTTTCCCCGCTCTGGGATTTCAAGGCTTTTTCTGAGGTGACTGAGGTTATCAGTCTTGTTTTTAGCCGCGTGAGCTGCACAGCAAAGCAATCACACAAACAAATTAATTAGTCTTCCAACAATAGGGCCTTGATAAATTGAACCACTTGCATCTCATAGACCGTTGTTCCATGTTCGCTTTTTTAATCTCAGTCTTTTCAACACAGACTTGAGAGTGATGTTTACATTTAGTCTTTGTAACGAGACATTGCACATCGGTTTGCAATAAACAGCTAATTATCATATCTCTGGCTACAGCTTAATTATATTTGCATAAAACTTCTTTGTCTCGTTGTCTCAACAGAGCCGGCGCTACCTTGTCTTTTTATTGCTCAGTTTTTATTTACATGCCTGAAATATGCTCAGATTTACACATCTTTAAGTTTTTTTTCCCCCCGCATTGCCTCAGGTTGCCTCTAAAAGAAAATGTGAAGGTCGAGGACTGTTTCTTTCTTATTTTCATTTTAACCCAACTATACTGGTTTAGAGATTTGTGCAAAGTTGCTGTTTTCACTCATGCATGTTAAGTAATTCATTTTAATTATTCTTTTTTTTTTTACTTAACAGGAAGTCACATAATTATCAATCTTCATTTTTTTTTAAACACTTGTGCTTTGCACGAGCACACGGCATGGGAAATTAGTAAAAGAAGGCATTAAAAGGACAAAATGCATTCAGCTTCGGAAATGTATTTACAAATTATTTTCTCAGTGCTTTGCCTCGAGGGGAAAGGAGACTGTGTCTTCATTCAATTATCAACTTTAAGCAGAGTGCACTCATTAAAGGAAGCTCATTACAGGTACAGCCCACACGATTCAACCCCTGACTGACTGTTTGCTACATTACTTCTCACATACGCTCAAAACAGAGCACGAAATAGGAGAGTGTGTAAGATGGGCCATCCCCTTAATCTAGTAGCAAAATATGCACTTATTTGTTGCCAGATGAATGTCATATATTTAGAAATGGGCCCATCATATCATATGGATGTATATAAAATGAAGCATTTAATATTTAACATTTTCCTGACAGATTTTTTTGATGTGATTATAATAGTCACATTTATAATTGGATTGTGCATTAGTGTTTATATTTTTGTTTGAAATATTTAGCAATTATGGATGATCAATTATTGGGTGCAGGGGAGGTGGATCTATAGGGAGTCATATTGTATCTCTTTAGTCCATCGTGAAAAATGATTAGGTGAATTATCTCATTATTGCAAACAGGTGGCACATCTTACCCCCCACTCACCCCATCCTTTTTTATTCTTAACTCTTTCCTCGCTATTGATGGAAATTTCCGTCATTTGTGAGAAAAACGTCTCAGGTTACTATTGTAACCATAGTTCCCTGAGAACAGGGAACGAGACGATGCGTCGAAACGCTGCGGGAACGCCTTCTGCGTGATTGCGTCTGAAGCATCTATGCCAACTAGTCCAATGGAAAAAGGGAATGAGCGTCACGGGCGGGTGACGTCATGACCAGGAAAGGATAAGAGCACTTCCGCTGCTCGCCGGCATTTAGCTTCGACAGTGCCGAAGCAAGCCGATCGCAGGGACGCCAGAAGTATGGCAGGGGGACGCATCGTCTCGTTCCCTGTTCTCAGGGAACTATGGTTACAATAGTAACCTGAGACGTTCCCTTATCGAAAAGGGAACTTCGAGATGCGTCGAAACGCTGCGGGAACGAGAATACCCAATGCGCCATAATTCAAGTACCTGAGTGTCAGACTGTTCAGCTAAGCACTAAGCACCTGAGAACCTGGGGCAGCATCCAGGTCCAAACTGTAAAATCTCACGAATGTGAGCGGAGAGGACCAGCCCGCCGCATCACAAACATCTTGGAGAGAAACCCCATGCAACAAGGCTTTAGAAGCCGCCATACTCCTGGTGGAATGAGCTCGGACCACCAAAGGACAAGGCTGGCCCGAGTACTCATAAGCAAGTGAAATAGCCTCGACTATCCACTTACTGACTGTCTGTTTTGAAGCAGGAAGACCTTTTTTAGGTGATCCAAAGCAAATAAATAGTTGATCGGACTTCCTGATTGAGGATGTCCGATGTACATATGTGTCCAATGCTCGCACTGGACACGACAAGTGCAGTCTTTCCTGGTCCGCAGTTGCAAACGGAGGAGGACAGAAAGCCTGCAGCACAATAGGCCTCGGAGTCAAGGTCGGCACCTTAGGGACGTATCCCTGTTTTGGATAAAGGAACGCCTTGACCATCCCCGGAGCAAATTCAAGGCAGGTGGGGGAGACCGAAAGAGCCTGAAGGTCACCAACTCTCTTGAGGGACGAAATAGCTAGGAGAAAGATGGTCTTAAGAGTAAGGAACTTCTCTGAGACCGATTCTAAGGGCTCGAATGGAGCCCTAGACAGGCCTTCTAGAACTACAGTCAAATCCCAAGCTGGCACCTTAGTGCGAGTTGCAGGCCTCAGCCTCAAAGTGCCACGAAGGAAACGTGTAATCAGGGGGTCTCGACCCAGAGATATACCTCCCACCATGGTATGATAAGCCGCAATGGCTGCCACGTAAACTTTTAGTGTAGAAGGACATAGACCTGACACAAAGCGCTCCTGCAGGAACTCGATTACTGTGTTGACAGAACAATTAACCGGATCCCACTGATGTCGGTGACACCATAAGGAGAAGACTCTCCATTTAAGCGCATAGAGTTTCCTCGTAGCTGGAGCTCTGGAGCTTAGGATGGTCTCAACAGCCTCAGCTGAAAGACCACTATCTACAAGTTGGGCCCCCTCAGAGGCCAAACCCAAAGATTCCATATCTCTGGCCGAGGGTGAAATATTGTGCCCCCGGCCTGAGACAGAAGGTCCCTCCTCAAAGGGATCTCCAATGGAGGCCCGTCTAACAGAAGGATCAGGTCCGCAAACCAGATCCGACTTGGCCAGCGTGGTGCTACTAGCAGTAGGCTTATCCCACACTGACGGACCCGCTCCAGAACTCCTGGGAGCAGAGCAACAGGGGGAAAGGCGTACAGACGTAGCCTCGGCCACGTCTGCACCATGGCATCCAGCCCCAGGGGGGCCGGGTGAGTAAGTGAATACCAGAGGGGACAGTGCGTCGTGTTGTGAGACGCGAACAGGTCCACCTCTGCTCTGCCATATGCCTCCCAGATTTTCTCCACCGCCTCGGGGTGGAGTCTCCAATCCCCTGGCCTCAGCTCCTGCCTCGACAGGATGTCTGCTCCTATATTCTGGTCCCCAGGAATATACACTGCCCTCAGGGAGAGTACCTTCCCCAGAGACCACAGGAGGATCCGGTGCGCCAGTTTGCAAAGCGGACGCGACCTCAGACCCCCCTGGCGGTTCAGATAAGAGACCACAGATGTGTTGTCTGTTCGAACGAGCACATGATGGCCTCTTAGGTCCGGAAGGAAATGTCTCAACGCATTGAAGACAGCCATCATCTCCAGGCAATTGATGTGCCACGAAAGATGATGGCTTTTCCACAGACCCTGAACCGAGTGGCCTTCCATTACCGCTCCCCAGCCGGTGAGGGAAGCATCTGTCGAGATAGTAGCTCGATGGCAAAGAGCTCCCAACACCGGGCCCTGGGTTAAGAACCAGTGTTTCTTCCATATCTCTAAGGCACGAAGGCATCGCCGCGTAACCTTGATCATACGGAATGGGTTTCCCCTCGGGGAGAACCCTCTGGTCCTGAGCCACCACTAGAATTCCGCTAGAATCAGCCAGTCGTCGATATAATTCAGAATGCGAATGCCCTGAAGCCTGAGAGGGGCTAAAGCTGCATCCATGCATTTCGTGAACGTGCGGGGTGACAAAGCTAGGCCGAAAGGAAGAACCCGATACTGGTATTCTTTGCCCCTGAAAGAAAACCTTAGGAACTTCCTGTGCTGAGGGAGGATGGAGATATGGAAGTATGCATCCTTCAGATCTATCGTGACAAACCAGTCCTCGGATCTGATTTGAGTCACGATCTGCTTGAGGGTCAGCATCTTGAACTTGAGTTTCTGAACTGACCGATTCAACAGGCGAAGATCTAAAATGGGACGCAACCCTCCATCCTTTTTTGGAACAATGAAGTAACGGCTGTAAAAACCCGACTCTCTGTCGGGTGAGTACACCTGTTCTATAGCCTCTTTTGCTAACAGGGCCCTTACTTCTTGCTCCATTACCAGAGCCTGCTCGGGACGTACCACTGTGGGTAACACCCCGCTGTAACGAGGAGGACGAGAGCCAAACTGGATTCTGTATCCTTTCTCTACAATCTGCAGGACCCAATGAGAAATATTCGGCAGAAGCTTCCACGCTGCCAGAAAATTTACTAAGGGAACCAGCCTCTCGAGGCTGGTCTCTGGTGTTACTGAGAGAGCCAAATCTGGAGCCTGAAACATACCGGCAGGAACTACCTGACCTGACTGCTCTAAAACCCCCCTCAGAGGGCGCGAAACCGATGCTGTGCCGCAGCACAGCACCAGCGACTCGCTGGAGACCACTGCGCCCTGAAGCACCAGAGGTGGCAGGGTTGGCAGGAGGGTCTCGTGAGGACCCCGAAGTGGAACGGGCACCGTGCACTGAGGTGAACACCGCTCCACCCCGGTCGGGGCTGTCCTCACAGGTCTGATGCCTAAGCATCAGGACCTTTTTTTTTTTTTTGAACCGAAGCTTTCTTCGCCTGAAGAACGGTCCTCAGATCCGGCTTAGGCTTAGTCGACTTCGGTTGAGAGGGCTGCGTCTGTCTCCAGTATCTTCGTGGAGGAGCACGAGACGCAACACTCTCTTTCTGTTGCACATGATATGATGAGCTAGATGGCTGGGGCTGCTCACGCCCAGCAGCCCCAGGGGGCTGGACACGGCGAGGGATAAACTTTTTAAAAGCGTCCGACTGTTTTTTAGCATCCTGGAATCTTTCTACTACAGCGTGAACTGCGTCACCAAAGAGACCAGACGGTTCAAGCGGAGCATCTAACAAAAAAGTACGATCTTTCTCTTTAATATCAGATAGATTGAGCCATAAATGTCTCTCAGTGGCTACCAAAGCTGCCATAGACCGCCCAATTGCTCTGGCGGTCTCTTTAGTAGCCCTGAGAGAAAGATCGGTCGCCCTACGAAGTTCTCGAACATCGTCATGACTTATTCCCTCACTATTATCCAGATCCCCCAGCAGATCAGCCTGATAAGCCTGAAGCAGTGCCATAGTGTGCAGGCACGCTCCGGCTTGACCTGCTGCCGAATAAGCTTTGCCCACTAAACTAGATGTATTTCTTAGCGGTCTAGTGGGCAAAACTGGGGCTTTAATAGAAGATGCGGGACCAGGCGCGAGATAACTCGCTAGATTTTGTTCAACCTGGGGCATCGAACTATAGCCGTAATCTTTAGACCCTCTTATTTTAGAATATATATTAGACTGAGGGACAAAGACACGAGATGAGAACGGCTTTTTCCATGATTTAGATAATTCATCGTGTAAATCAGGAAAAAAAGGAAGCCCTCGCGGTGGAGATAGTGTGGCTGAAGAAAGATAACGCTCGTCTAATCTGCTTTTGGGACGAGTGTTTTTAGTTTCAGATGGCCAGTCAATATTTAATCTTTCTACAGCTCGTGACATGACATCCACCAGCTCATCATACGCTGGGGAAAAAATTGTAATTCCCTTTCCCCCGTGTGTGCATTATCACTGTCCATACTGACAACATCAACTTCCTCAGAAGATGAGCACTGTAATAAGGGGCTCTCTCCCGGGCGGAAGAAACCGCAAAGCGTGCTTCCGACACCGGGGGAGGAGAGCTGGATCTCCCGGGTAAGGAAGGAGAAAGGGCCCTCGGACCCGTCTCGATCCCCTCCGAGAGATCCAATTGCGATCCCCAGGAATGCATTCTCCGCGTTGCCTCGGCAGACGCGGGTCCTGATCCCTGAGGATCGCGAGCCTGCCCACTCTGTTTGTCGAAGAGTGACAGGCGGGATCTGAGCATGCGAAGCGGTAGCTTCTCACAGTGCTGGCACTCAGCCCCCTCGAAGGCTGAGGCTGCATGCTCAAATCCCAAACAAATCACACAAAGCTCGTGTGTGTCCCCACCCGTTAAATAACGCGGGCAGGGAGGAACACACTGTTTGTAGACTTGTTTCGCCATCGATACCAACAATATTGACAGACAACAATAAATAGACGGGGACAGTTTAGACACAGATCGCTTGCTGAGGCACAGAAGCTAAATGCCGGCGAGCAGCGGAAGTGCTCTTATCCTTTCCTGGTCATGACGTCACCCGCCCGTGACGCTCATTCCCTTTTTCCATTGGACTAGTTGGCATAGATGCTTCAGACGCAATCACGCAGAAGGCGTTCCCGCAGCGTTTCGACGCATCTCGAAGTTCCCTTTTCGATAAGGGAAGCTGAATTTTTCAGCTTTCTGTGTGTTCACTGTTATGCGGTAGGGGGCGCTAATCTAAGCAGACAGGTTTCAGGTTTGACTTCAGGACAGGGGAGACAGAGCGTCTTTCGGTCTCTCGTCTTCATCCCTACACGCAAACATCTCAAAATTGGCACCTAGTCAAGCATCAGAGGTCTGTGACATGCAGCGCGTTCAGGGTCCTTGTGACATGCAGCTCGGAAAAAAGCCACATTACTTTTTGATTCAGTAAGACATCATTCATGATTCATCTCGAAATGTCTCACCTCCCCACTTCCTCAGTGTCCTTTGTCTTACTGGAGAAAAAATATTAATTCGATACATTCTTCTCCCTGTTCTTTCTTTCGATATATTGCATGTTCAGATATTCATACAACAAAATATTCTGGGGGCCATGAAATTTTTGTAAAAATTGTCAAAAACGGCAACTTTAAAAAAAAAAAAGCTTGTGGGGAAAGATTACATTTTTGGGCTCTTTTTATTATAGAGGAACGTGTAGTGAGGACAGTAGGAAAGCCAGATTTCGCGAGCTAGGTTTAAACTCACGCCTCTCATATAAGTGTGACAGCACGACAAGCAGGAATGATCTCATCCCCTTGAATCACATAACAAACACAAAAACGTCTAGTTTACCCAATGTCCCAGCTTGTTCTTTCTTTCTGTCTTCTGATTGCTCTGAATAAGGTTAAAAGAAGAAGGCCCAAGACTTCACATCCACCTCTCTTTTTTTAAAGTACTTGTCAGCGAATTAAAGTAGATGGGAACTAAAAGCAAAGGTGGAGAAATGTATTTATGAACGTAATTTCTTTGAGTTTCACGCTGTGTGAGAGTAATTACTGTAGCCTCTATAGGCAGAGTTAAGGGGATTGACTGTAATCACGGGTATAATGAGAGTCGTGGCAGAACTCTCTCACACAATATAAGGTCAAACATGTCATCGTAGGCAGCCTTTCATTTTCTTTTGGAACCGTCAGTGCTTTAATAGTTCCCTGACTGACATTAACAGAAAAACGGGGGCTGTATTTCTCAAATCTATGATAACTTATATGAATATATGTGAAAGTGGTTCACTGTTCAGAGAGATTGGTGGGAGAAGTCACACAGTTTTGTACTGACCCAGGCCTTCTGTCCACCTCTTTGCCTTTTTCTAAGAAGTGAAAATGGTCTCAGATCACAATGAAAAGACAAGCTATCCTACTGGCTACAGGCTGCCATATTGAGAGATTCCTGGATTATTCATTTTACCTAGATTTACACCCCGACATTCCTCAAAGGCATGATGTTATGATGATAAAATGTTTCCTTCGTGTAGAATTTCTCTGCAGATTATGAAAGAAATGTCTTTGTTCTTGTTTTCGGAGAGAAGTCTACTCTGCAGGCTATAGAGAGTTGCATTTGAAAGACGTGCTCTATATTTTAATGTATTTACAACCCTCATGGTACCAAGTTTCAATAACCTTGCTGTAATGTCAGCTTAGATTGTTTGCTTCAAAGCAGCAACCTGCCGAGCAGAGGCAAACACAATAAACAGGCTTTAGTGCGTTATTCTAAGCACTCAGCAAGACCTGATTCAGATTGGAAAATGTGGATTAAATAAAAGTTTCATATGATTTGGCTGCTCTGGCCACGTAGCTAAATCCTTTATGTCGGGTAGCTTCAGTTTCAATAGGATCTACTGGTACGTTATAAGGGATTCCATTCAGAATTAAAATGAGAAATTTGATCCATCCATCCATCCATCCATCCATCCATCCATCCATCCATCCATCCATCCATCCATCCATCCATCCATCCATCCATCCATCCATCCATCCATCCATCCATCCATCCATCCATCCATCCACAATTTTGTTAGATAATAGTTCTCACAACAAAAGGAAACATGGTTTATGCCTCTAAAATGCATCAAATCAGTACCATGTTTGTGGAATGTGCCAACATAAAGTTGTTTTGTTAACCTGACATGTTGAATGTTTATATCCTTGTGACCTCTGACCTTTGAGTGATGATCAAACCTTATTTTAGCTCACAACACTCAGGGCTTTCCCCACAAGCTCATTTGTATCTGATACTTCTCTATTTCAACAAACAATCTAACGTAGCACAACGGTAAACACACTTCTGGAGATCGCTTAGTCTGTGCATTGCGGCTTAAAAGAAAATGAAGACTAGCAAACAAAGGCCAGTGTTATCATGAGACATAACGTGTGTTTGTGAAATCTACCAAACTGTGACTGGATTTGATGCTCTGCCAATGCTAATACAGAAGCAATCCTCATCCGCTGGGAAAGAATGATGCTAAGCTAAAAGAAGCTTCATCTAAACCAGACTCAGTTCTTTTTGATGTACAGCACTTCAAACCAGTTTTTCTTGAGTGTAACCAAACATGTTAACTTATCCCCATTAGGCTCATGATGTTTAGACTGCAGAAACCAAAACTGGAAAATTGAACAAAAGCACCCGACGAGACTAGCGAAAAAAGGAAGATAGAAGAGAAAAGCAACCCAGACGGTTCAATTAATTTTATTCATAATTTCTCGGTCCAAAAAAAAATAATAAAAAAAAATCACAGAGCAAAATCCATTTGTCTTTACCACACAGAAAGATGAAATTGGTCCCAGTGACCTATTTTTTTGAGGTTTTCCTCATTCTCGCTGGTACGAAGCCTTTGACTTTCACAATGTGCCTGTATTGTCTTTATGCAATGGACCTTTTTTGCAGCTCACCAGGTGAATGAAAACCAATCGTCGGGTCTGGCGTTCCCTCGCAGAAGTCATCAGGAAAAAAATATTACCTCATTCCAAGCGGCGAAGAATCCTCTTTTATGGAGACATAATGACTTAAAGTTTAATCTCTTCCGTGTTCACCTTTATGAAAAGAGCACAATGATCCATTTGAAGTAAGTTAAATTACACATTTAAATGGAGACGTGTAATATACTTAGTTAAAGTGGGTTTGACCACTGCACCAGTTAATCAGGGGCCGCCCCATTAAAATTGGACCGGAGCCCAGGTTCTATGATCATATTTTAGTGGTCGGAGGGGTTTTTCTGGAGTGTGTGTGTGAGAGAAAGTATACTCGTCCCGTTTCCCTATTTGTCCACACCCTTTCCTTTTGAGCTGTGTATCGTAGAGTTTTGAGTGGAAAGAACATCAAAGCTGTTCAAAGGACTGACACTTTCTTTTCCCTACCTTTCAGAAGTCTTAAATCCAGCTAAAGCTCAAAGCCTGTTCTGTCCGGTCTCTAAGCAGACAGGTTTCAGGTTTGACTTCAGGACAGGGGAGACAGAGCGCCTCGGGGTCTCTCCTCTTCATCCCTCCACGCAAACATCTCGAAATGGCACCTAGTCAAGCTTCAGAGGTCCGTGACATGCAGCGCGTTCAGGGTCTGGGTGACATGCAGCTCGGAAAAAAGCCACATTACTTTTTGATTCAGTAAGACATCATTCATGATTCATCTCGAAATGTCTCACCTCCCCCACTTCCTCAGTGTCCTTTGTCTTATTGGAGAAAAAATATTAATTTGATACACTCTTCTACACACAATTAGGGGATCATTGCGGAGTCTGACACTTCTGTGCAGTAATCCGTTTTTTAATTTAAGAGGGTTTGGTTGCGTTACGTTAGACAGACTCTGGTGCAGTTAGTTAATTATTATTACTGTTTTAAGATGGAAATGAAATATGCCGTATTGTGTCTAAAAGATGAGCAGCTTCATTACAGAGTATTTTAAAATATGGTTCAGTTCGTTAACATTAGTTACACTAACAATTATATTTATTAATCTCGATTATTGTCTAATATATATTAAATTAACATTATCTAAAGTATTAAAGGGTACCTATCATGGAATTTTGAAAATTACCTTTCATGTAGTGTGTAACATAGATCTAAGTGAATGAAAACATCCTGCAAAGTTTTAAATATGAAAGTTCAACGTATACAAAGTTATTATCTCTCAAAAGTAAGAGTCGACTCTGAGTCGTTGATATGAATCGATAGACGAACGATGCATTTTCTCTAACTTTCGTACGTCACTTGTCCAAGTTATTTGAATAAGATACGCCCACTCATTGCATTAGGAGACACCAGGGAAAACATCATGTCGACGAGACGCTGCTGTGTTTTGAAGTGCGACGCAAAAGCAAACTTTTTTCATCTGCCCAGTGAGGAGCATTTGAAGACAGTGGCTACAGTTCATAACTATACCACAGAAGTATTATAGCCCGAACTTGTTCTGTGTTCGCGTCATTTTGAAGATGATTGCTTCACAAACCTAAATGCTATAAAGTATGAATTTGCGAGCCGGCTGATACTGAAGGAGGGAGGTTCAGTACCGAGTTTATTTGGATCAGCTTCCTTCTCCGAATCACAATCTGTAAGTAGGCTGTTGCTTTTATGTTTGTATCATGTTCTATAATTATTTTGTGTGTTGTGTACGCACAGGCACAGCGCAGCTTCTAGCAGCTAACTTAGGTCTTCAATGTCAATTGTATTGAAATATGTGAAGTGTTTGTCGTTGTTAATGGAGTTGTCACAGGGCTCTCGAGTGTCACGCATCACGCATTGAGCGTGACAGTCACTCATTTCGGTCTTTTGTCACGCTCTCCGGCCACACATTGTATTTCTCACGCTGAAAAACTATTTGTAATATATTTAATATGCCGCAGTGCCCAAAACTCACTCACTGTGGAACCGGCAGGATTCAAGCGCGTCTCCTCCAGTGTTGCCAGGTCCGTATGCCTGCACTGTTTCCGCGGGTTGTTTGTGTAGTGCACGCTGGTTGACGCGATTGTTTTATCCACTGGAACATGATTGTTATTGAGGAAACACCCGGGAACGCTATTTGAATATTTTTGGCCGTGATTGGGTTAGTTTGATGAGCAATTGGGCTGGTTTTGTTGTGCAGACCTGGCAACCCTGGTCTCCTCTGGTGTTGTTCGTCTGGTGTTGTTAGCCAATCAGAAAATAGCACTGTTGTATCTGGGTAAGATCTAGCGCAACAACCAATGACACCCCGTCGGCTGGGTGTCTAACATATTACCACAGATTAGCGTCACGCAAAGGCGGGGTTTGGAAAAATGACTCGCTAAACGATTCATATGGGAGTCGGTGAGCAAATCAGGTAAAAATAAATGCATATTATAAGACAACAAAAGTGTTTTTTGTCATTGCATGCTTGTAAAACTGTTGTTGGGGACTCCCAGAACAATATTAGGAACATTTTAAATGCCATAATAGGTACCCTTTAACATGAATTACCAATGAACAATAATATATTTGTAAATGTACATTAACCTAGATTGATAAATAGTTTTCCGTTGTTAGTTCACAGTAACTAATACATTAACTCATGTTGACATATTAAACCTTATTGAAAAGTGTTCACAAAATAACTTGTGTTTGAACAGTCTCCATGGTGAAACAAACAAGAACAATGCAACGAACAAGAAACAACATGATTGATTCTCAGCTGTGAAGAGTTCTCTAAGGTGTAATTACTTTCTATGTTCCATACTGGGGTTTTTAAAACAAAGAAATATTT
Source organism: Chrosomus eos (assembly GCA_036326025.1). Lineage (NCBI taxonomy): Eukaryota > Metazoa > Chordata > Actinopteri > Cypriniformes > Leuciscidae > Chrosomus > Chrosomus eos. The sequence continues at coordinate 16,054,335 of CM070839.1, read as the reverse complement.
GTAGCCACTTATATTGGTCTAATAACACAAATCAGTAAAGTGTCACTACCTCATAATTATAGTTTTTCTCTACCTTTTTTTAACCTAACAGTTTTTGCAGCTGAATCATAATTACTGTTCCTTAACATAAGTCACTTATGCTTTGTTCAGACAGGCATCAGATTTCTTTTTATGCTTCTCAGTCTGATCAGATTTCCGTTTTTGTGGCATATATCATTGGAATTTGTTTAGCATTTTGTGAAATATGTGGTTTGAAATCAGATTTAAAAAAAACAAACCACACCGTCTTCTACTTTTATCCGCTTTATGATGGGTGGCAACCAGCGTTAAGATGCAATACCACCACCCACTATGTTTGATTTCACTTTTTAAATATCACGGTTATCATCAGTACCATTATATGTATTGCGATATCCCTAGTACAAATGCACTCGTTTTAGCTCATTCATTCCCTACTCAGGACAATATGTGGCACTCACTATATAATGAATGAGGGAGTGCTTTTGGAAACACAACATATGCCACTGTCACCTCATGAGTTCTACAAGCAGAGGCAAACTTTATCGTTTTCCATTGTCTCCTTCCACAACGAGTCTCTTGTGTAATCTCTTGGCATTACCATGGAAACTAATGTAGACATATTGAATATTGACTACACTGTCTGAACAAATGGGTCCAGTTCTTTTAATCATTCACAGTGCTACTTTCATTGCCAGCTCCATTTTGCCGCCTCTCCATTGAAAATGAAATGGGAACTTGCAGTTACAGTGTACCGTGTAAAATGGCCTTTTGCACTGTGCACTGAATTTGACCATATCACCTTTTAGATACATTGTCCATGAAGGAATGAACAGGTGTGGGACCCTGGAGGACAATAAAAACACGGAGATACTCAAAAGAGCAATCCGTCTAACAGAGCCTGGCTATAATTCACTCGCTCAAATGCTTTTTATCTGCTTTGTCCGCTCTATGTCCCACGTCTCAGTCATGCTGAAGAATTAGCCGCTGTGCAAGTGTTAGTGTCTCCTAGAGTCACACACACCTCTGGTGACCAACGCTGTAGCAGAGGGTTTTCAAAGTCAATGAGCATTTTATCGTTTTTAACCTTCTATACTTGATCACAGATGAAAAGCACAAATTCTGTGAATAGGAACGCTCGCAAAAGCATACGCACCCTTGCAAATGGGCCATTCAGATCACACAGTTGGTCAATCATAGGCAGTTTAAAGGGGCCCATGGGGGCCCACTGTATACATACACCACATCTGCACATGCAGAGGCAGTCATGACCCTCTCTCTGAAAAGCTACACTGTAATGATCACATGCCAATAGCATGTAATATCCAACAATATGTTATAAAATTGACCCTGAGTTAATAAATGTCATCAACACCTTTTTATTACAACCATTTTTTTTTGTAGTGTCGATAAGAATTGGCTCTTTACAAAGTATCATAGTGTCACTATAAACAATTAACCTTTGTTTGCTTTCATTGCGACTTTAATACATCTATTTTTTATGGGTCAGTTACTTTTTTGTCTGAATCTTTTCATTTATTCAAAAATGCTAATACAGCTGAGCTAATACAGTAACACATGTATTGATCACTGTTAGTTCATGTTAGTTAATACATTAACTAATGTTTACTAATGAACCTTATTGTAAAGTGTTACCCTGAATTAAAATTCAGTTTGACATTTATTTTTCAGGTGGACATGAAGTCATGTCAAGCTTTAAAAAATCAGGATATGATATAAATGAAATAACCTCTGCAAATGCTCATGACTGTGTCAAGGTCAGACGGTCTCTTAAAATATCAGCTAATTTGACAGTTTTTATGACAACATTGCAAGAGTAGTTCAGGTTGTAAAATCTCATATGATGTGACTCTCCAACAACTCAATGATATTAATAATTATAATACATTAATAATTTATGATATTTGTAAAAAAAAAAAATGTGTATCTTGAACATTTATTTAAAACCGATGGTTAATGTATTTGGAAAATGGGTTATTATTTTTTTCTTTATTGTTGCACAACATGACATTTTTAGCATTTTACATTTTAATTTTAAAGGGTAGTTTACCCAAAAATAAAAATTCTATTGTTTACTCACTCTCAAGTTGTTTCAAATGTGTATGAATTTCTTCTGCTAAACACAACAGTAGTAACATGACATCATGACTTTTGCGTAAACATACACGCCACTTTCAAGTCAAGTGGCGTGTTATTTATACGCATTTTCAGCTATCCGCGTGTATGTCTACGCCGTAATGTCCGAGTGATTCCGCGTGTATGTACACGCCGTTAAATGTCCGAGCGAAACGAGGCAAAATGTAGATCTACATCTGGGGAGCGATATTTTTCTTCCTAGGATGGTAGGGAAACACTCATAAATGGTATTAACCAGTGACGGGTAGGTTTAGGGACGGGGTTGGGTAGGTCATATATTTATATACACAGTAATGTAACGTTAAGTCAACGGCGTTCATAAACACGCTGAAAAGCGATTATGCGTGTTGATAGCACGCCAAAAATGGAAATACGAATTGGCGTGTCATACATACGCCATTTCATGAGATCAGTCTGACAGTAGATATTTTGAAGAATGTTGAGACAGCCCCATTGACTTCCATAGTATGGAAGTTAATCATATACTTCAAAATATCTTCTTTTGTGTTCAGCAGAAGAAATAAATTCATAGAGGGTGAGTAAATAACAGAAATAACTATCCCTTTAACATTTTACTTGAAAATGGCATAAGCTTTTTTTTTAAAAACATTTGAAACCAATATGTTTACAAAGAGAACTTGGCGCATGTGTTTTAAACTAGAAATCAAAAGATTTTTCCTTGATCTTTATATTTTCTTATTTGTCATTAACCCTCATTCTTTTGTTTGGATGTATGCATCAGTCTGTCCGCCTGTGATGTAACACATGAGACATATTGAGACAAACCGTAGCAGAAGATCAATGAGCCCCTTGATAATGATGTCACCTCCAGCCACGGGCCAGCCTGAACGCATGAATGGGATTCAAGCAGATTGAGTGTCTAATAACTCTACTTATCTCATGTCCAGATTATTACATATTTCCTCTTAAGCAGCAATTCGCCATAATCTTAAGAGCATTTGAAACAGAGAAAATTGTCAACGGCTGTGCTATTGCATCAGGCCTTATACCCTGTTGTAATATATGGTAAAACAAGCATGTTCATATCTGGTTTATAATTTAAAGGTGCTGTATGTAACTTTTTCACTCTACTAAAGCATAAAAAATACCATAATATGTTTGCATATATTGAGGAAACATGTTAAGTTCACATACTCGTTTCTCTGAAAAACACTTCTACAGCCAGTTATTTTCACTTTGAAATGTGCATTTCCAGGCTGGAATGTTTGTTTTGGTCGGTCATACTGTACGTTGCCAATTTGCCATTGCGCTCGTTCCTGTTGCGTGTGCTCAAACTGGCAACCAGTGTGAGTGCCGTCCAGTCTGAGGAGCAATTGGCGGGAGAAACGACAAGCTCAATATTTTAAATTAAAATGCAGTACATATTTCAACCACTAGTTGTCATTCTTACAGACTGCACCTTTAATTTGCGACAAAGCTAAATGACAGGACTGGCATGCAGGTTTTCTTGTTAAATTTGATATATGATCGGCGTGCATGACTCATGCGCACATTTTGCTTTGTGTGTGCGCACAAAACCGTACTTGTTTGTTTTGCTTCATATGTGCTTGCGTTCATGTGCGTACTACTCCAGGGCTCGTCCCTTTGGGAGCGTCCCGCCGGCGTAGAGCTCCTGACATTGCAGAGAGGCTTTCAATAGCCGCCTTTCAATCCTGATGCAATAATGATGCGGGTTGCATTTCAGCAAAGTGGAAATTAGGGGACTCAAAGAGGACCAGTGAGGAGATCCTCTCTCGCCCCCCCTCCTCCCTCTCTCCGGCGCAGGGGGGACGCGTGGGCCCTGAACGCAGCCTCTATGAGTGGCAGGCCTGCTATCACCACCATCACACGCTGCTGCCTGTGTTAATGGAGAATGCCCCGGACTGCCAGTGTCTTTGTTTGCCGGGCCACAGCAATAAATATGCATGAGGTTGAGTGGTGTATGTGTGTGTTTAATGTGTGCGTGTGTGTGTATGTGTTGTGGGGGGTGTTCACTAATTACTAGATTTCTATCATGAATATGTATGGACGCATCTTTTATTACGGGATTGGCTTAAACATATCACAGGACGGCGAGAGGGCCTGCCAGCATGCGTAATTTAGGCCTTTTGGAGTGTTTGACTTTGATGGCAGTAAGATGCTTGACAGAAAGAGAAAGAGAGAGAGGGAGAGCTTAAAGGGATAGTTCACCTGAAAATGAAAATTCTGTCATCATTTACTCACCCTCATGTCATTCCAAACCTGTAAAATCATCTTCTGTTGAACACTAAAGGAGATATTTTGAAAAATGTACTAGTGGCTTTTTAACCCTATAAAGTCTACTGTGTCGTATTTGATATACAAATGTCTAATGCCTCTAAATTACCAGCTTGATCAAAACTGTACACAATTCACTACTTCTGTCATCTGATTGATATTTAATACTTTTTTAGCAAGTAAAAGTAAACCTTTTACTATCATTCTATAAACATCCATGTGGTGCATGTCTTTTTACTCTGAAATCTTTACTGATTTTTATAAAGTAAATATAGTAATAACTTTTCTATTGTTGGTAATATATCAAGATGAACACTTACTGGATTGAAGAATTTTAGGTTTACTTGATTATCCATACTTACACATTTTTCAGATATGATACATCGGGGTTTTGAGGAACATTGCATTGTTTTGCCCCCACAATAAAAACTACAGAGCTTTGATCATAAAAAAACTAAGCATTTAAAAGACATATTATTGGAAGATATAGAGTGACAACTGATATGCATATGTATTTTATTTAAGTAATCTGCTTAAAATTTCATCGATTTACATTACAAGCTATCCGAATTTAAAGTCAACTTAATTTAGGTAAACAAACTGTGCTAATAAAACACAATTATTTCATATTTTAAGCTTTACAGGGTTAATATTCAGTGACAATGAATGGCGACTGGATCTTTCAAGCTTCAAAAAGCAAATGAAAGCATTATAAAAGTATCAAGAAAGTGATTTATACAGCTTGTGTGCCATATCCCAAGTCTTCTGAAACCATACGATAACTTTGTGTGCAAAAGTAAGTAATCTATTGATAGATGAGTTGAATTCAGTCGGATTTGTGAACTAAATCAACTGATCCAATTACAAATTAGACATGGCTCCAATTGGGAATTTTGATTCATCCCAGTGACTTGTGCAGATCATGTTTTGTGAATTTTAGTCATTTCGATGACCTAATTCATAATTTTAATGTTGATCTATTGCTTTTGGGACTTTTTTGGTTTTCAAAAGCTCCAGTTATTGCAATTTGATGGAAAAAGAGCAACCAATGCATTCTTTAAAATCTCTTCTTTTGTAAACAACATGGCGAGTCCTTCATGTTTTTAGCATGACAGATGCAATACATCTCTCGCCTCGGCATTTGCCCCCAGAGAAAAAAAATAAGAATACACCTGCGCAGCATGGACCTGAATCAGAGTCTAGCATTTTTTCTACAAATATGTGTGACAGATAGATAGAAGGTCATCAATTCCTAACTACGCTCTCATCCATCTAGGTGTCGACGGATTCCAGATCTCTCATTTCCCCAGGAATAAAGCCCCCCGACCCCTTCCTCTGCCACTCAGCTCTCGCTCCAGTATGACGCTGCTCTGTCCGAGACTTTATCCATTAGATAGATAAATCTCTTTTTCTTTTTCTGTCGTGCCAATGTCCATTTGCCGTGTCCCACACTTGAAAGTTATTACTAACCTCAGAACAAGAGCACCGTGCAATCTACCAAAAAGCTAGGGAGCTCCTTATCTGTCTGGTTTATGGCCACAGTGTAATAGATCAATCGAAGAAGTTAACTGGAAAGAAAGGAGCTGCTTTTGGCCTCGTGTAACCCCTATAATGCCAACAATGTCTCTGTCCGTAAAAAGTCCATAAGACGACATGCTGTGATAAAGGTGGGTGCGAGAGAAAGAGAAATACAGAGACTCTCACATTGTCATTTCAATTGAGGACAGCGAGGTATAAAATATAAATTGAAAACCAGTTTCCAGCTGTCAAGCTGATGTCATTTTATATTCATTTGGTCTTTTGAGGACAAAGGTACCTGTCAAATATTTACAGGTGATTACATTTTTTTAATAAGCCTTATAAAACAGATTTAAAAAAAATGTATTTGCTTTTTTATAAATTCATTTTTATTTTTTAAATCTATTTACCTTTTTAAAAAGCAATGAGCCTAACGTTTTTTTTTTTTTTTTACTTTTTTGGTTATGGGAGTTTTAAGACCACTCTTTGGTGAAAAAGCTGTAATGGATAACCTTTTGTCACTTATTGCGTTATTAAATGTCATATCCGTCTGCTTACAATTACACATAATATTGAAACACCTAAAATAAGAAATATCAGATAATAGTTATTTATAAATCATTATTTATTCATCTTGCATCAAAGTTTCCACATGAGTTGCATGAGATTTCATCAACAGTTTCATCATTTATCAGTGCAGGTGATATGAGATGTGGACTATTAGCTGTTTAGCAGGTATTGTACCGTCTGTGAGTCAATTCTGTCCAGAAGCTATTGAGTTTATCATGGGTGTGACAGCTGGCTTACAGCTCAATTGTATCCTGTGTGAGTTTGTGAAGACCATGCGGGCAGTGTAATTTTAGAGTAATAAACTCAATAACACATATTACTTCAGTTGTATGGCACCTTTTTTGGCTATTCCCAGCACATCTGTTATCACAGCTATAGAGGCATTAAGACCCAATGCATTATCTGATATTTCAGAACTCAGACTTTCATTATTGCTATTATTACCGCTACTCGTATTGCAGTGATTTGCAGCACTTATCAGGAAAGGAACTAATTAGAACTTTAGCATTTCTATTGTGCTGGGCCATTGAGACAATTGTTGCATTTAAATGATATTATTCATCTTTGAAATGTCATGGATTTAGTAAAGTCAGCTCTATTGAAAATCCAAAAGACAGAACAGACATAAACTTTATACTCAGCAGGAGCATTCATAAAAATACAAAAATGTGATACTCATGTTCGCTTTTGTGTATGCAAATATAGATTATGTTCATCTGACTGGCTTATATCAAAAATGCAATGAGTACCTTGAATTTAGTTTGGTTTTAAGTGCACCAAACATTCAGGCAAAATTAGTTATGTTTATCACAGTTTAAGTCACCCTGTTCAGCTACAGGTAGACTGATTTTGGCTTTCTTTTGTTACTTTATTGGGAAGACGCATTCATGCTATAACACTTCCACCACGCGTCAACTATTTCCACAAGAACTTCCATACATGTGTGCATGGAGTTTTATTGAGGTCTGTTCTCTCCAGATGAACTTCATCTCTTTAAGTGGAAATTCATTGCTCCAGTATTATGTTCTGAACATATTGTCAGGTATTTTTAGTTTCTGCAAGGTTTGGATTAGTTGCCATTCCAAACAATATTTTAAATTAGTGATCTTTCATTTAGTTTAAAAAGTTCAGTTTGGTAGCACTTTATTTTAAAATGACGTAGTTTGACATATACAGTACTTATTATAGTAATAACAGTAAAGTATGCATAATTATAAGTAACTAGCCCTAAATAAAGCCCTAACCTTAACCCTATATTATGTACATGTAGTTAATTATTATTACTCAGTACGTATATGTGCAATTACACTGTAACAATCGCACCTTAAAATAGTAGCAATATTCCTTTGCTTTTCTAGAATAACTGCATACAGTAGATGTGTGCTGTAAGAGCGAGATTAATGTCTGTGTGAATCCCTTTTCCGTCTCTTGCACACAATGCACAAATGGCCCCAATTTAGCTTAACACTCATGCGATCTGACATGTATACAAAATACCAGGCATTAAGGTTTTTTTTTTTTTGTATGTGTTGCTTTTCCACATGGACAAATTCGATTACAACTGCAGCATTTCCAGCCATGGAAACATTTTGCATGCACACTTTAAAAAAAGAACGTCGGCCAAGAAACGGAGTGATTTGCCCTGAAAAGAGAGAACACACTTAAGAGAGACCTCCATCCTCACAGACAGGCACAGCAGGTGATAGAGAGGGCCGTGTCTTTGCAAGAGTCCCATGTCGGCTCTGACCTTGATAAAGAGGAAATAATAGCTGACGGCCGGGAAACAAACAGCAAAACCCAGCAAAGAGAACAACACTGATGTGTAGCCACGATAGCGGCCGCCATTGTCAACACAATAGCACAGCCGCCACGCATCTGTCAATAGCTCTACCTGTGCGCTTGCCGTGCATTTGCTTTTGCCTTGAAATCAGAGATAGGACGGCATACAACAAGAGCCCGTATGCCACGTCACTCCCATCCCTCCTCCTTCCTGTTCCCCTGACAGTTGTGCCTCCTGATCTGAAGGAAGAGAGAAAGGTATGGCATGGATTGTAAAAAGGAGAATGTCAACTGTCAGTCTTCCTCTGATGTCAGAATCTGGTGAAACCATCAAATGAGAGCGAGAAAGAAGAAACACTGATAGAGAGAAACAAAACAATGGAAGAAAAGTCTCCATTCTGTCCGATAGAATGTCAGCTATTCAGGAAAAAGTCCCAGCAGCCCCTGCGTCAATGCTATAAAATGCGGTCTCGATTGTCAGTTCACTATGTTTTGGTCTGGGAAGTCTCCATGCAGGCCTTTTGCCCGAACTTTGTCAGGAAAAACGATTAGTTTAATTTAAAAAATGCAGGATATTTGCCATACTTTCAGAAAATCATTTCTGATGCTTGTAGTCACTGGTCACACACATAGAAATTGTTCTGAGGAACTAAATGAAAAGGGATAGTTGACTCAAACATGAACTATCTGTCATCATTTACTTACCTTCATGTTGTTCCAAACTCCTATGACTGACTTTCTTCTGCAGAGCACAATAGAAGATATTTGGAAGAATGTTTAGCTGGTTTTGTCCATGAAAGTCAACGGCACCCAAATCTGTCAAGCTCTAAAAAGGAAATTAATCTAGTGAAGCAATGGCAACATAAACCTCAAATATATGGCAAACTGATACTTTAGATGTCATGATGTTTGGTCAAGTGATGTATATGAACCAATGAGGTTTGACATTAGTTTACATTTGAGGTCTGTGCAGCTATATTTGATGTCCGTCTATGTGTGTTTATAAATGTTTGGATTTGACTTAACTGAATAATGGCTTAAATTTGTATCTGTTCAACATATAAAGCGATTGTGATATCTTCAGAAGACTTAGAACATACCAGTTGAGTTTTATAGATTTATGACCTTTTTGTGATTTTTGGATCTCGTTGAATTTCATATGGACAAAAATAGCTGATACATAACAGTATTTTAAATTCTGTGTATATTACAGTAGCTGATGTGAGGAAACAGCTCCCTCTACCCTTTTTGCACGAGTCTATGTTCACAAAACCAGTTGAATGGAGGCAATAGAAAGGCCCCAAAGCTTTTCTATAGGTCTAGATTCACATATATTTCTCCCCGTTAAGCCTCACACACAGACACTTGACTTGAACTCGTGTGGCTGCCTGGGTCAGGGCCATTTTGTACCCTGCCAGCAGGTGTCCTCTTGCCTCAGGCAGTGTGACTGACCCTGGCGCAGCAGGTTATTGAGCTTCCTGCCCCACCAGCTGAGTCATCCACCCTGTAGGGGTCTCTATGATCTTATGGAGCACACAGCTCGTCACTTCTGACCTCCTCTATGCCCCCACTGCACGTCTGACCTCTTGCACACTTTGCTTACATGTATCCTCTTGAAAAATATATGATCTTTCCTGCGTGTGAATAGGACATAAATCTTCAATACTGAAGCACTCTTGAGAAATATTAAATCACAGAATCAGTTGAGAGGCTTTTTATTTTGATATAATGCTCAGTTACTCTGGCTTTATTAAATGCATAAACTAGAAATGTGAAACAACATTAGGACTTTTAAAGCAACAGTTCACCCAAAATGGGGGGGGGGGGGATTCTGTTTTAAAGCCCATATGCTACTGTTTGTTCCATGTAACACAAATGTAGATACTAAATGTTTGCATTCAGATAAATAAAAAATGTTGTGCATCCAAGTTGTTGACACCAGTAATGCGCGGGTTGATCCAAAATAGCGGTCCCTCGTCACCCGCAGTTACGAGTCATCCAAAAATATATTTTTTTATATAGTACTAGACCCAATTTTCTATGTAATACATAGGCCTACACTTTATTGGCTGAATAACTGGCACGAAGATGACGCACAAGCTCAGTCTGCATGGAGATGGAGGCGGCAAGAGAAAAGGTGAAGACTGGGGAGTGGAAGCTTCGCAAATACACAAATAGAAAGAGCAAAGTGTGGGAGACATTTGCCGATATAATGAAAGATGATGACCAAAGTGCTGGCTTTGTCATGTGTACTTCTTGTGATGCTATTTACACATTTGATAGCCACAAAACTGGCACGACCAACATGGCGCGTCACTAGTGTGGCCCCGGGAAGCCATCATGAGCATCAATTTACTACTTTTAAAAAATGCGGGTCAGGAAGCGGGTCGGGTTCAATATTTTCTTCTTTTTTTTGCGGTCCGAGTTGTGGGCGGGTTGTTTATACATTGACCTGCGCATCACTGGTTGACACCAAATATTTGGGTTCACATAAAAAAAATGGCATGTCAATATGCAGATTATTCACATACTGATTCACATACGGGCCCTTAAACACCATTAAGATGTTTACATTTAGATTAAAAGAAAACATTTTGCATCAGTGACAGATTTAAAAAATGGCACTTTAGCATCATTAACATCAATTGTTTGCATCTAAATTGATACATCCCGGACTGTCATAAACGGCTATCGAATGGCTTCAGACTATTAGTTGAAATGACTTTTTATGATGTTTTTGTATTTTTTGGGGCTGGTCATTATGAACTGCCATTGGAAAGAGCTGCTTAAATATTCTTTTCCAATACGTTCCACTGAAAAAATAACGGAATATGGCTTTGAAACAACATTGTGAGTGAACTATTCCTTTTAATAATTAGCTGCATTATTATAAATGAGAATGATGGCATTTTTACAAATATTAACTGTTGTAAAATATATTTTACAAATATCATAAAGCACTCAAGATCCTCTGACTTTGACATGTTGGAGAGAGTCAGTGCCATCCACAGGATAAGAGTTGCCTGCCAGTTTCCCTTCCACATTTTCGGATGCTTCTTCCTCAGTCCTTCAGGTCTGACACTACACACACTCCTTCCTCTGGAAGCTCCCCGCTACAACTCCAGGCAGGGCTGAAGAACGGGAAACTCTCTCCTAACGCCAATGTGTAATAGCCACTCTGTTATTATTATCTGGAATATATCAACTTAATCACAGCTTCATTTTACTAGGCTTCCTCCCTCTACTCCGAAAAGTAAAGAGTCGGAAAGAAAATGAAAGGGGCAAAAGTAGTATATATCACAAGGCCGGGGGTTGTCCGAGTTAAAAGATAAACCTGTTAATTTTTCATGGACATCCAACCTAATCTGTGTCCATGGTGCCTTTAGTGTCAGGGAGAGAGAATGATGGAAATTAATTAAAAAAGGCTTGGAAGATTTCCCCGTGCTGTTAAAAAAGTGGAAGTGTTAAATATTACGCCGTAATATTAAGTCGTAATATCACTTCAGATTGTAGGCTGGACATAAGTGTTCCTTTGACTTTGATTATCAATTTTCATATAGAAGATATACATGTTAATTTAATGGTTTAAACTGACTGCTTACAGTGAATTTAAAGTTTAGCAATACGCAAAGAGATTTCAAAAGTGACTTTTATATGTTAACATTAGAACTTAAAAAGTAATGTTATCCATACTATCATAAGTACTGTAACTTGCAAACTATTTTTGTATGTGTGTGTGTACAGTATATAGAAATATAAATTTTAGGAGAAACCCCTGAGTCAAAGATGAACACCATTAGGTCTCTTTAGTTATTAAAGCAGAACCTCTGAGCAATAAATACCAAAACCTTTCTATGCTCGCTGTGTTTCCTGAAGATGCTAGTTACATAAAACAGTCTGTATAAAGCTAGTGCTGTCACATCTGAACTGTTAAAGCCTTTCCCAGAGTGTTGTTTACACCCGGCCTTTAATCTTAAAGGTGAAGCACTAAGATTTAACGGAGTGGAACCGAAAGTTGTTCAGCGCAGCCCCACTACGGACACACACCGTCTGTCAGAATAGGTTAATAATGAGGGTAATTGTGCGAATCTACCCCATACATAACACACCAACATGCTGTGCACCGCATGCCCATGTAAGGTGAAAACGTGGACCCTGTTTACACTGAATTTCTGAATTGCTGAGCCACCAAGGAGAGAAAGCAGATATGTGTTTTCTTGACAGAAATCAAGCTTAAGCAATTCAAAAGCACAAAGCTTTAATTTAGAGCGATGTGAGATGATATAATGTCGAGAAGCAGACCACCTCTGGCTGCAATCCTATGGGACTATTGCCTGCTCGCTTTATATGCTTATCACAATTGCTTTTTGCCTTACGTTAAATTTGTGAGAAAAAAAAGGTCCAAAACCGAGTTTGTCAGTCTGAATAATAGTGACACTTGTTGTTAAAAGCACTTGTCTTTGCTTATTTGGGTTTGGTGTAAGTTACCATGGAAAAAAATGTGAGACAGAAAACAATGTTTGGTCTGCAAACAACCTATAAACAGCTGCTCTCCCTTTTTAGGGATGGTTTAGTAGGACGGGATGAGAAAATAAACATTCTCAAGGAGCCTTTGGCTTTTTTTCCCCTTCAAAATAGAGTGCAAGCTGCTACGTGCTATCAGCAGACTTGTTGTAAATTGCACTCGATCCTCACATGAAAGATCCTTTTTGGGACACTCTCTGACAAGTTCTGAGCCTCCTTCACCAGTTGTGCGCCACCCCTTTAAAACTGTTGTGTCTGGCTTAGACACAAGGTATGTAGCGTTTACTTAGTCCAAATATGTTGACAACAGACGCAGGCACGGCAGCAGAATCTATTGCAAAGGAAATGTATCTCGTACACAAATATGATTTAGAGCAGGGGAGAAGACAAATCGTAAGGGTCTCTCTCTGTTTATTTGAACCGGGAGCCATTACTTGAATCTATCAGCTTTATTTATACTGGTGGCAGGAAAGCAGCGGCCAAATTATTACAGCTGTACAAGAGGGCCATTGGCTGGAAGATGCGCATAAATATGCTGTGCATGGAAAACAAACAGCGATTATTTTGTATTTGTTTTTGTTTCGGCTTTCTTCCCTAATGCTAGTGTTCTCGTAATGTGGACCAGATGGAAAGCCAAGCTGTCACTACGCAAGCAGTGGGGAGCTTGTGCGCTCTATAAGAGTCCCTGGATGCCAGCAGGCTTCGGTGTCATTACTGAAGGGTTACCACTGCTTGTAAAAGGCTTGTTAACACAAAGCCCTGTTCAGATGTTAATTGGCTAATTGACTAATTAATTTTTCTATAAAGGCATGTGGAGGAAAAAAAGTGAGCTCTAATTGAAACCGACTATTGGTTTAATTACGATGGGAATGAGGTGGGGCTCTGTGATATGGCAGAATGACAGCTAAGGTTGGGCTCAATGATACAGCACATGATAAAACACATTTTAAACTGTTTGTTTATACATCGTTTTACAGTTATTCATTTGACTGACACTTTTATACAAAGTAACTTGCGGTGAGTTTTATGTATGTGTATTCCTTGGTACTATTTTTTTTATTAGGATTATTATTATTAGGATTTAAGTTGATTTAGTTAGTCAGTATTTAAAGGAAACAAGATCCACTACTTCATTCCAATAATTCATATTCTAAAATGCAGATTTGAAGTATGTTGTCATTTTTTTCATTAAGAAATTGAAAGCAAATTGGACTGATTAGTTTAGCTGTAAGTATACGCCAAAATTAATTTATATATATTTTTTTATATTTTACTGGAATAGCTGAGGTACTGTAATTTACCAATAAAGTAGAAGGTTGTACTATATTGTGAAAATGGTTGTGGATAAAGGGTGCATTTATCTATATGTTTCTATCTACTTATTTTAGAAACGCCAAGATGCACAGAAATTCTTAAAATGCGCACAAAAACATATGCTCTGCGATTGAGCTGGACCAAAAACTTGATCCGATAAGAAGACATGCGCATTAACAAAAATGGAAACAAATTTACAGAATAAATCCCTTGATGCGCAACTACTAAAAGTCATGTGACTTTACCTCAACAGGTGAACCAATTTTATTGCACAGCATCTCAAATGTTGGTGTGCTTTGGTTGCACAGGATCTCACATGTGGATTTTGCTTTATTCGCAAATGTTTTTAATGCGATATTTAAATTTTACGCAAAAGTTACATTCATGCAATTTAACTATAGTATATAACTATATGGATGGAATACTTAGGCTACCTATTTCTATAATTAAAATCATTATTGGATATTAAAAATATTGTGTATATATATATATATATATATATATATATATATATATATATATATATATATATATATATATATATATATTATATATATATATATATAGCACAACTGAAATGCTGTATTGACCACTCAGAAGCCAATACGTCATTCAATTTTAGATAGTAAATTACAGTAAATAAGACAACTTACAGCCTGACCAGAAAATAATTGATTTAAATTTGTCATAAACGCACTCTTGCTTCAAAATAGTGAATAAAACACTCTGTATGTGCACTGCCTTGTGTTTACGAGAGAGAGAAAGCACGAGAGAGCGACTGAAGGGTCTCTATTTAATTACCTATCTTTAACTCTGTTTGTAATCTCAGTTGATTTATTGAGCGGCTCAAAAAATGAATTGAGGAGAGGTTGACAACATAGACGTCGGTGTGTGGAGAGGTGTCTGCAAATTCAATTTGGTTCGCCAGCTCTCTAAAAGACAACCACAAATTAAATCCTCCATCTAGGAAGAGACTAATGAACGGAATTAACAACGATGCAACACTTTATATTGAGGCATATGGATTCACGGCATGTTTTCCGCGTGTCTATGTTCCTTGTGCCTGCGAGCGAAGAGAAGGGGAAAAAGGCCATTTTTAATCAAGAAATTGATTCCACTTTTCTGCAAGCCAACCCTCCTCCCCTCACCACCGAGCCCTGGCTGTCTCCATAAAAAGCTGTATGGGGGAGAATCACCCAGAAGCAGTCAAACAAAAACATCTTGTTCTGCTCTAAATGGCATTGTATGCATTTTAATTGCGGTGAAATCTGCGCAGAACGTTCTCGTCCGTAGACAATACAGGGGACGACTGGAGGCCGATTACTGTGGCCGTGAGTGTAGGAGGATTCCAAGGTTATCTGTTATTGTTAGTTAATTGTAAAACTGATAATATCACTATAGGCTTTTCAGACGCAAGTTTGCATTTCACACAAATTAGGCCCATAATCACAGATATTGGCGCTTCGCGTTGCACAAGCACTAAATCTTAAGCCACAAAGTTTAAGAGTTAATTATTGAATTGTGGTTTGGAACTTTGTGGAATTTAATTATTTGTTTTTAATTACTGAAACGCTATCCTTCTAATAGATGCAAAGGGAATGTCTTTCAAAATGATAATCATAAATCCAGACCCCCATCAGCTGAATTTGATTTTTCTGTTTCCCACATAAACTCATATTGCGTCTTGTTTTATTATAATGATTCTTTTAAATAGGGGTGTACACTATATCAGTTATTGGCTGATATCAGAGATTCTTTGGCCTAAATGCTCTTGTGTAGCATTTAGCAGTTTGTTGTTTGTAGATTTTATTATTTTTATTTTTTTTACAAACTAATCATCTAAATTGGCCAGAATTATAATATTGTGCATTACTAATTATAAAATACTTATGCAAAAGGTCTTTATATGAGCTCTTTTTATGTTAAAACAAACCAAAAAAATATGTTTTTGACAGTTTATGCAATGCATTTAGTTTTCATTTGCCAGTGCTTCCCTAAGGCCCTGCTGTATGCTGAAATGTGCATTGTTATGCGTTTGTTATTTATCTGTTCTGCTCAAGGAGAGGGATTGCTTATTTACGCAGAAGTTCTTTATCATCGTCTCTCCCCGAGGGAGCCTTGTGCCTCACTAACAGACAAAATGGGAGGCAAATTAAAACGCCGGCCCTATCTGATCTGACGCACTCATTTCCCTTAATAATCACATTAAAGATGGCCACTCGTCTCTCTGGGCTAAATTACACGCTAAATAGCGACATCACTCATCCAGTAAGGCTGAGGTGTCTTTAAAGAGGTAAATCCTTGTTTTTCATCCCTCACCCACCCTTGCCTATGCATGCCTCTTCAATTAGAGATATTTATGGTTGTGGTCAGGAATATAGGCTTACTGCTGAATGCCTGTGTGTCTCTGATGAAACCAGGGGAACACTTGCGCTTTGTTGGCACAGTGACGCATGACAACAGCATGGATTTACAGTGCTCCCTAAGGCCATTTTAGGAGGTCATGATTCCTGACCTTTCACAACAAGGTCGCCCCCTTGTACCATTCCCACTCTAAAATTTCCTCAAATAGAGCTTGAGTGATCGACTGGAATTCAAGCGTATTCAGGCAGACCACTCATCGCTAAACAGTATTAGCTGACGCTCAGCTGATTTGTTACTCCACCTACTCTAATCAACTATATTTAAGTTAATTCAACGAATGCTCCGAAGTCTGTCACACAGACATACACCCACCTCAAGCCCTTCACCTCCTAGCATCTTCATAATAGAGCTGTGGATTCTGTATAGAAACTCTCCTTCTGTAAACATATGCTAAGAAACATTTGGTTATTGAAAGGGTTGGGGGATTTGTGTCTCAAGCTGTCTAGTATGGCAGCTCGAGCACCTTAGAGCCTAAGCCTCTCGCCAAATCCAAAGATTGTCAATAAATTTAATTCTCAAAGTGGTCCTGACTGAAATATATTTTGCATAGTGCAACTAGTCAGTTAGGTCTGCAACTAGCTCCCCCTGTGAAACACAGGCAGATATGGAAGCATGTTACCGCCTGAGAACTAAAAAGAAATTGCGACTTTATATTGCAACTTTATCAATTAATTGAATGTAATTGCACCTACATATCTCACAATGTGACTAAATCTGAGAGTGTGACTTAATATCTCAGAATTGCAACTTTATTTTCTTATATCTGAATTGATTTTAAACTTTTGAAAACGGATTTCAAAGTGCAAGTTTTTGAAAATGATACCATCTCCATGCAAAAGAGCTGTGATGTCATGTGCATGCATATTACGTATTCATTCTGTAGACGCTCATTTTCTTTACAAAGTGACATCGCCAACTACTGGCCTGGCATGCATAATACAGCGTTTTTAGTCGTTTTCGTGGATCATTTTGACAACTTAGTCGTCTGTACGTGAAACTTACAATGACACAATGTGAGTTGCAATTCTGATTCCGATTTTCCGATTGTTATCTCCATATGCCAAAATGTTTTGCACTTTAGAGTACATCTGTCAGTGGGACCTCACATCTTGGAATTGCAACTTAATTTTCCCGTAAAGCACAAAATACGACTTTAATTTAGTATTGTGACTTCTCACAATTGTGACTTTATATCTCATAGTGAGACTTAATTTCTTATTTTAAACTTTATATCACAATTGCCTATTTATTTTTTGCTGAAACAGGCAACCATATTCAGCTCTCACACAAAGTGTCAACCATTTTAGCCGGAATTTGCCCGCCATATCGTGACCTTGAGTGGGTGTAAACACAGTTTTGGGTTTCACTGTATGTGTGTGTGTGTGTGTGTGTGTGTGTGTGTGTGTGTGTGTGTGTGTGTGTGTGTGTGTGTGTGTGTGTGTGTGTGTGTGGTGTGTGTGTGTGTCTTGCCCTCCACTCATGATGGCACACAGTGATGAGGTCATTGTCTTTGGACACCGACCAGCACTCTCTCTCTCTCGCTTCCTCTCCCAGAGAACAGGTCCTCTTAGTGGCTGCTTCGGGATTTCCCCGTGCGCCTCCCACCCGTCTCCCTCCCAGACAGGGAGGGATTCAGAAAGTCACACTCTCAATGCTTTTCCACAAGCCAGAAACTCAAGGGTCATGCTTCCTTTGGCCCATGTTTCTTTCCAGTTGTTTTTGGTGCCCTCCCTTCTTCTTTTCTCTCTCTCTCCGGTGGGTCTTTCCTCATATGTTCCCTGAGCCAGCCTTTTCCTTTGGACGCCATGACTCTTAAACTCTGGCGGCACGACTGAGAAGACATCCGAGAGGATGTGGCTTTGCGTGAGGAGAGGTGGCAGAACGCGCAGAACTTTCTGTGTGCTCCTGCGTGCCATCAAAGTATGAGTCTGTGTGTATTTGTCGCATTTGAAAAATTATTTGTAAAACAGATGTCGCGCTCCATGCCATTTCAATTTCCGCTGTGAATATGGCCTGTAATCGCCATTACCGCACATCAAAAACAATAAAGCAGTGAGAATCCACAGACTGAGGATGCCGACACTATATTTTCCTGTTTAGCGTGAAAGCATTTCTCATTGCCATTCTATTTTCAATCTCTGTGAAATTGATATCTTAAAGGGGTTTTGGAGAAAATAGTGCTAAGCAGAACATTAAAGCCTTGAGACACTCAGTCCATAAAGAATTGTAGGCTCAACAACAGATAACAGAACAAATTGTGCTGCACTACAGGGAAATACTGTTATACAATAATTATGTGTGACCCTAAGAAAAACTCAACACATCAATTCAATTTCAGAAACATTTCATAACTGTGTTTAAAAGGCTGAAATTCCTACAATACCAATACTTTTGAAAAATGATGCCTTATCATGTTATCAGAACTTTATGCAGATGTAAGCCAATATTTATCTACCTCACTGTGTCTGCAAACAACATTCACTATATATTTGCAGTTTATATTAGTGCAATTATATTTTTAATGTATTAACTTAACTATGCGTTGCATAATTTTAGTAGTGTTTTTCTATCTATAATACAGTAAGTGTGTGTGTGTGTGTGTGTGTGTGTGTGTGTGTGTGTGTGTGTGTGTGTGTGTGTGTGTGTGTGTGTGTGTGTGTGTGTGTGTGTGTGTGTGTGTGTGTGCGTGAAAAACAAACATAAAAAGTGTATTATTTATGTATTTAGTTATAGATTAGGTCAGATATCATGTATATTTTTGCGTGTGTGTGTGTGTGTATATATATATATACAGTGGTGCTCAGAATTAATGGTACCCCTGGTAAAAATGATAAAAAATGGCTATAAAAAATAAATCTGCATCGTTTATCCTTTTGATCTTTCATTAAAAAAATTGGCAAAATCCTTACCTTTCATTGAAGTAAAAGATTTGAAAGTGGGGGGAAATCACATTATAAAATAAATATTTTAATCCAAAAACGCTGAATCCAAAAAATATTTTAATCCAAAACGTTGGCCACAATTATTCATACCCCTAGAATTTTTTATGAATAAAATATCTATGAAGTATATTCCCATTAATATTTACCTTTTTTAGACCACCAGGGTGACTAGGAACATGAAATTGTCCAGCTATGACTTCTTGTGTTACAGGAGTTTAAATATGAGGAAGCACAAAGGCCAAATTCCCTTAATCATACATCACAATGAATAAAACCACAGAACATGGTTCTGATATGCATCTAAAGATTGTTGAGCATCACAAAATAGAAAGTGGATGTAAGAAAATAGCTAAAGAATTGAAAAATCCCATTTTGACCATCAGGGAATAATTAAGAAGTTATAATCAACTAAAGATGTTACGATTCTGCCAGGAAGAGGACGTGTGTCTATATTTTCTTAATGGACGGTGAGGATGAAAGTTTGAGTGGCCAAAGACTCTTCAAGGATCACAGATAGAGAATTGCAGAGATTAGTTGAGTTTTGGGGGTCAGAAAGCCTATTAAAAAAAATCAAGCAACCCCTACATCACCACATGTTGTTTGGGAGGGTTTTAAGAAAAATGCTCCTCGCTCCTCCAAATACAAACTCCAGCATATTCAGTGGTCAGACACGACTGGATCTTCAAACGGCACAGGCTTCTGTGGTCAGATTAAACTAAAAAAAGAGCTTTTTGCCAGCAAACACGCTAGATGGGTTTGGTGCGCACAAGGATAAAAAGTATCCCATGTGTACAATTTAATATACCGTTGGATCTTTAATGTTGTGGGCATATTTTTCTGCTGGAGGTCCTGGACTTCTTATTCAGATACATGGCATTGTGGATTCTATCAAATATCAACAGATAAAAAATCAAAACCTGACGCCTTCTGCTAGAAATCTTATAATGGGCCTGGTTGAATCTTCCATCAGGACAACGATCCAAAACAAACATCAAAATCAACACAAAAATGTGTTAGGGAGCACAAAATGAAGCTTCTGCCATGACCGTCCCAGTTCCTGACCTGAACCATATAGAAAATGAGTGGGGTGAACTGAAGAGAAGAAGCACCAATATGGATCTGGGAATCTGAAGGATCTGGAGAGATTCTGTTTGGAGGAATAGTCTCTGATCTCTTGTCAGGTGTTCTCCAAACATCAGGCATTATAGGAAAAATCAGAGCTGTTGTCTTGGCAAAAGGAGATTGCAAAAAGGTATTTAATAAAAGGGTATGAATAATTGTGGCCAACGTGTTTTGGAGAAAAACATTTATTTTATAATGTGATTTCCCCCCCACTTTCAAATCTTTTACTTCAATGAAAGGTTAGGATTTTGCCAATTTTTTTAATGAAAGATAAAAAGGATAAACGATGCAGATTTATTTTTTATAGCCATTTTTATCATTTTTAACAGGGGTACCATTAATTCTGAGCACCACTGTATATATAATATATATATATATATATAAAGATTCCTAATGGCTTTTGCCAATGTATATCCTTGATACCTAATTCATTGCCTTGATGCCTTCTTGAAATTTTCAATAAACAATCTGATTCAAGAGTCATTTGTTTTGTGAATCGAATTGTGTACACTGGTCACATTGTATGTTGACTTTGCATGCAGGACA
This sequence comes from Chrosomus eos, assembly GCA_036326025.1. Classification (NCBI taxonomy): domain Eukaryota; kingdom Metazoa; phylum Chordata; class Actinopteri; order Cypriniformes; family Leuciscidae; genus Chrosomus; species Chrosomus eos. The sequence continues at coordinate 16,033,165 of CM070839.1, read as the reverse complement.
GCACAATACAAAGAGATTTCATAAGAAACACTTCTTTGATGATTGAAATGTATCATGCATCACTAATGCCCATACATTTATTTCCACTTCAAAATCTAATCAACCTCAATCAACATCTGTAAATCATATTATATACTGTATACATAATATCATCTTATGAATGCATGTAAATACACGTATGCATCAGTAAACGCACTTTTTTTTACCGTTTAATACAGGCAGTCGTGCTCGGCATGGACCGAGGGTTCTGCAGCACCACGGGGTGAAAACCAATCAGGGGTCTATTCCTGAAGGAACATTAATTCCTGCCCATATTTCCATCTTATTAGTGTCCAGTTATACCCAGGACTAATTGAACATTAAATATAAAGAAAGTTAATGAAAATGTCCTTTATCCCTGTTAAACTGTGCCTGAGACTGCATTTATTAAAGGGAATTAATCGGCACATACCCTCTGCACAGAGAGAGGGAGATGTGTGCGCACATCTCGCTTCATAGCGCTGGAAATTAGGACTTTTTTCACGTCCGGGTAAATAACAAAGACCCCGTTGTTCAGTCGTTCCCCGAATTCCTGCATTCCATACCAAATTTCTCATTTTCCTGTCTTTCAATCTCCTTTTTGCATTCAGCCTGGTGTTTGAAGACATTTTCAGGCAAGATATCTGTCTGAATTCGGCCATCACGGTTTCTCCAGTTCAACACCGATCTCGAGGTCTATTATCAGAAGTGTGCAATTAACATTAGTACCTTGCTCAGAAAGACACTATTGTCAGATGCCCTATAGTGCAGGTGCCATTTTCAGCCATTGTTCTCTGCTCTTTAGGTGACATTTGATCATATTTATGTCAAAACTCACTCCTGAGGAGCGAATTACAGGCTGATGAAGAGCTGAGCGTCCAGATCAGGAATATCTGACTTCAGTCGAGCGCAAAGGTCGTTCCCAGACAGCCCTGGCTCTCTTGCCCTTCTAAGGCCCCTGATCGTGTCAAACCCCGGGGTTCTGATAACAGCAAAAAGGCCAGTGTCTGAACAATGGAGGGCCAATTTCATTTAGATGAAAGGAAAAAAAGGCAGAGAATAAAACGATAACGTAACATTCTCAATCCAGACCTCCAAAAGCGTCTCCTCTTCAGATTCTCTCATTAACACTTTCCCATTGAATCGGAGTGAGTGGGGTTAAAAAGCCATTTAAGAGGCACCGAAAGAAACAATGCCAGCCGAAAAAGACAATAAATAAGATTTCATGTGCATATTTGTAATTTAACATCAAAAGAACCTCCAATATAGACCTCTGTAGCTGCTGTTCTTTAATGAACAGACCCCCCCCCCCCCCCCCCCCTTAATCACATTCAAATTGGTTAGTGTTCAGAAAATAGAAATATGTATTAGATAGCAATAAATTTTCATCATTGGCTAAGCCTGCTGCTTAATTGTCCTGTCCCAGGGCTTTGAAAATTTCATTGTTCGTTAGGTGCTTAAGTCCCCCATCTCATTTTGTCTCTGTGACATTAGTGCTGAGGGCTCTAATACTCGAATAATTTGAATGGGGATTTGCATGATAGAGCGGGGGAGCATTAAAATATGGGGGAAAAATGAAAACGGGGGAAACGGCTCCTTTCACTTCAAAAGTCACTTTGTTCAAAGTCAAATCACAATATTTAAAGATGCGTTATCATTTTTTCTCTCTGTCTCTTTTTCCCAGGGTTTGGACGTCAGAACTCGTTAGTTGTCATGTTAGCGGTCACATCTGTGTTGTGGTGGCCTGGTATTGGATCAGTTTCTTCAATGCACTTCAAGGAGAAAGTGATTTGGAATTAGCAAATTTGTTACAATATGAGGTTTGGGCTGGAGTTTCCTTTTTAATGTCCGCTGTAAGGATGAAAACAGTTTGCAGCTGCTCTCTGAGCTTTGAGAATCAGGTTTACAAACTCTCTTGTGGTGTGCACTGTAATATATATAGTAATTTCAACTTAAATTAACTTTAATTCAACTTACATTAAACTGACTTTAAAAATGAGTTGAATCTTGTATAACTTACCAAAAAAAGTTGCAAATTGCTTACTTATTTTGATGGGTTAATGTAAAAAATATATGTTGTTATAACTTTTTGGTGATATCTTTTTATTTTACAGTGTACAATGCTGAATAGGCGTGGTGTACTGTAGACCTCTAACTCTGAGACTTTCTGTATTTACACAAAAAATGTGTTTGCAGGTCACCTAAAATATACTTTAGGTGGTGACCTCTAAATAAATTAGTTTTATTTCAGTGGCCATGGTGATTTTTACATTCATTCATTAATTTATTTTCTGTCAAAATTAGCGTGTTAACTCAAGATATCATTAAGTATGTTTTAGATAAATTAAAATAACATTAATTATAATAAAAAATATTGATCATAATTTTGAACATTATATAATAATAATCTGAATCATTAAATTCCTCTTTATCTTGCTTACTGCAGTTTTAAGGCAAATCCTGTCTATAGCTGCTTTGGAACAATATGATTATTTAATATTATTATTTAGGCAAATAAGCATTATTGATTATAACTTTGAATTGATTTATGTTTGGGTTTACAACTAGCAGTGTTCTAATAGTGGTTTGAAAAAAGGAGACCAGGTCAACTTAAAGCAGCATCAGTTCAGGTAGAAATTGTTCTTAAGAGTAGCAACTGCTCTTTGAATGGCATTTACATTTTTTATAGCGTAGAGAGAAATTATAAATGTGTTAGAGACCCTTTAGCAGGAAAACATTATTTTCTTTTTTTTTTCTAAATAGGCTTTTGGTGTGTTTTAATGACAAGAGAGAGGTAACTGAGGCAGAAACAACAACAACAACAACAACAGCAAAGATTTTTCCAGCAGTCTGAATTTGTTAACTGACTGGGAAACAGTGGCAGGCTGGTTTCTGAAGTTACCAGTGTGGAAAAGGTTCAAATCACTGGAATCATCCACTGCGCCTGTCCTGCGTAATATGGTTTTACCCTTGTTTACAGTGTCCATAATTTGACACTTTGAGATCACCGTTAAAAAACAGTCAGAGTAAAAAAGGGAAATATTAATTCAATATGTTGAAGCCCCTAAAAGGGATCATTTGCATAATAACTAGGTTAAAAACTAATAATTAAGACCCCCCCCCCCCACACACACACACCAAAAAAAAAATAGAAAGAGGATGTGCCGCACCTAAGACGAAGCACTTGCTCTCTCAAACCAGCCAAGCAGAGATGGCCAGGCTTTTGTTGCTGAGATTTACTAAATGAATTTATTATCTTAATGCCCTTCAACTGCAAATTAAACAGACGTCCTGGCCATTGTTTGAATGAGAAGTCATTCCTTGAGGCACTTTTCAGCCTGTCATTCAGTGGTAATGGAGAGAGGGAGAGTGGCTGAGAGCAGAGAGATGTTGTAGAGAGGTTGCTTTCCTGGTCGTTTGACACAGAGATTAAGATAAGCATTCTACAAAATAAATATCCGCCTGTAAAAACAGCTCACATATTCATTTGACCAAGAATTTGAACTATTTGTGCAGTTCAAATCCAATTTTCATTGTTTTGTTTTCTTGTTTTTAAGTAAAAAGTTCACCCAAAAATAAAAGTCCTGTCATGTTGTTCCAAACCTATAGGACTTAGGAACACAAAAGATGCATTTTTGAAAAATATCTTGAATCGTGTTTAGTGTTTATAGGGCTGTCAAGACAAATTGACAAAAAGCACCATATAAGTGGTCCATATGACTTGTACATTATATTTAAAGTCATCTGAACCCATACAATAGCTTTGTGGGACAACATTTAAGTCATTCTTTTGAAGTGGATCTTTTTCAGTGAATCTGTTCAAGCTCTGAATGTTCTGTGTTCACAAATGAATACTGAACCATTTTTCCAAGTTCAACTGATTCACTCACCCCACTATGGTTTAAAGCCTGCTGAAATGGAAGATTATTAGTGAATAACAGCTTAAATGTTGTTTTGCAATGCGAAACTATTGTATGATTATACATAATAAGTCATTTGGACAACTTTTAGGATCTAGTTTTAGGAACTAGTAAAAAATAGCATTTTTTTTTTATTAAAGTCCTCCTCTAAAACATTTACTTCCCTTTTTTTCTTCAGTTTAACCGTATTCACTTTTTTTTCGACGCCTTAGCCAAATATCACTTTGTCCTAAATGAAATGACTCATTTGTTTGATCGTGTTTGTCTTGTTTTGCCCTCTGTAGGTGGTGTACGTCTCTACAAGACCACTGCACTGCTCTTCAGTCTCTCTCCTTTTCCAAGAACTGGTGTTTTTTGCGTCTCATTGGATATTTTCAGGGCTATTATTTGCAGGCAGACTCCCTTATTAGTTAATTTCTTCGTGGAATCCAAATGTCATATTCTGGCAAACATAACCAAGGCTCTTTTCCCTTTGAGGTCACTGTAGCTTTATTGCCGGGGTCTGAGAAAATGAGCCTGAGCCGAATGACCCTAGAGCGGGCACTTTTCTTTTTTTCTTCTTTTTTTTTTAAGAGCAGGGCATGCGGGGGCAGGTCGGTCAGCGCAAAACAACAACAACAACAAGCGGTCGTGTTCAGCACAGCGTGCGCACTGAAGCTTCATGTGGTAGCTTTATTGGATAAACTGCACTCTATTAGACACCGTGAATAAGCTCCTAATTAAAAACAGTTTGGGAGACGGCAGTAATTGCATCTAGTTAAATCTGGCTTTTATTTCAAGCGCAAAGGAGGTGGGAAATATGGCGACATGATTTAAATGTGCACAAAGAAAGAATAACACTAATATCTGACCTCAGTGAGGGTCTTGTACTCTTTGCACACTCATTGGATTTCTCCATGTATTTCTCCCTTTAAATAAAACTACTTAGGTAAGCTCTCATACCTGGACTCGTCTAAAGACGTCTTTTAAATTAATGTCCCTGTATGACGAAAGTTTGTCTTTTGTTTGAATAATAATGTGTTCTCATAATCTGTCTTTTTCAAGTCCATACCTCTTCCTACTTATCTCACTTTATTCCAATTCATATTGAGATACGTCATTCCACCCCAATATCCGCCTTTTATTCCTTCTCATTATTTTGTCCATGGCTTCTCATTAATATGCATCAGGAATAATGTATCTAAATAATGCCGGAACATGGTGAGAGAATGGAACTGTAAAATGTCTCGAAATTTCTGGTAGATGGGAATTGTGATCTTGTCATTAAGAGTTAAATGAATGTCCAATCACAATACCTCTCTAAATGTACGTACATTTGAATGGAGATGGAATGGACAGGGTTAGGGCACTCTTTTTTTTATGCATAAAAACGTTTCGTCGTCTTTTTTAATATTCATTGCTTTGATTTTTTCTTTGTTCCCTTTTACTTTTTTTGTCTCTTTGGTTTGTGCTGTAGTAGTTCTTTTCTAATGGATTCTTTGAAGCAACCAAAAATAAATAATTAAAGAACCACTTCCTCGCTAGTTAAGTGAACGTGATAGTTAACCGCATTGTACAAATAGGTCTATCTTCCTTTCCCAAGCTGTCTGTTTAGATTAATGGGCTACTTCAGTGTCGTGCCACATAGGGATCCTGTTTCCTTATTAGATTTGGGCACATCAAGTATTAAAATACATTTTTATCCTATTTCATTCTCATTAAAAACCCTGTTCCTTGATGTTTGTGTAATTTAGGCATAAACAAATCTTATAAAAGTCTGTATTGTCATCCTGAATTTCAAATGAGACTTAATGAGCAAAAGTGGCATCGGAAATTCATCCCTGGCTCCTCTTGAATATTCAGTGGGATACATATATATGTATATGCTAATGGATGAGTTTAGACATATGTAGTGTGCTCTTAGCATACTAATAGGTCATGGAAGACATAGGGCATGAATCGTATCAAGCCAATCACAGATGTAAGGAGAGGGAGAAGAGGTTAAACACAGAGATATATGTGCATAGTTAATGACACCGCTTTCATTTGTGGTTGCATGCCGCGGTTTTATAGAAAATGGTTTGTGTTTGTGGTCTGCTGAAACTTTGAAGATAATATAGGTATTATTATGGCCACAATTTGCCCTTATGTGATTCTGTTATACTTTAACCAATTTGACCATTGCTTATACACAAAATATTTCAAATCACGGATCAGAAAGGTTTCATATCTTAAATATTAATGTCTATATGTAAGATTCCAGCACGAATGCATTGTAAAAAGGATTTTTTATGAAATGGTTGTCATAATATTTTTACTCTACGTCATTATTGATGCCTTTTCCACCTGAAAGTAAAAAAGGGACTGTACCTCACAGTTGTGACAGTTGTTATTTCTTATTTTTAAATGTTTTTATTTTTAATTTTTCTCTCTGAGGTGGGTTGAAATTGGTTTCCATACATGCCAGATTTTTTTTAACATAACAAATCTGTATATTGTTTATGTTGCAGAAACATTGACAGGTAATGAGTGATGTCTGTTCATTTTTTTTCAATCACTTCTTGCAAGCCACTCAGGGCTGCGTTTCCATAAAGCATTGTAAGCCTAGGTTGATCGTAGAGACCATTGGTGGCAATTGTTATATGATCAACTTAATCTTAGGATGCTTTTGGGAAATGCAGCCCAGAGCATTTCCACCAAAAATACTCATGTTAACACACTGAATCTGCACATCATTTATCTCCTCTTTAAATGGACAGACTTTTCACATTGCCTCTGGATCGGTATACTTTTTTTCTTCTTCTTTTTTTTATATGCATAATTGTGCTAACCCCCTAGTCAAAGCTGGCCCACGTTAATCCCTTTTAAGGTGAAAGAGAGCAAATGTTTTGAATTTTGAGCACCTTTGCAGTAGTTGTTTGATAGCACAGTGCTATGTTACGGTCAGTGTGTGTCCACATTTGGAGAGATTAATGGAGAATACTGTTCCTGTGACCTTTCCTCATAGAGATGGAGGTGAGGCGAGTCATTAATGCTTCTTATGTGGTAATTAACGAGCCCCCATCCCCCATCACCCCCTATCCGGCTCTAGCACCCACCCCCACGTCAGGAAAGAACGGGCAAAAAAAAAAAAAATGCCCGCAGAATGGAGGTGATCATTTAATTAGGCTTATGTGCATATCTGGTGATAGCAAAGAGAGGTGTCAGGTTTTAACTGCTGCACTAAATTACAAGCCCTACCACCTAGAGCTCACCACACTCGGACAAGAAACGACAGCAGCAAGTTAGTTACTCCACAAATAGTCGGAACATGCTTCCTGTGTGGAGATTAAGTGGCATCAGGAAATCTGGAGAAGGTCATGGGTGTCCACAGCTTTGAAGTGATGCTAATCTCCAGGTATTTTCAAAAGCATGTGATAAGCAATTATTTTCAACAACCAAAGGCTTGTTTTTGTGAATACAGTGGCAAAGCAAGTTAGATGTCAACTGTGCTGTTGTTTAAAGGACAGTTAGGCCAAAAATGTCATTATTTACCCATGCTCATGTCGTATCAAACCTGTATGACTCGTTTTCTGAGGAAAACAAAGATTTTTTGATGTATATCTTGGCTACAGTAAAAGTGAACTTGGATTGTGTCTGTCAAGCTATAAACTTACAAAAACATAGTTCATATATACTCAATCCAAAATCATGAGAAAACATAACTGTCACTTGGCGATACTGTATGAATTCCCCTAATTTCTAAAATTTGTGGGCTGTGAGTAGACCATACGAAAATGTATGAATAATTTTTTTTTATGAATTAGTTCTGATGTGCCAAAACGTAAAAAGTTATGAATTGCCATGTGTGTATGATGAATATCTGGATTTGGAATATAGTATATTCAACAAACTCGCAAGGCAATTCGTAACTTTTCAGGTTTTTTCGGGTTTGATCAGCTCACTTGAGGTGAATATACTTCAATCTCAGTCTGTTCATCAAGCAAATCTATAGTACAGCATCTTAATCTTGGAAAAAAGGGCATGCGGGTGAGTAATTGATGACAACACTTCCATTTTTAGGTGAGCTGTCCCTTTAAGGCCGTGTTGGCCATGGAGCTGGAGTCAGTGGCAGGTCATGACCTCTGAAAGACCTCTGTTTCTACATACACCACAGTACTCAGTGCAAACAGAACAAGATGTTAGCATGTTAGGCGTGTCCTTCTCGCATAGCTACCTCCACTCTGATTACCCCTACGGCTCTGCCTCGTACCCCTTCTTACGTGTTAATGATTGATGTGGCTCGTGCTTCGACCCAGCTTCATTAGTGCAAATGTCATCCCTGCCACCGCAACTAACGCTTCTGCCTCTGCCATATTTTACCATTCCTCTTCTAATTGAGTTTAGAGTTAAAAATGTATGAGTGTATTAATTGTTTTGTGACATTGGAGGGGAGTTTGGGTGACAAAGAGGACCTTCCATGCAGAGTGGAGGCTAGATGATTCCAGTCCGTTCCAGTCCCTCTGTAAGCCTGTTTCCCCGGGGAATAAAACAAGAGGGACATTTAAATGCCAATTTGGGTCTGACGGATGCTAAAATTTACATGCTCAGCTCTTTTAAAAATGCTTTACAAAGTGGAAGAATTGCACCAGCTACATTTGAAATGTTCTCAGTTGGTGCTTTTTCACTGTTAATTAATTTGAAATTTAATTGAGATTTTACCTCATGTGTTTCTATTCTTCGTATATGTGATTATTAGCAGTGCTTGCCAAAGCAAAGATCACTGTTACTATTTATCATACCTTAAGATTAGGGAACTGAACACACCCTTAGCACAAAGTCTACTGTTACATTTCAACATAAATTCAAGTTAAATCAAGAGACTAAATACTGCAGCTCTTTTTTTCTTCTTTTTAAAAAGCATTTTACCAATGGAATTGAGTTTAAAAGCATACTATAACTAACTGACACAGAAGAGTAGAAATTGTTGAATAAAGTTGCTATATTTTTCTCCTCACTTCATAACATTAAGGTTGAACCACTGTAGTCACATGGACTATTTTAACAATGTCTTCACTACCTTTGGGCCTTGAAAGTGGCAATAACGTTGCAGTCTATAGGGGGTCAGAAACCTCTCGGATTTCATAAAAAATGGGCGAGTAATTAATGACAGAAATGTCATTTTTGGGTGAACTAACCCTTTAAATATGAAAATGACACGGAATAGCAACAACAGTAGGCAGTCTAAAAAAGTATGCCTTTAATCATACAGTATTTAAATTGTATCAGTGTATAGTGTTTTTACAGTAAAAACAACTAATTAAGTGTAGCAGTTCATGTAATTTTACTGTAATATGAAGTTGAGTGGGCATTCCCAAAAATCCTTGCTTGAACCATCACACTATTTGTATCTAAAAAGCTAGTTTTTATAATTTTTTATGCATCTTTGTAAGGCCATATGGTGTTGCCTTGATGGTGTTGAGTCAGTCGGTCTAAGGAAGACGTTGGGGCTTTTATTGTTGTTGTTTATTTATTACATTTTTATTGCATTATATATTTTATAATTAACAACATTAAAACAATCTTTACTCAATTGAAACTAGACAGAAGGATCCCTTGTGCGCTGTGTGTGTAGGGTACATCATCTGTTCTGTAATCTGTTCTTTGTTTCTCTATGTTCCACCTCACTCCTTTCCTCCATTTAGTCCCTTTTCTTTTTCCTCCTCTCTTTTCCAGTCAATTTGACCCAGCTGTGAAAACTATCCCGGTGGTGCGGGTACTGTCTGGCAGGTTTGGTTGTGCAGTAGGTGAGGGCCTGCAGAACGACGCAGACCTCTGAGACAGTGCGCCTAATGCTCTCCACATGTTATTGTCTGGAAAATGGCCCTTCGGTTAGTCATCCACGTGGAAAACGCCCCGTTAGCAAACAGCTGGGTCAAACTGCGCAGCCACACACCTCCCGAAATCCCGATCCTACATCCGTGCTGATATCAAGTACAGTGTTTTTAATGTCTTATGTTTAAACGTTGTTTATTTGCCCCAGATCTTGTATGTCAAATGTGGTTTGTGAGGACTTCCTTCGCAGAGGTCACAAGGTCAAGGTGCGCCGGTGACCCTAATACTGCTGTGATGCCAGGCTCGTGTGGCCCTGCTGTACGCCAAGCCGTCCTTCTGAAGTGCAAGGGAAGCTGTTCTATTCCTGTCCTCCTCCTTCCAGAGACACAATGAACTGTTGAAAATGTAATTGCCTCCCTGATCTATCCACCACATGCCGTTCAAAAGCCCCTCACTCACTCCAATGGGCAGCCGCTCAGATGATCTCACCCCACTGTACGCAGACAAAAGAGTGTTCTTATTAAAGAATGGCGCTGCGGAGAGATGACAAAGACAGTGGAACACGGACAAGAGAATTTTTCTGACATACTCCAAGAATTTCGTACACTGTCACTGTCAGTGCCAGATAATAATTACTGAGCTCCAAAGGCATGGCTGCTATGAATCGAGGCGCTGGTAGAACGAGTGAATAAGAGAATAGCTGGTGGTCAAGCTGCTTTAGGGGATGAGCGACACAACAGTGTTCTTAGCGGTAATGAAACTAAAACAAAAAGTAAAGGAAATCTTATAGGAAAGACTGGAAATAAATTTTCATTGCTGTAAAAGCTAATGTGAAAATGAGACAAGATGGCAATAACAGTTAACTATCATGATTAAAAGCATTACATTTTTTCTAGACAAATTATATCAGGTGATGTATTAACTAAACCCTAAAATACTAGTACTTATACTGTAATTATAAATAATAATGTAAAATCATGTTAATCTGATTATTGTTAAAAAATAAATAAATAGAACAATGTTTTTAGAAGTAAAATGTAAGAATTTTACAGAAAACATATATTTAGCAAAGAATTTTGGTGAAATTAAAAAAATGATGAGTGAGAATTCTTAATGTGAAGAACATTTTTTTTTCTTAGTTTTTATATTAAGTGTGCATGGTAGTATTTATGTTACACTTTTATATTAATCCAAGTACACCCAAGCCAAATCTATAGAGCCTTATAGCAAATAATAATAATAATAATTTCCAGATTATTTTATCCAAAGCAACTCAAATTACATTCATGGTATATGTAGTCCATTTCTTTGGGATTTGAACCCATGACCTTGGCATTGCTAACAACTTGTTTTGCTGTTTGCGTTACTGGAGTCTTTTTATTTGTTTCTTTTTTCTATTGTAAAAAATTCGATTAAAAAAGTAGGATAAAAACGAAATATATTGTAAATAAATATATGTAACTAAAACTAGAAAATGCTGAAAAACTAACATTGAAAGGTCAAAATGAGATTTAAATAGAAATAAAACTAGATTGAATTGCAAAAGACGACCCTGATCAGGACTCCCAAGAGTTCTGTTTATTTGAACGTTTTGTGAATTGTTTATGGCAAGTGCTTGTGCTTTAGTTTGTATGATGACACAGCTCATGCGGAAGCTTTGGCTGAAAAGCCCGACAAGTTCCAATAAATAATCTCCCATGCGCAGTTCTGGAACAGTGTGCGTAACTGCATTCACGTAAATAATTAATGCAACCATCTTGGATAAACACATACAGTGAGTCATTTTGAGATTCCTGTGAATGTGCCGGGATATCTGTCTGTCAGGCACAAGAGGAAAAAAGACAGTGGAGGAGATGAAATGAGAGGAGAAAATCGAGAAAATGAAAAGATTGGAGAAAAAAAAGTGAGGGAAAACAGTAATAAATGTCTTGTCTTGTGAAAGCGCAGCCATGGTATTGCTATTTCATTCCAGACTGACTGGTGATGTCTGTGTTAAGACTTGGCAACAAGTGAATTAGCCTCCGGAAGGAATCAAACAAAAGCGAGGAAAATCAATACGGACAAAGTAGAAGTTTTTCATTACCTTTCACGGCTATTGAATCAATGCTAGGCTGTTATCACTTTATCGGTTTTGGGTCGCTGTACTGCAGTCATTAACATCTCCTAGCCATGCTAGACTCATCCGCACCCGCTAGCGACGTCTCATCTTTGCCTTGTGCTGCTTGTACCGTTCAAGTGATGAAATATTGACCAGTTGCTCCAGGATCCAACTCTATTGATCTTAACTTATCCAGCTGTTTATATCTGAACTTAAGGTTTAACTTGCATTGATTTTTTCACCACCTTTGAGTTCTCAAGGTGCTGGCCTCTGCTACCCACTAATTGGCTTAAACAAGAGAGGATTGTAGTTCGCATCCAACAGAGGAATACGTATGCGCTCTCAATGTCCTAATAATCAAAAAGTAGAGATTAAAAGTCCTTTGTCAAGGATGATTATTTTAGGGAAGTTAATAGAAGGCAAAAACCTGCACGTTTCTACAAAACAAAAAGTATTTTTACACTTTTTTTCACTTGTACAGAGGTCAAAAAGCAAAAAACGTATTAGTAAATGAATTTTTTTTAAATTTAATTCAATTGACATTTGTTTGTATAGCGCTACATATTGTTTCAAAGCAGCTTTACAGAAAATGCATGTGCCTACATTACAATTTAGAGTGATCTGTCAGGTGACTGTGTTCAAGTAATGTCCATATTTCAGAAATGTACAGTTCTAATACAAATCACATTGTGTATTAATTTAACCCTTTACCAGCCAGGTTTTTTTTTTTTTTTAAACACAGCATTTTTGATAATTTTCACAAAATTTTCATGACCCAGCAGAATATTTTGTTGTATGAATATCTGAATATATCAAAAGAAAGAACAGGGCCTCTGCTTTTACACCCCCCACAATTCTTTTTTATCAACTTGAATGTGGGTAAGTTTAATTTAAAATAGCACATTTTGAGCAAAAAGCTGGAAAAAACACGTTTTTGTCAAAGACTACATAGATCAAGTCCATCAACACCCCCAAAGCTTCACAGTCCTGTAGCTCGTG